>JARJLE010000050.1:0-600000 GCA_029289555.1 Mycena latifolia
ATCAAACTTAGTTTGGTTCGACGAGCATTGTACTACACTCACCGCTGTTGAATTTCGAACAAGGGTCTTGGAAACGTTTGGTTCACCCACACCCCTGGTGCACGGTAGGTATGAGACAACGAAAAAATTATTTATGTCGCTTACCATCCTTGCCACGGAAAGTCGAAGGGGGCTGACTGAGAGAACTCTCTGATTTCACAAAGTAGGGTTCCAGCTCGTCGTAGCCCCAGCTTGTTCGTCCCATATTTTTCCACTTGTTGGAATCAGCAATCCCACGAGAATACAACTGCCCATTGATCAAGGAACCGCCACCCAGGCCCTCTCCAACCACTGCATGGATTACTCGCTCATCTCCCTGGACCGACGGAGAAAGGGGTATATTTGCCGCTGGGGCACCTGAGCGATATTGGTTCGCGGACAACAGTGGCACATGGGCCTGCCAGTCATCAGACACTGGCCCTCGCTCTAAGAGCAGAACAGAAATATTCGGATCCTCGCTCAGACGTGATGCGAGACAACAACCGGCAGTACCACCTGTATATATATATTTATGGGTTAACGGGGCGAATATTGGAGTGTCTAAGCACTTACCTCCAACGATTATGAAGTCGAAAGTAAGATCAGTCAGACCTCCTACATCCGCGGCGCCGAGAGCTGGGTACTTGTCGAACGGCCACATAGAAGAAAAAGGTGAAACGGGATTATTAAACACCTCTTTATATTTGGTCGGAGCTCCCGGGGATACCCATCTCATGTATTGAATTGCGGGATCTACAGTAACACGGGCATCACACCGGGGGCAAAGACTGACGCATGTGGTTTCCACATGCGGCCAATGTTCAGCCCAGTTTATGTCCCGCCCTCTAACAAAATGGTGAGTTTAACCCACCACAGCACTTAAAAAAGGAAAATACGGGGTAAGGAGAATTGTCGCTATTGCGCCCAGGCTCCACCAATCGCTTTCTATCCTGGACCAACACGAGGGATAGCGCCACGCAGGAGCTACAGGCACGCTCCTATGCTTGTTGTTCCCGGGCGACTTGGCAACAAGCAAAGCTTCGGGAGACATATATGCGTTGCGGGACGACTTCGAACATCTGCTTTTTCGACAGACCGAAATCTGCGAGCAGAATTCTCGCAACATCAATGATGGCCTTGTTCCTCGACGCCTAGAGCTCGACCCGCGTCGCCGCCATGCGCGCTCCGCGAGCTCTGCTCAGGAGAGTGCACGGACCTGCTCGGGCAAAACCAGTTGTAGGTGCTTCGTTTTTCGTCCGAATCCCTTGATCTAAAGCAAGAAAATCCTTCTTAAAAGCTTCCCAACGGGCCTGCGACTCAAGTCGAAACGTCGCCGTCCATGTTACAAGTGTGCAGGTCGAAGGCATCTGGCAAGAACATTGCAGGACAATCAGTCATGCATTTTGAATATGCTCGCTCATCGGGACGCTGGCACAAAAAGGAATTACAGCTGCAACAAGATTGTCTAGAGAGGGGAGTGCAGGAGGAGAATTATCGTCGCCAGAGTTGAACCCCACATTACTTCATACAAAGCCATCTATGGGAGGTGAATTTGGAGACATTGGGATGTGAAAGGACACACATTGAATTTATGCCCTTGGACCCGCTTGAATAGCTGTGATGATTCTCTCTTCCCAAGTCTGGAGATCCTGGGCCCCCATGATGAGAGCGTCGTTCCCGTTCATGGCCAGAGGGGCGGGTACAGTGTCGAAGAAGTCCGTCCAAGGAATTCTCAATTCTTTACCGGTCAGGTCACCAGTGAGGGAAAGGGAGCTTCGGAGACGGGCATCGCAGACTCGTTGCGCAGCGCCCGCTCGGGGAGGCCGCAGGACAAAGTTAGGGTCATTTTCATACAGCTCAATCAAAATACTGGCTTCCTCGTCTTCTTTCACATCGATGATGATGAGGATGACCAGTTTGACCACGCGCTAGAAGGAAAGAAACACAGATAAGGATGGATAAGAGACATAGAGGATGCAGGCTTACACCGCGCTCAGCTGCGGCGAACCATCTATGCATGTCATTTTTCAGGCGTTGATGGCTTTCTGACACCCCGGTTTCAATTACAATATTGGGCCAGCAGCTGTCGGGGCCTGGCGGTCGTTGGGGGTAAATTGACTGGTCAGGTTCTTTGATGTTTTTTCCGCCTGAATTAGATATGTCGGTGGCTAAAGGTGCGCACATGAGGGTGATGGAAAATCATGAAGTATAAAGACATACTTTGTGAACCGCCGAAAACAACATCACGCCATACAGAGCCTCCTGACTGTGTTGCAATTAAAACTGAAAGTATTGCCGTGAGATTATGGGTGGCTGCTTCGTGTGCAGGGGTAGGAATGAGATATACAATGCATATTTTGTGCTCCGCGGAGTAGGATATCCTGAAATTGGTTAATGCAAGATCGTTGTTGGTCCAGACAAGAATATACCGAAAGCGGATTTTGTCTTCGTTTCTGGCGTGGTGGAGTACCTTCTGGACATGAGGCCAGTCCTCGGGCGAGACCTCATGCTCGAGAAAGGCAGCTTTCAATTTGCGTTGCGGATGTTTTAGTGGTTTCACTTGGTCCAAGAAGTTTTGATATAGTTTTGCGACGCTAGAAAACATGAGTAGAGCACTCGAGCAGCAAGTTGTATGAACCAACCTGATTTCGGGTTGAGGTGAACAGGGCGAGGCCATCCGTGCGACTGATGTGGCTGGGCGCGGAAAGTAGCAGGTCATAAAGGCGCGAAGAAGCTTCGCTGTGAACCAGTGCCTTCTTTAGTAAAGGCGAGCGGTGACGGAGGAAGCGTGAGGCAGTGTACGTCTAAGAGTCGAAGAGTAAGATGGATCCCGGTAGATGTGTTGAGTCGGTGAGAAGAGCCCCTAACAGTGGTCGTAGTTTGATCGTAGTTGTATTCAGAACCAAATAATCGAGTCGATTATTTGGTTCTGAATAGACATTTCCCGGGGAAGGGTAGGTGCTTTGACTCCATCGTCGTGCTCCGGGTCCCAGGCTTAGCGCGCGTGCATTTGGCTTTTCCACTCTCTGCGCGCGTCAGCTAAACGCACGTTAAAAAATCTTGGCTCTTGTTCATTGGGAAACTTGGAAGTAAGAACATTGCATATCAAGGAGCGCGTTGCTAAATGATAGCAGGAAGTGGGAGAAAGCAGGGAAGGGAAAGCAGCGCGTGACTCAAAATGGACGCGTTTCGGCAGTGTTTCGGCCAATTCCGAATCGACTTGCTTCAGCCCTTGCTTCAAACTTATGGATAATTCTTGCAACAGACGGACCAGCACTTCCGCGGCACGCCCTTCTACGCGAGCCTTAGCGTGGACCGGCGGCTGAGTGCGTCCCCTCCTTTCCTGGAATCTCATTCGCACGACGGATGTAGGTCCCTCGCGCCGATAGTAGATACGACCTCGAGTCGCTCACGTACACGCTCCTCCAGTTCGTGCAGGACGCGCTGCCGTGGCAGGCGACGCGCAAGCGCGCGACCGTCCACCGCGGAAAGGAGGCGTGGACGGGCGCGGAGCTCGCCGCCGGCGCCCCCGCCCTCTTCGGCGCATTCCTCGACTGCGCGCGTGGCCTCGGCTACGTCGAGGACCCCGACTACGCGCGGTGGCAGCGCGCGTTTGCCGCCCTCGCCGCCGACGTCCCTATCCCATCGGCCGCCCCGCGCACCGCCCTCCGCCCTTCCGACGCGCGCTCGTCCGCCTCGGAGGACCCCGGCACCGCGAGCGCGAGCAGCGACGACGGCTGGATGCCCGTGGGCTGCACCGCGTCCGACCCGTAGGGCGTCCCCGCGCGCAGCGTGTTCGGTGACGAGCGCGCGCTGCTGCGCCGCGCGGGCGTGCCGCTCATGGCGCACGTCCCGGTTATGCGGGAGCGGGAGATATACAACAAGAATGAGGCGCTGGTGGAGCTGCCGGTTCCGGGGGCGGGGTCGTGAGTTTGCGCGTCGGGGTCCGTGCACTTTGCTGGTGCCGTGAACAGGACGGAGCGCGTTAGTTGGATTGCGAATGCCCATCGCGACATTGCACGAACCTCCTGCACTCCGCCTTGAATCTCGCGCGCTTCTCAAATAAATATACTCACCGCCGTTCTCGCCTCGCGATCATGCAGGTGGGGCGATAATTGTCGTACTGTACTCCATCTCATTCTTGGTGCGCCGTTCTCAGCTGCAGAATTTTTCAACTTCAAGCTATCGCGCAGAGTGATTCCAAGTTGTAAATTTCGGCTCGATACTGGTGGAAGTGCGTGAAAATAAGAAAATAAAGAATAAAGATACTAAAATATTGCCCGAGAGAGGAGGGAATTTCCGGAACTTCCCGAGATCGCCAAACATGTACACTGACAGCACACTGTTGCTTTCGGATACCTAAGAAAGTCAAAGAAGATACTATGGTGAGCCCAGAAGGCAATAACAAAAATTGGGGAGTGATTTGAGAGTCTTAAGGTATCGGTGGCTATTTTTCATGTGAACTTTGAGACTATGCAGGCTGACCAATAAAAATGCAAACGAAATTCGGATAGCTCGCGGAGTTCAGGGATACCTGGCGGAGTTTGAATATCACCGGCAGCAAGTCGAGAGTGCTTTTTCTATCTTTCATGGTGTTACACCCAGCCCCGGTGACCCATTCAGCTATTTATATACACAGAAGATCCTTCCCGCACTGTGTCCGCGCATATTTGAGTTGCGGGCGACTGCCGACAACTATTATTCATAAACCCTGAATGATGGAATTGATGGTGCAGTTGAACGGACTCTTACCTCTTGCTATGTAAGTGATAGTAGTTTTAATAGCCTTAAATCATTCTATCCTTCCTCAGCATCCAACTTCTTGAGCCATCTACCGCTTTTTATAGCCTAGTGCTGATATCCAACCTCAAACATATGTGTCGGTTGAACTCGGGGTATTTCCACCATTGTTAAGGTATTCTGTGCGAGGGCGTGTAAATTAAATGTGTCTCGGTCTCCCCGCTGAATCCCTAATGTTTTAAGTGCCAAGCAATTGTATCTTGGGCTTGGAGGTGCATAAAGAAAATCCCGCGCCCTGGCAGCTTCGAACTCACGCGCCCTTAGTTGATGTGCCGAGAAGCCGGTGCATTCAAACTCCGCTAGCTATCGCTCGAGCTATCGCGCACTGCCATCAGTATCGAGCCTAAATTTCGGTGTTTTTAAGCAAAGCCGTAGGCTGATCAAGCGACGAGCTAAACCCCACGGGGCGCAGGGTTGGAGAAATAAGCAGCCGACATCAAGTATACAAGTACGAAAACGGAAGTGCAACATACAATGTGGGTGATACACGCCGAGATTCCGATGCTTCAATCATTGTGAGGCTTTCGTATAAACGCAGATATTTTGGCGCGGTGTCCCCGCGCCTCTTCTTCCCCCCTTCATCCCCTCCAAAAACCTGTCGAACACTTACTTGAACTGTTCTCTTGAACACATCCTCGAGGATTCGCCAAGGAAATGAGCAACCGCGCGGATACCGCACCCCCTGCCTCGCCCGCTAAGCGCGTATTCCCGGCGAGAAAGAAGGTTGATCGTATACAGCTTCGCTGGGGGGCGGGGGTGCCGAAGAACACTGTAGGGTCGCCGCGCCGGATCCCCCCTCCTCCGCGCCAGAAGGCGCCGCCCCGGCCCCCCAAGACGCCGCTGGAGCGCGCGGTGCGGAAGGCGATATACGCGCTGCCGTGCAGGGCCTCGACGGCGGACATTTCCGCGGTGCTCGCGCAGTTCCAAACGCTCGCCGACAATTCCCACCCAGGGCTCTTCGTGGTGTACCAGCTGCCTCTCGCTGGGCTCGCCGCCGACGAGGGCCGCGGACTTTCCAGCTTGCGATGCCGCGCGAGGGGCGGCGGATTACAGTCGCCCTTGCCACCGTGGGCGCCGCTCCCATCGCCGGTAGGATGGACGAGGCGGACAAGCAGTTCTTCGTCGTCTTCACCGTGCACGGCGCGGACGACAGCAACACCTTCTTCTTCGAGCCGACTGCGAATTCTGTCACCAAGGGGGCGGTACCCGCGTGGATGGACTGGTTGTGGAAGGAGAACAGGGACGAACATGTTTGGGTCAACACACCACGCGCGGGCCGGAGCACGCGGGGGATCGGCGCCAGATCCCCCGAACTCGCGCTGGACTTCTTGTGCCAGCTTCTTGTGAACGGATTCGACCTGGACGCGGTGACGGGGGGTGAAGTGGAAGGGTTCCAGCCCGTAGCGGAGTAGTTTGCCGTTCTTGAACTTTGCATGTGCGGCGAACCTGGCCTCCTGGTTTTTTCTTCTCTTTCTTGGACTCGTTCGAAATGTAAACGCATCTTGGATTGATGTATAATCCTGTCCATGTTGTATACTCCAAACCAAGTTTCTGCCCCTGCCTACCGGCAATGTTTCCAACCAGCATGGGTTTATGTGTAACGATCGATTTTCGAGGCAGAAAAGGATGGTCTTATCGCTGCATTGAAGAGAGTCGCCGTCTGAGACAAGCCAAAACGCGGTCACATGATTCATTTTCGACCCACGCGAGCGAGGACAAACAGCGCCAAAGTGACATTGCGGAAGGAAGGGAGGATGCTGTCAGCCACCGCCCCACCTCTCTTGCTTCCGTACCACCACCATCTTTCCTCGCCCCCCTTCCCCGCTTGTGGTCTTCTGCCCCAAGAGCACGTCGTCCGTCAAGCCGTCGACTGCTGGATGTGTCGTGAGTTGCATCCCTTTGCCCTCGAGTAGGCGCTGATCTTCGTGTTCTATGCTCCTCGCCGTGGACGAAACTCGTCCCCTGTTATGTCCCCGCCTCTTCCCGTCCTCTCGTGCTTCGTGCTCGCTCCTGTGCTCACCGCGACCACTCGCCGCTCTCCGTGCTCGCTCGACGGTCTCGCGAGGGTCGAGCTGGTCTCTAGTGCGTCCATCCGTCCATCCTCGTCAGCCACTAGGGGGCCGACGACGACCGTTTGTGGCTGACAGTCTTCCACCTGGACGATGGCTCTCCTTCTCGCTTCTCTTCAAGACCCCACCAAGCATCAAGATCTTGGGCGACGACGAGTTCTATACTCCAGTGCAAGACCTCGAGACTCGCTGTAGGCCTTCAAGCTCAAGACATCGCGAGAGTCAAGACGCTCCTCAAGACGCTCAAGACCTCAGTGGGAGACTGCTCAAGCCTCAAGAGTCAACCAAGACCCGCCTCAAGTCCTCAAGTTCAAGCACGCAAGAGGCAAGACCCGCTTCAAGACACCTTCAAGCTTCAAGACCTCGCGCAAGAATCAAGATCCGCCTCAAGCCTTCAAGTCCAAGACATCAAGACCGTTGATCCTTCGCTGGGCGGTTCAAGACCTCGGGGGGATCCCGCTCAAGATCAAGACCGCTGGGGGATCCTGACTCAAGACAAGACATCAAGACCGTTGGGGGATCCTTCGCTAGGCGGTTCAAGACCTCGGGGGGAGCCCGTGCAAGATCAAGACCGCTGGGGGATCCTTCGCTAGGCGGTTCAAGACCTCGGGGGGATCCCGCTCAAGATCAAGACCGCTGGGGGATCCTGACTCAAGACAAGACCGAAGACCGCTGGGGGATCCTGTCTCAAGACAAGACCGAAGACCGCTGGGGGAGCCTGCCTCAAGACAGACCGCGGGGGGAGCCCGCTCAAGATACTGGGGGATCCCGCCTCAAGACAGGGCCCCGAAGACGTCCGGCGGGCGACCGGTCAGTCTCTCTTTCTTTTCTTTTCTTTCGTTCCCATGTACTCCCCGGCCACCGCCCATTGTCCCGCGTTGCAGTTTGTATCGGTGGTCGGAGGCGCCATGTAAGCGGTGTGTAGCTTCCGAGGCCACGGAGATGTGGAGACGACGCGAGAGATATGTGTGCGGAGTTCTGTCGAGGCCACGGAGATGTGGATTTTGGCAAGCGCGCGGAGGCGTGCCACATTATTTCCTGGGGAAGGGTGAGAGCTTTGACTCCATCCTCGTGCTCCCTTGCCGCGGGTCCCAGGCTTAGTGCGCGCGCATTTGGCTTTTCCACCATTTGCGCGCGTCAACTAAACGCACGTTGAAAACTTTGCCTCTTTCTCATTAGGAAGCTTGGAAGTAGAAACATTGCATGTAACGGAGCGCGCTGCTAGATGGTTCGGCAAGTGGATGCTGTGAACGAGCAGGAAGCTGCATGAAGTGGCAGAAAGCAGGCGTGGCCCAAAATGGACTCGGACTCTTGACTTGCTTCAACTCTTGCTTCAAACTCGTGGATAATTCTTGCAACGGAGTGCAAGGCGTCGTGATAATGCTACGCAATGCCAGCCCGGACCGATAGCTCACAAGTCGCAGAACTGCATCTATCCCCCATGCAGGGAGAAATGTCGCCAGGCTTTCTACGACCTTTCTATCCCTTCCATCGGAACAGCCATCCGCATATCCTCTGGGCCCATTCCAACGCCCTGCCAGCTCTTCGAGACTAGGCTACGTCGTGCACGACGCCTCGTCGCCGGCCCATTGAAGCATATGGATGCGGCATTACGCAAGGCTTTCTCTATGACCACCGCGCATAACAAGCTTTTAAGTGTACAAGAAGAGTATTCTTGTCAAATAGACGCGCTCAGTTAACGTTATTGTGCGTCTTGTTGTTATCTGTCACCGATATTTTTACTCACTCGATCCCAGCGTACGACTTCCTTAAAAGAGAGCCTACGAACCATATCCATGCTATGTAGCCGCGTACATGGATTTGGCAATGTTGTTGAGGTCGAACTCGAACTGTGTCGCTTCGTGGGAATCTTAACGAGCGCTACACAGAAATAAGTAATTCAGCTACTCAGAGCGACTCAACGGCGCTCGGCGTGCTCCGTGGGCCGTGGCAGCTGTCACTAAGCCTCAAAGACGACTGCTTCCGAGTCGACTCAGCATCTTTCTTCATATCTACTCTTTGCATGGCTAACATGCTAGCTCCCAGCATGCGGATGGACTCTGTACCTCCGGAATCCACGAACTATCAAATCAGCTCTAGTACCACTGTCGAGATCTCAGGACTTCTAAAGTTCACACGCACAGAAATGCTCCTTCAGGTGGATGCACATCATCTGAAGCTGTCGGTTCAATTACGGCGCCATAATTCGATTCTGCTGGATGTCTCAGGACCGGAAGGAGACATCACTGCACACAGACGTTTGAGGGGCACTGTTGCCGACCACGGGTATGACGCGGTCAAAGATATGATCCAGGACTCTCTAAGTAATGGTCATGCCCCCTCTGGTGTGAATATCGAATTTATATTATGGCAGTGCCTCTAGCGTCAATCGAAGTCAATGCCTCCTTGAAAATCCAAGCCATAAAGTTCTTGAGCGCGTACAATTCTTTCACGAGTAAGTGAACGCCGACTCGCGCTTGTTTTCGAGCTCTGGTTGACAGTTTGTTTTTTAAGCCGACATACTGATGCGCTCGCCCTACATTGAACCACTGTTCAGTAGAGATCGCACGCCAGCTGCGGTCATGTTTTGCCAATGCCGATACCCGCTGGTTAGATTTCAGTGGAACATTGAGACTCCTCATTATGAACTGAGGGAACTTTGGGCCAACCCCTCCCATCCCATCACCCTTATTACTCGTTGGAGTGCATGGTCTCCTGTGGGCGCCAGTATGTTATATCATGCTTCTTTCTCTTCGTTCTATTTCCAAAACATTGCTCAGATCCTCTGGTGGCTACGGGGTATATTTGTGACACAATCATTCTCACAGAGGAAGGTTATCCGGTCATCAAATATAGACAGTTTATTACAGAAAACATCATCCAGCCGGAACTCATGAAGCCCATGACGCTCTCGCAATGGACCATCGAAAGTGAAGAATTGAACCCGGCAGCCAGGCAAGTCCGCCACCCGGTACCTGGCAGGATGCTAATGTGAACTTCAGGAATATCGACGCATACCACACGCAGCTGACGCGCGCACAGAAGTTCTTGCAGACATTGAGATCCAGTCAAAACAGCCTGACATTTGTTGTTGCGCTCAGTGCGCTATTTGCCTCCATTCAACCGCTCGTCGACGCGGTTTCGACGAGTGGGGGAACCGTATTGGCGGTTGTGGGGATAGTCTCTGCCGTCGTATCCATCGGAGTGCTCTTCCTGGGCTCTGTAATTCATCGCATTGAGCAGAAGACTTCAAAGAATGTACGTATGATGAGCAGAAATTGATCGTGGAGGGCAAGATTTTCGTTTCAATCAAAGGACGCCTGGTTCAGACGTTACTTGGACGTTCCACAGTCTCCCGGTCTGCTTTGGGTCCGCTGACCTAAATTCGCCGGGATCAGCGAAACTAATAATCTCAATTTACGTTCCTAACCGCAAAACCGCGAAACGCCACGCAACCAGCGGAGCCGCGAAGGCAAAAAAAAAGAGGCCCTTCAAAACCTAGCATCATTTGTCGACCACCCAGTACTAAATACATAGTGCTTCCAGAGATGCCGGGCGCGTGCGATTTGTGAAGGTTTGGAGAAACAAGCAGCCGACATCAGCTAGACATCAACTATTCAAATATGAAAACGGCAATGAGCAGGACATACATGTTGGATAAACCCAAGATTCCCATGTTTCTACGCTAGACTCTCACCTCCGAGCACCCGATGAAAATTGCCCAATTGTTATGCACTCCGAGTCCGCCGCCGGTTGAACACCATTTAGAATATCCGAGTCCTCCGGCCACTCCACGTTCTCAACACCCAACTTTAGTCCCACTGACACGCGAGCAGCATCGACCCGACACACTAGAGGAGTGGAAACAATGTGGAGTACTACAGAACCTGGGCTTGTCGTCGACAAAGCTAACGCGCATTCGGTTCAGGAGACCGTCAGACTCGCGATCGAGGAGATGAACGCCTTTGCGTGCGCCAACTCGGACCTAAATCTACCGATATACGAGCTGAAAGTTGTAACCCGTATGTGCCACTGCCGATCCCTCACTAGCAGCCGCTCGATGAACCCACACCGACGCGCGCTCTAGCTCGGTGTAGTCGCTGCAAGAAAAAGGATCATATGCACGCGCAGTGCCCAGTCGTTCTCGCCGCGAAACAACTGAAGGCCTCCCCTAATGCTGCCACGAAACTCAAAGTACATCGTGATGGACGCTGCACAAAGTGCGGGGAGGCAGGGCACAACCGCCGGACTTGTGGGCCCGGATTCGTTCTTACATCGTTCGACCGCGACGAGACAGCAGACGTAGTCAGGTCCAATACATGTTCCGCGCAGCTCTAGACATCCAAGTAGGAAAGCGATTTCCCGCGTGTTCCAGTTGGTAAAGATCCGTTCTGCCGAGTCGCGATGATGCAGGCGACGCGACAATTATCACACTCGATCTCATTCTCGAATATAAACCCTGTCCCTAACACACAACTGATACAATCTCATGTCGAAGGATTCACCGCAACGTATCCGCCGTCTATTACAATTTCCTGCGCGCACGATTAGCTGATATATATATACAAAACAGCGCAGGGCTCACCTGGCCGTTCGTATAGCACCCCGCGGGGCTCACAAGGTATATCACTGTCCCCGCCATCTCCTGGGCGCTGTTATACAGCGAAAAGATCGTCAGAACGCAGTGAAATAACGAAAGGGAGATAGCACGCACGTCCCGGAGCGCGCGGCGGGGATGGGCACGACGCCCTTGCCGACGTCGTCGACCATCTCAGGCGTGATGGTGCGGAGGGACATCTCCGACTCGTACACGCCTGGCGCGATCGCGTTGACGCGCACGCGCACGCCTTTGAGGGCGAACTCCGTCGCGAGCATCTTGGTGAGGTGCGACGCCGCCGCCTTGGCGCTGTTGTACGCGAACTATCCGCGTGTGAGAACGCCAACGCCGGATACTAGGAGGAGCGAGACTTACGTGGTTCTGCGCGAGACGGATGAGCCCCGAGATGCTCGTGATGTTCACTACACTCGCGGTGAAGCCCGGGATCGTCGATTCGCGGGTGCCCTTGTCGAGCAGACCGAGGAACGCGGTCGTGACGAAGAAGATCGAGAACGTGTTGATCGCGTACAGGTCTGCCCACTCGCTCGGCGGCTCCTTGAACAGCGCCTGTCCCAAGGACTCCGCGTCCTTGCGCTCCGGCGAAGCGGGGTCTTGGAGGAACAGCGACGTCGGGCCCGCTTGGCCTGCACTGCGTGGCGTCAGCGCAGCACGCACGAAGCCAAAGAAGGTAAAACATACTTGTTGACGAGGATGTGCAGCTTGCCCTCCTTTTCCTGGATCAGCGTCTTCACCGCCATGATGCTCTTCTGGTTGGTCACGTCCATCTGTACGCTGATCGGCAGCGATCAGCACTGCTCAAACCAAGGCAAGTGAGCGGGTACGCTATCAGGGCGCCCTTCTGCTGGTCCCACGCAGCGACGACCTTGTCGAGCACGTCCTTTCGCCGTCCAGTGATGTACACCTTCGCGCCCGCCGTCGCGAGCCCCTGCGAGATCATCAGCCCGATCCCCGTTCCGCCGCCGGTGACGAGCGCGACCAGCCCGGTGAGGTCATACAGGCTCTGCAAGCTCAATGGCGCAGACATGGGTGGTGAGAGGCAAGTCCGCCTCAAAACCGCCAGTCCTAAAGCTTCAAGGTCGCGTGATCAGGTGTGTCCGGATCGGACCGACGTGCGGGCGGACGCCTACTCGCATCGCCGGGGAAGAAACGAGCCGTGCCAACCGTGCTCGAGGAAGACCGTCTGGAGCGAGGGTAGCATCGGATACATGCGCAGGAACCGCGGGAGACTCGGAAAGACGTGGCGGCGGCGGTCGAGGTCGATGAGGTACAGCGATGTGAGCGCTGGCGTGGATAGGTATCTGACCAGACGCGTGAGCTCGGACGGGATGTCGCGCGTCTCGACGCGTAGATGCAGGTGAACGAGCCAAGGCAAGGAGACGCGTCGCATAATCGCGTGAAAAGGGCCCGGGGCGCGCGCGAGAGATTTGCACGGGAAGAGACTGCGTAGCTCATGCCGTCCCGCGCAAACGGCGAGCATGGAGAGGAGCTCGCCCACGGCTTCGTCGCCGGCCGAGAATCCGTGGTGCGTATAGTCTAGGAACGTGAGGTTACGGAAGAGCGACGGCAGCCACGTCGAGCGCAGGCCGTCGACGGTGAGGCGGCGCATTCTCAGGGTGTGTCCGGAGAAGAGGCAGAACTCCTCCGTGTCGTCGTTCGCGCGCCTTTTCTGCGGGGATAACGCGGCGTTGGCTAGAAAGGGCTGGTATTCTGGGAGAACAATCTCCAGGGATCGCTAGCGGTGTATGAACGGCGAGACCAGATGCATGCACAACTGGACGGTATGCACCTCGAGTTGCTGCAGCGCCACAATTCCGCCAGGACGAACGGTGCGCCGCGGCAAAAGCTGCACGTCAAGGGGGCACGCCTTCGCGCGGTAAATTCGTTCCCTCCACATGCGCTCTTGCGGGCCCAGGGGGATACGGCACCAAAGCGATCGCGCGCCAGGTGCTACAGACGTGCGAGACCGCAACGGGCAGCATGTCGTCGTCTTCTGCACCCAAGAGGAATATGCGCGCGACGATCTCGGTGGGGAGGCGATGGATGAATATGGAGGTGCGTCATGCGCAGGTTCCACCTGGGACGCTCTGTGCTGCCTATAGGGCGCATATGCGTGGTTCTTTGGCGGAAACTTGTTTGAAACAAGCACATTTTTGGCACGCGTTTAGAGCACCCACAGAGAGTTTAGTTTAGTGACGGCCTTGGAGAAGGAGTGGGCGAGGGTGCGCCGCAGAGGAGAGGGCATCGTATGGAATTCGGACCCAATGCTGCGTGGTCCTTCTACGGGTTTCTGCTCCCCGTCCTCCTCCAGAATGCATCGAATCTGTCCTTCTCGTATGCCATGGGAGCGCCGAATTTGGGGCTTGAGTTTAACGCGTCTTGGAAGTGGTGGTGGGCGTCTCCATTTTGGCACGAGTCTAGTGAGGCAGCCGTCGATAGGTCAGCCTTCGCAACCATACGAACAGGATATCCTGAGGCACGAAGGTTGAAAGGAACTGATCTACTCTGCCTCAGAGAAGCCCAAACAAAGCTTACATGAAGCCATTTACCTTCCCGCTCGACCTCCACCAACTTCCGGTGCTATCCGCAGGAAATCTGAGGATTAAATGAGTGAAGACAGCGGAACATAAGTACGACAACAGCCGCGACACAGCATCACTCGCTTGGGAAAGTCCATCTCTGCGGAGACCACCACCATGGCCATATCCTGGCCAAGACCAACGATGCCCATATCCTGGCGAAACCGGTTCTTCTTGCTCCTGGTGCCCTGCGCCCTGGGTATTTTCTTCTTCCTTTCCCTCCAGACGCATTTCGGCACCTCAGGTGCTCTCCTGAACCAGGGCTTGACCGCCATAAGCGACCCCTCGCCCGCTGTGGACGAGCGCCCACCCCCGAAAATCCTCCTCGTCACCGCATTCTTCCCCCTCTCCAAGTCCAAGCACACCATGAGCGACTACGAGTCGTGGCTCTCCAAATTCCTGCGGGCCATCACGACCGACATCTACTTCTACGCGCCGGTGGAGATGGAGGCGCTCATACGCAGGTGCCGCGGGGACCTGCCCATCACCGTCAACACGACGTTCGCGTCGCCGTTCGACGTCCCGCCGCTCAACGGGACGCGCGAGC
This sequence comes from Mycena latifolia, assembly GCA_029289555.1. Classification (NCBI taxonomy): domain Eukaryota; kingdom Fungi; phylum Basidiomycota; class Agaricomycetes; order Agaricales; family Mycenaceae; genus Mycena; species Mycena latifolia. Next base: position 14,629 of record JARJLE010000050.1, read on the forward strand.
GCTACTACGCGATGCACGCGCAGGACCGCGAGCGCAAGATCCACTCGGCCGAGCTGTACGCCGTGTGGAACGCCAAGCCGTACTTCCTCGACGCCGCGGTGCAGGCGCTCGCCGCCGCGGGGCGGGACTACGACTACGCCTTCTGGAACGACGCCGGCAGCTTCCGCACGACGCACGCGTACGCGGGGTGGCCCGACCCCGCGCGCGTGCGCGCCATCTGGGACGAGGGCAGTGCGCTGACGGGCGAGAAGCCGGAGGACCTGCTGTTCTTCCCCGTCGCGCGGATGCCGAACCCGAGCATGCAGTTCTGGATGCAGGATTTCGGCCCCGTGGACAACGAGATCAGCGAGGGTGCGTCGCCGCGCTTGGCGCTCCTTTAAATTAATTACTGCGCTCACTCGCATGCCCACAGGCTCGTTCTTCGGCGGCGCGCCGAGCACCGTCGCCTGGTGGCGCCGCACGTTCTACGCGTACCACGACTACTACCTCGCGCGGGACATCTTCGTGGGCAAGGACCAGACGCTCATCAACGCGCTCTTCTTCCTCTTCCCGGCGCGCGTCATCGCCGTGTGGCTCGACGACCCCGAGGCGCCCGCGCACGCCAGCCTGCCCGCGCCGCGCGCGCTGGGCAACTGCGGCGCCGAGTGGTTCTACTACCAGTTCTGGCTGGGCGCGCCGGCGGAGCGCCACGCGATGTGCGAGATCTGGGCGCGCGGCGCGTGGCTGCCGTGGAACTGGTCCAGGACGCGCGAGCCGTGCCGCGTGACGCGCGTGGTCGCGATGAAGGACCTGCTCCAGCGGCAGTTCGGGAGCGGCTGGCAGCCCCCGATGCACACGATTGATGTTTAGTCGGAAGTGGGTCGCTTGTTGAGTAGAAGGATTTGGGCCCGTCCCGCCTCCCGACGCCAGTGAAAACAGTTTCCGCTGGCAATCCGCCGATATTCGGGATTTACATGCTGTACAAAAGGGATCCACGCTTCGCCGAAGCAGCAGAGGGAAGGGACCACTTAAAGTAGCGTCAATTAATTGTTGATACCCATGTACAAGAGATGCTCTTCACTTGCTTTGTCTCTGACTAGTACCCAATAAGCAAAGCATGCACAAACTGCTCTGGTCTCTTCTGTCTTCTCTGGCGCACGCGTTCGGCGCTAAAATTGCTGTCCAAGCAGGAGGTTGCTCTTGGTTACACTCTCACCAACTTGGTGAAGCTCCCACTTCTAAGTCTTGGCGTTACCACTGGCTTGTCTTTCACCATCCATGAGCCTGTACCTGTATGAGCTGCCCACCACCGGCGCCGTCTCGTTCTCGGACTTTTGCACGGATGCGAGCACGGATAAGCTGTACACCAGCCACATCGCCGAGGCGACCCAGTCGCGGGCGAATCTGCGCGCGGTGCTGAAGGAGAGCAAGCGCACGCAGGACGAGGAGAAGGACTATCTGAGACTAGTCAAGGTGCGTTGCAGACCCTCCCTGCTTAGCGCTGGTTGAGGTGCGTTTGGCAAGATCCTGGACGATTATCTGCCGCGACTGCGCGGGATCATGGTCTGCGTCGCCCGCAACGAGATCGAGCTCAGATCGGAACCCAGTACGCCCCCCGCTGGCCGTCCACGCCCGCGCTGATATTCTCCTCGAAAAAGTCTTCAGCTGGCGGACGACCCTCTCGGCGAACCTATTCCACACGTCCCCGCGCCAGTCGCTCCCGTCACTGCACGCCGACTACGCGTACTCCCTCCTGACCCACGCGTTCGCGCTCGCCAACCTCGCCCGCTCCAAGGTTGCCGCGCTCGGCGCGTACGAGCTCGACCGCGCCATCTCCGACGCGGACCGCAAGGCGAAGGAGGCCCAGCTGAACGTCGCGGCGGACCTGCTGTGCCGCGCGAGCGGCGTCTTCTCGTACCTCAGCGAGACGGTGCTCGTCGACTGGGAGCGCGCGACCCCGGCCGCGGCCCCTGCGTTCCCGAAGCCGCCCGACGTCAGCCGGGAGGTCACCAATGCCTTGGCCAAGTGCGTTTCCCTTTCATTTGCTAGTACATCCGGCCTTCTATATGCTTCCTTCTTCCTGCGCTGACCGCCCGCCAAGATCCTCGCTCGCAGACGCCCAGACGCTCGCGATCCGCAAGCTCCTCTCAAAGTCCGCGTACGACAGCAACGTCGCGCCGGGCCCGCCGCTCCCGAAATCGCACCCCGCGCCCGCGCTGCTTGCGAAGCTGCACCTCGAGTGCGCGGCGCTCTACGCGTCCGCGCGCGCGCTCGCGGGCGAGATCGCCGCGGAGCTGCGGAAGCACCTCGGCGACGCGGCCGCGCTCCACGGCGCGCTGGCGCGCAAGTGGCTGGGCGTCGACGCGGGGGAGGGCGACCGCGGGGGCGACGCCGTGGGGTTCCTCCTCTGGGCGCGCAAGGAGCTCGAGGAGCTCAAGGGGCGCAGCGGCGGCAAGGCCGAGCTCGAGGCCGTCGGCGTGTTCTTGAAGCACTACAAGAAGGCGAACGATTCGGTGCGTCTCTTTCTTCGGTTTTTAAATTGGGCTCACGCGCGGATAGCTGCATTTCCAGCCGGTGCCGACGCAGGGGGAGCTGCAGGCGCGGATACCTGCGGGACGGCTCGCGCTGGCGGCCAAGGCGTTCGTGCCGCCGCAGCCGGCCTTTGGGCCGGGGTCCGTGGAGGACGCCCGCCGGAGAGCGGAGGAGCTCGAGTTGGATGGGGACGCGGACGGGGACGGGGACGAGGGTCTGCAGGAGACGCGAAGCACCCCTGGAACGTATGCGGGCGCGGGGTCCTACTTTTGAGCACCGGTAATTTAATGTATTTTCGCGCATCCGCAATCCTGTATCAAATACAACGTGTATTCTGTGTACAATTGGACAATGCATATAGTCAAAGAGATGATACATTCATTATAAGAACAGTAAGTACAGCGGAATCAAATTCCCTGCCAATGGTATAGCACCGTACCCTAACGTACCGCGTCAGAACAAATCAAGACATGGGCGAAGAGAACACGCACCGTGCTGTTGTTCTTCTGAACAACTTTGCGGTTGACGAGCGCGATGAGGCACTTGTTCACGCGCGCCTGCGAGAGGTCCGGTGGGGAGATTAGGTCCGTTACTGGACAGGTAGCGTCAGCAGGGGGCCAAGGGTACGAGGGAGTTGCGTACGTTTAACGGTTTGAGCAGGCGCATTCAGCAGCCCTTCTATCACGCCTTCCATGTTTCGGCGGAGGTTCTGTGGAGGGTGAGGAGCGCACGGGGCGCGTCGGGGGCACACGCACCGGATCGCTGCCGCGGAATTCGAGTGGCAGGCAGGAGATGACTTTCTCGATCTCGATCTGGGCAATATTCGTTGGGGATTCAAAGAATTGGGTGCAGAAAGGGAGGCGCACACTCCGCTCTTTCTTCTCCTTGGCCGTGAGCTTGGGCTTCGCGGGCTTCTTCTTCGCGCCGGGCTTGCCCGACGGCGCGGACGCGTTCGTGTTGGTGGTGGTGAGCCCCGCGTAGGTGATGTCCATCTCCGTCTGCTCCATCGTCTTGGTCAGCTCAGCCTCGCGCGCGGCAGCGGCGGCAGCACGCGCGTGCTGCATCGCCTCCATCGCGGCCAGCGCGTCGCGCTCTGCCATTGGGATCAGCACACCGCGGGGTTGCGCGATAGGGCACGAACATGCCTGCGCGGCGCTTCGCGAGCTCGAATGACGCGTCGGTCGGGGCCTGGGGCCAGTCGGTGGTGAGGGCGTTCATGTTCATCACGTAGAGCCAGCTGGCGAAGGACTCGTTGAACGTCGCGAGGGACTCGCTGAGGTGCTGCATGCTCTCGACGTTCGCCTGCAGCGTCTCCGTCTCGTCTGCGAACTCGGAGACGGCCGCGTCGAGGAATGCGAGGCCCGACGTCTGCGCATCGGGGTCCGACGCGGAGACGGCGAAGAGCGAGCCCTGCGAGACGCGCCGTAGTGGTGTCCGAGGCATGAAGGGTTAAGTCCAAAAACAAGAAATTAATTACTAATTAAATAATAAATAAACTCCAAACAGCTGTCCACATCGCGGACCGCGGTTTCCCTCCGCATGTCGTCTGAACTCGAGAGATACATCAGCGACAATTCTCTCCGGGTAAGCCTTCCGCTCCTTCCTTATGCCCTCCATGGCTCACTCGACTCGCACAGTTATTCGGCCTCGCCGACCGTAAAATAATCGACTATGTATTAGCGTCAGGTCCGTCCTGTCCATTCCGTACTATGCGCCGCTGACTCTCTCCTAGCCTCATCCGCCAAAACCCCCGACAGCCTCTTCACCGCGCTCAACGCCTCCGGTTTGCCCGACACCCCCGATGCGCACGAGTTTATCACCGAAGTGTTCAAACAGGCTCCGCGGAAGCACAAGCACAAGCGCGCCGCGGGCGACGGCGCGCGGCGGCAGTCCGAGAAGGAGGCCAAGGCGCTGAGCGCGCAGAAGTTCGGCTTCCTGCTCGACGACGATGCGGGGCCGAGCGACGTCGTGCCGCTGAAGAAGGAGAAGCGCAAAAAAGACGACAAGGAGAAGAGCGCCGGCGGCAAGGAGAAGCGCGAGCGGCACACGCGGAAGCGGGAGCACGACGACAAGGAGTGGGAGAGCGACGAGGAGGAGAAGGCGAGGAAGCGGATGCGGGCGGACGACGACGCCCGGGGGCCCGGCGGCTCCGACGAGGAGATGGAGCCGGTGGAGGATGAGGACGTCCGGCGGGAGCGAGAGCGGCTGGAGGATCTCAAGGACCGCGATGCCTTTGCGGAGCGCGTGCGGGATCGAGATCGCGAGCGGACGAAGAAGGTGGTGGAGGACCGCTCGTCGAAGGACAAGGGCGCGGCGGCAGAGGCCGCCCAGCGGCGCCTCTTGGCGGACGACGCAGAAGCGCGCGGGATCGCAATGCCCTCGCTGCGGCAGCACTCGCGGCAAGAGTACCTGACGAAACGCGAGATTCAACAAATCGAGCTGCTTCGCAAGGAAATCGCCGACGACGAGGCCCTTTTCAGCGGGATGAAAATCTCAAAACGGGAGCGTCGCGACTTGGAGCACAAGAAGGAGCTGCTGAAGCTTGTCGAAGAGCGGTTGAAAATCAACGACAAGTGGGAGGGCTACCAGCTTCCCGAGGACTACATCACCGAGCAGGGCAAAATCGACAAGAAGAAGAAGGAGAATGCGCTGTATCGGCGGTACGAGGAGGCCAAGCCCAAGGACGACCAGTTCGTGACCGACGTGGACCAGTGGGAGGCCAGTCAGACGCAACACAGTACATTCAAGTCTGGGGCGATGGACCGGGAGGAAGTCCGCGACGAGTACGAGTACGTTTTCGACGAGAGCCAGACGATCAAGTTCGTCATGGACACGGCCATGCCCGGTCTGAAGATGACTGCCGCTGAGAAGCTGCTGCAGGATCAAATCGACGCCGCAGAAAAACGGGGCAAGTCTGCTTTACTTCCAGGTCGTCCTTGTTCTGACTTTGATTCGCATAGCCAAGACGATTGAGGAGACGCGCAAGTCGCTCCCCATATACACCTACAAGGAGGGCTTGATCCAGGCAATCAAGGAGCACCAGGTATTAATTGTCGTCGCCGAGACCGGGTCGGGGAAAACTACGCAGCTCCCCCAATATCTCCACGAGGCTGGGTACACCGCCAACGGCCAAAAGGTTGGCTGCACACAGCCGCGTCGCGTCGCTGCCATGTCGGTCGCCGCGCGTGTGGCAGAAGAAATGGGGACCAAGGTCGGCTACGAGGTCGGCTACTCCATCCGCTTCGAGGACTGCACGAGCGACAAGACCGTGCTCAAGTACATGACGGACGGCATGCTGCTGCGCGAGTTCCTCACTGAGCCGGATCTCGCCGGGTATTCCGCGCTGATCATCGACGAAGCGCACGAGAGAACGCTGAGTACGGATATCCTCTTCGCTCTCGTCAAGGTTCGTCGCCGCGCTCATGTCATGCATTTTATTTAGATCGTTGACGTGCGGTCGATACAGGATATCGCCCGCTTCCGGCCAGAGCTCAGGCTGCTCATCTCGAGCGCGACCTTGGACGCGGAAAAGTTTAGCGAGTACTTTGACAACGCCCCGACCTTTTATGGTAATTGAGAAATCTCGGATTGATGTGTGCGCGACTGATCATTGTCTAGTTCCCGGACGTCAATTCGCCGTCGATATCCACTACACCCCTCAGCCCGAGGCGAACTACCTGCATGCAGCCATCACCACTGTCTTCCAGATCCACACCACACAGCCGAAGGGCGATATTCTCGTATTCTTAACGGTATGCTTCGTAGCCTTCAAATTATTTCGTGCTTAATTCCCTCTGTCTTAGGGCCAAGAAGAAATCGAGGCGTGCCACGAAAATCTACAAGAGACGTCCCGGGCGCTGGGCAACAAAATCGCGGAGCTGATCATCTGCCCGATTTACGCTAATCTGCCGAGCGAGATGCAGGCCAAGATCTTCGAGCCGACGCCGGAGGGTGCGCGGAAGGTCGTGCTGGCCACCAACATCGCGGAGACGTCCATTACCATCGACGGTGTGGTCTTTGTCATCGATCCGGGGTTCGTGAAGCAGAATTCGTACAATCCGAGAACAGGGATGTCCTCCCTCGTGGTCGTGCCGGTCAGTGATCTCCCTCCTTCCGAGCAGTTGCAAAAACTGACATGGCTTTCAGTGCTCCCGTGCATCTGCCAACCAAAGGGCGGGTCGCGCCGGCCGTGTCGGGCCCGGGAAAGCGTTCCGCCTGTACACGAAATGGGCGTTCGCCAACGAGCTGGAGGCGAACACCGTCCCTGAGATCCAGCGCACGAACTTGGGCATGACGGTGCTGATGCTCAAGTCGCTCGGGATCAACGACCTCATTGGGTTCGAGTTCCTGGACCCGCCGCCGGGAGAGACGCTTATGCGCGCGCTGGAGCTGCTGTATGCGCTCGGGGCCTTGAACGACAGGGGGGAGCTCACGAAACTCGGGCGGCGGATGGCTGAGTTTCCGGTGGATCCTATGTTGTCCAAGGCTATCATTTCGAGCGAGAAGTATGTGTGCACGGATGAGGTATGTCGTTTCGTTATTGGGAGGGTCACAAGCTGATTATACGCGTAGGTCCTAACGATCATCGCCATGCTCTCCGAATCCGGGTCGCTGTTCTATCGCCCGAAGGACAAGAAGCTGCATGCGGACCAGGCGCGGCAGAACTTTATCCGGCCTGGGGGCGACCACTTTACGCTGCTCAATGTATGGGAGCAGTGGGCCGAGACGAATTACTCGCAGCAATTCTGCTACGAGCAGTTCCTGCAGTTCAAGAGCATCAGCCGCGCGCGGGACATCCGCGACCAGCTGGCGGGGCTATGCGAGCGGGTCGAGGTGGTCGTGCAGTCGAACCCCAACTCGAACGACATCACGCCGGTGCAGAAGGCGCTAACGTCGGGGTACTTTTATAACACCGTTCGTATCCGTTCGTTTTTGTTCGCTGTGTCGTTACTGAGGAGTGGCAACAGGCGCAATTGCAGAAGAGCGGGGACTCGTACCGCACGCTCAAGACGAACCACACGGTGTACATACACCCGTCGTCGAGTCTGTTCCAGTTCCAGCCGCCGGTCAGGACGCTCCTGTACTATGAGCTGGTGATGACTTCCAAGTCGTACATGAGGTGCGTCGGGCATTTTCCCCCGGCTCTCTGAGTTCTTACCCTGCTCTCGTAGACAAGTTATGGAAATTAAACCGGCATGGTTGCTCGAAGGTGCGTGGGCAGTAAACCGCTCATCCCCACAACTGACATTCGTTGCAGTTGCGCCCCATTACTTCAAGCCCGCCGATCTCGAGCAACTGGCCACAGGAGACAAGAAAATGCCCAAAGCCGTTGGGGCGTCGAGTACTGCGAGTGCTGCTGCTTCATAGGCCCTGGCTCTGGTCATTATATTATCTCGTGTACTAGTATTTTTGGCAGTCAAAGCTTTCTCGGTTTTGTTGTATCGTGTTGACTGGCGGCCTTAACCGCTCTCTTTCTGAGCTTCTGCGTCCAAGAAAGTCCAACCCAGTTATGCTACTGCGTTCACGCTCGACGATGTAGATGACCATGCTATCGCCAGTCCGTCCCGCAAAAGAGGACTTTTGACGAAGAGGATAGCGCAAGTGATTTTTTCGCCAGAATTTGAAAGAGCCGCGCCTGTGGTCCGCGACGAGGATGACGGTCCAGCAGACGCGTCCCGGAGTGACGAGTCCCTTGATCTCGATGACTACTTGCTTAACACAAGAGGGCGATCCCTGCCGCGTCCACCAGCCAAGCTGCGCGCAAAGGCGCTAGCAAAGGCCAAGAAAGTATGCCGTTGTGGACCTGGTACGCTCACTTCCATCTCGGATTATTCAAGCTGCCGGGACATTTCATTATTAGCTATAAGCTACGAGAGCTTGACTATGATGCAGGGAGTATCCTGGCCATCGACAATGATCCTTCAAGTTCATTCCTTGATTCTTTCTACTTTTCTTCACTCTCCGCTTTGGCTGATCCCTGTTGACTTGTCAACCGTCTTTTTTTTTCTTTCCCCCTCAGGTCGGCCCCGACAAGACCCTCCATAAACACTCGTCTTTGTCCACCGACACCCGATCGATGAGCGGTCACGTGCGATCCAACCCCTTCATGGCCGACCATGAAGAGCTCTATGCCAAGTTAGTACCGTTTCTATCCATACTCCGAATACATCTCAGCGTTCCAGATACATATCAGTATTTCCGTTGACCCTACCAATGGACAAACCGCCTGCACCTTTCCGCTCGCTCCACCCCGTCTGCCATTGTCGCACCCCGCTCTACGTTCTTGGCTGGCGACTTACCCTCGCGGAAATCTCCAACATCATGGCCGACTATCCGAACTACAAGGGTTATAGTCATCAAATTGAAGGTTTGCTCCGACACCGTTGGCAGGATATGATTTTAAATCAGGATTTCCATCCCATGTAAGAGGTCCTTCGGCGTTCGCCTCTGGTAGTACCTTCCACTGACCATCCCCCAGATCTACGCGGAGCCCACAACCGCTCTGCAACCGCGACGGCACCTTCGTGTTGCAACTCTTCGGGAGCAATGCACGTACAAAGATGGAGACGTTCAAGGAACACAGGGACAAGATTATTGAGGAAAATATTATATTTCTTGGCTTGGATGCGGACATGAAGAACCAGCTATGCTGGCATCAAGCACCCATAAAGGGCTACCCATAATCATATATGTTGTACTTATTTAAATAAAGATGACTGCCGCGAGTCCTCCTCGCTGAAATTTCCATATTCAAGTTATTGTCTTAAATCTTGTCCTTGATGACAACGAGCCATTGTGCTACAATACGAGACATACCGCGGCAGGAGAAATCTTTATAGTCAAAAGCATTTCCCGGTGTTGTATCGTGTTGACTGGCATCCTTGACCGCTTTCCTCCAACTGAATGTCTCGAGCCTTGCGTCCAAGAAAGTCCCAACCCAGTTATGCTACTGCATTCGTGCTCGATGATGAAGTGGATGACCAGGCTGTCGCCGGTCCGTCCCGCAAAAGAACACTTCTTGACGACGAGGATAGCGGCAGTGATTTTTCGCCAGAAAAAGAGGTCGCGCCTGTGGATCGCGACGAGGACGACGGTTCAGCAGACGCGTCCGGGATCGACGAGTCCCTTGATCTCGACGAAGACTTGACGCCAGAGAGCAATTATGCTGTACTTCCTGCCGCAAAACCGCGTCCACCAGCCAAGCCGCGGGCAAAGGCGCCCGCAAAAGTCAAGAAAGTAGTGACCGACGTCGTCATGCCGTCTCTCGGTAGTGGTTCCGGGATCGCGCGCACTTCGAAGCGACAGATTTACGTTCTCCCTATGCCCAGCGTCCACCACCGGCACAGAGCCGTTCCATTGTATTCGCGCGAAGGACGCGTCGAGAGACTCGCTGCTAAACCTATTTTGTTTGGGCCGGCGGTAACGGCACCGACCAATAATTTCACGCATAGTACCGGAGTTACCAACCGCGTCAACAAGGGCTGGGGGTTCAATGTCGGAGCAGGGCCGCTCTGGGAGTTGGTGGAGGACCGCGGGTGGTACAAAGAGGGGGTGCCCTCAGGTGACGACATGGAAATCGAGGCAAATCGACGCCCAGTTACGCACCATGGAGTGCGAGTCAAGCCCGGTTGGCAAGTTTTCAATCTCGAGTGCGAAATTCCCCATGCAAGTGACCCCTTTCCCTATTGACATATCGATATCCAGTGAAGCCACGCCTTATCTTCCCACTGACACTGTTACGACTGAGGAAGGAAACCTGAAACCTCCCCCGCCCGTCTCCTGCTCATTCGGCCCTTTTAACAACCAACAACGCATGGGAGTCGAGATGTTCAAGAGTTTGAAAAATTGTTAGTTATCGTGCTATCTAACCATCATCTCATTATTATTTTTTGCAGCCCAATTCTTTCCTGAGAGTAAATCACACATTTTCAATCCTGGCGCCCCGGCATGGGGACTCGATTGGTGTCCAATTCATCCCGACGACAGACAAGGTTAACCTTTTTTTCGGCTTCCGTGTATATTCCTGTGCACCAAATATTTTCCAGGCCGATCCTACACTCAATATCTCGCCGTCGCCCCCTTCCCGACCGCCTCGCACTCCCCCGACATTGGCGTAAAGGTGGAGCGCCCTGCGCTCGCTTGCATACAGATATGGACTCTGAGTCCTACGAGGCCCGGATTCTCAAGTAAAACAGACGCAGGGGTTATGAAATGTGCCATGGTTCTTTGCATCGATAATGGGCCGGCCCACGACTTGAAATGGTGCCCGTTGCCGTCGCATGACTCCGTCAGCCCACCCAACATCGTAGGTGGTGCCACGCTCATTTTCCGATGATTTAGATCAACGACCAAACGATCCATCCGCGAAAACTTGGCCTGCTAGGTGGCACGTTCGAGGACGGCTCATTCTCTATTTATGTTGTGCCCGAGCCGTTGGATGTCACTCCCGCGGGCCACGACCCGACGACGCCTGTATTTGGTATGGGCTACGCTCTCCATCCGCAAGTAGGACATCTCTAACCTCTTTGCAGTTAAACTTCCCGAACCGCTTATTCGCATCGAATTAGAAGAGGCATCGTGTTGGTCGTTCGATTGGGCGAACAGTGAATTGGTTGCGATTGGAACATCTCACGGTATGCTTTCGTCTCGGATTCCCTCATTTTTTCATAACGGAGTTAGGCACCATTGCGGTGTATCATCTTGGTCAGGCCCTGAAAGAGTGTTGTGGATCGAGTACGTCTTCCCGGTTTCGAATTTTATATCCCTGATCGTTGTTTCAGACCCCACACTCCCTGTGGATATCCTTCCCTCTCACTATCTCACCATTCATCAATCTGCGATACGAGCATTAGCATGGGTTCGAGCCCCGCCCAGCTGGCCGTCAGGGGTGCCTCGAGTAGATGCCGATCCGACTGTCATTGTCAGCGGAGGTTACGACGGTTTAGAGTGTCTCACAGACATTCGTGAGGGCCACGGCTCAATCATGAATCGAACAAGAGGTATCTGAGCCCTCCTAGCATTCATTCAGCAACATGTTTATCGGGCGCAACAGATGTGATAAACTCGATGACTTACTCTCCATTCGGCGGAGGCCCAATAACCATTGACCATGAAAATATCGTCAAAGTTTACTCGGTGTCGCCCAGCATGCTCGGACGAGGACACATCCTAATGGAGCCCCAGGGTCCAATTTGGGTATGGTACTTCTGATCGTTTATTAATATTGATCTTATTTGCATTGTAGAGCCTACACGCTTCGGATTACCATCCTCAGCTCGCCGTCGGCTCGGCCGACGGTGCATGCAGTACGACTAATACGCTCAGATCTACGCGTCGAGGCGGTTCTGTTGTTCGTGCTTTCGTTTTCTCGCAGAGGTATCCTAGCCTAAGCCCCGATATCACTGCAGCCCTTCTTTGTCCACAAAATTTACCAGCTGGATTACAGCCGCAAGACCCAAGAATTCCGGATGTTGGAACGATTCTTCCCCTTGGTCCGTTCCTCGCTATTCCGCTCTGACTTTTTAATTTCATTTTCTCTACAGGAAGCCCAGGATCGTCCCACCCAGGCGCGTGCAGTACGGCTCGAGAAGGCGAAAACCAAGGATACGACATATGTAGCTCCAACCAGCACCGGAGCGTGGCCGAGCGAGGTCGGCGTACAGCGTGTCGTCTGGAACTGCGGAAATGGCCTCGGTGCTTCATCATTGCTCGCCTCGTCCACGGGGTCGGGTCTTTGCAGAATCGATGTGGTTTGGGGGAGATGGTTGAACGACAGGGTGCCTTATACGTCGATCCCGCTCCTGAGAATGGAAGTCGAGGATGCCGCGATGGACGTCGACTCGGATGAATCAGCCTAACGCTCGAGGCTTTGCATTTTCTTGACTAGTTTCTTGGAACAGGGGTTGAATCTCTGTAGAGGGATTTGATCCTCAATAACGTTACTCGAGTCGTTTTTACAAGTCATGTATGTAATACAGAAGACAATTGTACAATTCATATTGTCGCCTCTTTCGACCTTACTCAATGGTGACTTTGTTCTGTTCATTCCGACGTTCAGTTCTAAAATCCAGGGACCATGGGGCGTTGGGCGTACCTTGTAGAACGCGACATACCCCTTGATTTGTTTGGCTTTCTCAGATGTCTCGGGGTAGTACCTGCACGCAGAATGGGTTGGAGGAAGAACGATGCTGGTGGTGGCAATTCGTACCAAGCGATATCCTTCACGCTGGTGCCGTCAACGGTCGCGTTGTAGTACGACGCTTTCCTGATGGAGACAGAGGTAAGTCGTTATTTCTGGTAGCCGAGCCGTCCTACCCTTTCCAAGGGCAGGTGGTGCTGTGAGTTAGAAAGCTTGAACGAGCAAAGTCGCCTCCAGGTGTCAAGTTTGCTCACGACGTATTGGAGTCACTGAAGAACTCGGACTTGACGGAGGTAGGAGGGAAGTAATGGTTGTTTTCGACGACGACGGTTTCGTCCGACTCGGCGATGGTTGTACCGTTCAAAGAGACCTTCATTCTGGGTTTGCTTCTTGGATGGTGTGGTGTTTGGAGGAAAGAGTGGCTCTCAATTGCGAGCGTGTTATTTATGAAGGTGGTACACGTGATGAAATTAGCAAGACGCGATGCGACGCCGCGACCCCCGATCGCGCGTCAACCGTAGATATACAAAATATCGCCTAGAGCGAGTTAGTTAGGTAGTGAGTAATCAAGTCTCATAGCCGCTGTCGTCAGCCCCGGAGCTGCTCTCGGACTGTGTAACCAAGCAATGAGTGAATAAGTCGGCGGAGCGGAAGATTTAACGCACCTGTCCCTTCCATCTCAGCATGGCTTCTCTAGGTTGTCACCAGCAAACCGAAGCCCATACCGTCCTCATCCGAACCGTACCCGGTTTGTTCGGTGAGCAAGCAACATCCCCTCGCGAGTGTTTCCTGTTTACGGCCAATAGTTTTTGAGAGTTGCCAGCAGTCCGTGCCGCATTCAGCCTTGTATCGCTCAAGGGCAAGCGCCATGACCGCGTCGAAGCGCTCCAGCTTGGCTTCTGCTTGCTTAACAGCTATAACAGACCGTTCATCTGTGGAGGAATCGTTCGCCTCCTCCACCAGCGTCATAACCCAGGAATACGGCTCGACCGGCGTCATGGGGAATCGATGAGACCAGCCATCTTGGTGGGCATCGACCGCCGAGATGTATTCGTCGATTAGATGGAAGAGGATGGAAAAGAGTGTCTTCCCGATCGCGATTTGGAGTTTAGCGCGGAGGATGTTCTACGCGTGAATTATACGCGTTAAAGCGCGTCATTTGTGTGCATGCGCACGCACCTCTACAGCAATGAGCACAAACTCGTACTCGCGCAACCATTCAAGGTAAAGTTCCCCTTGCAGCATCTTCTTTTTGCCTTTCAAGTTGCAAGATCTCTCGGCGACGGTGGCCTTCACGCCCTCGATGACTGACTGGACCATTTCAATCATACATAGACCCTGATCATTGCCTGCCATTGCGCCATGAGAACGGCGACAATTGACGCGTCGAGGGCACGCGTACCAGCAGCCATTCCCTTGAGCGCCTTCACAGCGGCATAGTCGACCCTTTTCCCTAATCGTCTTAACAGTTTCTCCAGGTTTGCAGCAGACGTCCGCAATTTTGTGGGACTCTCCTCTGCGAACGAGTTGGTTCATATTGTGTGAAGGACGCGTAAACTAGAACTACCTTGGAGGCAACGCGCTTTACGATTGTCCGAACACTGCTTCTTGCTGGCAGACCCACTGCCGTCGAGATGAGCTGGGGAGCGTTTGAGAGAATTGGTGGAATCTGCGAGGGCTGAGGCTGGCATGGTGGGACGAGAGAGGAAGTGATGTTTGGTCACACCTGTCGCGTCAACAAATCGCGTCGCGGCCGGCCCTAAACATCTGCCACGTGCCATTAAATTTTCATGTCATCTTCCGACTCAAAGCCGCCAGAGAAACTGAGTTCCTTTGAGCGATGGCGGAGAAACGCCATGCTCGCCACCGGCCTCGGCGTCACCGATGACGAGAGGCTCGAATATCTTGTCGAACAGACTCGGCGTTCCTGCGAGGAGAAGAAGCTGAAATTCATGGAACGAAGTGTGTTGCATTCTGCCTTGCAGCACATGAACTCAGCCAACTGCAATCCTCCCCAGGTTCTGCCGTGGTTTTTATGCTCAAGCATCTCCGGGCGGCCGGTTGTGACCTTCCACCGTCAAACATTATATGCGCACCTTGCGACCGCAGATATGCTGGTGGTTTCCATCCCCAGAAAGGCGTCATCGTTCTGTGCCAGGGCGTTTACTTCGGCGATGCTCATATGGAAAATGCAATGGTCCACGAGATGATACACATGTTTGACCAATGCCGGTTCAAAGTGGACTGGGATAACCTGCGGCATCATGCATGCAGTGAGGTGTGTGTCAATGGTTTTTTTCTCCTCCCGAGGACCTTAAACGAAACCCGGGAATCTTGAGATCCGTGCAAACAGTCTCAGTGGAGACTGTAGATTCTCCCGTGAGCTGCGCATAGGCTCTTTGGCTTTCACCAAACACCATCAAGTAAGAGAATTCGTCGCCTCGGAATCCTTTTACATGGCTTCTTATTAGGATTGTGTGCGGCGGCGATCCATCACGTCTGTTTCTCGCAATTTAATGTGTCCTGACAAGGCTACCGCTGAGCGCGTAGTCAATGAGGTGTTTGAAAGCTGCTTCAAAGACACTAGACCTTTTGACGAGGTACGTCGCTCGTCCCACATCTAATTAACGTCGCTTACTATATTACTCTGCTAGATATATTAACCCCGTCCGCCCTCGTCCTAATAGGGTTGTGATAGAGTCACTTTAGTATACATAAGTACTAGGTCGTAATTCTTTCACTCTCGTGTATTTTTATAGAGAACAAGGAGGTTCGACCCGTACTTTCCTCACCGAGGCTCGCTAATAATACTAGGTGAATTCTGAGTTGTATCATTGAGGTCGCTATACGAATCATATCTTCCAGGGTTCACATACATATTTATTACAGTTTCGCCTTTGTCACCTTCCTGAGCTCTTTGGCCCTCTCGCGTAAGATTCTTCTCAGGAGCTTGCCGCTGGGGTTTTTCGGGATGCTCTCGATGAACTCTACACCTCCCGTGAGGTGTTTATATGCGATTTTGTGATCGGCGACGTGCTACAGGTGGCAGATGTATCAGTCTGCCTCCACAGTTCCGTTACCAAGCTCACTTTTATAATGGAGGTTCTAATCGCCTTCAAGTCGCTAGGGTTGCGTTCGACCCTGCTAGCTGCGTCGACGGTCAATACGACAAACCCCAGCGGCACCTCTCCGCCTGCATGTCGGGATAAGTAGCTAGCAGCGCAGAGGGAAGGAAGGCGAACTATATTCATCAGGAACGCCCACAACACACGCGTCGGAGACGTCAGGATGGTCCCTAGAAAGCCGTTGGGTTCTAGGAGCTCAGGGCAATAAATGGAGACACACAACAAAGTCCCTTCTAATTCAGCAGGCGCAACTTGGAATCCCTTGACCTGATTGGAAGGTTACAAAAACCACATTGATCAGGGTATATGCTCTACCTTCATGATTTCCTTAATCCTGTCTATGATCCACAATTCGCCGTCGGGGGAGATTTTCACTTCGTCCCCGGTTCTCACGAAGCTAGGAGAAAAGTATGAGGGCGGTAAAAATCGATTAATATTTGCAGGTACCCGTCGGTGAATGTCTCCTTCGTCCTGTTGAGAATGATGAGTTAAGAACGAAAAATAAACCAGAAAGCCATACGCTTGCGGATTGTTATAGTACCCTAGCGCATTAGAAGGCGCCTTGACTACAAGTTCGCCGACATCATTGTAGCCTCCAAGGGTCCCGTCGCTCTTACTACACGAGCAATCACTCCAGGGATGAGCTGGCCCGCACCTGCAAACCAATAAACAATGGTCCGCCGAGAAGAAAACGTGAACTGACTGCCGGAGATACCTCTCTTGCGCTCAATCGACCAAATACTGGTGACCGTACAGGTTTCGGTCATGCCATACCCTTGACCGATGTGCGCTTCGGGGAACAAGGCAAAGAGCCTTTCGTTGACTTCGTCCGAGAGAGGAGCCGCGTTTGTCGCGAACCGGTCAGATACGCGTCGTGAGGACAGTGTACAAAATACCGATCATTATATATCTAATGCCCCTGAGGTCGTATTTTTTGACAGCGGGATGCTGGACTATTTTGTAAGATGGCTCAGCGACCTGAAGAGACGGCATACTTTACACAGTAGGACCGCCTGGGGTGGGACGATCCTTTCATAGACATAAATATCGCAGTTCGACGCGCTAAGAAGATAGGTTGAACTTACATCAAGTGGGTGATCTTGTGGCGCACAATGCTCTTCAGCATGCCTTCAAAGTTGAACTTGGGCACAACAACTACAGTCATCTTTGTGGAGGTTGGGATACGTTCGGCCATATAAAACGGTATTGCCTACAGCACAGTAAAGCAGAAAGTGCAACTGAAGGTCGGGACATCATTAGTGACGAACTCAAATCTGCGACCACGGAAACCTCACATTGACGACGAGACCGTAGATGTCTAGCTCATCGCATCGGCATTGAGATTGACAAAAAGACAAATAAATGGAACGCGTACGATAGAATGGAAGGACTAATGCACTTAAAATTAGCAGCGTGTTCTTGTCCGTTATAGACTCGCTGACCTCCTATAGCAATATCCCCGGGACGATAGCGGCGGTCTTTCCATTCCCCGTATTCTTCGTAGACCCTGGAATGTGCTGCCAGTTGTAGGACGTTGGCAATGACAGCAATATGAGGTATTGCAACAGCCTGAGATACATATTGAGCTGAGGCGTGCCAGAAATATTAATTGGATGTATGTGTACCTTTGGAGTCCCTGTCGTACCTAACATTTTGATCAAAATGGAGCCCCGAAGTGCCGCACACAAAAAATACCGGATGAAAAGCTCAGGAATGCAAGTTTGGTCTTTCCTTCGCCCGGGTTCAATCTACGTTCAGAAAAGGCTTTCATACGGAGGCCCCGCTTTATTAAATTATCCACAGTGACAAAATCCGAGGTGGAGGCGTTTGGAACGTCGAAAACTAAAACTCGATCCGGGGAGAGACCAGCTGCCTGCGCAGCCGAGATAGACACATTCAATGCATCTGGGTGAACGATCAACAGAGTGGCCTTGGTTGCCTTGAGTTGAAACTCGAGCTCCTGGCGAGAAAAATCCGGGTTCGCCGGGGATACAATGGCACCGAGACGATGAACAGCCCAGATGGCGACCGGATAGTCTGCGAGGAACTATATTCAGAGTGAGATCAGGATAGAAATACCGAAAGATACCTAGGTGGTTTCTACTAAATAACAGAACTGGAATCGAATAAAGATGGAATTCTCTTCAGTATAAATGAAGGTTACCCACCCACATCTTCCTCCCCTAAACAGAATCATAGCTCAGTACTGGAATTGTCAACTCAGCGGAAGTTCCTACGAATAGAATACAACGAAGAAAGTGCATTGGTGAGTCCGTGCGTGCGCTCCCGGAGCTTGGGGAATTTAGGGATACAAAAATCGGCTCTCTTGGCCCACACACCTCCTCTAAATAGACTTGTCTCCCAGATGTATCATCTATTAAACATGGTACATTCGAAGCTCGAGTGGGACCAGTAGCATGATCGAGTTGGAATTGGGGAATAGTCAAATCATCCGGGATCGCTGGAAGCCTTCCAGTGGATGTAGAGTGGATTTCGGTCATGGTAGAGAGGTTCTAGGACGGGGACCCACGCCATACTTCGCCAGACGCGGGTCCACAGGTTGTTGCCGTGAACGGCGCTGAAACGGCATATAGGATCCGGCAATCAGGCAAGTGACCAAGGTCAGGTGAATACTAACTTGACATCTAATCTACGCAATCGCACCCCTATATAGCTATGTCTACAAAATGCTCCGTCTGCGAAAAGACAAACTCAGCCATGACAAAAGGTTCTTGAAGGAAAGTTCATCGGCTTGACTCTCAATGAATACGTCCAGCTCAAATTAACGCGTTCTAAACAAAAATCCGTCATAAACGCGACTGGTGCTGTTCAGCACCAGCTACAGTGACATGCTCTTCACCGGCTTTTCCGAGAAATGAATTCCGGTTATCGTACCACCAGTGCATCACATACTCCTTCTCGCGATCACCCACCCGCTCTGAGATCTCCACAAATATCGCATCGGCCAGCTCCTTTCTTTTACCACTGTGTGATGGTGCTGTCGTAAGAATGGCCCTGATTTCCTCCAAGACCTGTGGAAGGAGTTTGAGGGGAAGGGTGGGGACGACGGAGACGAGTGTGAGATGTAGGCGATGTAGTCTGTCGTTCACGATAGATGGGTCTTGTCCACCATCTCGAAGTAGCGAGAGCTCGTGAATCGTGTTCAACAGCGCCTCGATGCAGTACCGAGCGAGCGCGTACATGCCATCCATGCCATCGCACGCACAGGCGCTCCTCACAAGGGACGCAAACGCCAGCCTCAATTGCGATGTATTGAGCCTGCCGTCAACGGAGTTCTACAAACCGTCAGGGGACGCTGCCGTATCGTGTCATGAAAGGCTTACCTCGATCAGACACTGAGTGTAGAATGGCACCATCCGCTCGGTGAACCTTGGCCCTTGAGGGGAGGAGATAACGTCCTGACCTGCCGCATGATGATCGGCGTGCGAGGCGAAGATTGCCAGGATGACCGAGTGGCTCGATTCGTAAACCTCTCGATGTGAAGGGTCAGATAGCTGGCTAGAAAGGAGGAATAAGGATATAAGTGGACGAGAGATTGAATGGAGCCGAAGACCAGCGTACGGGAGAGACAGCGGCAGGGCATATGATTGGATGCAGTCAGCGCTCAGTACGGGAACGAGCTGCTCGATGCATGTTAGTGCATAGGCCTTTTTGGCCTGGACATCTGGGCCAGGGTTTGTGTCATATTCGCGCTTACGTACGGAGAACACGGACCGGAGTTTTGGTCCACTCTGTGGCCTTGCCATTCTCGGACAGAAAGGCAAAGCTCCCGTACGAACCGATTACTCTCCTCGTCGCATTTCGCGAGGATATCGAGAGCGAGATAAAACGTCTTCTTTAGCTCCACGAATCCCGGAGAGGCAGTCGTTGTCACGCCTCCGAATTGGGATATGACAAAAGACAGGTTCGAGAGTGTGTGCAGTACTGTCAGAGCCAGTGCGGAAGGCGCAGGCCCATCTCCAGAGTAAATCGTTGGCGGGACAAAGAGGGCTGCAGAGAGGGCTGCGTCTGCGATCATTATGTTTGCGAATAGAAGAGTTTTGAGCGTCGCCCAGACCAGAGCGGCCTGTCCTTGCGTGTCTGGTGATGCATGATCAGGTTCCACGCACAAAGGAACAGGGAAAGCCAAACCAAGATTCTCATTGCTCGCAGCTTTTTCTGGAGCGCCGCCCATCCAGTCGCTTTCTAGGCTCTTAGAAATGGGCCGAAGCGCCTCTAGGGTCGCTGCGGCGGCAACCATGCCTTCTACAGGACGAGATTCGCAGAGAATTGTCACAGTCAGCGCAGTTAATTTCGATATTGGGGCTATGAATTCCATGAGGGGAGATTCATTGATAGTGCGGAGCGTAGACTGTGGCGACGATAAGCTCATGTCAAGAGAATGAACATCAGATATTCACGGTGGCTTCTCGGGATGTGGACGAGGATGCAGCAGAAAGGAAGGTCCCAGAGGCAAATGCGGAGGCGACCGTGAAGGTGAGAAGATTCACTAATGTAGATAATGGGAGGGCCTTGAGTTTCCCCGGGACAACGAACACAAGAGATTGCGAGGCCAATATCAAAGCCAAGGTCATCGTATCAACTATGAACGTAGTTAGAACAGCGTCAAAGTACTCTTAGGGACTTTCAGACAATGGTACGCACTTACCATCCCCAACTGGTTGGAATTCTGTTTCCCATCCTCCGGCAGTCAATGTGGGATGCATGTATGTGTCCATGGACTCTGCTACAGAGATGACGAGCTCATTTTCGAGCTGAGACCGTCCAATTTCTAGATTCTCCGCAGCTTTGAGGTCCTCCAAACCGGCCACAAGGCCACCATAGCAAGCCAATCTAAGAATGGGTTGACCCCCTTTGATGCCCTTCAGTACTGCGCCTGCCCAGTGTTTCACGCGGGCCTTGGTGCTCACGGCAAACACGGAGCTGAGGGCAGACTGGTTCGCATTCTTGGAGTCGCGATATTTTAGGTGTGTTGCATGCCGAAAAGCGGTAAACAGAGCCTGAAGTTTCGGGTGCGTCAAGGGATGGACTAGAAAGAGGGGAGAAGTAACTGCTATTGCAGCCAGAGGCGTCGGAAGTGGCGCTAGCTTAGCAAGGTGATGCGCAAGGGCCGACTGGATAGTCGGGAGCGGAAGTGAAGTGGATGGATTATGCAGATGTGCTAGCAAGTTGGCGTAGCCTGGGTTTGACATGGCCAAAATTCAACCCACGGGCGATACGGTGTGACGCGTCGTGACTACGCGTGACATGTCAAAGCTACGACTCGGACAGTGGTTCTCTTTGTGCAACAGCGCCGCGTCCCACGTCCTTGCTATGTAAGAATCGACGTCCGGCGCAAGCTCGGCGCTCACAGCCTATTATTATGGGACACCAATCACCTCTCAGATTCCATTCTGATAACACTGCGGCAGGCCGATGCTGACGGCCAACGTTACAGCTCTCGCAATTGCCAGCAACTCGAGTAATCCTGGGACAGCCATCCTTTTACGTGCCAGTGCAGTGACTACACCATGTCGATCTTAGTCTCATCAAGTCTCGTCCGGTAGTGTGTGCCGACGCGGATTCGCCAGTTTTGACGTCCGCCTAAGCCGGCGTCCCCTGGCGTCCCTCGTTCCGACAGCCAGAATTAATTAAGAAGAGCTATTAGCTGAGGGCCTGCGAGCAGCTGCTAGCTCCCTGGTTATAGGCTGGGAAGGAATTTCATTCATCGCGTGGACACGTTCAACATCCCTGATGGCCATCTGCACGATAGCGAATGATTGCGAGCCGACAGAAAGAAGAGGACAAACGGTCTTGAAGCGGAGAATGATATGTTTCAAGACGCCCAGGTCCGCTCGTGTCCATCACCGACATCGGAGATCGTTCGCGCTGAACTTTGAAGCAGACCGTGCGTTGTAACCGCCATATTTGCAACGCACAGGCAAAGTGCTGGAGGTACCGCTCCACGATAATTAAATCAGCCTGTTCCGGCCACTTGAAGCTTTCAACTCCCATGACGGTATGGTCATGGGTCCTTCCCAGGATCCATTCCTGGACAAGGAGAGGGAAAGAGGTGTGGACGGCGAGGCTTGGCTGGTCGCCGTGTCGAGGGTGGCCAGAGCTACAAGGCTTTTGCATGTGGAATGTATTTGTATAGTACTCTGGAAATGAAATTATGTACGAAGCTGCGAGTTTCGAAAGCTGGCCTTCTTCGGGCTTGTTTGTGGTTGTGTACTGACCGGTCGTCTTCCTCTCCCCGTCGTCCGCCGTCCTCTGTGCCTTCCCGCTGTCGTCGCGCCCGTCTAGCTCCGGTCCGGCGTGCAGGCACCTTACCGTCATCACAGCGGGGCCCTGGATAATGCGATTTACTTCCATTTCCACCTCGAATAATTTGCATCCAACCGTTACGAGCTCCCTTTAGACATCGCCTATCTCGACTTCATGGTTGCGACCCCCTCCCAAAACAATCTTTGGCCGGAACAGACACCCATTCCCGACCCTCCCTCTCCGCGCCTAGCCAAACGGAGACGAACTCTCAACCCTCCACTCCACCTGCGCGGTAGTACTTCAAAAATGGCCCGACAGATTGTCACCGACGCCTCAGCTGTTGGTCAGTGCTCCTCCGGCCTTGCAGTCCCCGTGGCCCGTCTTCCTAACCCACTCTTAGCAACCGCCAAGACCAACTGCGAGATCAACTCGGGCAATGACGTTGTGTCGTGCTTTCCGACCGCCGACACCGTTATACCCCAGCACCAATGGGCAACTTTTGTTTGTGCGTGCTCGTCCTTGTCTTCGCCTCCCTTCCCTCATAGCGTTATCTGCAGGGAACTCCAATCTTCCGGACTTTACGCAGACGGACCGGGTCAACATATACCTCTTCCACGGCGACTCTCAGGAACAAATCCTCTTTTTTGAAAACCAATTAAACCCCAAAGGACAGGCAGGCTCGGTCACCGCGCAGGTCAACGACTCGTGGTGGGGCAATAGAGGCTCCAACTGGGATGGTGCCAATATCTCATATCCGTATTTCTGGATCATGTCGCGAAGCGACCAGTCGCTGGACGAGGGGACTCAGAAGCCACAGGCAACGTTCACAGCTGTCCGTGAGTACCTTTTTTTCTCCTTGCTGCATGCGAGCCCATCGCACTGACATCGAATCTTCAGAGACAACGTTCGCTGATTCCGTCCTTGCCTCGATGGCTTCAACATCCGCACTCGGAACGGCTACGACGGCTACGGCAGCGTTCTCAACGACAGGCTCATCGCTGTCCCTTCCCTCGTCTCTGACCGCCTCCGCGAAGCCTTCGAGCACTGACGCGGGCAACATACAATCCGGTGCCAGCAGCTCAAACTTCCCACATTGGGCCATTGCTGTTATCGTCGTGCTTGGATTCCTCGCGATGGCTACGACGTGTATACTCGCATTCTTCATCATTCGGCGGATACGTAGACGGAACGCCATCGAATCCAACCGGAACTCGATGGGCTCCAGCTCGCCGATGATGGCAAACACCGGCCATTCCCCGGCGTCACCCCTGCTCGCCGGGGCCGTCGTCCCCGGTCGACATGCGAGCACCGCTACGTCCCATGGACAGGGTGCCCCCAGCGTCGTATCGCCTGACGGAGCTTCAACGATCTCGAGAGCTGGCAGTGCGGGCGACCCTGGGCCATTCTCGGGCGCGGACGCTGCTATCATGGCCGATGCGTTCAGGAAAGCCCTTCGGAAACCCGACTTCGCCGGCAGACCAGTAGAAGAAGGGGAGAGTCCGGAGAATGACAACCCCGAAGCAAACGAAGACGAACTCCTCAACCGGGAGCTGGCAGATGAAGGAAGAGACATACGGAGTGTGGGGTCTTCAAGAGGGGTCAGAGTGGAGACGCTGAGCGACAGCGGCGACACGGCACACGACAATCCGCACTAGTGCTGTCCCTCTCTCTCGAGCCTTCTTTCTGACGTCTCTTCTTCGGTTTGTCGCGGGTTTGTATCTTCTACTGTTCCATTGACATTATATAGTCTCCCGTGTTTTACTTATTCATCTCTCCACTTCGCAATCACCACGGACTGGCCCAGCCGAAATATTACCCATATTGCCCCAGGTGTACGCGAGCTTCACCCCGTAGCTTAGCATCCACTCTTTTTCACGCCTCACTTTACATCTAGTCACATCAACGTCAATTTCCCCTTTCTTGACACTATTCGTCTTGCTTCCACGTCCAACTCGAGCGTCAGTGCGCACCTCGTACTCCACTCCTTTATACCATGACATGCGTTAGCTAGGTTTATGGGCTGGACTTTGGGCTCGCCCCCTGGAAACTACTTAACCGCTTGCGGGCCTGCAAGTCATGACTAGCAATACAAAATTTGCACACATCGCACATCGCGCTCGACGGCATCATGTAAATCACAAAAGCTTAAGAGAGCAAATAAGTAGTACAACATCGACTGGTCTAAAATGCAATTATCATGGAGGTGTCCGGTAGAGATGCCGCATCAACAACTCGTATCTGAATCGCGAATAATGAGTAAGAGAAACTAGAGAGGGAGTGCGCGACTGACGTTAACATAGTAACAGCACTGTTGGGCACAGTGCGGATGAGATTTACCGACAGGCCTTTGTATAAGCTCCGCCAGCCCTCCGTTACCACGAGCTTTCTAGTCGTGTACACGATTCCCCCGCGGTCGATGCGATTGATCATCCCATCCGACGACTCCGCCATCAGCGGTCGTCGTTGGGTCTGCAAACGAGTCCGTACTACTTCGTGCGGATATGTTGCCACGGACGCCGTCATCTTCGCCACCGCAGAGCAGAGCAGGATGGACTGATTGGACAGAGGAGCATCGGAACCAGCCTCTGAATCACGGCGTTGGCATGTGGTTTTAGCGTCACAAGACAAGGGGGCAGAACTTACGCGCCCAGAGCTTGAGTTGCTCATATAACGGAAATTGGACGGCGACGTGGGCGATCCCGAGGAGGCTGGGAACGAGGCCGCGGTAGAACGCGCTCGCACCCTCCGACCGGTAGATGGTCATGGCAGCATCTAAAGTGTGCCTGTATCTGACTTCTGTCCGGGACTGCGTCTGGCGGCGCGAAGAGGAGCGGCGCAAGAAGCACAAGGTGAGAATCAATCCGACGCGACGAGATAAGAATATGAACTGCACCATGAATCGCGTTTTGATTACCCATAGCGGATTTGTACAGATGGTGCTTGCTGCACCAGCAGTCATCGCGGAAAGAATGTGCAGAGACCAGGGATGCTCTCGCATGACCGGTTGGTATCCCTTGACTTGGGCTGCAGGATATAATCGTTCCTGAGCCGCCGCGCCCAAGGGCACTTCGCCAAAGGCGGTCTTGATTCCGTCATAAACAGAAAAATAAATGGCCCATGTCGGCAGATATCCTAAAATTGTTGGACCGAGGCCACGATAGAAACCCCGCAAGCCGTCATGTTTAAGAATGGACTTGACGGTGTCTGCTGGACGGTTCAGCCTGCGAGTTGAGCGTTAAGCTGGGACGGCGGAGCTTGCCTAAGATGCCTTCATATGCATGGTGTCCTTGGATCGCCCGCTGCGCCTGTAACCTTGTCTTTACGACATCGAGCGGACAGGTCGCAACGCTAGCAATAAGGCCACCACCCGCGCCAGCTTCATCGCAGAGTCAGACTGGAGAAAAGTCGCAGGCGCAGATGCGCTGACCTATCATGCTGCGTGCCGACCATTTTGGCCGTGACTGCTGCATAACTCCGCCCCGCCGATACGCGGGGAGCTGACGGTCGGGCTTGCTATCGTCGGTGTCGTCTTCGGGCGTCAGGGCGTAATGGGCGGTCAAGCAAACGGTCGGATTTCCAAATCCATCACGATCATTCTTCCGTGATTACTTGCGGCAAGGTTGCGGAATCTTGCGGAGTCTAAAAATGCCGGTCCGTACCATAAATATAGTAAATATAGATTTCAAGGTATTCATGCGACTACTAAAACAGCAAAAGTATGATCTCAGTATCGCTGAGAGCCACCGAGTCCACGCTAGATTGCTCCAACACCATCTTCCCACTTGCTTTCCCATCGGGTCCGTCGAAGCTCTGGCCACCCCATACCAGCCCACTAGTCGCGCCTGCGGATCTGGAACATTGAATACCATGAGCAGCGAATAATGAGCTAATATTGGTGCAGACGTACGGGATGAACAACCTCTTGAGATTAATCTTGCCGTTCGGAGCCTTGGCTCCAGCGAAATCAAGCGCAACATACTTGACACCGCGCGGGACCGCACTCCCAGCGAAAAACATTGTGTGGCTAATCAGTACAGCACGTTTCAGGACGCCCCGTTCGTAGATCGCGTAGCCGGACACGTCGTCGTCGTCGATATCGAGTTCGACACTGGTACTGGCACCAGAGGCCCCAATCGCCTCCGCGGCGACTAGCGCTGCGTAGTACGCAGGCTGGACGTGCGGAGGGAGCGGTGTGCTAAGGGGTGATCCGTCGATGGTCGAGCGGGTTAGTGTTACGGGCTGAATCTGTATCCGCGATGGTTAGAGAGGATCGCGCCCACTAAACGGAGTTTCACTTACAGCGTTGTATTTGTACCCTACGCCCTGATGAAAGAAGGCACGCGAGACGCCGACCTGGGCAGCAAACAACAGGTAGTCGAGTGTCCAAGTAGCGATGCCGCCAACATTGCTAGTGTTGACGGCCCCGTGCCCAAAGCACGAGTTCGTTTCGCTAGAAATAATGTAAACACAGTTGCAGTATTGAGTGGGAGATGCGCGGACCCTAGCACGTAATCCAGGCCATGCGAGCGCACAACGGCGATATCGGGTAGAAGTTGAGTCAAATTTCCGCGGATGTTGTCCTTTATCACGATGTCGGTGAGAATTTCTCCTGCCCCGCCTGTTCAAGTCGATTTCAAAACGGAAATAAAAAATAAAAAAGGTTGAACAAACACTGGTAATGATGCTGAGAGTATCTGTTTTCGAGATGCTTGTTAGCATACACCAAGAAGGGGGATCAGAGGAAACGCACGTCCGCAGAAGGGACCCTGGGGGCGTCTCCAGAATGCCTTGGGTGAAGACACCAAGGGCAGAGAACGAGTCCGCCGTGTGCGATACGCCCGCGAATGAAGGCCCGAAGAATTTCGGGCCGAGGCCAGGCTGGATAGCGCCTGCAAGGCTCACGTTGGCCGCAAACTCGGTCCATCTAAGTACAGTGCCATTAAAATTGGGCCATACGTCGCGACAAAGCGGACCTACTGCGCCACAAATGCTTCGACGTTCCAGGTCGACGCGTTGTAGCCCACCTGCGTGTGCAAAATGAGGTGCAGAAAGCGCGAAGGAGAGCAGACACTGCACTTTATCACCGTAAAGATCCGGTTCGTTCCCGACCTCGATGAATTCCAGTGCTACGCCGGCCGTTTTCATTGCACGCGAGTCGAACGCCTTCTTAATCGACAGGGACTCCAAAACCGCCGCTGTCGTGTTTTTTGACCTTAAGTTGACTCCCCATACAACGCGAGTTCCTTATGCACGGGTTCTAAAGTGAGCCGATCGTATTGGCAGACAGGGCTAACCTGCTGGTAAATGATCTGCAATTTGGTAGAATCCGTCTCCAACAACGACTGCGGCAGCCTGTGGGTTCCGTCAATTTCAGTTCATGGCAGCAGTCGGCTTGTAAGGCTACCTCAGGGTACGGAGTCGCGACGCTCGGGGTGCTCGACACAGTTTGGGAGAACTGCGGTATTGGTTATGCCCCTTCGCGAATAAACTGGGCCACGAAGAACCGACCTGGATATTCGGGTTAAAATCCGTCCGATCCTCCGAGTCTGCTCCAATGCGAAACCACGGCGGTTCGCCCGTGCGTTGCTTTAAATTGTCGAGGACATTCACCAGGAAGGTGTTGGGCCCGTCGATGCCGGCCCAGTCCGTCCAGGTGTCCTGTTTAAATATTATGAGGCGTCAGACGCAATGCACAAGCCCCACCTGTTCAATCGACAGCGAGAAGAGGGTCGGGCTGAGTGTAGCGGCTCCACGGGGCGCAGATAGAGGCACGGAGATTGACGATGTCTGCGCATATGTACGCGCTACGAACTGAATCAGGACTGCGAGAACGAGGTTGTACATCGCAAGCTGAGGACTTCCATAATATTCGTCATATCATGGAACCTGGAACCTGGAGGACACCTGACACAGGCGAAGTCGAACGGCCCGTGGGGAGCGGGAGTGGGACGCCGCGACGCGTCGTTGTGGATCATAATCACAACTCGGAGTTCTTCAAGTCGCTTGGACTAATTATAGGAAGGAAAAGTAGCGACAATCGAGCATGTACGAATTCCAATGTGGGCTGGTCGAAGTCAGAGCGCAAGTTCGAGATATTACGTCATCGGATTTCTTTTGGTTATGAACTTGGAGACCAAATATGCCAATATAGATTTCAAGGTATTCATGCGACTACTAAAACAGCAAAAGTATGATCTCAGTATCGCTGAGAGCCACCGAGTCCACGCTAGATTGCTCCAACACCATCTTCCCACTTGCTTTCCCATCGGGTCCGTCGAAGCTCTGGCCACCCCATATCAACCCACTAGTCGCGTCCGCGGACCTGGAACATTGAATACCATGAGCAGCGAATAATGAGCTGATATTGGTGCAGACGTACGGGATGAACAACCTCTTGAGATTAATCTTGCCGTTCGGAGCCTTGGCTCCAGCGAAATCAAGCGCAATATGCTTGACACCACGCGGGACCGCACTCCCAGCGAAAAACATTGTGTGGCTAATCAGTACAGCACGTTTCAGGACGCCCCGTTCGTAGATCGCGTAGCCGGACACATCGTCGTCGTCGATATCGAGTTCGACGCTAGTACTAACACCAGAGGTCCCAATCGCCTCTGCGGCGACTAGCGCTGCATAGTACGCAGGCTGGACGTGCGGAGGGAGTGGTGTGCTAAGGGGTGATCCATCAGTGATCGAGCGGGTTAGTGTTACGGGCTGAATCTGTATCCGCGATGGTTAGAGAGGATCGCGCCCACTAAGCGGAGTTTCGCGTACGGCGTTGTATTTGTACCCTACGCCCTGATGAAAGAAGAGGCGCGAGACGCCGACCTGGGCAGCAAACAACAGGTAGTCGAGTGTCCAAGTAGCGATGCCGCCAACATTGCTTGTGTTGACGGCCCCGTGCCCAGAGCAGGAGTTCGTTTCGCTGGGAATAATGTAAGGACAAGTGCAGTATTAAGTGGGAGATGCGCAGACCCTAGCACGTAATCCAGACCATGCGAGCGCACAAGGGCGATATCGGGTAGAAGTTGAGTCAAATTTCCGCGGATGTTCTGCTTTATCACGATGTCGGTGAGATTCTCTCCTCCCCCGCCTGTTCAAGTCGATTTCAAAACGGAAAGAAAGAGGACAAGAAGTTGAACAAACACTGGTAATGATGCTGAGAGTATCTGTTTTCGAGATGCTTGTTAGCATACACCAAGAAGGGGGATCAGAGGAAACGCACGTCCGCAGAAGGGACCCTGGGGGCGTCTCCAGAATGCCTTGGGTGAAGACACCAAGGGCAGAGAACGAGTCCGCCGTGTGCGATATGAGCGCGAATGAAGGCCCGAAGAATTTCGGGCCGAGGCCAGGTTGGATAGCGCCTGCAAAGCTCATGTTGGTCGCAAACTCTGTCCATCTAAGTACAGTGTTATTAAAATTGGGCCATATGTCACGACAAAGCGGACCTACCGCGCCACAAATGCTTCGACGTTCCAGGTCGTCGTCGTCACCTGCGTGTGCAAAATGAGGTGCAGAAAGCGCGCAGGAGCGCAGACACTGCACTTTATAAAGATCTGGTTCATTCCCGATCTCAATGAATTCCAGTGTTACACCGGCCGTCTTCATTGCATGCGAGTCAAACGCCTTCTTAATCGACAGGGACTCCAAAACCGCCGCTGTTATGTTGTCTGACCCTAAGTTGACTCCCCATACAACGCGAGTTCCTTATGCACGACTTCTAAATTGAGCCGATCGTATTGGCAGATAGGACTGACCTGCCGGTAAATTATCTGCAATTTGGTAATATCCGTCTCCAACAACGACTGCGGCGGCCTGTTGGGTTCCGTCAATTTCGGTTCAAGGCTGCAGTCGGCTTGCAGGCTACCTCAGGGTACGGAGTCGCGACGCTCGGGGTGCTCGACACAGTTTGGGAGAACTGCGGTATTGGTTATGCCCCTTCGCGAATAAACTGGAAGAACCGATTTGGATATTCGGGTTAAAATTCGTCCGATCCTCCGAGTCTGCTCCAATGCGAAACCACGGCGGTTCGCCCGTGCGTTGCTTTAAATTGTCGAGGACATTCACCAGGAAGGTGTTGGGCCCGTCGATGCCGGCCCAGTCCGTCCAGGTGTCCTGTTTAAATATTATGAGGCGTCAGATGCAATACATAAGCACCCACTTGTTCGATCGACAACGAGAAGAGGGTCGGGCTGAGTGTAGCGGCTCCAGGGGGTGCAGATAGAGGCACGGAGATTGACAACGTCTGCGCATATGTGCGCGCTACGAACACAAATTGAAACAAGACTGCCAGAACGAGGTTGTACATCGCAAGCTGAGGACTTCCATAACATTCGTCGTTATATCATGGAACCTGGAGGACACCTGACACAGGCGAAGGGAGCTGGGGATCATGGGACTCGGGAGTTTTTCAAGTCGCTTGGACCAATTATAGGAAAGGAAAAGTAACACTAATCGAGCATGTACGAGTACTGGTCAAAGTCGGAAGTTCGAAATATTACGTGATCGGGTTGTGATTGGGTTTATTTTGGCTGCGAACTTGACATGAACGGGAAACTGGATTCCAGAAGTTTCAATCCGCTGGGCCTTGGCTGGGCCAGAGATTCTCTGGAGAATCTTGGGAGAATCTTGGGAGAATCGCAGGCCGGTGGATTTCTTCTATCCCTCTGCTGAAAAACCCGAAGTCTCCCACTGTCTTTGTACCATTTTTCTACCAATTTTATTAATATTAATTCTACGCGGGTTTCTACGCGGTGTCTCTGAGGAGAATTGATCCCAACGGATTGAAAGCTCTCCTGGATTCATTTGCCAAGAAACATCAAGAAAGTATGTACAACAGGTATAATTCAACAGGCGATATTCAATGCAACTGGCAAGAGTTTCACGAATTACCGGTCGTAGCCGGGAGTGCTGCGTGACCCGTCGAAGGACGTGGTGCAGGCGGCAGATATTTCTCCTCTTTGGCTTGATTCCAAAACCTGTCTCGGTCCTGCAAGCTTTCGTGCCATAGGTTGGACTCCTTCCAGCGCCTTCGGCGATGCATGACACTGAAGCGGTCGTCGATTGCCTGCGCCGCGTCTGAAAGCATCTGTTGCTCTTCCCCGTGCAGACGCGTCGTGATGACCACCTGCTTCAGCTTGGGCGACTTAACCACCTGCGCGAAGAGCTCCGGCGTGATGTTCCTGTGCGAACCCATGGCGATCGACGCGCGGGTGAGGTTCTGCAGCTTCGGGATGACGGCCCACTGCGCCCAGAGGTTCTGGTCGAGGGCGCCGATGAAGTGCAGGCGCTCGAGCCCGTTGAACAGACTCTGCCCACTAGCTGTCTGCATAAAACTGTGCCAGGTTACGCGGAACTCGATCAATGTGAGGTCGACGCAGTGTGTGTGCTCGAACGGCGCACGGCAAATAGACTGGAGCAGGACCTGCGGGTGGCAGGCGAGCGAGCGAATGCTGGTGCATAAGTTTATAATGGACACGCAGGTGCTTGTGATGCGGCGGACCGAACCAGGACAAATGGTCCAGAGAGCATGGATGTGCGGGATGACTTCGGGGCGCTGCTGAAGGTAATACAGAAAGGCCTGCAATTGGGGTCCGCTTGTCAAGATGATGGACACGCCAGACAGCATCTCAATGCGAATTAAATCCGATATCCGTTTGTTTGTTAGGAGAAGGGATCTATATGTGGCTTGAGAGCAGCCGGTTGCATAGGTCAAGATGCGCAGGGCAAGCTCGACGGGCAAATTCGAGAACAGGAAAGGGCGATAGGATGGATCAAGGAGGTGCTTGAATTTGCGCGCACGACATGATCCAAGTTGGTAACCGACATGACGGCAACGACTGAATGGACGATTAAATATGATATGGAGAAAAAAGAGGAGGGTTCACACCTGGAGGTTGGGTAACAGATGCGAAGGCAAGGTGGTGGTCAAGTCGAAAGGAGCCGACGGAATAAGTGAGTCAAATTCTTCAACTTGGGTGACTTCATCGATTTACGTAACGCGATCAAGTGTATTGCCGCTCCGCCTCAAGGAACCTACTAGTACTACATCCATTTGGGATTCCATCCCTGGACTCCATCTCCACCCGCAGGACTTCACCCTGGCGCTCTGGAAGATAATTACCGGCCAGACGGCTGCAGCCGCCCCGCCCCTCCCTCCGGAACCTCTCCACACCCCCGCGTACAATATCTCCCTCAATTTCAGCTCGATAATCGCATTTCCTTCTCGTTTGCTCGCCCGCATCCGAAAGGCAGACGACTTCTTGTTCCAGGATGCAGTCTCTACCCTTCCCTCTTTGAATAGTGGGAGGGGAGCCAGATCTAATCAATTGTCAGGCAGGGCCTCTGACTTGGCAGGCCCTGTGTTTCCTGGGCCCTATGGCTTCTTTCTGTCGGGGTACATGGTCGGAATAGTAGCTCTGGTGCGTGTTATTTTTCTGTGTCCCGCTGTCCAACATAATAAATAATCCGTACCACAGGCCCTTCTCATGCATCGTATCCAAAATATCGTCATTCCTTCACGCTCATCTAGCCAATCACACCGCGCCTTGCACGGTCGAACTCGCCATTTCTATGGCTACACCACCGTCAGACGGCTCTATGCTTCTGTCCTCCCTCTCGATCTAACCCGGACAACGACACGTCTGGCTTTTCATTTACCAACGCTCTACTTCTTGTGCAAGATGTTACTAGTATGGACAGTCATACTGTTACAAACATCCAACCTCTTTCCGCCCTGGGAGTCAGGATATGTCTTTTCCCTTGGCCAATGGACCCAAGGCATGGAGATGCACGATGTTTGCTGGCGGACGTTTTGTGCCATATGCGCTGCTTTCTCCATGGAGGCATTTGTCCGAGGTCTTGACGGCGGCGGCCTCGGCCTCATCCAGATGAACGCAAATACATCTCCTTTTAATTTGGTTCGCATTTTTTGTACCCTGAAGCTTTCAATCTCTAATTGCTTTCCAGATCGGTTATGCCTTTCTTCTGCACATATATTCGTCTCCGATTACCCACGTCTACAAGCCTGTCTCTCTTCCCTCTCGTCCGGACAAGCACGTCATTGTCACCATTACCATTCCGCTCCTCCAGGTTAGTTATCCCATTGCAATCTCGCATCACTTCTGACCAACGTGGCGGTTGGTAGTTGACCATATTCCATATCTTATCCATCCGGAAACGCTGGTCGAACCATCGCTTATTCCCAACCGCTCTCTCCTCCGTGTTGTCTCTTTTGCACTTCCACCTAACACTATACTCTCATTATTATGCTCGCTCAACACCACCTCCACCTCCACCCCTACTACCTGACTTGCAACCCAAGATCGAGCTTCCACCTAGCATCGAGCTACCCTCCCACCCAACCGCCAAATTCCCCGCTCCCACCCCTCCTCCCGCCGGCCCGCTCCCGCCGCCTCCAGTTCGGGCCCTGTATTCACGCCCCACAGGCTCCGCCACCTTCCCGCTCCTCAACTACGTTCCCAACGCGTTCGAGACCCTCCTCATCCTCACCATCGCCCTCACGATCGTCCTGAACGCCCTGACGCAGCTCATCCTCACGGGCCGCGTCGAGCGGCCGCTGCTAGGCCTCGGGCTTGCGGGGACGAACGGCGCGTGGGCGTGGACGCCGCCGTACGACGAGGACTGGGGCGTCGTGCTGCTGCGTGTGGGCACAGCGTCACTCGAGGCGACGGGCCTGCGCGGGTGGGGCAACGAGATGCCCCCGGTGCGCGCCGTGTCGGCGCACCCCGAGTACGGCACCGCGCGCTTGGGGCCCAGCGGCGTTGTCCGGGTCACCAGCGGGTTCGGCGCGGGCGCGGCGCGCAGGTACCGCCGGCGCGGGTTGGCAAACGAGGTGCGCGCGGTGGATGTCGGCGCCGGCTCGGGCGCGCGGACGTTTGGCGCGGACTTGGTCAACCTGCGGTGGTTCAAGGAGGCTTGGCGCTTTTCTGGGGTTGTTTGGGCGATCGGACGGCAGCTGGTGGTTGGACTGTGGGGGTTTGTTACATCGGGGGGCAAGGCGTGGAGCGGGCGCGAGAGAGCTGCTGCTGTAGTAACTTTACCCACTCGGGAAGAAGTTGCCGAAGAGGAGGACGAAGACGAGGACGAAGACGAGGCGATCTACGGCCGCTTCTTGAGGCAAGAGGAGATCAGCGACGACGAGGATGATCCAGCACAGCAGTGGGACTTGGGAGAAAGCAGCTCCGAAGACGAGGACACGCACGAGGGGGAGCTCGGCGACGCCGAGGCGCTCGGGTTGTACACGGATCTCGGCGGGGCGACGACGACCGCACCAGTCCTGCTTGCGCATATGACGAACGATGATGAGTCTCCCCTTACGCGACGACGGTACAGCTCGCTTTTGGATCCCGGCCCTCGGGCTCCAGAGCTCTCAAGCTTGATGGCACCGCCAGCACGTTCTCGTGAACCAGCTCAACCGCTCGACGAAACACGAAGGAACTGTGTCATCTGTACGTGCGATCCTCGCGAAATCATCTGCTGGCCGTGTCGGTACGTCGCTTTTATCCTCTTTTTTCTGCACTTCATCTCCATCTATCACAGCTGTCTCTCTATGTGTGACGGATGTCGAGAAGTCCTCGCCTCGCGATCTTCCGCATCGAAACACCGATGCCCATGTTGTAGACAGACGTGAGTGCATTCAACAGATTCTCTGAGGCTCTTACTGATCCTTCGAATCCAGCGTGGAAGGATATTCGCGGATATTTATTCCGTGATGTTTGTAGATTATGTAGGAAAATACGTTGTACGCTCACTTTGAAACAACTAGTACTATTGTTTGAAATCTTTCGCGACACATTTGCTTCCGCCCGATCGTTTACTCGACCAAATAGACCACACGCGACGCGACGCGTCGAGGAACGTGACCCGAGTCGGCGAAACTTCAGGGTGTGCTTTCTTGTGGCTGGCTGGATCTAGTACTTAGCTGCGTCACGTCGCGTCAAGACTTGGTCAAGACAGTTTCTTAACGAGGTCACGTAAAATAGCCGAGACACTTAGATTGCATCAGCTACGCAGTGCTCGCCTATCGCTCTCTCACCCGGGATAGTGTGGGGTAAAGGAGGGCAGAGGAGAGGAGGGTAGAGGAGATCCCCACACTGGCATCATGGAGACGCGTTGAACTTTGAGCTACAGAGTCAGAGGAAATTCATTTCAAGACTCGTCGACATGAGGAATCGTCAAATTCGCCGCCCTCGCTATACCCAGGATCTTTTCCGCCTGCACAAAGCTCAGCCGAAAACGCCGCCGCTGAGTTATAAGAGACGACCCACCTGCAAAATCATCGGTTTGTCGATCATTTCTCCTGCGAGCCCAGTGGCGCCCCGGTTTAGCGCGTGCTCTCGGGCCATCTTTGCCACAATTTTGGCGGCGCGCTCGATTTCTGCGAGGGCAGTGAGATACACCAGTTACAAGAGAAGGGGGGATAGCGCACCAGAAGGTGTGGGGACGAATGCCGACTGGATCACGTCCACCTGCGTCGGGTGGATGGCTTGCTGGGTGCGTTCGTTCGTTTTCAGCTGCGCGTCAAGGCGCCAAGATTGTCAGCGCACCTTGCCGGTAAAGCCAAGCCGGCGCCCGTCCCGACACTCGTCTTCAAGGTATGCGAGATCCTTGTAATTTACGCACACCTGGGGCTCCGGTATTGGGGTAATCCGAAATCTGCGAAGTCGGACGCACCATGTCTATGGCCTCGAGGCCGAAGGCCTTCGCTGCGATGACGATTTGCGAGCGAGTGTACAGCAGCTCGAGTCGTGAAGACGATCGCAATATGGACGTGTCGGCACAGTCTTTGCACTGAGTTAATAAGGATAGAGGAAGAGCGGGAATGCATTATTACAGTCTTCGGCAGCAAACTAACCCACGATTCAATTTCGAGAACGGGAACTGAACGAGAGGGTCAGCTTACTAGCAGTGCCGTCACAGTCCCGCCAATTGTCCCAAACTCCGACCTCCAGCCGGCAATAGCCCCGATATTCCATGACGCCCGCGCGCTCTCGATACTGGCAATCAGTCCTAGCTGCGTCCCGTTGGCGGAGCGTATTGCCTGCGAGACAATATGCAGATCGTCGGCCGAATGGACCTTTGGAATGACGAGGCTGCCGACAGCCTTCGACGTAACCTGCCCGAAAATGAGGCCAACACGAAGCTGAGAGAGTCGTGCTCGTTACGATCTTCGATATATCGTCCCCGAAGAACGGGGTGCTGATATCGTTTACGCGCACAGCGACGCGTTCGCGCGGGGGGAGGTCTCGTCGCTAGACAACAGCTCAACGCAGCGCGCATTGGAGGTGTGCGTACACAAGTACCGCGAGGAAGGCGGAGAGGCGGGCTCTCGACGCGACTTTGTCTGCTGCGGAGGGCGGAACGCTGTCCTCGAGGTCGTAGATGATCATGTCCGACTTTGTGGAGAGCGACTTTTCGAGCATGCGGTCAGAGGACGAGGGGACGTAGAGATAGGAACGCTTGAGCGAGACTGCTGAGGGCCCAGGGGTGCTCTGCGTGTTCAGCCAGCGGAGACTACATTTCAGCTTGGACTTTGGTTTGAGTATGTGGGAGAACATGGCTGCATCGGTCCGGCTACTCGACCTTGACCCTTTCGTCACAGCGCTCATGTATCGCTCATCTCATTCAATACTCTCTGATGTCGTCCCGCAGCGCAGCACTCAGATGATATATAAGCTCATCAACTGCGCGGCCCTGGCTGCGCTCCAGTGATCCTCCCCTCAACCACAAACCACCATGCCCACCGAGCCCATAATCTTCTACGACATACCCTCAAAGGTCCCGGGGTGCGCCTGGTCTCCCAACACATGGATAATCAGGTCGGTGTCTCTTACATTCGCCCCCGCTTAGCGTCGATTAACGTCGCCCCAGATATGTCCTTAATTTCAAGGGCCTGCCATATAAAACAACGTGGGTCGAGTACCCCGATATTGCAGACGTGTGCAAGGCCATCGGCGCGGAGCCCACCATGACTCGCAGGAGCGGCTTGCCGTACTACTCCCTTCCCGTCATCCACGATCCCAACACCGGCACCGTCGTCTCCGACTCGACGCGCATCGCATACTATCTTGACGCGACGTACCCCGACACGCCGACGGTGATCCCCGCGGGGACTCGTACGCTGCAGAGAGCCTTCCGCGCCGCGCTCGACCGCGCGACGGACCCGGTGGTCCCGTACATCATGCCCGCTGTCGCGCAGATCCTCCGTCCTAGGAGCGTGGAATACTTTGTGCGCACGCGGGAAGCCAGCTTCAACAAGAAGCTCACGGAAATGGAGCCGACGGGCGAGGCCCACGACGCGGCGTGGAAGGAACTCGAGGCGGGCTACGGAAAGATCAGCGGATGGATGCAGGAAGAGGACCCCGCGCCGTTCGTCATGGGCGACACCGTGTCGTTCGCGGACTTTGTCGTTGCGGGCGAGCTGCAGTGGTGCATGAAGGCCTTTGGTGAGGACAGCGACAAGTGGAAGGATATGTTGACATGGCACGGGGGAAGATGGGCCAAACTACTCGCCGATCTGAAGAAATACGAAGGTCCTGGCGAAGAAGGGCCTGCTTGAATACTACTGTATCCCAATATTAAAGGCTAACGGTGCCCAGTTTACTCAAACACGTTCTGTTCAGCACAACTCAAGCGTAACTGCCAAGAAAATAAAATATTTGCATCCTTCCTTTCATCACAGCGCTCATGTATCGCTCATCTCATTATTTTTTTTATTTTTTTTATTTTTATTATTTTAGAGCGTTTGGGATAATGAAACTCAGTCTGCAGAAGCATTCCAAGTTCATCCGCTTGTGTCGTTGGTATTGAGCCAGTCATTGCCGGGGAAAATTTTGCTCAGGAGGAAATGCCGTTACGCACGTTAGTGTGCGACTCCGGCCCGAATCGCTCATCTCCTTCAATACTCTCTGGACAGTGGAGTCTGATGTCGTCCCGCAGCGCTCATCGGAGTCGCAGTCATCAGCTGCGCGGCCCGCTGTGCTCCAGTAATCCCTCCGCGTTGACGACTCCCGTCAACCTCAACCACAAACCACCATGCCCACCGAGCCCATAATCTTCTACGACATACCCTCAAAGGCCCCAGGGTGCGCCTGGTCTCACAACACATGGAAAATCAGGTCGGTGTCTCTTGCATTCGCCCCCGCTTAGCGTCGATTAACGTCGCCCCAGATATGTGCCTTAATTTCAAGGGCCTGCCATATAAAACAACGTGGGTCGAGTACCCCGATATTGCAGACGTGTGCAAGGCCATCGGCGCGGAGCCCACCATGAATCGCAGGGGCTCGCCGTCCTACACCCTTCCCGTCATCCACGATCCCAACACCGGCACAGTCGTTTCCGACTCGGCGCGCATCGCGGACTATCTCGACGCGACGTACCCCGACACGCCGACGGTGGTCCCCGCGGGGACCCGTACGCTGCAGAGGGCCTTCCGCGCCGCGCTCGACCGTGCGACGGGCCCGGTGGACCCGTACATTATCCCCGCTGTCGCGAGGATCCTCCGTCCTAGGAGCGAGGAACACTTCGTGCGCACGCGGGAAGCCATCTTCAAAAAGCAGCTCACGGAAATGGAGCCGACGGGCGAGGCCCACGACGCGGCGTGGAAGGAACTCGAGGCGGGCTACGGAAAGATCAGCGGATGGATGCAGGAAGAGGACCCCGCGCCGTTCGTCATGGGCAACACCGTATCGTTCGCGGACTTTGTCGTTGCGGGCGAGCTGCAGTGGTGCATGAAGGCCTTTGGTGAGGACAGTGACAAGTGGAAGGATATGTTGACATGGCACGGGGGAAGATGGGCCAAACTACTCGCCGATCTGAAGAAATACGAAGGTCCTGTCGAAGAAGGACCTGCCTGAATACTACTGTATCCCAATATTCAAGAGAATCTTGGTCTAACGGTGCCCAGTTCATCAGGAATCCTCAGACTGTTCTGCTCCGCACAACTCAAGCGCAACTGCCAATAAAATTAAATATCTGTCGCCTCATTCACACCCATTCATATCCTTTCCTTCCTTCCTTCCTTCCCCGAGGGGCTACCGCCAATTAGTCGCTAGCTCTGCGCGGCGCACGCCGCTGATTCCTAGCCGTGTGTAGATCAGGTAGCCGAGGCAAACGCTCCTCCCTGAAATTACCCTACACATCACATTAGGTGTACTTCGGAGACTCTTTAAGCTTTAAGGACTGAGTACTGAGGGACCTGCTTTAGATCTCAAGATCGTCGGGGTGAAATTTGATTCCCGAGCCGCCATCACGGATGAACATGCCCGCAGCGTTTTTTCTACTCATATAAAACGTTCAGCGTTGCCGATGGCAGTCCTCTTCGAGTCGTCTTCTCCCACTGCCAAATCTAAATGCCTGACCAGCAGCGTCTACGCCGGCTCGGTAAGTCTCTAGACGCGTCGGCAAAGCAACTCAATTTTCATTCCATACTTCAGGAGTCCTTGAGAGATACCATGCAACTCGACATTTTCTGGGCATGGACGGTTGCGTTGTGACTTCCGCTCGGTATACTACGCAGGCAAACCCGGTTTTGACCAAAGATGTGCTGTTTCCTGCGCTTCGACTTTTAATCGAGACGGAGCCAATGCTCGGAGTGTGCTTCGACGGCAGAGAGGACCGGTTGGATGTCGCGTTTCTCCGACTGGGGACGGTGGATCTCTCCCGCGTCGTCGAGTTCTCCGGAAATCCCGATCTGCAGGACGCGTTGGAGAAGCAGCTGTCGCGCACACTCGAGGACACTGTGGGAGACATGCCGCTCTGGCGCCTCGAGGTTCTCGCAGACAACACAGTTATAGTCGCGCTCCACCACGCGATCGGCGATGGCCTGAGCACTGCCGCGTTTCACCGCTTGCTCATTCGCGCGCTCAATCAGGTAAACCTCCCGCCCAGCGCACCCTCCGTCCCTGTCCCGGACCTTCCCCTGCTGCCGCCCATCGAGGACGCCACGGATGTCCGCCCCTCGCTGTTCCTCATCCTCAGCGTTCTTTTCCCGCTTCTTCTCCCGAAATCGTGGACCACCGCATACTCCGCATGGACCGGCCACCCCGTGCCGACGGTCACCGCGCTTCAGACGCACGTCCGCATGCTGACGTTCGACGCCTCAGACGCCAAGAAATTCGCGGACATCTGCCGCGCGCACAAAGCGAGCGTCTCGTCCGGCCTCTACGAGCTTGCCGTCTGTGTCCTCTCGCGCATGCTCGCTAGCGCCAACGCCGGGCCCGCGGTGTCCAAAACCATCTCGGTCAACGTGTCCGCCTCGCTGCGCGGGGCCGCCGGGAAACAATATGAAGACGACGTCCTGTGCGACTACGCGGCGTCCTACCACAGCTTTCCGCCCGTCCACACCGAGTTCTCCTGGCAGCGCGCGGCACGCGTGGCCGCCGACTTCCAAGTGCAGAAGATCAAGTGCCGGGAGTACCTCGGCATGCTCGGTTGGATCGAGAAGAAATATGTCGAGTACATGAGGGGCCAGCTCGGGGAGAAGCGCGCATACGGTCTCCTCATATCCAACCTCGGCCGCTTTACGGCGCCAGTGGTTGATGGCGAGTGGAGTGTCAACGACGTTCGCTTCTTTACGTGCGACTCCTTGGCCGGTCCAGCAGTGGGCATGAACGTTGTTGGAGATGCTGCAGGCGGCCTAAACATCTCTTTCACATGGGGAGAAAAAGGGTTGGACAGCGGGTTCATCGACGCGTTTATCCCCATGTTCCGCGAGTCTTTCCACAATCTCTTGAAGCAGTAGCATCACAGTATATTGTGACTCGTATGAGGTCACTTGAACACCGTTCACTCCGCGGCAAAATGTCGACGGCCCAAATCCACAGGAAATTTGGTTTACAGGATGCAGGATATAAGCTGTATATATATGTATATTATGTGCACCTAATCTTAATTCCACAGTCGCCTTCATCTTGTCTTTCGATGCTCCTAATAATAAAACGCTCTTCAGCACTCCTCAAGAATGACAGAACGCAACTTACAGGTTTATGACTAGTCTCGTGGTCCACATGCACGTACGCTGTTGAAGGAACAGCGTCAGTAGCCGCCTACACCTCATCCATGTACGCACCTCGTCCGACATTCGGCATTTGCTCGATTTTGTCCTGCAGCGCCTGCGAAAGGTCGTGCGCCTTCCACAGCGGCGTGTCCGCCTCCATAACGATGTCGAGCTCCACCACGTAGTCCTTCGAATTGTGAGCGACGAGGTGCAGACGGAGAGAAGCAAAGGGAAAGACACACGGGACCGGCATGATACACGGTGCACGAGTCGATCTGCTTGATGCTGTCTGCGAACATCATCGCCTTGTAGAGAACGAGCTGTTGGAACTCCATCGGCGCCGCTATGCCGGCGAGCAGGAGGAACTGCCGGCGGAGCGTGCGTCCCCAGACAATTATGAGGGCAACTGCTCAGTGTTAGACACGACGCGCGAATGCAGAGGAAAGAACAGACCAGAGATGATGAGCGCGCCGAGGGGGTCGATCCACCAGCGGAGCTTAGCGCCCGCAGAGGAGGTCAGGATGCCGAAACCGTTGATGAAGAGGTCGTTGCGGCTAAGCTGTATTTAAAGATAGTCGAGTAGAGCGGTTGAGCGGGCTCACTGGTCTTCCCAAAGCACCCGGACCTGCGAGTTCTTCGACCGCACGGAATAGCAGTAGATGAACAGCGCGAGCTTGGTCACTGGGCGCATCCATGAGTTGGCGGTAAAGTAAAGACGGCCGTGCGGACTGACAGAAAGCTATCCCGACGACGACAACAGCGGGGATGTGGAAGGCCTCGCTGCCTGTGGAACCCTTGACGAGGTCCTGGATTGAAAACGCCTAGCGGGAATGTGAGGGGAGGTGCAGTAGAATAAACGATGACACAGACGATAAGGACTACTGACACGGAGCCCATGACTCCGGCGTAAACGATGTCGCCAATTGTCTCTAGTCGGCTGCCTCCCTTCAGGACAGATGAGCACGGCGACGAACGATGGACTGAGCTCGACGCACGGAAGGATATCTCCGCGGATCGGCCGTGACAGCGATACGATGGCAGTAATTGAGCACGAAGTTCGCCAGGGGGTCGAAAACGGCGTCTATTGCGGTGGCAAAGAAGGACAGAGAAAGCGAAGATGCTGCGGCATAGATCTGAAG
Source organism: Mycena latifolia (assembly GCA_029289555.1). Taxonomy (NCBI): domain Eukaryota; kingdom Fungi; phylum Basidiomycota; class Agaricomycetes; order Agaricales; family Mycenaceae; genus Mycena; species Mycena latifolia. The sequence continues at coordinate 56,824 of JARJLE010000050.1, forward strand.
AACAGCCAGGACGCTAGAAATCCGGCTGTTCAACGGTGATGGTCACAAGCAGACAAAAAAAAACCCACCAGTTCGCAATTAAGGAGCCGTAAATGGCAATCTTTATCTATGCTCGAGGGTAAGGCCGACGGCATGTTCACAGGAAATATGGAGACGTACAGCAAGCCGGTTAGTATCCTCCTCCTCCTGCGCATTTTCGATGTGCTGGTCCATCGTCATGAGCAGGGACTCGATTTGCTTGTTCTGCTTTGCGTAGAATTCGCCGACGACTTTGCCCTGTTTCCGGCGCTTTTTTCTGTGGCGGAGATTGTTGATATGCTCCTCCGACTGGAGGCGAGTAGCCAGTAGAAGCGGGTCGCTATCGTCGGAGATGGTACTTCGTTCGGTGGCGTCTGAGCCGCTGGGGGTCGCACTGAGGGCATCGGGAAGTGCGACGGGTTCCATTTGGACCGACTCGGATTCCACCATGGTGGGAGATTGCGCAGAAGAAAATAGCTGTGCAAGCGTGACAAGCACAAGCCAAGCTGTATTCGGGCGGCCACCAGCGCGGCGATACCGCAAAGCGTCGAGGACGGGCGTGGAGAACGTCCATGGTGCAGATGCAAGTTCAGAACTCTAGTAATTCTGAATTAAAGATCAGCCCGCTCTCTCGGGTCGCACAGATCAGGTTACCATTCCTTTGGTTCGCTCGCTGTTTGCTCTTGCTTCCGATCCCCTCGCTTGAATTCTTCATGGATCCATTCGAGGTCCGCATTCGATTCCTCGAGCTCCTCCAGCGCTTAAACGCGTCAGTACCACCCTTGGTTTCCTCTACTTTCCTCCTAAATTGGCTCAACCAGCTCCCAACAGTCCATACAAAAAGTCGTAGGCTTTGCGGTCAAATACTTTCCGCCATGCGGTGAAGATCTCTGGGACTGCATCGTTGAGGAGTGCCAGAAGGTAGGAAGAAGCTGACACTTCCCACAGCTTCAAACCTGACTTGTTTTTACAGGGCTCCATCAATTCGCGAATCAACATCCTGTATTTTCTCGACTCCCTTTGCGAGACATGTCTGCTCGTCAAATCCCACTCCAGCTCCCTCGGATCCGACCCAGGGAGCAACCAATATGTCGACTTCGTCAAACGCGACATTGGAAAGATTGTAGAGTGTGTTGTACCAGCTGGCCGGGAAGGTTTGCCCAACCTTACCAGCACAAAACAGGCGCGTTAACGTAATTTTCCTCGCCCTCTTACTCTTAACTCCCAACAGATCCTCGAAAACTGGCGTAGTAAGCGCGTCGTAGACCCGCAGACGGTCGACGATGTTCTATCAGTCTTGGGGAAGCGTACTCCGCCGTCAGCGAGCGAGACATCTTCAGCTCCAACGGCCCCAGCGCCACATCACAAATCGTCCCACTCTTCGCTTTCCCGCACGGAGATCTTCAAGCGCATCGAGGAGGACCGCGAGCGCCACAAGCGCCTCCGTGAGCGTCGCTGGGTGCAGCCCATCTCCCACCGCGCACCCGGCCAGATGAACATGCTCGCCTTCCTCCCGCTCACCGGCGAGACGGATGACGACGTCTCGGCCGTCGACGTCGAATTCGAGAACGACTGGGAGACGACGAGCGATTGGAACGAGGACGACGATGAGGCGGCTGCGGACGAGAGCGAGCTGTGTTTTCCGGCAGAGGGCGAGGGCCCGATGGATCTTTCTTAGTCTCCTTTGTGCGCATCTGAATGTATTAGTAGCAGTATTTTTGTCGTTCGTGGTTCTTGCAGGTGTCTCAAGTTTCTTCATTTGATCATGCAAAAAAGTTTTAAATGCCGTCGATGCAGACCATCATATATAAGAGGTATTAGAATCGCTAGGGACCTTCTGGATCGTGAGACTCCAATTATTAGAGCCGCACAGGTCGCGGCCAACTGGACAAAGCCTGGGATCCGGAATCCGATTTGGCTTTCCAAAGCGCGATCACATGATTTCGCTTTGGGAAGTCGAGGCGACTGAATGCAAACAACGCCAAAGTGATTTTGAGGAATGGAGGAGAGATTGTCAGCCACCGCCACAGCTCTTTTCCTTGCGTACCATAACCATCTCGACCCCCCAATTCCTTCCTTCTGCCCCAAGACCCCATCGCTCACCAAACAACGGCTCGCCGTCGACCACTGGACCTGTATCGTGAGTCTTGACTCTTGCATCCTCGTGCACTTGAGCAAATGCTGACCTTCGCGTTCTATGCTCCTCGCCGTGTATTGATATCGTCCCCCATCGTGCTCCCGCCTCCTCCCGTCCGCCCTGACTTCGCACCCGCTGCTGTGCTTGCCACCACCACTCGCTGCTCGTGCTCGCTCGATAGGTTTCGTGAGGGCTTTGGTGCGTCCATGCTTGCATTCTAGTTAGCCACCAGGCGGCTGACGATGATGGTATGTAGCTGACAGATCTTCAACCTGGGTGATGACTCTCTTCCCTTCCTCCCCTCAACACCACACCAAGCGCTGAGCATCAAGACCTTAAGTCCTATTCCAGTGCAAGACCTCAAGATTCGCCGCAAGCCTTCAAGTTCAAGACCGGGCGAGAGTCAAGATGCACCTCAAGATGCTCAAGATCTCAGTGGGAGACTCAAGATTCTTCAAGACACCGCGCAAGATCCGCCGCAAGTCTTCAAGTCCAAGATTCCAGACCTCGACGCAAATGCTTGTCAAGACCGCCAGAGGCTCTAAGTTCAAGATGCTCAAGACCGCGGGGGGAGCCTGTTCAAGAATCAAGACCGGGTTCAAGACAGTTTCAAGATTCAAAGCCTCACCTCAAGACACTTCAAGACCTCGGGGGGATCCTGACTCAAGACAAGGCCGATGACCGCTGGGGGATTCTGATTCAAGACAAGACACAAAGACCGTTTGGGGATCCTTCGCTAGGCGACTCAAGACCTCGGGGGAGCCCGCGCAAGACCGCTGGGGGATCCTGACTCAAGACAAGACCGAAGACCGTCGGGGGATCTTTCGCTAGGCAGCTCAAGACCAACAGGGGGGAGCCCGTTCAAGACCGCTGGGGGATCTTTCGCTAGGCGGCTCAACACCTCGGGAGGACTCGGAGCCCGCTGAAGACCAAGACCGCTGGGGGATCCTGACTCAAGAGAAGACTGAAGACCGTTGGGGGATCCTTCGCTAGGCGGTTCAAGACCGCAGGGGGAGCCTGCCTCAAGACAGACCACGGGGGGAGCCCGTTCAAGATACTAGGGATCCCGCCTCAAGACAGGGCCCCGAAGACGCCCGGCGGGCGACCGGTCAGTCTTTCTGTCTTTGTGTTCCTTCTTTTTCCATGCACTTCCCCGGCCACCACCCATTGTCCCGTTTTTCGGTTTGTATCGGTGGTCGGCGGTGCCATGTAAGCGGGGTGTATCTTCCGAGGCCACGGAGATGTGGAGATGGAGCGGCGAGAGAATGTGCGTGCGGTGTTTTGTCGAGGCCACGGATTGGCCACGGAGATGTGGAATTTTGGCAGCACGCGGAGGCGTGCCGCAATATTTCGGAAGGGTGAGAGCGTTGACTCCATCCTCGTGCTCCCTTGCCGCGGGTCCCAGGCTTAGTGCGCGTGCATTTGGCTTTTCCACCATCTGTGCGCGTCAACTAAACGCACGTTAAAAAACTTTGCCTATTTTTTGTTAGGACACGAGCAGTAGGGAAATTGCATGTAAAGGAGGTCGTTGCGAGACAGTTTGGGTTGCTGAACATAAAAGTGAGATTCTGAGAGAAACATTGCGCGCATCCCAAAATGGACGCGTTTCGGCCGGCTCCGAATCATAGGCAGCGACTCGATTGCGACTTTGCTTCAAGCTTTTTACGCGACTACTATGGCTGCTCCAGATCCTGCCAACGTTCGTATAATCACCACCCTAGGCCATGTCGACCACGGCAAGACGACGCTCATGGACGCGCTCCTCGCAGCGAACAACATTATTTCTTCTAGGATGGCTGGGAAGATGAGATACATGGATAGTCGCGAGGACGAGCAAGAACGAGGGATCACCATGGAGAGCAGTGCTGTTTCCCTCCGGTTCCAGGTCATGGACAAAGATGGTATGTTGTTGGTGTTCTGTTCCACGCATTTTGTGACGCCCAGCAGGAAAACCGAAGGTGTATGTAGTGAACATGATTGACACTCCAGGGCATGTCGATTTCTCCAGCGAGGTGTCGACCGCGTCGCGGTTGTGCGATGGCGCACTAGTCCTCGTCGACGCCGTCGAAGGCGTTTGTACACAAGTAAGATGCCACCGTTCAACTCAAGTTTTCCCCTCAATTTACCGTTTCTAACAGACAATCGCGGTTCTACGGCAAGCCTGGCTCGACCGACTACGGCCCGTTCTGGTTATCAATAAATTCGACCGTCTCATCACGGAGCTGCAGCTCGCACCGGTGGAAGCATACCACCATCTCGCACGGCTGATTGAACAAGTCAACGCTGTCATGGGGAAATTCTTCGCTGGTGACCGAATGGAGGATGATATGCGCTGGAGAGAAGAGCGCGAACGACGCATGGCGGAGAAGAAGGAGATGCATGCGGATGAGGCAGACGCGGCTGTTGATGAAGAGTTTCAAGAAAAGGACGACGAAGACATCTACTTTGCGCCAGAGCGCGGAAACGTTGTATTCGCTTCCGCCATCGACGGCTGGGGATTCCGCATTGGAAAGTTTGCGCAGCTTTTTGCTACCAAGCTCGGAATGAAAGAGGCAAATTTGCGAAGGGTGTTGTGGGGTGACTTTTATATTGACCCCAAGACGAAGAAGGTGATAAGTTATAAGCACCTTCGCGGCCGGGCGCTCAAACCTCTGTTCGTGCAATTCGTCCTAGAAAATATATGGGCTGTCTACGATGCTGTTGTGCTCAACCCGTGCGTCTCATTCACACCATCGAGACTGTGCATTGTATTGAGGCTCGTTGTCGCAGAAACACGGAGAAAGTGACCAAAATCGTAGGAGCACTGAATCTGAAAATTCCGCCGCGAGATCTCAAGTCGAAGGACACGCGCCATTTGCTCTCGCTCATCTTCTCGCAATGGCTTTCCCTCTCGACGTGCATAATCCAGACAGTGATCGACATCGTCCCTGCGCCGTCGATCGCACAGGCCATCCGCATACCGAAGATGCTTTACCCGGACCTGTACGAGGCCACCGTGGAACCGAAGAATAAATTGGAGCGGGATCTGTTCGCGTCGAAATCCGACCCAGATGCGTGCATTACGGCGTATGTGAGCAAGATGTTTTCGGTTTCCGGGAAGGATCTTCCAGAGAACAAGAAGAGGCCGATGACTGCCGACGAGATGCGCGCCCGAGCGCGGGAGGCGAAGGAAGCGCGGGAAGCTGCCGAGAGTGAGGGAACCCCAGCTCTAGAATCCGACGTCCCGCATAATACAGTACCCGACACGGAGCCCGTCGAAGAAGCCGGAGACGCCGAGGTCATTCTCGGTTTCGCGCGCCTATACTCTGGAACGATCACCACAGGCACCTCGGTGTATGGCATCTTACCGAAATACAATGGAGCGCTGGGACCAACCCACCCACGGAATGCAAAATACATCATTACTGGTGTCGTCGAGGGTCTCTATGTAATGATGGGCCGGGAGCTTGTCGCGGTGGACAGCGTCCGTGCAGGAAACATTTTCGCGATCAAAGGATTAGAGGGAAAAGTCTGGCGGAGCGCAACGTTGTGCGCGCCCGGTGCGACTGGAATCGGCGAATCGCCGGACGTCGATGCGTTGAAGGATTGTCTGGTGAATCTCGGCGGGGTCAATCGTAATGTGAGTATACAATATTTTGGGTGGTCAATGGATGGGCTAACACATCTGAAGGCACCTCCGATCTTGCGGGTTGCCTTGGAACCTGCGAAACCCGCCGACATGCAGAAGCTAGTCAACGGGCTGAAACTCCTCAGCCAATCAGATCCCTGCGTTGAGACGTTCCAGCAGCAAACTGGTGAATATGTTATATTGACGGCTGGCGAACTGCACTTTGAGGTCTGTGCGGTTTTATTGAGTGCAACTACGGCTAATTTTTCTGGTTTTTGTGGGCAGAGATGTCTCAAAGATCTTCGAGAGCGATTTGCACGGGTGGAGATACAGGCTTCCAAACCCATCGTTCCGTTCCGCGAGACGGCAGTGAAGGGAATAGGTATTTATTTTAGACTCGGCGCCTGTGTCGACTTCGCGCTCACACGCGCTACTTATAGACATGGCACCGCCCAAGACCGCAAATGCTCCGAGAGGCACTATGCATGGAACTAGTTCTCAAAACATCGTAACGTTCACAATACGCGCCAGTCCGCTCCCTCGGCTCCTGCTTGATTTTATCCTCCAAAATCTTGTGTCTCTGAAGAATTTGCAGCACGAGCGGAAGGGGGGCGATGCCGCAGTTGACGATACCGAAATAGACGACGAGGCCGAGTCCAACATAGACGGGAACATTGTGCGGAAACCGAATGTGAAGCCGGAACAGTTCTGGGAAGCTCTGCGTGGCAAATGCCAGGAGGCCGGCGGCGAATGGGCGGACATTGCCGAGCGTCTCTGGGCCTTTGGGCCACAGAACGCCGGCGGCTGTATCCTCGTTGACGCCAGAAACTCTAATTCTGGACATTCGTCGTCAGTCCACAACAATTTGCCCCTGGGACCGTCGCTCTGACGACTTTTTTTTTCAGATTGAAACACCGGCTGGAAAAAAACAGGACTGTTGAGGAGGCGGAAAGCAACATCACAGAGAAAGTGATTCGAGAGTTTGACACCCATGTCGAAACAGGCTTTCAGCTTGCGACGTTTCAAGGACCGTTGTGTGCAGAGCCTGTCGAGGGCATGGCTTACTTCGTCGAGAGCGTCAAGATTGACAAGGAGATCCTTGCGAAAGAAATCGGTTCGTGTGCTAAACTTGTTACAGTCGTTGGTACTGATATGGTTCATTGTAGAACAGAATCGGATGGCACAGGTGACCGGGTCGGTAATATCAGCTGTTCGGGATGCCTGTAGGAATGGTCTGTTGGACTGGTCTCCGCGGCTGATGCTCGCCATGTATACCTGCGACATACAAGCTTCAAGTGAGTCGTTGACAGTTCTGATGCCCTCGCGTTATGCTGATGCGACGATGACAGCGGACGTTCTGGGCAAGGTGTATGGTGTCGTCGCGCGGCGCCGTGGACGCATCGTGGCGGAAGAAATGAAAGAGGGGACATCTTTTTTCAACGTGTCCGCAATGTTGCCGGTTGTCGAAAGTTTCGGCTTTGCAGATGGTTGGTACTTGAGTCTATCTGATGAACAGACATTGATGATGTCTGCGGCGCCTAGACATCCGGAAGCGGACATCGGGTGCGGCCAGCCCCCAGCTTATATTCAGCGGGTACCTGTCATGATAGTTTGTACCCGGAGTTGTGTTGCTGATCAATCGCGGCAGGTACGAATTACTGGATCAGGACCCGTTTTGGGTGCCGACAACGGAGGAGGAATTGGAGGATCTGGGAGAAAAGGCGGACCGTTCGAACATTGCGAAGGGGTATATGGACGGAGTGCGGGAGCGCAAGGGGCTGTTTGTGGACCGAAAGATTGTCGAGTTTGCGGAAAAGCAGAGGACGTTGAAGCGGTGAGGAGATATTTTCCTAGCAGGAGGATTGGTGATCTCTGGGCCAAGCCCGAAGGATATGTAGTCTGTATTAGAACACAATACAGTGTCCACCTCCGCCTCCGCTGGCTTTGCCGTCCGTCTAATAGTCCGTAGCGAGTTGTCTGAATTGCGAAATCAGGTGATCGACTATCTCTTCCGCCGTTCTCCTGTGGACCTGCCCCTCATTCCTCTGTCTTGTACTAATTCTGCATGGCTGCTGTGGCCGCGCCCATGTATAGCAGCCACCACAATGCCTTCGCTCCCTCATCCAGCAGGAACACCACTACAGTAATTAATAACTCGCATCAGCTACAGTCCCAGCAGCAGGAGGAGGACCCGCTCGACGACCAGTTCACCACCTTGTTCTGTCGTGCGCTCTACGACTACGAGGCTCAGGACGCCTCCGCCCTCTCGTTTCGCCAGAATGATATCATAGAGGTACTGACACAGCAACCATCCGGGTGGTGGGATGGCCTGCTGGGCGACGAGCGCGGCTGGTTCCCTTCCAACTACGTGACGGTCATCTCTGACGAGGAGGCAGAGTTGGCCTTCTCTAGCTCCGAGGCTTCCATCCCGGATCGCTCGACCAACGACTTCCATGCAGATAACAACTCGGTGCTGGACATGTCGCACGCCATGATGGGAGGGACTCAGGCAGAGAATGAAGAATGGCTCGACGCTGAAATTGGTGGTTTGCAAGGGGGCATGGAAGAGCTTGCCAACGCGGCTCTTAGCGAGCCGCTTCAATCGAGCGACTTTTGGATGCCGGAAGTAACGTCCGATGGCCAGGTGAGTCTCGGAATCGACTCTCATGTCTTCAGCTGCTCACTTTTATACATTAGATATACTACGTGAATACGAAAACCGGGCAGCACGCTCGCGATCTACCACACGAAGGCGACGGGGACACTTCAGACAGTGATCTCGCTGGCCTTGCCGCCTCGCAGTCCAGCTCTCGTTCGGGTACCAGCGCAGGCCTCGGTCTGTCCAATGGTCTGCCGCAGGGTTCGAGAGAGATGACCAGCACAGCTGGCTTCGGCTTGCTCCGTCGAACTGGCACCCCTGAACCTTGGGTCAAGAAACTCGCCGATGACGGGATGTCCTACTACTATTACAACAAATCAGACGGGTCTGTCCAGTGGACACGCCCCGAGCCTACCCAAACCGCGGATCGCAATATGCCTTCGACAACCCGACCCACCACTAATAATAATTCAAATCCAACCCCCACAATTCGTCCTCTTCCCCCAACTTCTCGGACTCCTCCAAAAGTCTCACGCCTCAGCGTATATTCGGATGACTCGGATATCCGACCATTGGATATCGGGCGCGTCCAGGAAAACGGCTTCCATCGCCCACCGCGATCTCCGGTGGATGTCAAGATGGAGTTAACGTCCGCCGAGCGCATAGCCCAATCATTACAACAGGCCCTCGCGCCTGCTCCCGCGGAGCTTGTGACCGACTTGTCGGCAATCGCTCGCGGAGCCATCCAGGCTGTTGTCGAGAACATACAATCCGCAGGAATGGGACGTCGGGTGCTGGCTGAGGACCGAAGGATGGACGAGCTGGTCTCGGGTGTTGTCCTGGCAGTCCGCAACCTGCTATACGTCTCCGCTGCATCGACGGGCCAGATTCCTCCAAACGTTCTGCCCCGTAGTATGCGAGGCACCAAACCTTCCTCTACGTCGTCCCCGCTCAAACCCGCTCAGAGAAAGGTAACGGCAACACTATCGCGATTGGTTTTGTCTGCTCGTGCGCTTCAGTACGATGCAGGATCGACCGTCGCAGATACTCTGGATCGCATTGAAGTCGACGCTGAGGAGCTGGAGAGAGCGGTTCTATCCTTTGTTCTTGAGGTTCAGCGGGTCCAGCACTCTTCCCCAAACGTCCCAGACCCCAAGTCTCTCAAGCGGCTGCACGGCGTCTTTACGACCGCCAACATTGGTCTGGGCCTGGTTGGCGCCGGTGCTGGTGGCAGTTGGAAAGGCTTCGGATGGGTGTCCCTGGCCGACGACGACAGTCCGAGAGAAATGTTGGGGGCTGATGTTGCCAACGAACTGGGAGCTTACGCACAGGAGCTGGACCGCAACTTCGCCACGCTTGAGCAAATAGCTCGGTCCCCAGACGAGAACTCTGGTGAGTACCCCGAATCGAATCATTTACCCTTTTTCGTGTAATGACTGTTCTGGTATAGTTGAACTGGTTCGAAGCCATATTCAGAACCTGATCACTCGGATGTCTTCATTCCTTACATTTGCCTCAAATATCCACATCGCCCGGCACGTCGATATTGATGGGATACGTCAAGACACAGGACCAGGTCCGAATGAGATGTATGCGCAAACAGTTGACCAGGCGCGGACGCTCGTTCGCACTCTTGAGTTCGCATTGCAATCCCTGTATGACGAGAGCACGCTGGTCCTCCTTAACGCGCAGTCGCTTCGGCAGGTGGAACCTGGACACTCCCTTCAAGCCAGGGATCTGAGTCTCGATTATCTGCACACGCTATGCACAAGCCTCAAGGCCAATATGGCACTCGTCAACCAAACCTTCGAGGCGCTCCTTACTGTCGGTCACGACCAAGCAGACATGGCGCAAGGGGACTATAACGGTTCCATTGACTGGCGGATGTCTCGTTTAAGTGTCATTGACACACAACTAGGCGGTGCACTGCGCCCCATGTCGTCGTTCGCGTACGACTCTGACACTCATGGAGACATGGTCGACATGGAGCTAGCTCTGGGTCGCAAGGGCCACTTGCCGGCGGATTCATACGACTCGGCGCGGTACAAGTCCAATGGAAACGGTGCCTTGAACGAAGAGCCTGACCCTTCGATGGACGACACCATGGTTTCACCTGATTCCCCAAGCATGAAAGCAGACTATTTGGATCAGAGCCCGACGGTCGATGAAGAATGTAAGTTGATAATTGCCGATTCAAACTTTTTCTGACGCGTCGTTCCGTACGTAGTCGCTTCGAAAGCCAAGTCTCCGCCTCGACCATCAGGGAATAGCAAGCTGGCGAAGATCCTTGGCGCTGATTATGCGGCCACGGTGCCGGTGCTGCCTGAGCCAGAGTTGCCGCCTCGACCCTGGTACCTCCAACCTAATTACAGCCCGACCGAAATTCTAATCGAGCCCGACGGCACGGTTCGTGCGGGAACCGTTCCTGCCCTCGTTGAGCGTCTTACAGCGCATGAGCAAGGAGGTATGTATACGTCCTTCATACCTATTCCGTATTTTGACGTGTTCGTAGACCCGACATTTATCAAGTCCTTCCTGATGACCTTCAAATCATTTACAACCGTGGACGATCTGTTCGACCTTCTTGTCCAGCGTTTCTGGATACAGCCTCCACCAAAGCTAACCCCCGCCGAACGCGAGGAGTGGGGTAAGCTGAAGCAACATGTCATTCAGATCAGGTCCGTGACCGTCTCTACCTCGTCTCATCTTTATTGACTGGTATCTGACAGAGTCTTAAACACTTTCAAATCTATGGTTGTGGATGACGATGTCCTAGAGAAGGACGACCTTTTCATCCTTGACCGCATGAAAGAATTCGTCACCACCGAGGAGGTTGCGCGGTTCCCTGCGGCCAAACAGCTCTTGATCCTGATCGAACGGGCGGTATGTACACTCTTTATTATAATGAACTTACGCTCACGCCATTCACAGCAAAAAGGAGGGGATAGCATGATCAAGATGGTAACTGCTCCTCAGGGCGTTCCTCCCCCACCTCTCGTTCCAAAATCGAACAAGAAGCTCAAGCTTCTGGACATTGAGCCGCTGGAGTTGGCTAGACAGCTAACCATCATGGAAAGCCAGCTGTACCAGCGGATCCGACCAATGGAATGTCTCCAGCGAGCGAGAGAGCAGCGGACAGAAAACATCGACAATATCACTGTTGTCATTCAGACGAGTAACAAGGTACGCTGTTGTCTCGAGTCGATTGAGATCTTCTTTGGAACATTTTTTTTCAAGATTGCTCTTTGGGTCGCCGAGTCGGTTCTCAGTAAAGAGGATTCGCGTCGGCGGGCTGGAGCTGTCAAGCATCTGATCAGTGTCGCTGATGTGAGTCCCGCGTCGGGAACGTGTGCCCTGAATGCTCACCGTTTCATAGCGGTGTCGGACGTTAAACAACTTCTCCACCATGGCTGCCATAACGGCAGGGCTCAACACGCCCCCCATCCGCCGGCTCAAGCGGACGTGGGAGCAAGTCAACCAGAGATACATGGCGCAGTTTGGTGCTTGTGAAATGACCATCGACAGCAACAAAAACTTCACCAAGTACCGGTCAATGATGACCTCTGCCATTCCTCCTTGTGTTCCGTTTATTGGTAAGCGTAGACATCTCCGCGTTGCGTGTATTTTCCCTGACCTTTTTTCTCTCTGAAAGGTGTCTTCCTTTCAACCCTTCAGTTCATCCAGGATGGCAATCCGGATATGCTCCAAGGCTCTCTCGTTAATTTCCGGAAACGGCAAAAAGCATCTGAAGTCATCAACGACATCAAACGTTGGCAGGCGCCTTTTAACTTCCATGCGATCCCTTCCATCCAGGCCTACATTGAGGAATCGCTGAATTCAGTCAGCGACACCCGGGAATCTAGCGACCGCTTCTGGACGATCAGTCTGGAGCGGGAACCCAGGGAGCGCGAGGACGAGAAAATGGCCCGCCTGCTTCAGGAAAGTGGATTCTTGTAGTATCGCTTTCTTCCCCTGGGATTGCTTTCACGTTGAATTGTGTATTACTGGTAAATATTCCTCTACTGTACAAATAGGGTCTGGATTCTGTATCTTCTCGCAATGCTATAAAAAGTTGGTTGGACTGCGATCATAATTCGGTACAAACAACCTCAACGCGTCCTTCAAGTTGCTTGACTTCGACTCATGCGGCATGGCCCAACCGGACGAAGACCCGTCGTTTTTTGAGCGAGAGCGCGACCGGCTTTCGCGCGAGATTACATCTGTGATTCGCTCCTGCTTTCTCGCCAAGAGACACGGTTGACACGTCGTCCCAGGAATTCGAGGAGCTTTTGTCCTCCACAAACGGCCTGAACCGCAAACTCGAGGAGGTCCTCGGCATGACGAAAGAATACGCGACGATTGCCGCGCTGTGGAGCAGCTTCTATCAGCTCATGCGCAGTTCGGGGCAGGAGGGCGAGAGCGCGGAGGACCCACAGATCTTGAACGCGCCAGGGGCTTCAGCTTCCAACCAGCCGAGTACGGGGAAGAGTGGACAGTAATTCGTCGAGTCTCGTCGCCTGCTGTATACGCTGGTCGGCGGTGGCACTATCTACTCGGGTTAGGCGACTTTGGGACACCAGACGACCGTTCGTCAAGTTCGCATCTCTATCTGCGATGTGCGATTCCGAGAAGGAATGTACTTATGCTATGTGCGAGCTCCGACGCGTGAGCTGTTCCTGGGCCCGTCGTACGGCAGCAACAAAATAGACAGGCAAGCAATACAACAAGGTTCAAATTAAATCCACAACAACGGAAGTACATAAGTAGTCGAGCTCATTCGATCTTGGCCGGGATCTTCTCCAGCCTCGCAGACAGCGGCGCCTTACCGCCACTCGTGCGTGCAGCAACGTCGAGGACCATGTACGTGGTCTTGGACACGAACGACGGGTTCAGCGCCGTCGTCGCGTAGACCGTCTGCACGTATGAGCAAATGAGCGTGAAAGAAAAGCGGGGACGCGCGACGGACCTTCGAGAACTGCTTGAGCCGGCTGGGCACGATGAGCACGTCAGGCGCGCTTTCCGGCGCGCCCTCGTTGTCGCCGCCGCCGAGCCGCAACCCGTCGGAGTGCGTCACGTCGAGCACGACCTCCGCCGTAAGCTCGAGGGGGACTGGGAATACGGGGTAGAAACTGTACGCGCGTCAAAGCTACTTGAACGGATCGAGGTTTGGTATACTCACGAGCGCTGCTGGAGGAGGTGGCGGCACACATTCGCCATGGCGTCGGTCCCCGGGTCGTCCGCCATCGCGGGCGTTGGGTCGACCTCCTCTCCGCGCCGCACGAACTCGCCCTTCTTGAGGTGGAACAGCGTGTCGACGCTCGTCGCCGCGAACGTCACTCCGTTCAGCGCGAACGACGCGGGATTCGGCAGGAGGTGGATGCGCTGCGGGCCACGGGTTAGGAGCCGCAATGGAATGAACACAGGAAGGGACATACGCGGTCCCCGCGGGCCACGTCCGCCGGCAGCTCGCACTGCGGGAACACCGCGTGGTCGCTGACTACGTCTCGCGGGCTCGGGACGATGATCGCGATGCTCCCTGGCACCGAGTCCAGATACGCGCGCAGCGGGTCGGTGAAGCGCGTACGGAAGAGGTTCAATGGCGTGCTGTCGACGTCCCCAGACTTGATCAGCGGATGCAGCGCGTCGATGAACGGGCCCAGCTAAGTTGTAAAATATGGATTAGTACGCGTAGGATTGTATGGTGCATCACGCACGAGCACAACGACCGCAGGCTTGGTCTCGTTTATTTTGGTGATCAGGGTGCGCCATGGTCTGAACCCGAGATCTGCGTCGGGGGTATACGGGCCACTGGCAATGAAGACGGAAAACGCGGCGTTGCTTGTGTCCGGTTTCACGCTCGGGGCAGAGGGCAGAAGTGGGGGTAGCTGCGGCGGAGCTGCAGTGATGAAACATTGCGACGAGGACAGAGGAACGCACAGTAAGGATTTCCGACACCTGGAAATAACCTCCACCGCCGTTCTTCCCCCGCAGGGCGGCAATCGCGCCAGGGAAAAAAGAGGTGCTGCCGCTTCCCTGCGGGCCGCCGCGGATTTTGAGGTTCCAGTCGAAGCGCAGGGGGACGCGCGCGCCATTTCCCATTGCGCGGGAACATTCGAACGCGATCGCGCCTTCGCCGAGCTTCGCGGACTCGTCGGTGTCGTCGTCTTGTATTATCCGACCCACCACGGTGATGTCGTCCTACGCGCAGTTATGTGATGGCAATGGACTACAGTGAGACATGGACGTACGGATGTAGAGGCCGAGGGGTCGCCGACATCGCTGAGGTCGTAGTGTTCACGTATCCGTTCCGCGAACTCGTCTATTCTGTCGTCGAGGACTGTGGGCAGTTAGCCACCATATACAAAGATGAGGGGGGTGGAACGCACCATCGCCGCGTTCCGATGGCTTCTCATGCATGTACCGGTCTACGTACCAGTCAATATGGCTGAGAAACAAGGAGCAAAAAGAAACCCACATGCTCGCTTTTTGCGCGCGACCGGATCGTTGCTGGGTCCCTGGAACGCGACCGTGCTGGGGCCCGCCACGCCAATCATGCCGAACCCATCCGCGGTCGGTTCGAGCTTGACGTGCACGGGCATACTGGCCTTGGGGCCGGGGTTGCGGTTGCGAAACGCGCTCCGGTTGATGGACGCGACAAGCGATGTGCGCGGGGCCTCTCGGGGGAGGGCGGATTTGGTCGCGCGCTCGCGCTGGATCTGTACCTTGAGCGTGGCCAGCGACTCGATCGTGTATGGGGTGATTTCGGAGCGCGTCGCGGAGGGGCGGAAGTTGTGCGCCTCCCACTTATACTGCAGCTCCTCGGGGGTGAGGGAGTAGTTCTTGCATACGGACACGCCTGCAGTAGACCCTGGGATGAGCGCGAGTCGGGGTAGTGGTAATGTGGACACGGACACTCGGCGACGAGCTGCGCGTCGGACGCAATGTCGGCGAAACGCGTGGAAATCTCTTGCGTGAGGGAGTCTGTGGCCATCTGGAAGAAAATTCACGCGACGTATCCGTGAGGACGCGTCGACGCGTGCTGGAAGAGAAAGAGACAGAGGGATGGTGACGGTCACGCCCGTGACGCGGCTTGCACAGAACCACGATGTCGTCCCGGGGGATGCCCTTGGCTCGTCTGCCTCTGAAGCTCGAAATTCTCTCTTCCCATCCGGCGGCTTTGCTTCGCGATCGACATGCACGCGACGGAAACGCTTGAGCTTTTCACCGTGGACTGGTCTCGTCGACCCTGTCGTATACCATTAGCTCAGCGGTTTAGGCGCATATCGAGGACCTCCCGGCACTTTCTCATCTATCTGTCGACCTTAACCAGAGACGTCGAAGCTTTTCTCAGAACAGTGTATCCCCAGCGAGCAGCTCCTCCAGCGTCTCGTGGCACGCGAATCCTTCCTCCTTCTGGTTCTTCGGATCTTGTCCTACACTATTCGCCCTTGCGAGGTCCTCCGTGCCCCCAGCGCATACACTCACCTACATGGACGGTGTTGTGCACAAGGTAGTCTGCCTCGAAACCTCTGTCGATGCACCGCTTGGGCTTTACGACCACTATATGGAGTTGCGGATATGTGGTGCGAAGCAGAAGCGGCGATGGGGAACATCACACAGTCTACGATACAGGATCTAGCACATAATTTAATTGTGACTTTCTGCCGGTTGGAAACTCCTTCCTAGACCCCATTTCATCTTTCCGCGCGCCGACGGACGCGGAGGGACTACCTCGAGAAGAGAACACCCTGCAGGCCTTCGACAGTCCCGCAAAATTTCGTTGCACACAGGGTTTGCGGATTTTAGGTGGATTTACCCTGAATTACCCACCTTTCGGGGAAATGCCGGGTAATTATGAAAGAGGCGACGTTCCAGGCTGCACTGGACACCGAGCTGACGGTGCGACCCTGTGCGAACACCATTTAAGTTGTCTGCGGCTTGCGGCTGCGGTGCTTTGCTCGGCTTGATCGAGCTTGATCGCCGAGAGCACAGCCCCCGGACCCCACGTCACCGTCCACAAAAATCATTGGAAAAAAAAAACGGACCTTGCAACTCTCAAAGAAAAAAAGGGCGTAGAGGCTGGCAGATAATCGCATTAGCATCACCGCCACAAAAAGATGCATTCCATTTCCATATTTCATGTATACGTACATTCATGGTGAGACAGAAAGAAATGTGCGCAGAAGACACACTGTCTATGCGGCAATTTGTAATTTACAACTACAAGGACCAGGGGTCATAGTGCCCGTGTTCGAATCTCGATGGCGCGGATACGGGCGGATGGCGGATGGTGGTGTGCGTGCCCAAAGAAGAAAGGAGGGACGGGAGTAATAACGGAGCGGCCCCACGGTCGCGGGTTAATATATAGGTAATATAGCTATCGTGCATCGAGGGAGATCGGGGTGCTGCGGGCGCGTGCGAGCGCGCGATTACTCGGCGGTTATTTGGTCGTCGAGCGGGACGCGGGTCTCGTCGTCGTGCGAGAGCCCGCTCTCCTTGTTGATAGGGCTCGTGGGATTTGTCGGCGAGACGGAGAGCCCGTGGCCACCGTTTCCGGGCGACGAGGCGTGCGGGATGCTGGGGGCAGTCAATGCCGGAACATAAAAATTGGGATGGACGCCGACGCACTTTTCCGGGTTAGGGATGGCTGTCCCGACGGTGTTCTGGGGCTCGACGCCGGCTTTCGACAGCGCATAGTCGCCAGAGTCAAAGTATTTACGATCCTGCTCGATTGTGTGAGATGGGAGAAAGGCAAGACTAGGACAGGGAGGAAGACCTTCTGCATCTTCATGAGGACGTTCTTATGGGTGGGGAGTTTGCCATACTTGGCAAAGAGTTTCTGCTCCTCGCCGTTCAGCTTCTGAGGTGGTCGTGAGTGCGGGCAACAAGAGTGAATGGGAGAAGGGCTGACGCTGATGTCGATCTTGTTGCGCTGAGCAGGAAGCATTTGTGGAAGAACGAGGGAGAGGGATGGAGATGGAGCAGTGGAAGGCAAGGTAAAGGAGGAGTCAAGATGCAGCGCTTTAACCTGATTTCAATTAGGTCTTCGGCAATTGCCGAAAGCCTCGATTGAGCTCGATGCTTGTCTCATATATTTTCAGCGTTGCTAACTTACGGTATTAGGGTCTAGTCAATACATCCACCGTCTACACCGTCTACCAGTCCTCTAATCCAAAGTACAGGTCCTCCTCGTCCATCCCATCCATATCGACTCCAACCTCGGTTCCTATAAACCGACTCCCGTTGCTAACCTGATGCTCCAGCAACTCCGCTGCGACGTCGCTTGTGCCGCGAGGATGCCCAGTCACGTCCCCAAACTCTTCGAGATCATGTAGCTCCGAGCCCGAATCGGACTCCGAATCGAAATTCAACTCGCCATCCAGACCGCTGGTCTCCGCGGCCGCTTGAGTTTGCTTGGTAGACAATCCTGGGAAGCACATTTCGGCTGTGCCTGGGCGCGTCAGATATCCTGGCGCGACTGGCGGGGATAGCGACTCAATTCGTGTCGCGCAAATTTGAGACACAGACGCGTCCGGTGACCCATCGGCGTGACTTTCGTCCAGGGTGCGGTCCATGTTTACGTCGTCGCAGTCCAAATGCAAAAGATATCGGCGGGCGCCGGTAGACGGAGTTTGAGGAGTTACGAGAGAGAAGTCGTCGTCGCTCAGATCCATCGCCAAGTGCTCGAACTTGGAATCGCAGCGAGACGATTTGTCGGTGTCAGAGGACAGGCTGAAAAAGTCGTTGCCCTCGCTGTCGAGATCGCTCCAGACTTCAGATGGGTTTTGGTACTCTATCTCCATACCCATGTCGAGGGCGCAGGAGCGTTCGCGTTCTATGTTTGTAGTGGGTGAAGCCAAGTGGACCAGGGGTAGATCAAAGTCAATTCCAAAATCAGCAGCGAATGTGGTCGAAGGATTGCAAGGATTGTGCCACAGGTAGTCTTCGTCGAACCGCTGTGAGGATTGGGGCGTAAGTAAGGACTGGTCTTGTGAGAGCTCCTCGTCATCCGATCCGTCGTCCGCGCGATGCGTGCGAGATGATCCCTGCACCAAAGACGAGTGGAGATCAAAATTAGCCTTCGGGCTGCGACGGCACAAGAAGAACCTTGAATCGCGGCCGACGCAAGGAGGTTCGATAACAGATTTCCATCGACAGAGAGAACGCTTCTTTTTCAGCCAGTTCCGGCCCCTCGCGATCTTCGTCAGGTTCCACTTCCGAGCCAGAATACGCCGCCAGAGAAGAAGTCGCAGCCACAAAGCTTGTTGTATGTTGGTCTTGCATCGTCTGTAGTATTAGTTAAGGGAGATTGCTTGCACTGAATGAGCGGGATGCCTACCCTAAGCATCCGTGCACATTTCTTCCGAAAATAGAGATTCGGAGATCTGGCTATTATCGCGGAAATCGAGCGGAATATTTTGTCGAAATACGGAATTTCGATGTCAAGTTGCTGCAAGCGAATGTTTCATATGAAATCGTCATCGAGGCTTAGCTCACCTGACACCAAGGGCCGAAGATCAGTGGGTAACGCCTAGAACGGTGAGCAGAGATTGCGAGAGGGAGATACGGCAGTACTTGACCAAGTGCCAGGTAAAGAAGCGTTGGATAACATTATCGAGAAGCATTTGGAACGGTAGCGAGAGGTGAGTAGCAAACGGATGGATGAGCAAGTTTGACGTTGATTCCGAGTCTGATTTGCTGGTGTTCCATACATAGTTGAGGTCGATGCCGACGAGCGCGACGTGCACACGCCGAAGTTCAGATTGCGGAGTCAGGCAGCGCGAGGAGACGACCGTCACTGGCGCGCGAGTGTGTCAGCTAGGCTGACAGAAATAGGCGGAGATAGGTACGCTTTGGGAGCCCGTCCTCGCCGATGTACATGCTCGACACGGGGGCGATCCCCAACTCCGTCGCGTTCTAGGTAAGCGGTACTTCGTTACACGCGTGATACCGGACACGGAGGTGGGATTACCGATTGGAAGTAGTTCACCAGATGCTGTGCGAGCTGGGACTTGAGTACGTCCGTGGAAGAGACCTTGACACCGTTGAGAACGCCGGAGATGGTGAAAACGAGGTCTGAGGTGAGGACGACGTCCACATCGTCGGGAAAGCGCGTCGTTTTTCGTGTTGAGGGATCGCAGGTAGACTTGAGGTGGTGGACGGCATGGAGCGCGAGGCGGCAGTGGGTCGATGCTGCGCGAATGACTGTTGTCGGTGTTGAGGCAGTGAACATCGAACATCGTCAGTGTCACATGATGGGACACAGCTCTGTGCTGACCTGACCATTGGACTTTTCTCTCTCCCATCCCATCTGTATCACATACTTACCGCCCTCGAAGGCGGGCCTGGTCTATACTTCTAGCTAATGGTGCCCCCCATTTATCCTATCCTTGTCTGCCCTGCTCACGCTCATTTCGGTTATCAGGCTGAACTTGACCAGAAGATCCAGGATGTGTACAAGCATATCCAGACGGAGCGCAAGATCCTAGAGGCATCCCAGCTCCTCCGGCAGGCCACCAGCAACCCCGATGTCCTCCGCCGCAACGACGCAAAGATCAGGGAGACAGAACGATCGCTCTCGTACTTCGAGGTCACCCTCCGCGAGCTCCAGGCCCGCAAGATGCAGCAGTCCCAGCCAGATTACTCGGCTTCGCCTCAGGTGTGTTAAACTTCATTTCATATCCCAGAATAGCAATCGGGTCCTATCGATGGTGTTTCCGTGTAGGTCCCACCCAAGTTCGACCCGCGGAGTGGCCGCAGCCCGCCCCAGGGGCAGATGGGCCCGCCCGCGGGCGGCCCTCCCGGCGGCCCTGCGCCCAAGGCCCGTATGTACTCCAACCTTGACCTGATCAAGGCCGAGACGCCCCACACGCCGACCAAGATCTCGCGCATGCTGCACCAGCTCGAGTTCAAGCTGCGCGTCGAGATGCAGTACAAGGAGGGAATCGACAAGATGGCCAAGCTGTACCAGGCTGACGGCGACAAGAAGTCACGCGCGGACGCCGAAAGCAAAAAGGTCGAGAGCGAGAAGAAGATCCAGCTCCTCCAGACGGCGCTCAAGCGATACAAGAATCTCCATATATTAGACGATGTGGAGGAGGAAGACACGAGTGAGTCGGGTTGTCTCCTCCACTACACTGGTTGCTCACGCGCTCGCAAGACGGTCCCGGCACTGACACCGACCGCAAGGACAACCTACGCGCCAAACCTCTCTCCGGAACCCTACAGGTCACCGTCCATGGCGCGCGGGAACTCGACCACGCGCCTATCGTCTCTGGCAGATCGCGATCAGCGTCTAAACAAATATCTGAAACGGTTGTGTCCTTGAAGGTCGAGGGAACCCAGCTAGCGCGATCGCACCCTTCCCGCACGGACCGTTGGAACGAGGATTTCGAAATCACCGTCGACAAGGCAAACGAAGTCGAGATCGTCGTGGCCGATAAGCAAGTCGCTGACGCGCAAGGCGTCCCCATCGGCCTTTTATGGATCCGTATCAGCGATCTCGTGGAGGCACTGCGACGACAAAAGGTCGGCATGGACAGTGGACAGGGTTGGGTAACTGCGGGCGCGATGCCTGGGCATCCGTCGATGCCGAATGGTGGTGACATGAATTCACCGCTCGGTTACCCTGACGGTGGTACGGGCTCGCTGATCGGCATGGCTCCGACAGCAGAAGGCATCGATGCGTGGTTCGCGGTAGAACCTGCGGGCGCCATCTTGCTTCACCTCAACTTCAGTTCGTTACCTCTCCTTTATTTTCGGATTATAATCTGATACGTGGCGACAGTCAAGGAGAATGTCCGTAAGCGTCCTATGGACGCGCCGCTTGGTGGTCTTGGGCGTCAAGGTGCCGTCCGCAAACGGAAGGACGAAATCCACGAGATGAACGGGCACAAATTTGTGCAGCGCCAGTTCTACCAGCTCATGCTCTGCGCGTTCTGTAGCGAGTTCCTGCTCAACGCAGTGGGCTACCAGTGCGAAGACTGTCGTTATACATGCCACAAGAAATGCTACGAAAAGGTTGTTACGAAGTGCATTTCCAAGTCCAACACTGGGGTTCGTGCTTTTCTCCTCGTTCACCACCCTTCTGATTGCTGTCCCATTAGGAAGGAGACGAAGAGAAAATCAACCATCGTATTCCCCATCGTTTCGAACCTCTTACCAACATCGGAGCGAACTGGTGTTGTCACTGCGGTTATATGCTCCCTCTTGGCAGGAAAAACTCCCGGAAGTGCTCCGAGTGTAACATTACCTGCCATGCAAATTGCGTGCATCTCGTTCCCGACTTTTGTGGTATGTCGATGGAGACAGCCAACATATTACTCCGGGACTGGCGCGACATCAACAAGACTCGCAGCGACAAATCCCAATCTGGTCGCAGCAAGCAACCTACTATTTCCGAGTCGCCCACGAGTGCAATGGACCGCCTGAGGCTCGGGGCGCCGGAAGCCGCCTCCCCCGTCGATTATAGGCCACCCCCAGCTTCGGACCGCTATGCCCCCGATCCTCGCTACTTCCCGCAGCAGCCCCAGCAGGGGCAGATGCCGCCACAGATGCTGCCCCCGGGCCAAGCGCCGTACTCGCCTGCGCCCCCTCCTGTCCGCCCCCCAGGAGGAGGGAGGGTCCCTCCGGGCTACGAACAGCCGCAGCAAGGACGCCCGCCTCCGGGTGCGTACGATCCTTCGTCCACCCTTGGCCCCGATGGGTATCCTGCTGCCTATCCGGTAATGCTTTCTTGATGCGATCGAAGAATACGCCAACTGACGAGGCACGTTTAAATTTAGGGTCCTCCCAGGAGTTCTCAACCTAGTCCGCAACCTAGGAAGCAGTCTGGGCTGCCACCTTCCCCCAATCCACAACGGCAGAGCTCAGGGCCTCCTCCGCAGATGCAGATGGCGATACCGCCCCGTCCGCCGCAGCAGCAACCTGCGCGGCAACCCACGCGCAAGAGAAAAGTCGGACTAGACGATTTCAACTTTTTGGCTGTCCTCGGGAAGGGCAACTTCGGCAAGGTCATGTTGGCGGAAGAGAAGAAGACGAATGGGCTGTACGCTATTAAAGTATTGAAGAAGGAGTTCATCATTGATAACGATGAGGTCGAGAGGTGAGTTGGACGTCGCTTTTGGCTCCGGCGTAGATTTACATTTGCCAGTACCCGCTCAGAAAAGCGCGTGTTCTTGGCGGCTGCCCGGGAGCGGCATCCTTTCCTCCTCGGTTTGCATTCGTGCTTCCAGACCGAGACGCGTGTCTACTTCGTGATGGAGTATGTCAGCGGAGGCGATCTCATGTTGCACATCCAACGGAAGCAGTTCTCTCTCCGGCAAGCCAAATTCTATGCTTCGGAGGTTCTGCTTGCCTTGGAGTACTTCCACAAAAATGGAATCATCTACCGGTTAGTTTTCTCTGGGTTCGAATGTTGTGGTTCTGAATAGGGCGACAGTGATTTGAAGCTCGACAATATCCTGTTGACGCTCGATGGGCACGTCAAAGTCGCTGACTACGGATTGTGCAAAGAAGAGATGTGGTATGGAAAGACCACCAGCACCTTCTGCGGTACTCCCGAGTTTATGGCGCCCGAGGCATGTGATCCCTGTCTCTTTCTTCATTCGCTGCTCACACTAGGCTTGCAGATTCTACTAGAGCAGCGTTACGGGCGCGCCGTTGATTGGTGGGCGTTCGGTGTTCTGACCTACGAGATGTTATTAGGACAGTCGCCTTTCCGCGGTGACGATGAGGATGAAATCTTCGATGCTATTCTCGAGGATGAGCCTCTATACCCGATTACGATGCCGAGAGACGCGGTCTCCATCCTGCAGAAGGTATTTCATCCTTAACGTACACTCTGGGCCGTTCTCACAAGGTTTACCAGCTCTTGAACCGGGACCCACTACGTCGTCTCGGAGCTGGAGAAGAGGATGCCGAAGAGATCAAGCGGCAACCTTTCTTCAAGGATGTAAACTTTGACGACGTTCTCAACAAACGCATACCCCCTCCCTACTTCCCCACGATCGTAAGCCCTGCATACACTTTTATGAACCGTTTTAACCGATTACGCCATACAGAACGGCAGTGCCGACACGAGCAACTTCGACGAAGAATTTACGAAGGAACAGCCCACACTAACTCCCGTCCATGGCCAGCTATCGTCCCGCGACCAGCAAGAGTTCTCTGGCTTCTCATGGGTCGCAAACTGGGCGGATGTCTAGGAGAAGTCGTTGCTTTTGTGCACCTCGCACTTTGTAACCCTTGTTCCTTGTTGTAGCCCGAAGCAAGCAAGCGCTGTTGTGTTTTTACTATCCATATCTTACCTCGACTGCATGTACTTGAATACCTGTGTGCTCGGACAGACCGTCACCATACTCAGAATTGTTTTTATTGTGATAACTTGGCTGCAGTGGTTTCAAACTTTTCCGCACGGTTGAGAGGCGATCGCGGGCCGGGAGCTCCGATGGTGCCTTCCACTTATGGACGAAACCCAAACGGTGAAAAGCACAGCATGCACACATGAAGGCAATCTGCAAGATGTACTTAGACGCCGGGATCCTTGGCTCCCGGGCCAGAGAAAACAGCGATCCCATGCGAGAGCTCTGCTTCCAGCTGCTTCCATTTCTGAGGTGATGATGATTTCTCACCGACGCTCCCCAGCGCCCCTCCGATTTCGAACAGGTATGGGGACCGTACTTCCTTCTAGCAATTGAAATTGTGGTCATGTCC
This sequence comes from Mycena latifolia, assembly GCA_029289555.1. Classification (NCBI taxonomy): domain Eukaryota; kingdom Fungi; phylum Basidiomycota; class Agaricomycetes; order Agaricales; family Mycenaceae; genus Mycena; species Mycena latifolia. The sequence continues at coordinate 80,899 of JARJLE010000050.1, forward strand.
TAGTAACAACACAACGACTTACGGGGACTTGCATTTACCGTCATTGTTATACATACCCCATTCAGCAAGCAAGTATACCGTTGCTAAAGCGCTCGACGGTGTGTTTTTTATCCCGATGATCCTTTAAGTAGGCGACAATCCGCGACTCGCCGTGCTTTGTCTCTCCATTATGCTGCATAGTCTACCCGGAGGCACCACCCGGAGCCTACCTTCCAGCGACTCAATTATTACTTCCACAAAAGTTGCCGCTGGCTTCCTCCAAGAGATCGCAAATTTCACGAACAATGTTCCTTTTCTCGACGTCGTCGCGGGTGTGAGCATACTGATCTTGGAGACTGTGGAGGTACGCACTGGTTACTACTGTGCTTGTTTGACGGCAATTGGAGTTCTCACTAAAAACTCGCAGTCGGTTAAGAGCAACAAAGAAAAATGCATGTCCATGATTGAGCGCATATATGACATTTTGCGCGCTTTGATAAATCTATGCGCGGATGCCGAGCCTTTGCTCTCAACAGCCATCGTTGAAGGGATCGCCCAGTTTGCCGAGTGAGCACATTTACTGCGCGGAATTCAGGCGCTCCAGCTTTCACAGGACACTCCAGAAGATCCAGTCCTTCATCAGAGTGCAGCAAGACATGGGGACGATCAAACGGTTTTTCCGAACCGCCGACAGTACAGTTCAACTGGAAGAGTGCAACGTGGGCCTAAACAGGGCACTGGAGAAGTTCACGGTAAGTGGCTCCTTTGATATCGTGTGTGAAGGACTTCACGAGGCGTTCAGGTTCATACGGAATTATCGTCAACAAAGACCCTCCTGGAAATGCAAGCTGCAACTGAGGAGCGGTATAAGGAGCTACTGGTCTTGATTGAATCCAGATCGGACACCGATAGTTTCGCGAGCTCAGTTACGGTACGTGACCAGTGGGTTTTCCCATTACTCTAGCTAAATGCTTCGATTTTCCAGACCTTCCAGACTTTCCACAATAGGTGTGAACCACCGATTGATGAACACTGCAGCAGGATATGCTAACCATCTTTTGATTCAGTTCGAGTTCCATTTCTGTCCTTTTGCCCGCTCGTCCCAAGATATTTCACGGGAGAGAGGACGAGCTGAAGCATATCGTGGCAATCTTCGAGCAGGATTGTCCGCGACTGGTTATTCTAGGGACTGGCGGTATCGGGAAAACTGCACTTGGACTTTCAGTCTTATATGAACAATGCATCCAGGACAGATTCAAACACCGATACTTCATATCCTGTGAATCGGCATCCAATAGCTCTGACATTGTCTCAGCCATTGCAGAAACTATCGGCCTCCCGGAATCGGAGCAAACCTTAACAGCTGTCATTCAACAATTATCCGCGGCACAATCTACCCTACTGCTGCTTGACAACTTGGAAACTCCATGGGAGCCGTTCGAGTCTCGAGCAGACGTCGAAAGTCTGCTCTCTCAGTTGACTGACATTCGACACCTAGCCCTTCTGGTTCGTTGTTAGTGACCTCTGTGAATTTTGCTCACCTCAAGTAGGTGACAATGCGTGGCATGGAAAGGCCTGGGAAGGTTCGCTGGACCCGTCCATTCCTTGCGCCGTTGAACCCTCTTTCCCGGGATGCTGCGATGGCAACCCTCGTCGACATTGCAGATAATCAGGGCGATGGAACGCGCTCCCGAATGCACGAAGTTCTCGACTTTACCGATAACATGCCACTTGCAGTGACATTAATGGGTGCCCTCGTATCGTTCGAGGGATACGCAAGTGTCATTGAGTCCTGGAAACTGGACAATACGTCGCTTCTGAGCGAAGGCCACGCCAAAACCTCGAATCTCGATAAATCAATCTTCATGTCGATCTCGAGTCCACGAATGATGTCGTCCTTCGGGGCGCACGACCTCCTCAGTGTACTGTCCCTTCTCCCAGACGGAATTTCGGATTCAGAGCTCACCATGCTTCGCCTTCCCATTCCTAATATGGGGAGTGCGAGAGCCGCACTCCTGCGGACATCCCTGGCCTATGCAGGCGACGGTCGCCTCAAAACGCTTGCTCCCATCCGCCAATACGTTCTAAAGACCTATCCACCGGCACCTGCTCTAGTCCAGCGATTGATCAAATACGCATACGAGATGCTCGTTATCTGGAAGTCCTACCGCAGAATGCCCTCGGCCGACCTGGTTCCACGCCTCAGGGCAAACCTCGGTAATCTGCGCACCGTGCTGCTACATACAGTGGATATCGAACAAGTCCAGGAAGACCTCATCCTCACTGGGCAGACAATTTTAATGTTGCATCAGTTTACAGAGACCACCACAACGCATGGGAGTGGTAGTCATTCAAAGTTGATAAGGCTGCTACCTGAAATCGTCGAGCGCGCGGGAGACGATGAGCTCCACGGCCGATATCTGATGGCACAATTTAGCGACCATTACGACTACAATCTCGCCGATCCCGAAAACCTTATTCAGAAAGCCGTCCGTCATTTCAGAAATGCTGGGAGTGTCTCTGAAGAAGGTATGCCATTTCCTTTCAATTTTTATTCCAAACGAGGCCTTGACGACTCAATTGAAAGCCTCCCTTTACAATGCTGTTTGCGCTTATTACCATCATCAGAGTGATCTGCCTAAGGCCTGGGAGTATTGCCATCGCGCCCTAGAGCTTTCGAAAGAGAACGACAACGAGTTGGAGCAAGGCATAGCGGCACACTGGATGACAGGCATTCAGTACCGCCGAGGAAACTACACAGAAGGCATGGCCTATGGTTTTGAAGCGCGGCGCCTCGCGAAACGTGCAGGCAATTTCCCGCTCGAAGCCGCCTGCATGCGAGCGCAAGCACTTTCGTGTGTAGCGCTCGGAGACTTTAAACACGGGGCCGCTCTTTGTGCCGAGGCTCGCAAATTACTTCTTGCGTGTGCGCTTGGCGGGGGAGACTTGGACCTGGCGTTGATGAGTTTGGAAGCGGAGATCTTGTACCAGAAGTCGGAGTATGCGGAGTCTCTCGCCATCCATAGAACCTCCGCGAGTCTCACATCCACCACTGCGCGGCCCGTGGACCACGCCTATGCTCTCGTCAATATCGCCACCATCGAAATCATCACGGGCATCTCCGACGAGTCCGTACTTGAACATCTCAATGGTGCCAGGGATATATTCACCACCTGCTCCTACCCACGTGGAATTTGCAACTGCGATGTTGTCCTGGCTGATCTCTATTATCGCCAGGGACGACTCGTGGAGGCGCAGTCGCTGTACGCAAAGTGCTTGGATATTACCCGCGGGCGGGACATCGAGATCCCAGTTCTTTGCCTTGAGAAACTAGGTGATATTCGGTACGACCTCCAGGATGTTTTGGGCGCCTTCCGATATCGGACGGTGTATCTGGCTCTGGCGAGTAAGGGGAAGAACGCTGCAGCGACCCTGCACGCACTTCGCAGGTTCGGTGACGTTTTAGGGAATCTGGACGATTGGGACACCGCGCGGAGTGTTTTTGAGGTTACGCTGGATGGATTTACGACCATGGGGATACATCAGGGAGTAATCGACTGCAAATCGCGACTTGATTCACTGGAATCGGCGTCATGCGTCGCGTTGGAGGTGACGCCACGCGTCGTAGAGGTATTAGATTAGGTTGGGACATTCTGCAACAGTATAGACCCACACAAGCTCTTTATGCGTGATTCCAGCGGCTGTCAGCATTTTTTGAGCGCCTCCGGCATCGCGGGCCGTGAGGTCCGATCGTCGTCAGCAAGCCAAAACAACCACCTTCCACTTATGGATGAACCTTCGTCGAAACATAAACGGTCGCGGAAGGAGGATCCAGATCGAAAAGGCAAGAAGCGGAGCAAACACGCAGATGAAGACAGTCCTCGGAAGCACAAGAAGTCCAAGAAACTGAAAATTGTGGACGACGACCCGAGCGACGAAGAGTTATGGGTCGAAAAGAATATTGACATGGATGGCGAACGCGTGCGTATCAACGCGTTGTACTTTGTACAAGGCTCACTGTCCCTCTAGCCCCTGGCGACTACCATTCCGACGGCCGAGAGTTTACAATTGACCTCTTCAGCTCTGCCGAATCGGTCGGGACCACCGCTGCCGTCTACTGGGTCAACAGAAACTACCCTGAAGCGAGATGACTGGATGCTGCTTCCTCATGCCGAGCCTGTGTTACCGGCGGCTACTCCACCGCGGCGCGTGCAGCCGCCTTCTGGGGATGAGTCCTTTACGGAGGACTACGGCGAGGCTTCAGAGGACCAACGGACGCTCGGGGGTGGCGTGGATTTCTTCTCGAGTCTTGGCACAGACATCAAGAAGAAGCCTCGCCCAGACCGCCCTGACCCTAACAAAGTGAGTCGATTCGGCTTGTGTATGTACCTTTCTCATGACTTGACATAGCCTATCATCAGTTCCAAGGAGCTCAACGTCGATATAAAAGAGGGAAGAACTGTCGATCATGACGCTCCGGTCCCACCTCCCAGAGCAGCAACCCCAGGCGGGCCTGGTTCCCAGTGGCGAATGATGCGACTAAAGCGAGTTTACGAGACGGCTGAAGAAGAAGGCCTTTCTATCGAGCAAGTAGCAATCGACCGCTTCGGCTCCCTAGACGCTTTTGAGGAAGCAAAGGAGGAACGCCGAATTCTTGACGAGCGGGAAGGTCGGCGGCCAGATCGAGGCAGAAGCGACCGTGGTCGCGGTCCCAGAGAGAACGAGGGGGAAAGACGGTTCATGTTTACGGATGTCGGTGGAAGTGGGGCCTCGAGTCGAAGCTCTTCCTTCAAACGACCTGGAGGCTACGGGGACAGTGGACCTTCGACGCCTTCTCCCGCCTCCAATCCGCCCCCTGCAAATCGACGCCTTGATTCTCTTCGTTTACCGTCGGGTGTTGGGTCTCCACTCGCACAGTCACATACTCCGATACCGTCAGTGATGACACCGCAAGCCGGCAACTCCAAAACACGAGCCTTGTCTCCTTCGTCTTTGAATCGTCTGCAAGCAAAAGTGTTGCGTGCCAAGTTGATGGGTGCTCCTGATGCCGACGCACTCGAGCGGGAATATGAGGCAGAATCCAGGAAGGCTACTGGCGGAGATGTGGAGGGAGGTGTGCGGCGCAAAGTCGAGGTTTTACCAACGCTAGATGGACAGGGTCGCCTTTATGACGTAGGCCATGGCGCGGAGGAAGAACCGACTCTTCCAGGCAATCGAAAAAAGAAAGAAAAGGTATGTTACCCAGTCGATCGTTCAGTTTTCTTGGCTAACCATGGCTCTCGTTAGTTCGAGACGCACGATCCGAAGACTGGAGAGGTTCTGCGCTACAACGCCAACGACGATACAACTACCCTTGGAGAAATGCTTCGACAAGAGCGTTTCGGCGGAGGCATGGCAGACCAGAAAAATCTCGACGCCGAATTTGCACGCTCAATTATGAGCGATGGAAAATTCCAGGTTTGCCCTCATATTTATATTTATATTTCCTCACGTTTCCCCAGAACAACCTGGATTACATTGATGAAAATGCCGACAAGCTTGGACGACAAAAAATGCGAACTGATGCCATGAAACGACAATTTGCTGTTCATGGTAAGTGCTCTTTTCAATGTGTGGCTCACATCTGATCATTATCTCAGATTATAAACGGACTCAAAAGGCCATGGCTGAATGTCATTTTTGTTTCGGCGAAGACGACTCTCCGCCAAAGTGCCCTCTCGTTGCAATGGGCACTCGTGTCTACCTTTCCTGCACTGTCAATGAGGAATTGCTAAACGGTCATTGCCTCATTGTTCCCATGCAGCATCACCTCAATATGCTCGAAGCAGACGACGAAGTCTGGGATGAAGTCAGAGTGCGTTTGTTCACGATATCGTCTATGCATTTACCTGACTCCGAAATATAGAACTTCATGAAATGCCTCATGCGTATGTTTGCAGAAGAAGACCAGGGTGTCATCTTCTACGAAACCGTCATCTCATTGAAATGGCAAAAACACACTTGCATCGAGTGCGTTCCGCTTCCTTGGGCTCAGTATGAGGATATACCTCAATACTTCAAGGTATGAACGTTATATTCTTCACTCTACCCAGATGCCAATCTCCATGATGTAGGAATCGATTCTTGCTTCAGAAGCAGAGTGGTCGCAGCACAAGAAATTGATTGATTTCTCGCGGCGACCCGGCGGTTTCCGGCGTGCTATGGTTCCCAATCTTCCCTACTTCATGGTGCAGTTTGACCATAAGGGCGAGAAGGGGTATGGCCATGTCATTGAGGGTACTGGAGATGCCACCACCGAGGATGGAGGGCTAGAAGAGGGCGAGAAGGGCGGAGGCGAGTTCCCCAGGTTTGTGTTTTGGCTTGCGGCTGTGTGACACGTGCAGCTCATACTCTTTACCAAGATATTTTGCTGGAGAAATCATCGGCAACGTGCTGGAATTGGAACCCCGAAAATGGAGGCGGCCAAAACGCATTGATTTCAGGAGCAACAAGGAGCGGGTGTCGGAATTCAAGAAAAAGTATGACAAGTTTGACTGGACAGGAATGATTGGTCAAGAATAAATTTGTATCCGTAACATACAGATAATATTGTATTTCTTAGTCTCTTTCGACAGGCCTGTACGAATCCCACAAGCTGCGTTTCGTAAACCAACGGGGGTTTGCGAGAGAATCGTACAATATAATACAGTATCAACACAAGATATTATGTACAATGTAACTATTGTCCGTGCTAATGCCCTCCTCGACCGACGAGGCGACTCCGAGCGAACGCGGAACTGCGGGAACAGGTCAACCATAGTAAAGCGTCGAAGAAAAATACAGCATACAAACGCGATCCGTTTCCACGGATATTTGAAAGCAAGGCACTCTCCAGAGCAGACGCAGAAAGGCTTGTGTCTGGAAACTTACATGTCAAGGCCTGGCGATAGGTGTTTATCGTATAAGCATGCTCACCACTAATGTCGCTAAAGCTGGAAGCTTCGGAGCCGTTATTGCTCCCTTGTTCACTAACGCCTCGTTCCACGAGGGGCCCATACCGTCGGTGGGAGTGGCCCAGCGCACTGCGCGGAGACAGCGCTGGAGGACTAGATGATTTGCTTGGGGATAGATGTCTACTGATTGGCGAATGGGGCTGAGAATCCGGTGGTGGCGAAGGAATGTCGGGTATAGAGCCGTGCGCAGAACTGGCACTGGACACGCTAAGTGGACTAGAATAGCTTTCACGTCGGAAACTTCCTTGCATTGGGGAAGTTCCTGTAGCAGCTAGTCCCATACGGCCGCGATTGACCTCCTTGATCTTGCCCATGCCTGAGGCGCTAGGTCGAGAAGCAGCACTAACTAGACCAAGGGCGTCGTTTGTCACCATCTGCTGCAATTCCTGTAGTTTGCGGTCCAGTGCCTCCTGTTCCTCAGCATTCCGATCCGCCTCTTCCTCCTTTTTCGCCTCTTCGTCTTCAGAATCAGTGCCGCCCTCTGATGAGGCAGAGGACGTTGGACTAAGTGGCCGATGGACCTTCTTAGGTCCCTGAACAGTGAGCGTTGATGACGAAGACGCCTTCTTAGGCCGCGGAGAATTATTTCCGAGCGAGCTGAGACGTGCTCGGACGCCCAAGGGCGTCGAAAGTCGTCCGGACGGCGACATGCTGCCACTTCCAGTCAGCCGACTAACAGCACGGGAGGCCACTGTCTGCTTCTCGGTGAACACCAAGTCATCAAAAGGTTTGTTCGCAGGTTGGGCGGTAGACGGGCTGGAAACACCAGGAATGTCTTGCAACCCGCGAAGTTCCTCTTGAAACCTGGCATGTACGCGATAAAGGAGATATGGAAGCGGGACCTCCAAGTGGGCGGCAAGGCCCTTCCCTGCAACGTGTAGTTAGCCTTTGCGTAGCGGTGGACGTATGCCGCACAATCGGTGCCTCCATTGTCAGTCGAACGAGAGCGCTCAATCACTTTCCAAAGGATGTCAGCCTTTTCAGAGGTCCATTCTATCTATACATAAGAATAAGAAAGAAACGGTAGCAGCCGATGATATACGAACTCGCGGAGGGTCAGTCAATGGATGCTCTGGCCGATTCCAAGGCAGTCGAACTACCACGCGTATATTGGGAGGGGGTGCAGACGTAGGCATTGCACTGCGGAGTTCTTGGCAGCAGGTGTGCACCTGGACGGCCGAGAACGCTGTAGCAGGGAGAGCGGTCACGTTGTGCTTATTTCTTATGCTCATTCTGTCATGTCCGCCACCAACCCGTTCATTGGCAAGGCGACTTCATCGCGCATTCCATGACCACCGCTGGCCAGGATGGCAGGTAGTCATCGGAATCGAGACGCATGCCCAGATTCAGTCGCGTCAAAAGTTATTCTCCAGTCCGCATTTTTGACTTGTCAGACTCCGCGTATCTCATTTGTATTCATATCATCAGACTCCTTGACCTCAGGCCTCGGAGAAGCCCCAAATATTCATGTGTCTCCCTTTGACGCAGCATTCCCTGGAACGTTACCTGTCCGTTGCCCACTTCGACATTCATAGCATGATCCCGACTCTACGGATGCAGATACTCAACCAGAACTGCGTAGACTTGGCCCTTCGAACGGCCATTGCCCTGAATTCCAAGATTCAGCCGCGGTCTTCCTTCGACCGTAAACACTACTTCTACTCGGATCTACCGGCGGGATATCAAATCACACAGTACTACTGTCCGCCTTTCTCATTCATTCCAGTGCTTTGTATTCATTTCTGCGAACAGCGCCAATAGCGCTCGAGGGCCATTTATATATTCCCGACCGCGATTCTCCGATCCGAATAAAACAAATTCAGCTTGAGCAGGTGCGGCTTCTTGAGTTCGGGGTTTTGCCAACCAATCGCGGACCCTTAGGACACCGCGAAATCCACGTTTGACCCACACACCCGCACATCCAACATCGACTTGAACAGAGCTGGAACCGGGCTTCTTGAAATCGTTACCGAACCTGATCTCCGGTTAGTTGTTTGTTGTCAAATGTCTTGTCCAGCTGAAACTGTGAAAAGCTCACCCGAAGAAGCTGGTGCATATGTGCGCACCTTGCAGGCCATGCTTCGTGCCATTGGTGCGAGTGACGGTAATATGGAAGCGGCGAGTATCCGATCTATCGACAAATGTATCCTCTCTTAAACGTCAGACAGGGTTCCCTGCGATGCGATGTCAATGTATCGGTCAACACCGTCGGTCAACCACCCGGTACTCGCTGTGAAATCAAGAATATCAATGGTGTAAAATTCATCCAGGCCGCTATCAGTCAGTAGATTTCCTTCATCCCTTTACTTGGCTATAATCTCGAGAATAGTCTTTGAAGTTCAGCGGCAACGAGATCTTCTCTCGGGATCGGACGCTATCGTTCCCCAGGAAACTCGTGGATTCAATCACGATACCTTTGAAACGTTCAAAATGCGCTCCAAAGAGGAAGCTCCAGATTATCGGTACATGCCAGATCCAAATTTGGGCGTCCTCTTCATCACTCCTGTAATTCCGTGCTTTTTATTCTACTTCCCGCCCCGACATTCGCCGATAGGAAAGAATTGTGCAGACGGAGCAGACGATGCCAGAACTGCCCTGGGCGACGCGCATCCGCCTTTTAGAAACATACAAACTCTCTGAACAGGATGCCGATACCTTGCTCAACTTGGGCGGCGGCCGCGAAGATGGTGCAATAGCTTATTTCGACCATCTGTGCAACGGAAGAAATCCACGAGTCGTTCTCAACTGGTGAGCGTATATTTTATTGGGGCCGTAGCTCGTCGACAATGTCGCTAGGATGGTACACGAGCTCCTTGGCCGGCTGTACGCCGCTAAAATCACATTCGCGGATAATCCGCTGACAATCAGTCAATTGGGCGAGCTCATCGATTTGGTTCACAGTGGTGCCATTACTGGTAATCATTAAGTTACTACTTCGGACATCACTAAGTATTCCTTAGGCACCTCAGGGAAGTTGCTGCTGCGGGAAATGCTCGCTGACCCGTCCTCCTCAAAAACTCCCACAGAACGAGCAAGCTCACTATCCCTCTTGGTTAACAAAGGGCAAGATGTAGACGAGCTCTGTGTTGCTGCGATAGCTGCACTCCCATCCGAGGCGTTGGCGTTCAGAAATGGACATAAAAACGTGCTGAACAAAATACTGGGCTGGGTAATGAAGGAAAGCCGTGGAAAGGCAGATTCGGCACACGTCAGAGAGCGCTTGATGGCTCTTTTACAGGACGATGTAGTGCCATAGAACAGGCGCTTAAATCTCTGATAAAACAGTCTTTGCGGGCTAGAATGCACTGATGAAAATAACTAGAGACGCCGATGAGCGATAAGAGCAATCGTATATACGATGAGGATGTTTAGCGCGCGAGCTGCAGTGTAAAAGACAAAGAACGTGAACTACCCCAATAGCCCCTATGTTTAGCACTCGGAGCGGCGATCCGGATCAAACGCGTAGTACGCGTGCCGTCCAATAATTCAATGATTCAATCCAATCTTTCATTCTGCCGTCATGTCCTCAGATGAGGATTCGCCTCCCAATTCTGCGCACAACCGTTCGAGAGTAAACTTGAAGCTGCACGCGAAGCGGCTACACCGGTCCTGCGATTTTTGTCGCCATCGAAAGAGTCAGCCTTCGAATCCCCGAGTCCCAACGCATATAGCTGACACTTTGTACAGTTCGCTGTGAGAAGTCCACGGCCCAGTCGACGCAGATTTTGATATAGATCCAGGCGACGGCTACCAGATGCCCGATGGTTGCTTCAATTGCCTCACGTCTGGTTCTCCGTGCACATATTTGCAGCCTGCGAGGAAACGCGGGCCAAAGGACAAGTAGGTGTCAGCGGTACTAGATTCCCGTTCCTCGGGCCACTGATTTCTTTGTTACAAGGCTAGTAGAAGAGCTCAGGAAAAAGAACGCGTCTTTGGAAGCTAAATTGCGCTCACTGTCTATCTGCTCCCTCTGTGCGCAGCCTTTGAAATCTCGACCGGATCAAAATAGTCCTTCCACGAGTGCCTCAGAGTTTCCCCAAAGCTCTTCGGAGAGAATTGATACGAATATCGCTACCGAGGCTGAACACCCGTTTGATGAAGACGACTTTTTGCATGTTGAACTTGCCGACCGTTTCCGCACGCTTAGTATAAAGACAACAGAAGACAAATTCTTCGGGTCCTCCAGCAGCTTTGTACTTGTCAGCAGCACCATGGCGGTGTGTACAACTTGCAAGTCAGTGAGATGTGCATTCCTTAACTTACTTTGCATTACAGGCGAAGGAGAAATATCTCGGGCGACGAGCAGTACCTAAACTGAGGCGCCCTCTCTTCTGGGAGATACTTCCGGTACGTTGCTGTTGCCCAGTCGCAGCATTATTTATTAATTTGTGTGTTTTCAGTGGGAGAAGGAAGCATATGATCAGCGTCCACGATATGTCTATCCCCTAAGCGACTTGATAGCTGCTCTGCTTGATCTCTACTTTAAAAATGTCCACCCCATTCTTCCGGTTCTCCATCGCCCTTCATTTGAACAGTCTGTGGCAGAGGGGTTGTACCTGAAGGACACACAGTTCGGGGCGGTGCTGCTGGCGGTGCTCGGTGTCGCATCGCGGGTGAGTAAGCTCGCTCCGCCGGATTAATAGTGAGGCATATCCGGCTTAGTATTCAAACGACCCCCGTGTACTCGTCGACACCGATGCGTCACTTTCAGCTGGCTGGAAATTTGTCAAACAAGTGCAGGTGGTGCGAAAGTTGTTTGAACCGACGCTATATGATGTACAGTTTTATTGTGTACGCCTTCAGTCGTTCTCGAGATGTGTCCAAGATGCTCACTAGGTTGATTGCCAGCTCATAACATTGTTTTCTTGCGGGACATCTGCACCGCAGGGCTCCTGGTTATACCTTGTACTGATTCCTGTCCAACGGATGCAATACTAGTCGAAACTAATTTCATGGATAGGGTCTGGGTATCCGTGCTCTTCAACAACGAGGCGCACACCGCCGGATACGCAAAGAGCGGGCATTAGACCCTAAGGATCAGTTATGGAGCCGGGCATTTTGGAAAGTTCTCGGTGAATAGATCAGCTCGTCCTCTGCTCACATCCTATTTCTCCCAGGTCGTTGCTTTACCTCGACCGACTTGTGTCGCTTTTTTCCGGACGTCCAGCTGGCATCCACCCTGAGGAGTACGCTTTCCTGTCATTTGGCCATGAATTTTTTTCATGGTCTTTTAGTTATGACGTCGATCTTCCGCTGGAGGTGGACGACGAGTATTGGGAGCACGGTTTTACGCAGCCACTGGGAAAGCCCTCCCTCCTCTCGTACTTCGTCTGCCAGGTACGGTTGTGCGAGGTGATCATTTCATTAACCTACAAACCAAACTTCCCTCTAAATTTGATGGAAAGATTTTAGGAGATGCCCTGCGCCGACTATATGCCTCCAGTAAATTAAAAGCGCTCATGGGATGGTCTGGTCCAGAATGGGAGCAGCGCGCTGTAGCCGAGCTTGACTCGGCTATGAACAGCTGGTTTGACTCCCTTCCAACCCATCGTACGCCCTGGATTCCCGAGTTTATCTTTCTCCGTGTGCTCAAATTCACCGGACAGTTCGCTGGGATCCGGATAGAACTCCCGACGTCTTTTTTCACCAGTCCGCCGTGCTCTATACAACTTATTACTACATTCAGATCGCGGTCAGATCTTCACTTTGACTGTGATCGGGCTGCTACTGAGATGTTCGTTCAGATTCACAGGCAATTCATCCACAAGGCAACCGTATTGGCTTCTCCGTCCCTTTCCATAAGCACCAGCGCGGCGCGCTCCGCCCTTCATATTGCAGATGTCTGGCTTAAAAAAGTGCGGCGACTGCCTCCGGAGCTCATGTATATGGTGTGTCTTTGCCTGGTTCAATACATATCTTCTGAATGTGCTCCATCAGAACTCAGTGTTCGTCTCGGGTGTCATCCTTCTTCTGAATATGTTTGCAACCAAACGTGCCGGTCTTTCAATAGACAAGAACAGGGATCTCGGTCCAGGTTGAAACGGCCCTAGAGTTTCTCAAGTTTGCCGAATCAAGGTAAGCGCACACGTTTTGGTGGCCATGCACGTTCATGTTGAGTTGCAGGTGGCAACCAGCCGGCCGATTATGGGAGCTGCTTCAAGAGCTTAAGTCTTTAGATGGCCCCCTGCCTGTGAAATGGACGACCAGGAACGAGTTTCAGCATACCAGCGCCAGCGCGTCCAAGATAGAACGCACGACAGTGTCTAGAGAAACGCCGTCGAGTTTAATTGACTCTGCGGGCACGCCCCAACATGAATTTTACCCAACACATAGACAGTCCGTCGAAGAGCCCCCGGAGATGTCCTTCGAACAGGGCCCTGAACATCTCTGGGACATGCCCTCTAATCAATCACTTCCTCTCCCCAATGACCCCGAAACCGCCATTTATCTTGAACAACTACTTGCGGATACCGCTGAATTCGACACTATGAACCTTTCTACGGCGAACGGCTTTAGTGACTCTTCCCAGGAACTGGCGAATAGTAGCATCCTCGATGACGAACTCGCGTCTCTGTGGATGGCAGCACCCACCGATTTCGCGTGAGTGTGCTTTATCGTGCTATTTATCCCACCTGAATGCTCAAATGAATGTAGGGGCATCAACCAGTGGGACGCGTATCTCGAAATAGGAATGATGGACTAGCCGGGCACTTGGATGCACCACTGGCCACACAGCAGGGGTGTGCAAGGTCCAGCACCTCACAATTTTTCCCAGTCTAAAAGCCAATTCCATCACAATCACCTGCTTTACGCGTGTGATCACCTCCGTTAAAGAGTCGGCGTAGGCAGTCTGTTCAAGATTACGCGTCTATCTTTTGTTCAGTCTTTCAAGGATCGGTGAAGGAAGAGTAGTAGTACATACAGGGGCTCAGAACGAGTGGTAATTGTAACGAGATGTTTAGACCCCGGCCTTGACTTCTTGTTCCGAATCAACGCTCTATCGCCAATTGACGAGAAACCACTCAGGCATGGGCAATATTTGACAATCAGGACATAGGGCAGAGTCAGGTTGAGAACAAAAGAGGAATAGACGCGTGACGCGGTCCGGACCCGTTACCTCTCAGCTAATCCCGCAACTTGAATGAACGCGCCTCTCAGTGAAGAACAGCTCAAGAGTGTGGTACAGGGGCCCGGGGACGTAGAATGGCGATACGAGATGCGCAGAGAGTGCCAGGAGATCCTCCCTGGCCTCCTCCTTGGGCCGTTCGTCGCCTCAAAGTCCCTCGAAACGTTAAAGAGTCTCGGCATAACTCACATGTCTGTGCTACCTGCTACTCGTTATTGAATGGCCCTGACCGCGCCGCAGTGTCTGCATTCGCGACGCGAAGGAGGCCTTCTCCGTTCGCCCGCGCTTCCCCGACCAATTTCTATACCTCACCCTCGACGTCGAAGACAATGAAGAGCAGAATCTTATACGCTTGTTCCCCGCGTACGCTGTCCCTGGCGAGCTGGGACCTCGTGCTGACGTCTCCTAGGGCGAAGACATTCATCGACACTGCTATATCCCAAGGCGGCCGCGTTCTTGTGCATTGCAATGGCGCGCATCCATTTCTTACACCTACGCCACATTCTGATATTGACTCCAGGCGGCATCAGTCTCTCCCCCGCCTTTGTGGTCATGTTCGTCATGCAACACTACCAGCTCTCGTGGGAGGACGCGCTCCACATGGTCCAGAATCGCCGCTATTGTATATCGCCCAACGGCGGTTTCCTGACACAACTCAAGGTGCGCCCGCCTGCTGCTGTTTACCTTTTTGGGCCTTAGATCTCTCTGCTAGGAATACGAGGCAATATACCGCGCCAGCATCGCCGTCGCTTCTTACCCTAACAACAACCCCCGCACGATATCACGGCGGAAACGCACGGACGAGGACGATGAGGACGGGTCCGATCGGTACATACACCCTCCATGCAATTATGTGCATCTAACTAGCTTCTAGGTACGATGACCGGAAACGCGCCCTGGTCGACAACACCGACGCGCCGCCACCCGCGCCCGCCGATGATCCCGACGCCATGGAGATATCATAGTCGAGCGCGCGTTGCTGTTCCCTTTACTTAGCTCATGTTGTATGTATGCAATTCTAATCGTCGCTTTGGGATTTACAGAGACTTGATCTTGGCGACCTCTTTCTCTTGCACAACCCGCTTCGGATGTACGTCTGCGCGTTGAGGTGAACAAATAGCTAAGCAATAACGTGTGGCCACGAACCTTTCCGCTTGACAAACGCTTCGACCGAGATCCCAGCAAACACCACGCCTGCGCCGAGCCACTGCCCGGGCGAGAGCTTGTGGTTGTACACCACAACTGATAATAACATCGTGAATACTTTGCGCGTGAGCGTGATAGTCCTGTGCCCTGATGTCAAGAATGCCGCTTCAGGCAGAGAAAATAACACATACACGAGTGTGAGCGATCCAAAATGCTGGAGCGTCTCAAAGATGAAGAGCTGTCCCAGCGCGCCGGTGAACGCAAACTGCAACAGCGGGATCTTGATCGTGGGGTGTGCGCGGATAAATGCCAGCGCCTCTGCTAGTTCAGTCCCTGAGCGGGAGGGGAGGATGACCGGGATGTGCACCGGTAGTACGGCGAGCACCATCGTCAGCAGTGTGGAAAAGACATTGATCCATAGCATCATCTGCTGCCCCGTCACGCGGTGCCGCGCGAAGATCTCGTCCTGCGTCGAGTTGACCGCGCCATCTAGCGCGAGGTTGATGAGTAGATAGGCGATGCCGATGAGGTTCGCGTTCGGCGGCGAGGCCGCCTTTGCCGTACTGGGTTTCGCGGGCCCGAGGCCCATGAAGATCGTGATGCCGGCGGTGACCATGAGTACGACGAGGTACTTATGAGGTGCGAAGCGGCGGCGGTAGAGCACGATGTTCATGAGCATCACGGGGACGAGCTTGCACGACTTGCCGAGCACCATCGCGGGGTACGAAATGTAAGAGAGGGCGGTAAAGCCGAATGGCGCGGCGACGGTGATAAAGATGGAGCACTGGAGGTAGCGCAGGAGGAGAGCCGAGAGAGAAAAGCGCGTCGATGGCTTAGCGGAGTGCTTGTCATGCGCAGGTGCATGCCCATTTGCCTTGCCGTTCGCCACCAGAGTCGGAGCGGATTCTGGCGTGTGCTCGAGACCAAGGCTTTGCAGGAAAGTTTCCGTCCGCTTGCGCCGCAGCAATATATATACAAACGCCGAGACAGAGCTCAGTGCGCTCTGGCACGTCCCAAGGAATAGCGGGGACTTGAATTTCTCGGACGTGGTCCCGTCTATGGATGCGAATGGGACAGATACTGAACAAAATAATCAATATATAAAATTCAAGGAGATACATAGAGCGCACATCTTTCTTGCGCAATGGCCCAGAGCTGGAGGGTGATCAACATATAGATTCCGAAATGCAAGAAATAGGCCGCACAAGGAACATGGAGTAGACGCCGGCTACGCACAGCGCCAACCTGCAAATACGCGGTCAGATACACGTATTTTGTCGTTCGGGTACCTACCGCAGAAACGACATGGTGGTAAGAAAGACGGAGCTGGCAAAAGGACGAATAGCTAAATTGAGAAAGCGATCGACGTGTCGAAGGGTTACGTAAGAGCTCGGAACAGCCCGAGAACCGCCCGAGTAAGAGCTCGGAACAGCCCGAGATTCGAAAATGGATTCCATTGGTGATCTCTGATGCCATCAGCCTAGGGCCGGCCTTGGCCGGTATCTCTTCCCGTTTCCTCCCGCTCTGCGTTATCTTTTCCGACGAAATGGACGACGACGACGAGGTTCCGGTTCTTATCGAGCACGACGGCGAACGCGACAGCAAGCCGGCGCAGAGTGACCCGTCTCGACGAGTCCCCCTCACTATTATCTGTGGTTTCCTGGGCGCAGGAAAATCGACTCTGCTGAAGCGCATCCTCACGGAGCAACATGGTTTTCGCATTGCAGTCATCATGAACGAGTTTGGCGACACAGCAGTGCGTACATGGTCCCATCCACTCCACCCAGTTCCCATTGATTTAATTTCAGGATATTGAAGGTTAGTCGGTAATTCCGTCCTGCGCACTTTATTTACAAGGTCGCAGCCAAGACGATCAACGTCGCCTCGGAGGGAGAGGAGTCTGAAGAGTTCCTTGAGCTCGCCAATGGCTGTCTATGCTGCAGCATCAAAGACACTGGCATTGCTGCCATCGAGAAACTCATGCAGCGCAAGGGTGCCTTTGATCACATCCTTCTCGAGACCACTGGCTTGGCTGATCCAGGTTTGAATTTCCTGGATTTGTATGCGCGTCTTTTTGACGCGGTCCAGGTCCCATTGCGGCTCTGTTCTGGCACAACGAAGAGTTTGCGACGGGCCTTGGGAGAGATATTTCTTTGGACGGCGTGATTTGCGTAGTCGACGCCGTGTTTGGCCCTCAGGTCTGCCTTCTATACTTTTCTTCCGCTGATCCTTCTCACCCTGGCTTAGCAAATGGAGGAGGACCATGCGTCCGACACCGTCGGCGAGAGCCTCCGGTATGTCCTTCTACTCTTTGGCAAGCTTGATATTAACCCCCCACAAGCCAAATCGCCGGCGCTGACATTCTTCTGCTGAACAAAACAGACCTTGTGAGCCCCGAGTCCGTCGCTTCCACCACTGCCCTCCTGCGTGGAGTCAATCCCGCTGCACCAATCCACCACACAGGGCGCGCCGAGATCGACGTCAGCCGTCTCCTGGGTGTGCGTGCGTATGCCGCTCCACCCGAATTTCCGCCCACGCATGAACACGGGCAAAACCACGACCACCATGAGCACGACCACGAGCACGCGCCTGAACCCACACATTACGAGCTGCGTGGCATCTCGAGCCTTCTCATTACGGTGCCCGTTCTCTCCCGCGCGCGGCTGGACGCGCTCGACGAATGGGTGCGGACCGTTTTATGGGAGCAGCGACTGCCCGGTGACGCGGCGGTAATCTCCAATGCACAACCGCTGACGGTGCTGAGATGCAAAGGGCTCTTCGTGCTCGACTCGGGTGCGCAGTATGTGCTGCAGGGAGTCCGTAACATGTACGAAATCGCGGAGGCTGGGGATGCTTTGGGCGTGCCCGATGCCGGGAAGCTCGTGCTCATCGGCACGGGACTCGACGCACTCGTGCGGGAAAGTCTTGAGAGCGTGTGGGTGGGCTGAGGGGACTACGAAATGTAAGACTTTTACGAGGATCAGCTAAAATTCAAATAAGTAGATGTTCTACTACATACTGCCCATGCTTTTGGACCACTGCACCTGAAGCTTTCATTGTAAACTATATAATGAGACGGATGAGTTTCTTGAATTCGACCCTAATCGACCCACGGTGGCGCCTTGCTCCCACCACGGTCCCGACGTCACTGCCACTGATGTGGCGGAGTCAGCCATTTGTAATACAGTAAAGCACTTTACTTGATCATTGAAATTTCAGTTAGTTTTCACGCCATGTCCTCCGACGAGGAGACCCCCTCGCCTCCCTCTGGCTCGAATTTGAGCTTAAAGCAGCGCAGGTGAGGAGACCCCCTCGCCCCCCTCTGGCTCGAATTCGAATTAAAGCAAGGTTACACCGATCCTGCGATATATGTCGTCAGCGCAAGATTCGATGTGAGATGCACTCATTTCAGCCAGGGAAAGGCTTGACCGAGGCGTGAATTCAGGCGATGGTTCCAAGATGCCAAACAGCCAGTGCTCGAATTGCC
The DNA here is from genome assembly GCA_029289555.1 of Mycena latifolia. Lineage (NCBI taxonomy): Eukaryota > Fungi > Basidiomycota > Agaricomycetes > Agaricales > Mycenaceae > Mycena > Mycena latifolia. The sequence continues at coordinate 99,629 of JARJLE010000050.1, forward strand.
TCGCATTTGGTTCATCCTGCACATATGAGCGCCCGGCAAAGAAACGCGGGCCCAAGAACCAGTACGTGGACAATAGATCTCGGTGGTCAGGTCTTTGATTTTTTGAAGGCTGGTAGAGGAGCTCAGGCAGAAAAACGCGGTTTTGGAAGCTAAATTGCGCTCATTGTCTATTTGCTCCCTCTGTGCCCAGCCTTTGAAATCCCAAGAGGATGAAAATGGCATCTCTAGTCCCTCCGTATTTAATACGACGAACAGTGATTCCGCTATTGAAGCTGAACCGCTGCCTGAAGAGGATCCTTTGAATGTTGAACTCGTCGACCGTTTCCGCACGCTTTGCATCCACCAGCATGTGACAGAAGACAAGTTCTTTGGGTCTTCCAGCAGCTTTGTGCTCGTCAGTAACGCTCTCGCGGTGCGCACGAGTCAGTGAGATGCGCATTCCATTGCTCATTCCCATCGCAGGTGAAGGAAGAGTATCTCGGAAGACCAGCCGCAATAAGATCGAGGACTGCTCTCTATTGGGAGTTATTGCCCGTGAGTTTCTGTAAGCTAGTAGCAACCTTGTATTGATTCTTTTTCAGTGGGAGAAAGACGAATATGATCAACGACCCCGATATGTCTATCCCCCAGGCGACTTGATAGCTTCTTTGCTCGATCTCTACTTCGCAAATGTCCACCCATTTCTCCCTGTTCTCCATCGCCCTTCATTTGAGCGGTCTGTGGTAGAGGGGTTGTACCTGAAGGACCCGCAGTTCGGGGCGGCGTTTCTGGCGGTGCTCGGTGTTGCATCGCGGGTAAGCTCCCTCTGTCCTCTTTTGGATTCATAGTGGCACATATCCGCCTTAGTATTCAAACGACTCTCGCGTATTCGTCGAAGCCGATACGTCACTTTCAGCTGGCTGGAAATTTGTCAAACAAGTGCAGGTGGTACGAAAGTTATTTGAACCGTCGCTATATGATGTCCAGTTTCACGCCGTACGAATCTGTTCTCGACAAAAGACCCATTCCCTGAATTGATTTGTAGCTCATGACGTTGTTTCATCTCGGATCATCTGCCCCGCAAAACTCCTGGTTGCACCTCGTACTAATTCTAGTCTGATCTAGATCATGTTATGTAGAGCTGATGGGGTATGTAGGGTATTGGCATCCGTTCTCTTCAACAACGGGGCGAGCACCGCCGCAAACGCTTGGATAGAAAACGTGACGCTCTGGACGAGATGTGGCGGTGAGCTTTTTCTCTTTCTCTCTTACCTTTTTTTTGTTTTTTGTTTGTTTTTGTTTTTGAATCAGCTTACTTACCTCTACAGACGGGCATTTTGGTATGGCTCGCTGCATGAATCGGTTCCTCATTCGCTGACGTGCTGCGGCCTAGGTCAATCTTGTCCCTCGATCGACTGTTGTGCTTTTTCCTGGGACGCCCAGCCGGCATTCACACTGAGGAGTACGATTCCTTTCATATCGCCATAATATTTTTTTCACGATCTTCAGCTATGACGTTGATCTTCCACTTGAGATGGATGATGAGTATTGGGGACAGGAATTCGCGCAGCCGCCCGAAAAGCCCTCCCTCCTCTCGTACTTCGTCTATCATATCCAACTCTGCGAGGTGATTCTCCCACCCTCCAGAATCCAGACAAATTGCTCTCTAAATTTGCGAGACAGATTCTAGGAGATGCACTGCGCCGGCTGTATGCCTCCCACAAGTCAAGAATGCGTATGGGCTGGGATAGCATAGAGTGGGAGCAGCGTGCCGTTGCCGAGCTCGACTCGGCTCTGCACGTCTGGTTGGATTCCGTTCCAACTCATCGTACGCAACAATTCTCGTCTTTTAGTATGTCTCTGCTGAACTTATACATTCAGTTCGCTGGGATCCAGATAAAACGTCCGACATCTTCTTCCAGCAATCTGCGGTACTCTTTACGACGTATCACGCCGTTCAGATCGCGGTCAGAACTCCCCTGTGGTTGTTCGGCCTTACGCGTTCTGAAGCGTCTCTTTAGATCCACAGGCCATATATCCACCGGCCAACCGTCTTAGCTTCTCCCTCTCTGTCCATATGCACTAGCGCGGCGCGCTCCGCCCTTAATATTGCAGATGTCTGGCTCAAAAAAGTTAAGCAACCGCCTTCTTTACCCTACATGATGGTGCGTCCTTTGCCTAGTTCGATGTTTGGCCACATATGTTCTATCAGAACCCTGTGTTCGTCTCGGGTGTTATTCTTATGCTCAATATCTTTGGAACCAAACGTAATGGTCCCATCGAGAAGAACAACAAAGACCTTGTGCAGGTCGAAACGGCGCTGAGGTTTCACAAGGCTGCTCAATCAAGGCAAGCACATGTATGGGAGGTTGCGCCAATCAATTCATTTATAAAGTCGCAGGTGGCAACCCGCGGGACGAGTAGCGGAGCTGCTTCAAGAATTGATGTCTCTGGATGGTCCCCTACCCCTGAAACGACCGCCAAAGAACAACCCTGCTTCGGCCGACAACAATACATCCAAGGTGGAGGCTGTCTTGGTGCTTCCAGTGCCGTCGGTCCCCGTGCAGCCTGCGGGCATGTCCCAACCTGAGTATTATCTGAACCATGAAACCGAACCGGTCCCAAACCATCTCTGGAACAACATACATTCCGATCCCTCGCTTGCTTCCGGCAATGACCCCCAATCCGGAATTGACATCCAGCAACTCCTTGCTGATACAGCCCAATTTGACACCATCAACCTCTCTCCTAATTCTGCGACGACCTCTTCCGGACCAATCCTCGACGACGAACTCATGTCTCTGTGGATGGCAGCCCCCACCAACTTCGCGTGAGCATGGGCTTTTCTCCTTATATTCATATCACTCATTTACTTGATTGCACACAGAAATATTGACCAGTGGGACGCATATATTGGAACCGGAATGATGAACGTCGAGTGGCCGGGCTTGGATGTACAGTATCAGTAGCGTAACTAATATTTTAACGTGTATCTTCCCTCCTATCTTAACATAACAAGTCACCCCGCTCGCAATTTTCGTGCACATCAAAGCGGATAAATCTATAAAAGGCAGTTGCATCTCGATGTCCGCTTACTCGCGCAATCGGTTTGTCTCTCTCTCTCTCTCTCATATGAAACATACTGTATACGTAGCTATCTGAACCGCGAGTGGTATCAGGGCGCGGGGTGATGCAGTGCATACGTGGAGATTCACGCGGCCGCCTGCGGTGACCTCATTGCTTCCTACTTTCTTTCACATTCACCCAGCAACAGCTAACCATGCACTTTACCTCTGCGACCTCCAAATTCGCTCTCGTCTGCCTCATCTTGTCCGCCATTTCCGCTGTAGTGGCGAGGGATCCACAGCCCGCAGAAGAGAGAGCGGCATGCAATTGGTTCGTCCCGTGCGATCCGGCGCTCATGGCTTCCGGCGAATGTAAATGCTAAGGTTCGGAATCCTTTTTCGATGATGGTGGTAGGAGCTCAGCGTGTCCAATACAGTGCGGAAGATCTTCCTGACAAGTTGCGACGAGCGGCGCAGCCTTGAATCTATGCACCGACGAACAAATTACAATATGTACATGTAGTATTTCTCTTACTGCAGCAGCGAGGGTTCATTAGATCCGTCTGACTCTAAAGATAACGTGTCCAGTATTAGACTAGTTGGGGTTGTAATTACAACCCAACTAGTCTCATGAACTGCAATTCTGGAGCTCCCCGCGTCTTTTCCTCCAGCCAACGCTGCGTCGTATCCGTTAGCAGTTCAAGCAAATCCAGCTCGAGGCTGCGCAGGACCGCGAGCGAAACACCGACGCGGGGCGGCGTCCATGGGACCGTCTTCCCATGGGAGGCGGGGAGGGCGAAGGGCCCGTTGGGAAGAAGGAGCTCTTCGGCGAGCCAGGCGCAAATCTGGCAGGGGCATTCGGTCGTGCCGATCGTGTTGCTGGGAGCCTGCAGTGTAAACGTAAATCGGCCGGATCGGGACACGCGTGGCGGGCACACACCTCGAACGCGTTGTGAAACACGGTACTAGTGTCAAGCGTGGGGTCACTCTTGCCCAGGCCGAATGCGTACGCGACCCCCATCATGCTGGCCTCGCAATGCACCGCGCCGGGGAACTCCGTCGCGGAAAGGTGTTGCGAAATCAGCGTTTCGAGCAGGGCGATGTAGGATTTGTTCAGGTTGAGCGCCGGCATGACCTTCGTGCGCATGATGTGTGGGATTGAGTACATTGACTTGGACGTCGATGCCGAGGGGGCATGAATATTAATGGTGATTACGTGCACGGTGGGCAATGCGTGGCGGAGGATTGCGGATGCACTGCAGTACCGTGATGTCAGGGACGAGACGGCCGAGTCGTAGGCGACGACGGCGCTCCATCCGCGAAAGATGACGTCGGCCGGGGATTTCTCGTGGCGGTCGCTAAAATCAACTGGGCGTCCGCTCAATGAGTGAACGGGCCAGATGGATTTCGGTGACTCACGGTGATGTTGGGGCAGGAGTTTTTCCAACAGTAATGACCTGAGGGACGGAGCGTTTAAAATCACCCTAGCAGGCCCAAAGGAGAGGAATAAGCGCAAGAAGTGGAGAGCAAGGACGGCGTCCGTCGGGCTGTCACTTTGCTCCAGGCGTAGGCCAGTGAGCGTAGCAACAACGACCCTCAATAAAGATGAGAAGAAGGTCTTCCAAACTCCGAAATTTTCTCGATTAAACAACAATTCGAGGCAATCGGGCCGGCGTGGCATGCGCCGGTACGGTATGGAGAAACTCTCGATGAGGATTGGAGGGTATGGTAACGCCAGCCACTCTTCGTCGATCTGGTCTGTAGTATGGAGGTCCCATTTGCTGAGGATGTCATGAAGGGGTGGATTGAGAAGCCCGATTGCGGCCTCTAACCGCCGATTAATCTCCAGATGGCACCGGTTTATTATAAAACAGTCAAAGGACCGCCGTTCGGGGCTGTACCGACGGTGGCTGAGGAGCCGCAGGGCCTGGAAAATGTCGCCCGCGTGTTCGGTGAGCGTGATTTCGGATATTGGCCGTCTGGGGTAGGAGTGAGAAGGCGTCGGCAGCATTAACCACGTATTACAAACTTGTCCTTGGCCAATTGCTTGAGGGTTTTCCGCGATGGTAGGATAGCGTTCAACTTGACCGCCGGTTCACGCAACGCAAGGAGCGAAGTTTGGTCAATCATTTCCAGTGCATTAATGTAGAAACCGCGGCGAGAAGAGCCTCCTGTCACCGCTACTGTCTGTCGCCCGAGAGGCGAACCCATCGTCAGCAATGTTGCGAGGTGATTGAACACCTTCGCCCGGTCCTTGTCCGTTTCGCATGATTCACAAGAGCTCCGGGTGCGGAACTCGCACTGTCCTTGAATTTCATGCACTGCTGTTGAGAGAGCACGTATGCTTTTCTCTAGCTTCAAAAACTCGGGAGGGGGCTCATGAATTGGAAAGGTAGAAGAGTCGTGTGATGTGGGGAGCATCGAGAATTGCATACACCAAGAAAGTGGCCGCCACAGTGAAAGAGGAGTTGTCCATTTCTAGGAGGGCGACCGATCGAAGGCAGTGATCACCGGTGTGAAATTCTGGAGGGTTGGAATTACTGTGAGTTTTGTGTAGTCATTGCGCAAAAGAGGTTTATGGGAAAGCGCAGAGCCCATGTGGCCACTGGAAAGTTGGTCAAAGATTGAAGCTGGTGTCTGCCGTACTGTGGCTGTGCGGCTGATCGACCCGGCCTGTCTTCCAACTTTTTTCGCGAATCCAGTTTGGCCATGGACGATCGCCCACACAAGGCGCATAGGCCCTCACAGTCTGGTGCAAAGGCGGAAAAGAAAGACAAGGGAAAGGGCAAAGAAAAACAACACGGCTTTAATGAGAAGGTATGAGTGGACCTAAATTGCTTTCAGCACCTCTATACCTTCTTACACTAGGCTTTTGCTCCAAAATCTGGGCGTCGCGCTGACCGGCAAGGCCGTCGCAATGTCGAGCGCGACCAAACCCGCCTCCACGTCCCGCTCGTCAATCGCACTCCCGACAGCGAACCCCCGCCGGTGATAATTGCTATTGTGGGCCCGCCTGGCGTCGGCAAGACCACCCTGCTCAAGAGTCTGGTGCGGAGGTACACCAAACAGACGCTGAATGAAGTCAAGGGTCCTGTCACCGTTGTCAGCGGCAAGAAGCGCCGCCTCACCTTCATCGAGTGCAACAACGACCTGAACAGCATGATAGACATTGGAAAAATCGCGGACCTCGTTCTTCTCATGATTGACGGCTCATTCGGCTTTGAGATGGTATGTCCCGCTATTTATTTCTCTTCCGTTGCGTGCTTAAATTACATCAGGAAACTTTCGAATTCCTCAACATCCTTCAATCCCACGGCTTTCCCAAAGTCATCGGAATCCTCACGCACCTGGACCTCATCAAAAAGGCCGCAACGCTCAAGGATACGAAAAAAGCCCTCAAAAAGAGATTTTGGACCGAGATATACCAGGGCGCAAAGCTCTTCTACCTCTCGGGCGTCCTGAACGGACGCTACCCCGACACGGAGATTCTGAACCTCTCTCGGTTTGTCAGTGTCATGAAATTCCGCCCGCTCGTCTTCAGAAACGCGCACCCCTACCTCCTCGCAGACCGCATCGAGGACCTCACCCCGCGTGAGGAGGTCCGCTTGAGCAAAGGCAAGTGCGACCGCACCGTCACCGTATACGGATACGTCCGTGGGACGAATCTTCGCCAGGGGACCAAGGTGCACATTCCGGGTGTCGGCGACCTCGACATGAAGAGCGTGACGATTCTCGGCGACCCGTGTCCGCTGCCTGATGCAGACTCGGAGAAGCGGAGGAAGTTGAGCGAGAAGAAAAAGCTCCTGATCCATGCGCCGATGAGCGATATCGGCGGAGTGATGTACGATAAGGACGCGGTGTGGATTAACGTCCCGGGGAGCTTTACACGCGGCAATGCAGATGGTGCGTTGTTTTCTGTACTAATGGTTGGTGTAACTCACATATTCGCTTGTGCTCAGTTCCGCAGGGTGAAGGAGAGCAGATGGTCATGGACCTGCAGGACGCGGGGACGACACTGGAAGACGGCGTTACCCAAAGCCACATCCGTCTGTTCGGGTCGTCCTCAAAACATCTAACGGTGGAGGCCCCCGTCGACGATAGCGAGAGCGACGGGTACGAAGACGACGAGAGTGGAAATGAGGAAGATGACGACTCCGGCATTGACTGTAACGACGACAGCGAGGGCGATGACGAAGATACCGTGCCCAACCCGCACAGCACTGGCCGCTCGTCGCGGCGAGATGTGACGCGGACGCTTCCGACCGCCAGCACGTCCAAGATCCAGCGGGCTGACGTCGAGTATGCGGAAAGCGATTCAGATTTGGGGGACGACGATGAGGACGGGGACATGGGACGGCGGTTCCGGATGGAGGACGGGGACCCGCTGGACATCCCCAGCGATGACGATATGATGGATGACGAAGAGGATGGCGACGAGGAGGAAGAGGAGGAGACTGCGCCGAGGTGGAAGGCGAACCTAGCTGCCAAAGCGCAAGCCGCGGCGTCGAACTCGCGGCGGCGGAAAGATTGGATGAAGCTCATTTACTCGAGCGAGCTGACGCCGGAGGAGATGTTGAGTGGGAGGGAGGCGAATCCAATAGAGGTTGGCGAGGAAGATGACGACGACGAATTATTCCGGTTCAAAAATGTCTCGAGGAAGGAGGATGAGGAAGTGGAGGTAGATTGCAGTAAAGATGGTTGGAAGGAAGAGGACCTGAAGAAGTGGGAAGACGACGAGATGCTGGAATCCATTCGTGGGCTTTTTATCACCGGGACTACGGCAGGGGATGGTGCGGAGGGATACGAGGATGGCGAGGACGCTGGCGGAGATTTCGAGGACCTTGAAGCAGGCGATGACGCCCCGCCTCCGACGTCCGAGCCTATGAAGGCGGAATCAACACGCGCGGCTGCGCTTGCGGCGAAGAAGGAGGAGCTGAAACGGAAGTTCGACGAGCAATACGACGATCCCGAATCGTCCAAGGTCGACTTCTACACGGAAAAGAAGGACGAGATATCACGACAGCTCCAGCTAAACCTCGACGAGTTCAAAGACGTGTCGGCGGAAGCGCGCGCTCTCGTGGAAGGTTTCCGTCCCGGCACGTACGTGCGGATCGAGCTCGTAGATGTGCCCTGCGAGATGATCGAGCACTTTGACCCAGCGTATCCCATCATTGTCGGCGGGCTGCTACCTGCGGAAGAGCGTTTCGGCTATGTCCAAGTCCGCATCAAGCGCCATCGGTGGTACGTGAAGACGCTCAAGACCAACGACCCCCTCATTTTCTCCCTTGGCTGGCGACGCTTTCAAACCGTGCCGATATACTCGCTCGACGACCACTCCATCCGGATGCGCATGCTCAAGTACACACCAGAGCATATGCACTGCTACGCGACGTTTTACGGGCCCGTGTCGCTTCCCAACACCGGGTTCTGCGCGTTCAACTCGCTCGCTGCGGACACGCCTGGCTTTCGTGTGTCTGCGACGGGGGTAGTGCTCGATATCGACCGCTCGGTGAAGATCGTTAAGAAGATCAAGCTGACCGGCGTGCCATATAAGATCTTCAAGAACACGGCCTTCGTGCGGGACATGTTCAGCACCGCTCTCGAGGTGGCGAAATTCGAGGGTGCGAATATCCGCACCGTGTCCGGGATACGGGGGCAGGTCAAGAAAGGCCTTTCCAAGCCGGACGGTGCGTTCCGGGCCACCTTTGAGGACAAGGTGCTCAAGAGCGGTGGGTTTCCTGCGTGCTTATTGCTGCGCGTCGAACTGAACAACTCTGCCTAGATATAATATTCCTGCGTGCCTGGTACTCGATCCAGCCGCGGAAGTTCTACAATCCTGTCACATCTCTTCTTCTGTTGGACAAGTCACAATGGACCGGCATGCGTTTGACGGGGCAAGTAAGGCGGGAAGAGGGCATCAAGACGCCGCTCAACGTCAACTCGACTTATAAGCGCATCGAGCGACCAGAGCGGCGGTTCAACCCGCTCATCATCCCCAAGAAGCTTCAGGCTGCACTGCCGTATGCATCGAAGCCGCGGGTGATGAAGCCCCAGCGGCAGCAGACATACTTGCAGAAGCGCGCCGTGGTGATGGAGCCCGAGGAGCGCAAGGCGGTCGCTCTGTTGCAGCAGATCCGTGCGTTGCGGAAGGACCAGGTTGCGCGGCGGAAAGAGAAGAAGTCGGAGAAGAATGCGGCGCATAAGAAGAAGGCGGAGAAGGAGGAGGAGAGAAAAAACGAGAAGGTCAAGGAGCGAAAGAAGGAAGTGATGAGGGCCACGGGGAGGAAGAGCAAGAGAGAGGCAGAGGCAGAAGAAGGGCGGGGATCCAAGCGGCGGAAGACGTAGTACTAGTGCTGTACAACCACACAATGTTAAGCGCCCTCCCGAAGACCTATTAAGCGCCCTCGGCAAACGCGTACCCGTGACCTGCTTTCGCGTTGCGCGTTGTTGTCGGCTGTTGATTGTTGAAATTGCGTGACATGTCACAATATGTGACACCCGATCTCCTCCCTCCGCGTCTTCATGAAAAGACATAGCAAAAGTCCAGTATTGGACATCAGCATTCGCGGCGACCAGCTCGAGCACGAACGCATCCAACTAGAGCACAATCTACAGCACACCGATCTTTCTCTTCATCTCTCGTCCCATGACGATGATACCGTCGAGTACGCAAGGCACAACTCCGGCCCTTCCGCGTTCCCAGACTTCATCTCCTTCGACCACCGTTCTCGCGACAATTTCGATGGCGACATGCACAGCCAGATACACGCGTGGTCGTATCGCACAGGCGACGACGAAGATGGTATCAGCCCGTATGGTGGCGAAACAGTCTCCACGGCCGCCCACCATGCCAGCGCACTCACCCTGAGTGCCGGTCTCGGCGGGCGAGGGGGCCGACGCGATATCAGCTTGAGCGGGGCAGAGTATGATCCAGACCGGCCGCTGCATGATATGATGGCGGCGGTGGATCCCAAGCTCAGCATATTCGACATGGATCCTTCTCGCTCCCGATACGAAGTGAGTTGCTGATAATATGCAGTATGCACCACCTAACATGTACGGCAGCCCGCTTTCGACTCCGGATTGGATCGCGTCCTTCAATCCGGCCTCGCGCCACCTTCCCGTTCCCGCTCAGTGCGAATCCGCTCCCCACACTCCTCTGCCACTTCGTCTGCCTCCTCCGACTCCGACAGCCCTCGTCCTCGCCTCGCCGACGCGCTCCAGCGCGTCTCCTTCTCGCCAAAGCGACCCCGTAGTCCCCACGCGCCGCACCATCCCAACCACCGGCATGCTCAAGTCCCGCCCTCACCATTAACCCGAGCGATCGATGACTCGAACATTCCGACGCCTCGTCCCCAACGCCGCAATACTACAGGCCTCTCTCCACCGACGCCTGCTTCCCAGTTCACGAGAGCTGTGCGAGGCTTGACACGTGATCTCGTGGAAGAGCAGCAACAGCATCTGCACGAACGGAATCCGTTTACCGATATTGCGAACCGCGTCGAGGCTGGCGATGCCACCCGCCGCAGTGCCAGCAACAAGTCTCGCGTGTACTTGCCGGATGTTACGGGATTGACGAGTGCGGTCCAGTCGCCCGCGAAAGTGGGTGGTGTGTACAATGCATACGCCCCCGACGATCGCCCTCGGGACAGCGAAGGTGCGCGATTCTAATAAGGTTCCTGCGACTAGCTAATAGGTAATGTAGCGCGGCTCCTCTCGACCCTGTCAGTCGTACAAGCGAAACTGCACCAGTTGGAAGACGAAAACAGTATCTCCCGCCGTCGGGTGCGAGAGCTCGAGCTCGAGCTGGAGGTGTGCAAGCGTGAAGTAGCAAAGGAGCGTACACGGATACTGGAGCGGGACGAGGTGCAGCAGCAGGAGCCAGCCAATGCGCGGGTAAAGGGGAAGGGCAAGGCGCGTGAGGCTGATCAGGAAGCAAGCATTGCGGGGGAGATGGAAAAGAGATATCGGGAGGTTGTCGAAGAGAAAAAGGGTGTGTCTCCTTCGAATCTCTTCTCCTTCACTGCTGATGTTTTCGCATAGCGCTCGAGTCCCTGATATCGACACTCAGGACGCACCTCACACGTCTCACTTCTGAGTTGTCCTCTCACCAGGAACTATTGACGGAATTGCGGAAGTCACGCGAGAGGGACAGCCGTGCATTGAAGGAGAAAGGTGCCGAGGTCGATCGATTACGCCAGGAAGTCGAGAGGCTTGCAGTAGAAGTGGAAGTGCTGCGTGGAGTAGTTGAAGAGGGTCTGCGGGAACGACGTGCAGTCCGCGATGCCGCTGAACCTTCTGAGGCGCAGTCGGTAGCCGATGTCGCCATGTCAGCAGATTTGGAAGAATCGAGCTCGGAGGAGGACTACCCGCCGGAAGAGGAGGAGGAAGACGAAGAACCCTTGGATGACCGCAGCTCGATAGCGGACGACGATGAATCGGACGCCGAACCCTTCGACCCACTATCCATTATGGGTTCGTCTCGTGAAAACGTCGGTGGAGGTGGTGTACCGGATCGTACGATGCGCACCGACCATGCAACACGTGGATCTTCCTCAAATCCTGTCACCCCTGGACGCTTCATTGGCGACGACGAGCTGGCCCGCATTGCAGCCGACGTCGAAGAACGCAGGTCTAATCTTTCGAGCGGCTCGTACCGTGAACCCGCACAGCCGCCGTCCCCTCCTCTGCGGCAGGAGCAGAACAGGCGCACAACGGTCGAGGAAGTGTCGGACGACGGGACAGAGATTCCTCGTGTATCCTCACCCGCTCCACGTGCGGGCCCTTCCCAACCCCGCCGACGTTCTCACCCTGTCCGTCCCCCAATCCCAACTCCGTCCCGAGCTCGCCAGAACCAGCCCGAGACGCCGTTCCCGCAGATCCGCGGCGCCCACCTCGAACGCCTGTTCTTCTCCGCGCCGGAGCACAATGCCCGGACGTGCACTGTCTGTTGCCGGCGGCGCGGGCCAGAGTCACCAGCACTCGCTTCCTGGTTACCGTCGCGCATGGAACGGGATTTCCGTACGCGCATGCAAGAGGCGCGCGAAGAAGAGGAGTCTGAAGAGGACGAGGGCTTTGTCGAAGGCGATGAAGACGTGGACTCGGAGCGTGTAAGGGACCAGAAACGGGCTGGGAAGCAGCGTGAGCCGGATGATGTCAATTACGAAGCCGCTGCGCGGAAAGCGGGTTTGCCGCCGCAGACGATCGTTGCAAGGGTCATTAGGGAGCTCGAGGACGATTTCACCCACTATAAGAGGTATTCCCGGGTTTCTCTCTAGGATCTTCGTGCGACTGACGCGTTGGCGTCTTTAGCGTTTACGTGGAGCTTGCGGACCAATACAAGGACATGGACGCAGCCTCGGATGTCCCGAAGAGGAACATGCTTGCCAAACACCTTCGAGAGGTCGTCGACATTCTTGAGCAAAAGGTCCGTCTTGTCTATGTCTTCCTCCCCTTTTTATTCACGCACGTGTATTCAGGGCGACCAAATTGCATCGTTATACGATTGCTTGACGTTCAAGGATAAACCCATACCTGGTCCCGGCCACGTCAAGCGGAGGAGGTGATCCCAGTATCTATCTATCGTCCTATTAATCCCACACCCCCAAAATATCGCATCTGTATATATTACCATATATTCCATCCATATCTTGTTTCTCACCGGCCCTTCTTGTCCTCTTGGGTTCATTCAATTCAATGTGCATTTGCCTCGACAGGCCGCGCTCAAACGTTGGAGTAGTCGCTGGACACAGCAATTCAAAGTTGCGGGTGCCAAAGATACCCTCCATTTGCTTAGTCTAGGGAGGTTGATTTGAAGACAGTGTCCACGATTCCACCTATCTAAATGCCACTCCCAGCAAACATCCAAATCCACCGAATGCGCCTCAAGTTGAAACCCACACGGGCTCTCCGAGAGGCTTTGCGTTGCCCAAAAGCTCACGAGAAGGAGTCAAGCGCCTCGTTCGCTGGGCGATATCGTTCCGGCGCTGTCCAACCCACCCCTGCCGCTCATGCTTGTCCAAAGCCCAATGCATGGATTTGGTCTCACGTTTTTTTCGCTCGGTACCATGTAGCAAGTTCTAGTAACCATGCAGCACTCTAACCAGATTTCGCCGTGCGAGCACTGCTTGAATGGCCCTGACATGCCGTCCAGACCTTCCAAAAATTGTGGCCTTGGTTGGACCGATTCAATTTACAGATTCTGGGGATAGAGTACCGTTTAAATCTTTAGAGACGCGTCAGGTCGCGTCCGGCTCAGACTCCCACAGCCAAAACGCGATCACATGATTCGTTTGCTATCCACGCGAGCGACGAAGCAACGCCAAAGTGACTTGACGGAAGGGAGGGAGGATGCTGTCAGCCACCGCCCCACCTCTCTTGCTTCCGTACCACCATCTCGTCTTTTCCCCGCATTCTGTTCTTCTGCCCAAGAGCCTGTCTAGGTTCGGTCCAAGCCCCGTTCTGACGATGCCGTGCGTGCCGGGCGGGACAAATAGACCAAACACGCCTTCAGCGAAGGGCCGGCTCGCCGGGCCGGAGCGGCACAGGCTTGCTCCGAACCTAGAGCCTGTCGCCCGTCAAACAATGGCTCGCCGTCGACAGTGCTAGCCGGCACGTCAACTAAACGCACGTTAAAAATCCTGCTCCATTTTCGTTACGATACGAGTAGAAAATCCATAAAAGTAGCATGAAAAAGGAAGCTAGTGAACATGCTGGTAAAGCGGAGCTCAGAAAGCAAGGTGAACGGAGCTCAGACCAAGGTCGATCATGCAGCTGGCTTTACTCAAGACGAGGTCGGATCAGTAATAATGTGATCCGAGCCGAAGTTCTCCGATTTTGACACGAAGTCGCATAAATAGCAGCTATTTCATTCCGAAAACTTTGGATAGAGAGAATTAATGGGAGATGTACTTAGTAATGGGCACTATTCAGCCCTGCGGCGTTGTAAACACAGTTTTCGGGAACATCTACGAGGAAGACTCGAAACCATCTTCGAACGCGGTAGCCAAGAAGGCCTCGATTTCCTTCTTGTGTTGAATCTACACAATGAACACCGTCAGTAAGAAAGAACAATAGGCAAACACTAGAGTGCTGACCTTGCTTCCAGTGGCGACAGAGCTCGTCGGTCCGCGCCCCGCGTAGAAGGGGTACTTGCCTTTGTGGTGCTCCGTCTTGTTCGCAGCCGTGTAGATGCGGGGGCCGACATAGCTCCAGGCACCGTTGTTCAAAGGTTCCTCCTGTAGCACTGATGAGAATCTCATTCGAATCATATGCACCGTACACATACCTGGCACCAGAGGAGGCTGGCGTTAGGATACTTGTCGAGATGCGGGTGGATCTGTAAGGCATCAGAGACAGATCGGCGAAACGGAACGTAAAACATACGAGATCATAAGGGAAAGGCGATATTTGTTCGACCCTGCTAATGGCGACGTCTTTGATGCCCCTCTCTTCGCGGGCTGCAAGAAGAGTGTGATAGACTTGACCTACAAATTATAAGAGATTTAGAATTGCGGTCGAAACGGTAAGACTGCACGCACCGGTGCAAAGGATGTGTCGTGTGATCTCTTCCGGAGCAACCAAGGATTCAGGGTGCGGCTCAGGGATGTATCGCTGGAAATGGGTGTCCCCGATCATTTCGGACAGCTCAGAGCGTGCCTTCGGGTGACGCAGAAGGCTCTTCGAGAAGAAGACGATCAACTGCAGAAATAAGGCTAAGATTGAGACCAATTATCTAGGGCGGAGAGAAACGTACGGGTTTGCGGAAGTCGCGGTGAATCTGGCGACGAAGGACGTGGAACTAATATCGAAAGTGAGTTGCATCCTACGGAGAAAATAACAACCGTACATAGTTGGCTGGGGTCCTGAAAGTTTTGTAATAAGTAACAAGAGTGCAAGAGAAACGAGAAAAGCTCACGTCGGGTACACAACCTGCATATTGCAATCCTGGTGTTGGCGCTCGATTTTCTCAAGGGTGGGGAAAACATTGGGGTGATCGTCACAGAGTTGTAAGAACCGCTCAATTCTTCCACTCGAGTGTTCCGGTCCCTGTCCATCGTATCCATGCGGCAAACTCATCACCAAACCGGTGCGCTGCAGCCATTTGCGCTCCCCAGCCGCGATGAACTGGTCGATGATGCATTGCGCGTTGTTTGCAAAGTCGCCGAACTGCGCCTCCCACACTGTCAACGAATCGGGAGAGACAAGGGAATATCCAAGCTCGAACCCGAGGGTGCCAAACTCAGACAAGGACGAGTTGCAGATAACGAAACGGGCTTGGCTGGATCCGAGGTCATTGAGAGGCACGTACTGCTGCTCGTTGACCTGGTCGTGAATGACGGCGTGACGCTGGGAGAATGTTCCACGCTCGACATCTTGTCCGGAAACACGGACGTGAATCTTCTCGAGCGCAAGCGAACCGAAAGCAAGTGCCTCAGCGGTGGACCAGTCGATGTTGGTTCCTTCTTCCACCGTCTTTCCACGGGTAGACAGGATACGTGCAAGGTTGCGGTGGGGGGTGAAACCGTTGGGGTAGGTCGAGATCGCTTTGCCAATACGCTGGAGGGTCGCCTCGTCGGAGCCGGTGGAGCGAGTGGGAAGGGTTTCGTCGGCGAGCTGCTTGGGCGATGGGAACCCTTGCCAGGACGCTGAGAGCCACTCCTTGCTCGAAGGAACGTAATCCTTAGAGGCAGCGGCAGCCTTCTCGAGCATTCCCCAGACCCACTTCTTGTGGTCCTCGATGTCCTTCTCCGTGAACGTCCCGCGGCCAACGAGGAACTTGGCGTACTGAGTCAAGGGAGTCGGCTGTTTCTCGATGGCCTTGTACATCCGAGGCTGCGTGAAACTCGGCTGGTCGGTCTCGTTGTGGCCATATCGGCGATAGCACACGATGTCGATGACTACGTCCTTCTTGAATTTAGCACGGTAATCGGCGGCAAGTTGGCAAACAAAGTTGACAGCCTCGACATTGTCGCCATTGACGTGGAAGATGGGTGCGTCGATGGATTTAGCGATGTCGGACGGGTAAGGCGTCGAACGAGCAAAACGGGGATCAGTGGTGAAGCCGATCTGGTTATTCACGATGAGGTGAATGGTGCCTCCGGTTCCGTAGCTCGGAAGATTGTGGAAGCCCATGGTCTCGTAAACGATACCCTGGCCTGCGAAAGCAGCGTCACCGTGGAGAAGAATACCGATTGCTGTGGTGTGAGTGGTCTCGTCCTGCTCGAAGTGCTGGATGGCACGGGTCTTGCCAAGGACGACAGGATCTTCGGCCTCCAAATGAGACGGGTTGGCGACGAGCGAGAGCGAAACCTTCTTTCCAGAGGGAGTGGGTCGGACGTAGTTTGCACCGAGATGATATTTCACATCGCCAGCGGGAGAGTCGTCGTTCTCCGCGCCCGAGAATTCGTTCAAAATGGCTTCGATGGGTTTCCGGATGACATTGCCGAGGACGTTGAGACGCCCTCGATGGGGCATACCGATAGTGACGTGTTTAACGCCGTGATCAACCGAACGGTCAATAAGCGCCTTCATCCCTGGAATGAGGGCCTCGCAGCCCTCCAGCCCGAAACGCTTCTCGTTGGGGTACTTGCTGGCAATGAATTTCTCAAACGACTCTGACCAGATGAGTCGATCAAGAATCATGCGCTTCTCGTCAACCGTGTAGTTCCAAGGCTTGGGGATTTCGACGCGCTCTCTGATCCAGTCACATTGCTCCTTGTCGGGAATGTGAACGTATTGAATTCCGACCGCACCACCTGTTGCCTAGAATTAATACAAATACTCTGGGGGCGGAGGAACAAACACGTGCAGTAAATTCGCTTGCAAAGCTTGATTATTTCCTGCAGGGTCATAGACTTCCTATCTTCGCTGGCGAAATGCGGGAGGATACCGGGCCCGAGCGTAATCTGTTTCTCGAGATCACGCTCGGTGAAACCATAGTGGCTCAGCTCGAGCTCAGGCGGTTTAACGTCAGCGAGATCAGCATCGAGAAGTCCCAAAGGATCCAGTTCCGCAACGTGGTGCCCACGTACTTGGTACGCACGCACCAGCAATTGGGCCTACGAAGTCGGAGGTTAGTTAAAACACGCGTGACGGGGAAAGACGACGCGCCGCACCTTGAGATGGTCGTCAAGTTCACCCCCACCACCTATATGCAGCGCCGGAGCGCCATCGGCTGGAACCGGGAAATGACGAGGCGGCGGTTGGAAAGCCTGGGGGCTTGTGAGGCCCTTGTCGAGGCCGGAAAAATACACATCCCAGGAGACATGCACCGACTTGGGGTCCTGCCTCCAATGTCTGTACATCTCTTCTGCGTAGTACGCATTTGTACCATTTGCGAAAGGATCGTTCGGTGATGGCGGTGCTGCTGGGGTTGCCAGGTCACGTCTCTGGACGGCGGCCAGCGGACGCTGCAGCTGCGCTGAGCGCCTTGCGGCGGCAGCCGGCAGTCGCCTAAAGGCCTGCCTTGTGAACATGGGTTGTGGTGGTGGTTGCGCTTCAAAGTAGAGCACCGAAAATCTGCGTCAGATGCGATGCTGTCAGCCTTGCGTAGCTGATTGGCTCCGCAATTTTAGTCGGTACATACCGCAGAGCTCCGAGTCGTGCCGCTCTCCCTCCTCCCACATCTTGCCCTGTTGTCGAAAACAGTAAGGTCTACCCGTTTCAGTTGGATTCTGCTGGAAACTACCTAGGCTCTTCCAGACCTGATCACTCCGCGTCGGAAGCAAAACTAATGGCGAGTCGGACGCAAATACAAGTCGATGCTCCCCAAGATGCTCCCTCCCCATACGATGACCCTACCCACGCCGATGTCATTCTGCAAAGCAGCGATAATGTGAAATTCTTTGTCTACAAACTTCTCTTGGCGCTCGTTTCCCCGGTCTTCAAAGACATGTTCGCTCTGCCACAACCTGCAGACTCAGCAGACGCTACGGCTCATCCGCTCATCTCGGTAACGGAGGACCACAAAACTCTCCATTGCATACTCACATGGTGCGACCCTCGCGGTTCGCCCGCAACTGGCACGCTCGAAGAGATCCAAGTGGTGCTCGATGTCGCGGACAAGTACTGCATGGAGACCGTGACGAAGCGCGTCGGAGAGATGCTGGCGTACGGGTTGGCAGGACTGTGCCCCTCCGGGATGGGGTCCGTCCGGATCTACGCAATCGCAGTTAGGTACAGCCTCGAAACGCTCGCGCAGAAAGCCGCCAAGTGCTCCCTCAACGCGAAATGGGAAGATCTTATGAATGAAGATGTCCCCGAACTAGTGAATATCCCTGGGAGCGCCTTGCACCGTCTCCAGCAGTACCGCATAGCGTGCGGAGTGGTGGCAAAGAAAGTAGCCGTAGACTGGACCTGGATACTTGATGCGACGGGTGTGGTCTCTGAATGTCATATATGTGCAAGCGGGCTGCCGCCGCGCCATTGGAGCAAATGGTGGGTACAGTACATGAATATTGCTGCGGACGAGCTGTACAGAAACCCGTCTGGCACTACAATCACGCCTGAGCTCGCGACAATACCTCTCGCACACCTTGGTTCCTGCAGTGATTGTGGACGAACCCACGGCGAAACGTACCGGGCCCTGGTTAAGTTCAACACTTCTTTTATGAAAGAAATTGACCGTGCTGTTGGGGAGGTAAACATTTCATTTTATATGCTGTGTCTTTTTTTCATGTTGTCACAGGTACCGGGTGTTGTTTTGCATTGAAGAACAGAGGGATTTACTGTATAATCATTTTTGGGCGCTTTCTATCCGCAATCTAATCTCTTTGTTTTCCGATGTTTCTACCAGTGGGCCCTTGTTCTAAATAGACACCTCGTGCACTTCAGGATTCTTTTCACCTCCCACGATGAGCGCTGCCAAACCCACCCCTCCCTTCGACGATACAGCGGCAGATGTCATCATCCAAAGCAGCGACAACGTCCGCTTCTATGTGTACAAGCTCATTTTATCGCTCGCATCCCCAATATTCGCCGATATGTTCGCTCTCCCCCAACCACAGCAGAAAAACGACATCGATCACGATCGCGATCCCCATCCTGTTGTTCGAGTCTCTGAGAGCAGCGAGGTGTTGCATCGACTGCTTTCGTTTTGCGATCCAAGGTGTACTCCGACTTGGGGCTCCATAGAAGACATTCCGATGATGCTTGAGGTGGCAGACAAGTATTGTCTGGACAAAATGACGAGGCACCTAGGAAATATCCTGATGCTTGCGACACCCTACATCGAAAAGGAGCCCATGAAGATCTTCGCCGTTGCCGTGCGATATCATTTGCCGGATGTGGCGAGACTCGCTGCGAAATTTACATTGCAGCTTACATGGGAGGAGCAGCTGGACCGTGACACCCCAGAGCTGAAGCACATCCAGGCTATTGCATTGCGACAGCTTAACACTTATCAGCTTGCCTGTAAAAGGGCTGTCAGAGACGCGCTGGCAGGCAATCTGAAGTGGTTAGACAACTGGTCGAACGCGGGTTCTCTCCGGTTGAACCGCAGTCAATACGCTTGTTCTGGTTCTATGCGTCACCGTGTGACACGTCCTCCGCATCATACTGGAAGTGTTGGTTCTCAAAATATGTGGGCTCCGTCAAGGAAGAGTTGTATAAGAGGCCATCATCCATTGCCGTCGTGCCGACTTTGCTAAGCTCGACGATAACCAGCCCTGCATGCCCGAGTTGTGGATCGGGGAACTTCGAAATCCTTGTAAAGTTCAATGAAATCTTGATCCAACAAATCGACATACTTGTATCGAAAGTGCGTAACTCGCTCCACATTTAATGAGTGGAGCTTACGACGTGCAGGTGCCTTTGGAGCTGGACTACTAGACTACAGTACAGTCCTTCGGTTTATTTTCCCTATGAAGCATGGATGCTTAAAGATGACGGTCACCATGAGTCCTGTACCTTTCTTTTGACATGTATTTGCGCTTCTCATTCCTGTTGGCGCTAATCCAAGCGCCGATCATCAGTAAAACTGCCTAAATAGGATGAAAGCGCTGAGTCTTTGGTCCTGTTGACGTTCATTCCGACAACAACCGGCTACGTCATCGATGATCGATCCTCACCACTGGCGGTGGCCATCCCGGGGGCCGTGCCAGCTCGTACGAATCGCTTTTTCTTCTCTCGGGTCTTCAAGCTTCAAGTTGCCCAGCCAAAGTGATAGTCGAAAAGGTTTCAAAATTTCACCCCTGAGCAAGCCCCTGAGTCGCGACTTGCTTTGAAGCAGTGCCTCAAATTTCTCTGCCCGCCCATGCTGTGGCGAAGTCGCTTCTTTCTGCTGCTGCTCATACCCTGTGTTAGCTGTACGCCGTGTGGAACGCCAAGCCATACTTCTCTGACGAGGCCGTCCGGACGCTCTCGTGGCAGTGAAAGGATTACAACTATGCTTTTTGGAGCAGCTTCCGGTCCATCCACGATCCGGACGATCTGTGTTTTTTTCCCTCACTGGAATGCTCTACGCCAGCTCCAGATACTTACTGGCTGGAGGATCGCGGTCCTATAGACATCGAATTCAGCGAGGACCAGTCGCGGTTAATTATCTCCTGTCGCTCGCTTTAGTGCCCACATGCTCTTTCTTCGGCGGATTGCTCCGCATCGTTGCCTGGTGCTCAATGTTCTACGCCTACCACGATTACTACCTGGCGGTGGGCATGTTCGTGGGCAAGGATCAGACGCTCATCAACGCCCTCCTTCTTTTTCCGTCACGTCTCATCGGCATGTGGCTCGACGACCCCCTGGCGCGCGCACACGCCGACCTGCCTGCTGCCTCTCATCGACGAAGGTGCGCTCGGCAACTGTGGCGCTTAGTGGTATTGTTACCCGTTGTGGCTCGCATCGGCGTCAGAGCGCCAGGCGATGCACAAGATATGGGACAGCAGCGCCGGTGGTCGTCGCAGTGGTGGCGGGAACGATAACAGTGTCGTGCTCCGGCGTCGGTTCGGGAGCGGCTGGGAGCCGCCGGTACATACAATCAATAATATTTAGATCAGTCAGACTTGCCGGTGAGAGCCAAGTGAGAGCAGTTAGGAATAATTCATAATAAGTAAAGCAAAATAGAAAGACAAGTAGAGACAACTCTTCAGTCACCATAGGGTAGAGACTGAGGAGATGTCGATGGAGGGATGGAATGTATATGAGCGGTACCTGAAGTATCAAAAGAAGAAAGATGTACCTGGGCGTATGTATGTCGGCATCACAACGACGTTCTTACCGCTAATTTTAGAAGGTAGTAATATTAACAAGACGATAGTATTGATTTGACCAACTTATAAACAATCCAATAGAGTCAACGACGTTTGTTGAACTCCCTAACATCCCGACCATTGGTTCGTGGATCGATTCCTTGGGATTTCTGGAAAAATCCGCGCCAGCCCGTGCCGGCTGACTACACAGCACTTCGCGGCTTATGAAGACAGGAGCTTCTGAGTTGCTTCCGAATGAGTTGATTGGTACTTGTCTTCTGTAGCCTTTCTATAAAGCATGCCTCCGACAGCAAGAAACTATAAGAAACGACCGCAGTTGCAGTAGCTTCCTCACCAGCACTCCATTAAACTAAACATGTCCGCCACCACCGAAAAATCCAAACCCTACATCCCTCTGGCGGGCTCCGTCAACGACGGCTGGTCCAACGAAGATGAAGCGACGGCCACATGCTTCTGTGGCGCTGTGCAATTGGCATTCGTAAGTCTGGCACTTCCCTGAAATTCAGCTCTGCTCTAACACCGCCTTCGAACTCCCAGCCGACCCAAGGCCCAGGCCTGGTCAACACCTTTGTCTGCAACTGCACGGACTGCCGTAAAATCACGGCGTCCATGTTTGCATCCAACTTCACCGTCGCCGACACGCACCTGAAGCACCTGCGCGGCCGCGACAACCTGAAGACCTTTAAACAGGAGCGCTCCGTCGCCTCGGGCAGCCTCATGACCAACTATTTCTGTTCGACGTGCGGCACGCTCATGTACCGCGTCGGCGCGAGGTTTCCAGGACAGAGTATCCTGCGCATCGGCACCGTGGACGATTTCCACCTACACGAGACCAAGTTGAAACCTGGAGTGGAGCAATTTACCAAGACCCGTGTGGAGTGGTTGCATGGCGTGGATGGGATTCCGCAGGTTGAGGGGAGCGCATTTTAGACGAGTTGCGACTTGGTCACGACTACGAGATTTGCTCAAGATTTGCTCCCGTGACCGTACAGATGGCGGCCGCTGCTTAATAATAACAATCTCAGTCACTGAGTCAGCATGGTTGTGATGACGACGACGTTATTTCAAGAAATTCTGTTGCCCATTTATTTCGAAGATCTTGAATTCCCATAATCCCTGACCTCAGAGCAATGGCCGCCCCATCTGAAGTCGCCTCCCTACCTGTTCCTTGGCCGGAAAATGCCGAGATCAAGGTCTACACCGGCGGCTGCCACTGCAAAAAAGTGCGCTATGAGTTCGACCATCCGGATATCTACACGATGCCGATCGTGAACTGCAACTGCACAATTTGCGAGAAAACCGGGTATCTGAATGTGTCCGTTGGTTCGTTCTTCCAATGCCGGGTACACGCTGACACCCACTCCAGGTTTACTCTGGAGAAGAACTTCCGTCTCACGGAAGGGGCGGACAACCTGACCACCTATGGGTTTAAGGATCGCAAGATTATACACCGGTTCTGCACCACATGCGGCACTTCGATTGGGCCGACGTGCGCTGGGAAAGGCTTCGTGGTTGTGAACACACGCACGATTGACGACGTCGACCTCAAGCGGCTGCAGTTGAAGCCTGTTGACGGAAAGTCGTGGCCATGAGGACAAGAGCGAATGTGGAAGCGGAGAAAGAGAGGGTGCTATTCCACAATAAATACATTCCATCAGCTAAGCGGTCGGACGAACTTGCGGACGGCTCTTTGTACGCTAAATCATTTCTTCTTTCCTTTGGAACGCTTCTTGGGGGCCGTGATGCCCTCAGGCAGCCACTCGTTGGCTGGTTCGGAGGGTGCTTCGCTCACGACAGGTTTTGGTTTTGGTTTTGAATCTGCTTTCTTAGATTGTGGCAGAGATTCCGGAGGACTCGTCGGGCCCTCTCTCTCCTCCGCTTCCATGCGCGCAGACGCAGCGGCAATCTCGTCAGGGCTGACGTCCTCCCCTCGCCTTATGCGAGCCATGAGTTCTGGGGGTACACGAATTTTACGAACATTTGTTTGGAAACCAGGGGCTGCATTACTCAAGTCAGGAGGCTAATACAATGGGAGGTCGAGTGCGCACCCCCTTTGCCAATTCCATGCACTCGTAACCTTCTCGCAAGATACCATTTGCGAACAAAGTACCCAGAGACGAGGAGAACAGTGGGGACACTGGAGCAGGTTTGGTGAGTGGTTATGGCCAAATGATTGAGATTCACGTTATCCAGAGCAGTGAAGGATGGTCGTCGACGGCCGCTGGCATTCTTGCAGTAGTGTTTGGCATCAGTTTGGCCTTTCGGGCCGATCGGCCGACATGCACTTCACGCACCGTTCTGGCACGGTCTCCAGCAGGTCTGCTGTCGTACATTTCCAGCCTTTCCCAACGACATCAAGGCCATGTCCTTTTGTTTGCCCTTTCTCCTAACGCCGCTTCGTCAGATCTCGCACAACTTGTCCAAAAATTGACCGCGTTTTCCCCTCAAACAATCGGTTGCCTCTCCGCACCTTTACCCGCTCATTCAGATGACCTGCTTTCCTGCTCGTTCGCGATATTCAAGCCCGACACATGCATCCCCTTCCGATCTCAAATTCCAGGAAGAGTTTCTCCGCAGGTCGGACGCTGGCATTCATTCCGGCAAAAATCGCCTCAGGCGAAAATACTCGAAGAGAGCGTGCCCTCTGGAAATGTTGATTGGGGGAACGTCTGGGATCAAAGCTTGACGAATAATGAACTACCTCCCGAGCTGGAGACTCTTAGGTAAGGGTTTCTGGCCTCTTGTCATGTGTGTAAACTCTTCGAAGTCCAGATGAGATTGGCACAATTATGTATTTTTCGGATGCGGCGCCAGAAGGGCTCTCCAATGCCCTTGCGCGTTTTCCTGGTGCAACAAAAGTCAGCATATTAAAATGGAGAGTCGACAGAGATAATGGAATCCATTTAGCTTGGCCTATTTGCTGCGTCGACACCATTTATCACCGGGAGACCCGTCACTCTGTTTCAAGGCGAAAAAATATACGACTCCGGCGCCGTGGGCTTGGCTCTGAGGAATCCAAAAGCGAATGCGCGTGTTCAGTTTCTGGGTATGAAGCCTCTCGGTTCGCCAATGGTGGTGACCCAGTAAGTAGTAATT
This sequence comes from Mycena latifolia, assembly GCA_029289555.1. Lineage (NCBI taxonomy): Eukaryota > Fungi > Basidiomycota > Agaricomycetes > Agaricales > Mycenaceae > Mycena > Mycena latifolia. Next base: position 123,975 of record JARJLE010000050.1, read on the forward strand.
TATTTTTAAAGAAATTTCTTTACCGGCCGGTATCAGGGCGGAGGGAAATCTCGTTATTTCACTCGACGGAAAGAACCCCACCCAACTGCTGCTATCAGCAATCAAGAAGTCCGGCATCGTGTCCGTTAGGTCTTCCCTCAAAGACAATGATGAATTCTCTCTCGCAACCCTCCGCGCAGGCGAGGTCAGTGTCATTGCATGCCTGGTTCTTGGACTGACCCGCCCAACAGCCGCACCAAATGTGTAACATAATGTCTGGTGACCCGTCTCGCGGGACGATGGCGGTACGTTCCATGTCCGCCCCACCTATAGGTGCTCAGGTCCAGGTAGGTGTTACTTCGAACCTTAACCAACTCATTTTCACACCGCTTTAGTTCTTCCACCGCCCCAAATCCACGATCCCGACAATTCCACAAGACTTGACCCACCCTCCCAGCCTGCGGCAGACCCTGGGCTTCATCGCGTGCCCGGAAACGCGGCAGTACACACATCCCTCCCCAGTTGTCGAAGTCTCAGACGGGATCGCCCACATTTTTCACGACACTTTTTTGGCTGGGAGCGAGGGGGGCTTCATATCGAGCCGCTCGCAAGACGGGGAGAGCGAGGATCCTTGGAGCTGTGCCATTCCAGGCGGGCTTGCTACATTGAGCTGGCCGCTGCCGTCGTCACGACCCTCCATGTAGATTACCTCGCGTCCCATAGAGTACTCACAGACCTTCAAAATATTGTTCTAGTGGCGAGTAGACTTGAAGCTTAATTATTGATTGAGTAAGTACGATGAAAGGAAAACTCCGACTGGAGGGAGGAATGGTAGCATAATCCTTTCACAAATACAGGTCCTGTGATGGGCAGAAAGGAATCGAGGTGTTATACTGTTCCTCTTCAATTTCGAGTCTTGTATAAAAAAAATCACAATGAGGTGCATGCTGAAGGTGCAGAGGATACACGAAAAGTTCCAAAGTACATTGTTCGTCGAAAGTGTCTAAAAATACACGGGGCTGAATTCTACAAATCGTCTACCTCAAGAACGCCGCCCAAATGATGCGAAGAGAGTGAAGCAATTGGTCCGTGAAGCCTTTTACATGGCTGCGATGGCAATGGCGAGAGCAGCGGCAGAGCTGCCGAGCACGCTGGCGGAGGCCTGCAAAGCGGGGTCAGCTACATGGTTGGCTCGGCAAACATGACTGCGTACCTGGAGGGCAGCGGTCAGAGGCTTGACGGCGGTCGCGACCTGAGAGGGAACGGTGGTGCCTTGGGCGTTCAATTTGTTAACCTGATGTGCGTCGGTGAGTATCCTTGAATACTGAGACAGCGAAATGAGCTTACCACAGTCTGAAGGGACGCGATCGCGGTGTTGACCGAGGTGAGCTGTGCCTGGGTGAACGTAGCCGTGGTGGAGCTCTGCGAGGAAAATTAGATCGCGACCATACAGAGAGTTTAGGAAAGGCATACCAGGCCATTGAGGGCAGTGACCACCGAGTTGACATTGGGGCCCAGCTGGCTCACAAGGTTCTGTGGAAGAGCCGTTAGAATTTATATTGAATAAGATGGGGAATACCGACCTGGAGGGTAAGGCCGACGATGGAGGTCCCGCCGTTGGCAACGCTGGTGAGGACGGCGACGAGGTTGTTGATCGATGTCACCGCGGCGGGAACAAGGGCGGCGGCGGAGACTGCGACGGGTGAGGCGACAGTAACAGCGGCGCTGCTAACTGCCACAGGGATGGCTGCCGCAGAAGAGAACGCGCCGTTAACAAACCCGGACGCCGACACCGCGAGGCCGCTCGCCGCGGACACGGCGCTGCTCGCGACAGCCGTCGGGATGGGCGCGATGGATGAGACGGCGGCACTGACGAACGAAGCGGCGCTGCCCACGACGGCAGAAGGGACGGGCACGACAGACGAGGCGACGGAGCTCGCGAAGGACAATGCAGGGCTGACAACGGCGGACGGGGCAGCTCCTGCCCCAGAAACCGCGGAGGACACGACTCCATCGAAGAAGTTGACCGCGGAGTTGGCTGGGGCGCTCACGGCAGCGGCGGCAGACGACAAGACGGGACTGAACCCGTCTGACGAGCCGGTGGCGCTGCATGCCGGGGTAATAGTCAGCGTCACCGTGGCTGCGACGCCAGCATCGCCGTTAAGGACGATGACGGGCACAGCAGCGACGCGCAGGAGGGGCAGGCCAGCGAGGACAGCGAGGGATACGGTGGTCATCATCATGGTGAGTCGTAGATGTCGAGGCGTTGAGCGAGTCGTGAGCGAGGTCGTGGGTAGGCTGGGCTGAGAGGCTGAATTCGACGAGGGCCGACGAATGATTTTTCTCGTCGAGTTGTGCCTGCTTTTATACAAAAAAAAAGTCCGATGGAGCGCAGCGGGTTCAGCTGCATCCGCGTTGAGACCTGTGCGCATCCGCGGAAGAGGGCGCCGAGATCCCCAGCGATCTTAATGAGACTCAAACCTTCCGCGTTCTTCCATTTTGTGCCTTCCAAAAGCAGAATATCATGGGGAACCAAAAGACGCGGATTGAGGGTACTTCGTGCATAGGCAGTGACCTGATGGAAAAAAATCAACAGGTTTACAATTCACCGTGGTTGAACAAAATTTGGGACTCGATTTCAGTACCCAAAATAGAAGATCGAGTGTCGCGCCGCAGAGAAGAATTAGGATGGAGCAGCTCAAACCTCCGCCAGAAAGCCCAACTCTCCGCGAGACAGTGGGAGATCAAGACGCGGGGCTACGGCGTCCGTAACAAACAGATGAAAACAACCGCTCTCGTCCCTACTTGGACAAAAGTTTCTCATGCAGCTCGGCACCCTTCAGCTTGGCACGTAAGTACTCGAGACGCGCCTCGTACCGCGCAGCGACCTCTTCCCGCCGTCGCCGCAGTTCTTCCATTTCCAGCCCAAACTCCCGCTCGTCGTCCAGGTCGATCGTCAGTACTGCCTCGTCCTCGCGCACCACCCCCATCGGAAGATGGCCCGAGCTCCGCGACAGGCTCGGCGTGCTCCCCATCTGCCCCAGCGACATCCCCAGCGGTAGCGGCGGAACCGGCGGCACCGGAAGCCCCCGGGTCCCGCTTCCAGATCCGTTCACGCCGATCCCCAGCCGCGACGTCGAGGACCCGACGCTAGAGCCCGAGTTCTTGCGATGCAGTGACCCGACGCGCGACGAGCTCGTGGATGACAGGAAGCCCGCCGCCTGCATCTGCATGGGGCCACCCGGCTTAAGAGTCGGCCTCCCCCGCCGGCTCGTCATTGACGGCGTCGTCCCACCTGATGTGGCTGAGCGCATGGACGCGGCGTCACCGTCCGCTGCGTCCGAGCCCTTGCGCGCGCGCCGGACCGAGTACACAGAGCGAGCTTCCGGCACGAGCGTCGCGACCGAGTCACGCGGGCTAGTCACTGCGGTGCGCCGCCGCTTGGTGAGCGTGCTGAGCTCGAGGCCGCTGAAGGCGTCCATTAGGCGCCGGCCCTTCCGCTTCGACCGAGAGTATCTCGCGTCGGATCGCCTGCACCGTATCTGGGCCGTCGGCGTCGGCGCCAGGGTCTGGTTCTGGGGCCATGCCTGCGTACCGGCTTTCGACGCCAGGTAAACGGGTGGGGAAGGAGGACGGTGGGGTCGGTAGGCGGCGCACCGAGCGGATGGAGCCGGCGGGGAGGCTCGACTCAGTTGGCGAGCTGACATTGTTCGCACGGCGCGAGGAGATGGAGACGGCGTCTCCCCGATCCGTGCCCAAAGAAGAGGCGCTGTTTTTTTTGGAAAGGCGCTTGAAGCGGTTGGTGGATTCAGAGGGGGCGGCGGAGGTGGCGGAAAATATGCTCGAAGAGTCGCTGAAATCATGCGACGAGTGGCGGCCGGTCGCCCGACGGAAGAAGCTTGCAACACCGGAGGTCATCGAAGAGCGAGAGTGCATAGATGGGGTACGCTTCTTTTCAACGATGAAATTAGATGAGGTAGATATAGATACGCGTCTGGAGTCGATAGATTCTAGGACTAACTGTTAGCTGTAAATATATAATGTACACTACCACTCACGTCGCTTGTCTGTCGGGGTGGTAACGCCAGTGAGGCGAACAGCAGAACGCGAGGACGCGAGAGGAACGAGGGGTATTTCTGTCGGTACAGTAGTGGTACTCGAAAAGCGCTGGAAGAGATCCTGACGTAACAACCGATATTCGTCGTCGCTGCAAAGCGTGGCTGAGGATCTATCATGGCAAGTACACGCGGACGAGGACATACTTTAGCAGGCCCTCTGAGTTTGCGACGGCAAGCTCGTTTAACCGCTGGGCAAGGGTCGTGCTGCCGATCTGGATCAGCGCAATGACGAGTGCTGAAGACGAGAACGTACGTGACAGGGTCTGTCGGTTTGCGAGAGGGGGTGGCGGCGAGGGATGAAGACGAAGACTTCGTGCCCAGAGCGCGTGAGCGCGAAGAGGACGGGTGCAAATCGGTTGCTTGCATGGGAGCAGCTGAATGTCTGCTGGTCGTTGGGGAGGTGTTAGCAGACTTGGACCGCGGATGGTCGCGCGCGGTGTTGAGGGCGGGGGAGCTGGAGCTGAGCTTGAGCTTGAGCTGGAGGTGGCGGTTGGCGATGGGGGTTTCGGGTGGGGACAAAGTCTGTGCAGCTGAGCCGGGCTGCACAAACAGCGGGGGCGGGGAGTCGCGTTCATTAGAATCGAGTTTCTTCGCATACTGAGGAAGATGATGGTTGGAGGCAGGTTGGAGGCAAGAGAAGGCGCTTGGACCACTTACGACCTGGAATCGCGAACGCAAAGACTTGAAGCCGGATTCGCTGCTCGGACCTGGCACGGGCCTTCCATTCTCCTTGCTCGACGCGGTGTCCTCTGCAGATGTGGATTTTCTTGAAAAGAAACCCATCGTTGCATAACGGGAGCGATAGGAAAAGGAAGGCCTGCCGGCTAATTGCCCAGGGCTTCATCTTTTTGGTTATGTTGCCGGAGATAGACAGTCTCTCAACATTCTTACAGAATGTTCCAAGCTCTCAGGAACCCAACTCTCAATACCGTCACATCAATACCCCGGAGCTTGTTTTTGCCTTTCGAAGTGTCCTCAGTGAGTCCTCCAGTCTGCTCATTGTATGTTATATTATATTATCTCGTCTGCATACTCCTTCTCAAGTCGGTCGTTCAAGTCTCGCTTGTTCTTTTGCGGTCTATGCGGTCTGTCGGCTTTCGATGCGGTCTGTCAGGATCAGCGGGGTTATCGGCCGCCAGAAAATATGTATCATTGTATGCAAAAACCACCACTGCACGCTGCATTCGGGATGCTCTCAACAACCTCCCGGGTTTCTTCCTTCCATATGGATCATTCCTTCGCCGCGAGATCCGCGTGCTTGCCGCGTGCGCCCACGAACACGCAACATCCCGGTACTTCTCGAAATTAAGCGCAGAGGACAAATTCCACCGCTTCACGTCAAGCCAATGGATATAAACTTGTGAAGATATTCAAACGAGGTATACAGTCCATTATTCAGGGATTGAGGAATTGGCGTAAGTCGAAGGCAGGATGAGGAAGAGGTCGATGAGCCGCACGGGAATGCCATCATCATATATCGTCAACGTCGGTTCCAAGGTCGTGTGCAGGCTGCCGGGTTTACTGATTCTGGCCGCCGCGCCGCACGATCCAGAGAATGAATTGAACTCGCTGGTGAATTCGGAAATATAGTACACTTGTTTGTTCATTGAATATACTGGCAACTGGCTTCAATCATCGTCACTTTGGTCCCCCAGGAAATCCATGATACTTCGACGAGCAGTCGTCTACAATAAATTCATATCTTTCGAGGATGCAAGTGGAGCGAGGGACAGACCTTTCGCTTCGCAGGCAGTTCCTCTTCCTCTGACTCTTCTTCCTCTTCCTCCTCCTGCGCTCGAGCAGGCTTTGATCTCGTGGCCGCAGCGGCAAACGCCTGGACATCCTCTTCCGGAATAAATGAACACACTGCAGGTATAGCGAACGCAGGATACGAACCGAGTTCTTGAGCCAGCTCACGTTTCTCTTTGATGGCTTTGGCTTGCTCGAGGCTCATGCGTCCCGACATTCCCAACTCCGTCAACATTTCCTTGAGCATCCGAATCTGCTGAGAAGGCTTATCGACATCCTTGAATACTTTCGCCCACACCCGTCGCACACCACAAGCCAGAACCAAGGACTGAGGGAATGCATTTTAGTCATGGAAGCTGCGAATTAGAACGTGGAGTGTGCCTTGAGTCGTTTGATGGTTTCTTCGTCTTTGCTCAATTCAGTCTTTTTGCCCTTGGAGGTCTTGGGTTTATCGACCGCCTAGAAGAACTCAAATCGACAAGAATTTTAGAAGGAGAAGGCCCAACCTTGTCTTTCGATTTGGCATTTTTGGACTTTTTGGATCGCTTGGGAGGTTCATCGTCGAGAACAGAGAGTTCAGAATCGCTCTGAGAAACCTCTGAGAACCGTTAAAGACAAAATTAAGGCATACTCACGTCAGCAGCCTTCTCGGGTGTCGCAGATGTGGAGGCCCGGGCACTTGGTTTTGTTACGGAGCCACTGGCCTTTGGGGGAATTAATTTTTTGGGCTTGTTGGGTGGCACGACCTGGTTTTCCTACAAATCATCAGATAGACGAGGCTTGAGCCCGGGAAAAACTCGCCTTTGCCGAGTCCTCGCTCGCAGGCAACTGCTCGACCTCCGCCGAGGTATTGTCAAGCTCCTGAGCTCCTATGTCCTCCTCAACATCCGAGGACGGGATCATTTCCTTGGTGGAAATTTGTACACGGATCGACGGGATACTCGGTGGCGTACGCACTAATGACTTGAAGTCTTTGGCACCCTTCTTCGGCTTTTTTTGAGGTCTTTCGTTCGAGTTCTTGCTCGGTTTGGGATCCTTCATTCCTTCCGATTTTCGTTTCTTTTTATTTTGAAGCGCAGGCCTAGGTATGTCCTCAGTCTGATATCGCGCCATTCATCAGCGCAAACGCGAGCCACTTCCAACAACGGACGCACGGCGGCTTCAGAAATGGCCAATTTCAAGGGATCCCTGAATTCTTTAGAGTCCAAAGTGCCCTCTGGAAGATTGAATTTGGATTCCAGGGCCTGGCGAACGATGCGCGGGGTGAGAGTGCTGCAGGCAACGTTTAGCAGTGGTAGGATCGCATTTGGAGAGGAATGAGCCGACTCGAGTCCCCCATCTCTTAACCCTAACCGGGCATCATAAACCATCGATTTCGCGGCGGCTTGGAGCTCTGAGATGTCTGGAACATCCATGTCGAGGATGGGCGCGTAAACGGCGAAGCGTGAGAACGCGTCAAACAAGTCGCGATCACGTGGATTCCTTAAGATACCCAGCTGATCCGAACATGAATCACGTAAGGCTCTGTAAGACGATTTTCAAATTTCCGACAACCACCATTATGGCCGCTTCTTCCCGCACCCACCGACTCCGTCGTGGCACCGTCATATATGCGACAGGATTCCTCGTAACACGCACCCAGATGGATGACATGGCTCGCAGCGTTTGCCCAGGGTCACCCAGTGAAAATCGGCGCCGACGACATCACCAAGGACCTTCAGCCGCGCCGTCCTCGCCTTTTGGTCTTGCAGCCATCTACCCGTCGCTGCCATGTCCTGGGGTTTCTCAATCTCCAGGACAGATATATTAAGTAGGCCTGAGAAGAGAAACTTGACATCACATACCTTGAGCTCGTGCGGACTGCTAATGCGTATATTTTCCTAGGTTACACCCCATGCTAAAGGCTACAGTCGGTGCATTGTACATTAGTATATCCTATTAGGTTCGCTCTAAAACTTCTCCCCACCCTCTAATACTAACATCTAGTCGAACCCGACCAAAACCCGACAGATACCCAGCCTATGGCGGGGGAACAAGCCTCAGGCCTGCGGGATCATAGTGCCGACCTCCTCAACCAGTTTCCGCACCTCCTTCTTCTGCACGGACCCCGCCTCTAGTTTGCCTAGCACCACGGCGCGCGCACCCAGCACCTCAACCAAGGGCATAACCTGTCCGTCCGGAGGCGCAAAGTGCAGCAAGCACGCGAGCGCGGCAACAAGCCTGTGCATGACGTCCTCGCCTGACTCCCGCTCCAGGGCCTCGACCAGCGCGCTCGCGAGCTCAACCTGCCACTCCTCATCCGCCGCTGCCGCCGCGTCCGCGTCGTTGGCAGAGTTGGTGGTGCTGGGAATGACACCGCCCAGCCCCGCGCCAGCTGCCACACGCGCACGCTGCACGGAGGCCGCGGCGTTGAAAGCCAGGCTAGCCGCCGCCGTGCGCACCGCGGGGTCCGCGTGCAGAAGCGCCGGCACCAGCGTGCCCAGCACCTCTCCTTCGCTCCCCGGTCCAGATAATAGCCCCCGCGCCAACGCCGCGAACCCAAATGCATTCGCGAGCAGGCGCAGCGTCGTGAGCACGTAGTTGCGAGTGCCTTTGTCCTGTGTCGGCTGCGCGAGCGCATCGCGAGCGATGCGAGCAAAGACCCCGACTGGGCCTGCCCCTGGAGCAGCCGCGAGCCAAGTGGCGGCGGAGGGGTCCAGCACAGCAAGCCGCCACATATCAACGAGTGGGAAGAGAGCATCAGGTGTCAGTGCGTCGGCGAGGGTCGTTGTCGCCGCCGCCCAAGGCACGAGCAGCGCGGTGGTCGCAGACGGTAGCGGTGTGGACTTCGTTCCGTCGGCGAAACGTGCTTTGAGATAGGGAAGGACCTGCGCGCGCAGGACCTCCTTTGTCTGCACGGTGGCGGGAGAAGCCGGTGCGGCATCGATTAAGGAAGCGAGTTTAGCGAAGACCGTGTCGAGCGGAGGTACTTGTGTAAAGAGGATGGGTGCAAGCGACATGGCCTTGACCGTAGGAAGCGAGAGCGATGATTGGGGATGTGCTGACATAAATGTGGTTTGCATTCTAACTGTCCTTTAAAAACGGAAGCACGTACGTGGATATGCTTGGAACAGCAATAGATCTATCTGCGTTCGCAGTTCACTGGGGTCGGCACCCTTGAGCTCTGAAACCTGCCGCGAAATCAATTATTTATTCTCACATCCCGAAACAAACATACCTTCGTCCCATCCAAGAAAAACATGAAGGTGGGCGTTACGCGCACACTCCACTCGCTGGCGAGAGTCCCGCCGGCGCCGACGCGCAGATCGATCTTCGTGAAGGCCGCACCGCGCCCCCCACTGCCACTACGTACCCCCTTCTCTGCTGCGAGCTGCTCGAATACTGGCGCAATCATGCGGCATGGTGGGCACCCCTGGTGGTCAGTGAAGAAGGCGACGACAGCGCGGTGGGTCCGCAACAGCGCGCGGAAGGATGCCGAGTTGGTGGAGGGGTGCATGGGACCCACGAGGCTCTCTGTAGCTGCCAAGGGTGCTGCGGTAGAGGTGGGTGTAGATCTTTGGGCCTGCGCGGCGACGGCCTGGAGGAGTGAGGCGGCGACAGGCTGGTTGGGCGGGGGCGGGGCTGCCACTGGCGCGCCGGGTGCCGGAGGACGGTACATGCTGTCTATTGTGGGCCGCAATGCGGCGCCAAAAGGCGTGGACAAAAAATCAGTAGGCAAGTCTGAGGAGGTGTCAGTGACGCAGCAAGCTGGAAAGGTCCGACGCACCTCTCACAAAAGCAGGGATAGAGCCTCCAGTGAGGAAACCCGCGCAGTCATTGGTAAACGAGTTACAGTTGAAGTCTACGAGTCGGGGAGGTTTGACACGGCGGACGTCAGAAAGCCGGGTAGGGCGTACCTAATAGATGGTACTAGACGTCGCTCAGTCGCGTATTCTTCCAGTTTACATAGAACACACCTTGTCGGCTGTGTAGTGGTCCCGCATGTCCTCCAGATACTCCTCCCAGGTTTCCTCGTCTATTGCCGTCTCTCCCAAATCTACAATCTGGAGTGGCTGTCCGTGGTGGGACCGGCCGGGGGCCGTCGTGTTTATGCCCTGGCCGTAGAAGACCTCCTTGCCGAATACGACGATGGAGGTGTGCCATATGCCATCAATCTGGCGGCCGGTGAGCTGGGCAGAGAGCTGCTTTGCAAGGCCATTAGATAGGTCATAGATGTACAGTTGAACGGGAGCCATGGGGGTCGTTGTACAACGTGTGGAGGAGAAAGGAAAGTTCGAGAATCCAATTAGCGCGCACGCGTCAGTAACACGTGCAGCGGCGGTGCTCTCTCTCAGCTCTCTCCTACTTTTCGCCATCTAGCAGTGCCGCAGGCCACTGTCTGTTCAGACAACATTGGCATAGTTCATTCCATTCACAGAAGATATTTATCAACTGTCGCAGAGACCCGCGGGTCCACCTCTCCCAATATCGCAACCAGTTCGTCCTATAGTTTTTCTGTATCAGAATTCCCGTCCTTCAACCACAAGCTAAAACGTACCCAAATGTGATCCTGCGCGCGCACCCCCTCAGGACTCAAGATGAAATCGCTGACCTCATCGACCCGCTGGAGAGATATATATTCTCCCCGCAGCTTGTCTGCGCTTTCCTGTTGCCCCAAAGCGGCCCAGACCAACTGCCGGCTTCCCTTCTCCGTGGGAAGCGCCAATAGCATTTCCATAAGGCGGTCCATGACTGCCATTATGCCGGAGAAGGACTGTCGAATGTTCGAGTAGCAGTACCCCGGGTTCACAGCATTGACGACTAGCGGCGTCGACGCGGCAATTCGTGCGTTGAGAGCGCGGACGAAAAGAATGTTGAGCACTAATCAAAAGGCACCGTAAATTTGGATTCGAGCATGGATACACAAGGCGCAAACGTTTCGTTAGAAAGTAACGCGACTCCATGCTCTTGGTGCAATATTCAGCACTTCCGAGAGTCTCGAGGATGTTGGGGCTCTCCAGAACGCGTTTCTCGATAGTTGACATATAGTGCACCTCGCTCGCGACGACTACGATCCGGGGCAGGGTGGAATGCTCGCGGGCCGTTCTAACCATGCACGGAAGAAGCAGTAGGGAGAGAAGCGGTATGGAGAGGCAGTTAACCTGAAGACTGTAAAAGCATGTGAGTCAGTATAAGATTTAACCAAGCAGACGCGTTGAAACAGGCTGACCAAGTCTCCCAGCCATCTGTACTACGTTCGTACTTCGGCAATATCACCGCGGCGTTCGCGAGAAGGATGTCGAGCCGCCCGCCGTCCTGTTCAAACTTGTCGGCGAACCGCTTAACGGACGCGAATTCCGCAAGGTCGACAATCCACAGCTCTGCGGTGGTGCAGCGGGTTTCCGCCCGTAGTTCTAAAACACGTCAACTTTGGCTAGGCTCAGCAGGCAAAGATACGTACTTTCCAACGCGGCCTGCCCTTTGCTCTGGCTCCTGCAAGCGAGGATCAGTCGCCCAGGCTTCATTGACGCAAAGTGCTTTGCTGCTTCGAAACCCAGGCCAGCATTCGCGCCGATTATCATGACAGTCTTCCCTGTCAAGTCCACTTTTTCTACTGGAGGACGAGTCGCATATTGGCTCTTGATGAATCCAAGCAAAGTAAAACGCGCCATTTTTGTGATACGGCTTCGAGTGTTTCTGCAGACCGTTTATATACGTGCACCCCTGAGAACGCGTGAACGGAGAAATCCGGAAATGATCTTTTCTGCAACTCAACATTGCAACATCGCAACATGCGTACACACTTCCGCAAGCGAAACGTCGAACTTGAAGGAGAAACAATAGCAAAAAACGAACAGAAACAAATTCAGAGTGCATCCAAAGAGCCGTTATGGCTTCAAATACAAAGAGAGTGCCCATATGAACGAGCTATTTTGCATCAGTCATATGCGATTTGAAGGGTCGGAGAAATTGTCCCGTTCCAGTGACGGGGTATAAATAAGCTTAAGGTAACAACCTCACGCGCGGCTTTCCCGCACGGCTTTCCCGCACGATCGCCTAGAATTATCCAAGTTGCAGCGTTCAATCCGAATAGAGCTGGGCGCGATACAGTCACGTGACCGTGTTGCCACTCTCGATTCACTCTCAAGCGAGAAAACAAGTATTCCAGCTCGTTCCCAATTCAATATGGGGTTAAGGGGGAACGTCGCTGATCCAAATCCATTTTTTTTTCGGCTTTGCAGCTGTGTCACGGTATAGTTCGCATGTATCGCTCTAAGTACATGTATGGCTACTAGTGTCGCAGAATAGAGAGGGACGTTTAGAACAACTCAATAGAGTCGTACACGAAATTGGGGCTCAGGAACACGTCGCCTGAGCTCCCGCTGATCACGTTGATCGTGATGGTGTTCGAGGCAGCAGTGAGAGTCCCAACGGGGATGGCAAAATCATCTAAACAATCTTATGAGCCAGAGATTGAATCCTCCTTAAGGGAGGATACTTACAAACTTGATTCAAGCCGCGCCAAGTACCGCGGGTAACCCTGTCCGTTGGTTCAACGTACTTGCGATCGGAGTTCTCAAGCTGGCTTACCCCCTGGAATCGACTGCAGGCGGCGCAGCAGGTATCGCGGACGTGAAACTGTTAACAGTGATCTGCGGACGCCCCCCGGCAAACGCCTCGGTTGTCCGAATACGCAGAGTCCTGGCACCTGTTCATAGCGAATAAGCTCCATGAACCAAAGGTACAGGCGAGGTCTGTACCAATCTGTGCGGAGGTTGCGGTCCATTTGATGGTGGTCGGATTATTTACCTGCCCATCTCAGTCATTACCCGTCAAAAACCGAGTGTCGTAAACATACATCCTTAAATTGTGCCATCGGGAAAGAAGTTGTAGCACTCGTTCCGACGGTAAATGTCACTGGTCCCCAACTACTCATCCGAGTGTCCGATCTGGTGTCGACTGGAGGTTAGATACGGAGAATATTGTACAACTAAGCTTACGGGTGCATTGTTTCAATCTTGTCCGCATTGAGGAACTGCAAGCAACGATGAGTTGACAGATAACGATCGAATAGGTTTCCACTCACGCCTGCGGGAGTTCCGTCCACGGTACCTGTAAAAGATCCACAGCTCGAGGAGGAACATCACCAGAAAACACGCAACTCACCAATGCGCCAAATAACAGAAGGAATGCTGAGGGACGACGTGATGCTCAAGGTGGACGTTCTCCCTGCTGTGACGGTGACGCTTCCAGTCACTGCCTCCAGTTCACCCTGATAAAGTGTTACAGTGCTACCGAGACGGAGGGTCAAAACAAGTGCAGAACAACAAGAAAAGACGGACTAGGTCCCGGGTTTTATGAGCGTTCTGGAAAATGATCCACTGAATAAAGGCGCCAGTCAGACGATATTGCGAGAGTAAATTCCTGCCCAACCCCGATCCTGCAGCCCAATATTGTGCAGCCGAATTCTGAATACACCATGTCAGAGAAGGGGCATAAATAGTCAAAGAAAGGTGTGCCTTAAAGCCGATTGTCACGGCGGTGCCAGACAGAGTGCCCGAGTAACTACCTGTAGCCATAAAATTCAGGAGGGTCAACTCAATCCGTGTCAGAAATCCCAATACCGGTCACCGTTCCTCGTCCAGAAGCAGCGACGTAACCTTGAAGACCGAGGGTGTCCATGAAAGTAATGTTTAAGGTCGCGGACGGGGCGCTCCCGGTGGTGACGGCCAGAGCATATCTAATAGTGCTATGAGAATGATGAGGAATAGGGCAAGAAAACAACGACGAACGGCCCGAAGAATCCTGTCCGAAACGTTTCCGTCTGTTCATGCCCAGAGTTCATATAGAAGTATAGTTCCTGTTGAGCGCTGCCCTGATTGTCTATGTCACGGAAGAACGGCCCCCCTATGCTAGCACGTCAGCTCCAAGGTTTGCGGAGTACAATGGCGCTGAATACCGGAAGAGGATTCGTAGCCAACGGATGGAACAATGATGAAGGCCCCGACACCGGATCCCGTTACACCGTGTACCTGATCCCGAATGAAAGGAATCTGTTTCCGCGAGTTAACGTGAACACGCAAGCAGGGAATGCCGGCCTACACTCGAGTAGAATTTTGACCGGGTTTGTCCATTGAGCAAGAAGACGTCTGATCCCTCGATGGCAGTGCCTCCGTCCATCTCAGATGCCACAATGCCATTTGGCAAGGTCGCTTTGGAGAGTCTGGCAATAAATCTTAATTCGCCCACAGTAGGTTCCGCGGAGGCGAAAGTTCCGACGTAAATTGTGTTGACGCCAGACAGGACCATGTAATATTGGGTCTGTCAAGAAAGTTGTAACTGGGGTCTTCGGAGAGTGAAGGACTGTACTATAGTCGAGGTCGAGATTGTGATTTTAATGATATTGTTCGCGACAGAAGACGTCACGGTCGCAGAGCCTGAATCAGTGATCAGGAATCCAAAACAGGTTGATAAACATGAGAGTACCAAGCCCGGACGACAGCTGCGTGAATTTCGTTGAATCCTGCAGTTGTTTTCCATTGAAGTTGATAGATGTGATGTCCCCATTGACGGTATTTACTGCGAGGTATCGCTCGGGACTGCTCAATCTGACTCTTGATCTCTCAACTCACTTGTTGTGACGAGCCCAGCCCCCGAGTCAACGAGCAAATTCGAGCCTGAAGAAGTAACGCCAAATGCCGCGAAAGCACTAGGCAGGAGAGCCAGAAGAGGCAAACTGAGAGACAGGAATTTCATGAGGAGACGAGGGGAGTACTCAGAGACTTGCCACGTCTTTATCCTGTGAGCAAATTTGACTGCCTTGAACAAAGGTCGGCCAATTGGGGTCTTAATCCGCAGAGTGGGAAGACGCCAAGACCTTTAAACGCAAGGGCGGACGGTCACAACATGGCAACGGCAACGCAGCCGCGGCTTGTATACCTCAGAGACGTTGCAAACGGGCCGGCGAAATGGCTCCAGCATATAACAGTGCACGAAATTCACAGCGAACACGCCTCGGATTCGCTTTATTCACGTGCAAGGTATATCGACGGCCCGAGAGGGGCATGAATTGATCCACGGGGTTTTAAAAGAGTCCCAAGTTCAAAGAAACGGAAGCTTTTAATCAACACTGGTGAGGCTCCCATGATCTGTATCATTGTCAGCTGCACTCGTGTCTCCGTCACTGCCTTCGTCTGCCGGGGCGACGGGTTTTGGTCCATTCAACGTAGTATTCAGGTAAGAGGAAGACGAAATTCTGCCGGGCGCCGAAAAGACAGGGGGTGTTGGACTTCCGGAGTGAACTATGCATGAGTGTTGAGCGTACGGACGCCGAAACTCATGACTTGACGATCGTACCGCGAGACGACCGAAGGGAGGAGCTAGCATTGAGCGACGAAGTTCGACGGGGCGGACCTGGCGGACTACTCGTCATGGTAGCTCCTGAGTGATCATGGTCGGGCTCGTGGTCGCCGTGGTCGTGTTGGTGGTCATGGTCGTGCTCGTGGTTATCATATTGATGTTTCTCGTGCCCGTGGGGATGGTCATGTCTATGTTCCGCATATGATATTGTCGAGGCTTCCTCTTCCCGTATGGGAGGCACTGGGGTGGAACGGTACGGGTGTTCGTGGGCCGCTCGGCCAAGTTGAGATTCGCGATGCCACTCATCGTCCTGCTGTCTTCGCCAGTCCGCAACCTGAGAGGGGAGATACTGCGGTTCCGCTGGTATATCTGCAGGTACAAACAGCTCCTGCTCTTCATACTCATCCGGGTTATCTTGCAGCTCAGGCGGCGTGGAATGTCCCGCAATTCGTTCAGCTGGCTGTGGTGGAATTCGATGCAGCAGTCCGTAACTGAGTCGCGTGAGCTAGAAGAATACCGAACCAGAGCAGTGCGTACCCGAAAACACAGCCGAGAAGTCCTTCTCCTCCCCAATGCCGATTGGGAACCAAGACAACTTCTCTCAATGCACTAGATGTTATGTGAGAAGGGGGGGAAATCCAAGGGAAGTCATTGCGCCCACTCAAAATCCTGGGGGAAATGTGAGGAAGAAAGGGAAACCAAGTACACACGGACATACATGGGAGTAAACGTAGACACGAAGAGGTTTATCCACATGCTGTGTGGGGCAGTCAGCTTCAGTTTCGCACAGGGGAAAAAAGGGACCTGCAGCTTCGACGAGATCGTAGAAATCATTTTCTGCACTAAGAACCCCGCCAGACCACCCAGTGATATAATCTGTGAACGTTCAGTACAATATAATTTGGGGTACCGATTGAGGGGTTCTTACCGCCATAAGGAACCAACCCCGCGCTTTCCGCTGGGGACCCTTCAAGCCTGTGAAAACAGTCTGAATTTGGGAGCACAACAAAGAATGACAGTAAACTTGCACATCTAGTACGTGCCACACGTTGTCCATCGCAAACTCGGGCTGCATGAAAGGATTAGAGGGATAAATACTTGAAGAAGAAAATATAACGACCTCGCACATCCTCATGCTTAATCCCAGGAGCGAGGGCTGTGCAGCGCTATCTCCCTGCGCCGATTGGGAGGAAGGCAACGACCATGCGCGGGAGGGGACTACTGGAACAACTGACCAATAAAGTTGGTGGCCAATCGAAGTAAGACTAATATAACAACGCACCTCGTGTTTCCTGGTTTTTGGAATTCCACACCAACAAGTTTAAAGTCCGTCCTTCATGTCCCTCCACAATTCTCTCCAGGACTACGGCATCGATATTATTCTGCGATGCCAAGGAGTCACCTTCAAAGCCTACTACAAAGTCGAACAACGGCTAAGATGCGATGAGATTCGCAGTGGGGATAGCATGGCACGAGATACTTCAATGGTGGTTTTAGAAGCTGGGGATTCTGGAGTAACGCGAAGAACATGAAGGGCGCGTGATGGTGGAGTTGCTGAGCAAACGACGGATGAGTTGTTTACTGATTTCAGCTTGGAGGGATGTGTTTCTAACCAAATTGAGTGGACTGCCCAGCACCCATAGAGGCGAGACTGTGAACTCTGAAAGTCAACCGAAAGTAGTAGTCGGAGAGTAGTGTTGTTGCAAGTTGTGCTCTTCCACGTGGCGGTGTCGCGAACTTCGACGCGAAGACCACTCCGATCAATCCTGAAAGATTCTGAGTGCGGGGAAACTTAGGTTCAACTTTGACTAGTCTTTGGTGAGTCTTTGACTTGACGCGAAAGAACGGGGGCTTTCCAAAAACCCGGGAAATCCCACCGCGCATACAAATTTATCTCAGAAATAGTAAATGCCCATGGCCAACAGCTATTATAATCGTTTTCAGCGGTATCGATGTCGACACGTGGGTGCCGCGGTGGGGAGGATACAGATGCCGCGGCACCAGACCGAAAGGCTTCGGTGATACGTTTTGGATTTACAGCATTTCTGCGTCATTCAGCGTGGTTTGGAACCATCCTTCGGCATTAGGCCTTACATCCCGACAAAATTCCGTTGAATCTGCGCTTCCCGAGTCCATTCTGTGTCGTCGGATGGGGTTCAACTTTGAATGGATATATTTGAAACCCGTGGATCCGAGTTTGATCACAGACGGACGGACAGTCCGCCAGTGGTCGGCGATGTCCTCAATATATCGTGTTCCGGGAAAGTAGGCAGGTCGACTGCAATCATGCATGCTGGCTGATACGTATGAAACCGAGAGAAGCGGAAGCTTGAAGAAAACAAGCTCCGGCGAAAGGATCAAAGACCGGGGTCTTTTCGTTGGCTTTTTGGGTTTGCCAATGAGATGGTTCACTTGTTCTATAAGAGGTTATAAGGTTTGACGGCGACTTTAAAATTCGTAGATCAAATATGGAAGTTGGGAAGAGAAGAAGGTTGGCCGCTTGTTGAGTGAGTCGAGTCCGTCGCAGTCAGGTCGCGGTGGGAGCGTAGTCCACGCGATCACGGTCACGGTCACGATCATGTTTCTTTTCCAAGGTTGAACCAAACTCACAGCTTCTACGAAAAAATCGAGACGAGGCCTTGGACGGTCGCGACATCTGGTCTTCTAGACACATCTACGCGTCTAGTCGCCCTTTCTCGCTCGAATATCTTGCGGCTCCTTTTATTCACGTACTATACCATTCAACGCATCCACGCTGGCGTTGGTATATCGCGAAAACCTTTGCGGCATGTGGTAAGACTACCTCACTTCCTTCACGTCCTTTCTAATCGCTTCATCCTTAGCTAACTTATGTTCCTTTGCCGTCGAATTTTGTTTCACCTTGAATTTGGAACTTTTAGTCGATTCGCTTCTGCGCCGACAAGCATACCCGTTACATCTAAAAGGTCTTTTACATCAACGTCACGCGCAAATGGTCCACAGCGTCTTCCTGGACATGGCCCGGACGGTTCTACCCCGCCTCTGTCCGCTTTCCTCCTACAACTCTCGGAGCATTCCGTGGACAACGAGAAAAGGCCGAATAAAATGAGGCGGGGGGTTCCAGATCTGCGAACTTACAAGCATGTACGCACCATTGACCGGCCGTCATTGGCTGCCATGCCTCTACTCTCCTACTTCCGCCTTTTGAAGCAGGCGTCGAGGCAGGAGCATGTTGGATTGATCAGTCAACTGATAGAAGACATCCTAGAATTGCGTCCCCAATCTGAACATGCGCCGGCGGTTCGAGCAATCATATCGTCCTCCACCCTTCCCCTGGTACCTCCTAGCACGATTCTCGTCATGCTGAAGGCGCTCTCCCCCAACCACTTGAACGACCTTCCTCTGCTCGATTTTACAGCTCTAGTTCGCACTTTCGTCGATGCTCCCCTCGACAAGGCGGACAAGTCACTAGCGGAACTAATATTTCCGTCACTTCTCACCCGACTACGCACACTTCCCCAACCCCAGGGCCAAGCCGTATTGACATACACGCCCCCTAATATCATCCACGCCTCGTTCGGATTCTTGGAGAAGCTTCTAAAGCTTTCGCAGGAGACGCAGGCCTTGAAGATATTCCAACTGCTGGTTAATTCCGGAAATATTCCATCCGAAGCTGTGCAGACTATCCCCGGACTCACAGACTTTGCATCGATTGTGCGCTCCTCCCTCGTCAGGGCTAGTAGCCATTGGCACTGGCGCCCGCTGGCTGAGCAGTTTCTCTCGCCTCTACTTGCAACACCTTCTCCCTCTCAACCTACGATCTCCTTGACCATCGACACAATATACGCCTGTCTCAGCACTCCCACCGTTTCCGATCTACGCGCATGTCGGTCGTTAATACGCCAGATACATCCCTTTTCCTCAGTCCCGAACGGGATCGTGCGCCAGTTTTACAATGTAGCCGAGGAGATAAACGCGGGACACGAAGCTCACGCGCTTTACTCTTTTACGCGGTCGGAGGAGGCGCTACAGACCCATCGTTATCCTTGCCCTCGAGGTTCTTCGTTGCCTTGGCTATTGCGCTACCTCTTGGAGGCAAATTCACACCAAGCAAAGGAACTTGGCATGGAAATTTTGGACGGAGGTCTTATCATTCCACTGGAGTCTCGGACTCGTATAGTCGCAGGGTTGGCGTCTCAGGGCCACGCTACCCTCGCCAGGGGCCTTTGGAGTAGCTTTGCTGCTGGGAAGGACCGCGATTCGTTCGTGAGGCAGCCTAGCCTGATGATTCGCATGGTCAGTCTGTTTCACCACCTCATCCAGAGGGAGGAGGATATTATAGGGAACAAAGACGGGAAAGGCGAATTCCTCGATGAAGAACGCGTCC
Organism: Mycena latifolia; assembly: GCA_029289555.1. Lineage (NCBI taxonomy): Eukaryota > Fungi > Basidiomycota > Agaricomycetes > Agaricales > Mycenaceae > Mycena > Mycena latifolia. The sequence continues at coordinate 143,526 of JARJLE010000050.1, forward strand.
AGGAGCGGCTGGAAGACTTCAAAGGTTTCTTAAACCATGTCATGTCGGAATTCGCTCGTGCACATTCGCCGATGCCTACGGCAAGGCATGAAATATTGACGTCTCAAGCAAGAGCGTTCTTTATCATCGGCGAGTTCGTGAAGGGCTTCGACACGCTCAAGATACTATTCGAGCGACAAGAATTACCAGACTTATACGATGTAAACGTGATTCTCAGCGTCATGGCGGAACACGACGCGCGTGCGGCGGCCAAGATCGTTGAACGGATGATAAGTCGAGGCCTGCAGCCAGACCATGTCACCTTCGGAACAGTCCTGCATCACGCTCTCGATCAAGGCGTCATGGATTTGGTGGAGGACATGGTCGAGCGGGTGAGGCAATTGAAAAATTCGCAGCTCAGCTACAAGTCCATCGTATCCCTCGTGCGCAGCACTGTTACCTTCCAACCCGACATTACCCAGCGGCCCAAGCTGCAGAGCGTGTTCAACATTATCAAATCCATCGGTCGGTCATCGGTGGTAGCAACGCCGCATATGGGGCGGTATCTTGTATATACTGCTTTGCGGGCGGACGATCCGGTGATGGCGTATACCTTTTGGGATTTTTTGTTGAGGACCAGCGCGCCGTGGGCCGACCGGGAGCAGGTATTTCAGCGGCGGCTCATCATGGCCCGCATTAGGAAACATCTAACGGAAAAGCGGGTTAAAGAGGACCACGCACAGGTGATGCTCTCGCAACTGCAGAGCCGCAGGATTAACGGGGAATGATGTATGCTTAAAATAATAGAATAATAACTGATTTGCTCCTTGCTCACATGGGAAAGACACCGAGCAATCCGGAGGCATTGTGTCCAATAGAAGCTTCGTCGAGATCAGTTTTTGCCATGCCAATCTCCTGGGTGGAGGCCCGGAGATTGACCGGTGAGCGGCCTCGTGATACGAGTCCATGTTGGGAATTGGCCTAGCAGCAACTGAGCGGTTTCTGAGGAGTGTACGCCTGATCCAGGGTGGATTAAAATCAATTCGATGGAAGAGCTTAAAGCGATGTGACCAAACAGAGGAGCCAGCTCAAAAACCAGCCGATATTCGAGATCTGGGTCATCACTTTCCCCCCCTCCTATGCCTGTCTCCCGTCCTAAGAAAGAGCACAACAGCTCGGCTACACCGCCTTCCGACGATGACTATGCCAAGGAACCTCACACCCAAAACAGCAAAAGCCTGAGTACCAAACGAAAGTTCGTGTCGAAAAGCCCGACCTTTCTCCGCACCCCTTGCCTCTCCCCACATTTACCCCACATCGACCCCGCATTCCCCCTATCCACTCTCTATCCATTCCCCATCTGATTTTGCGCTTGAATGTCATCCCTGTTTTTCTATCTCCCTTTCCCGACCCGCAGAGTCGCTGACGATCAATTTCAAACAGGCGCCAATCCCAAAGTACGCAATTTTCGTGTCGGCTCTATCTTACGCGTCTCTAAGCTAAATTAACGTAGGCTGCGATGCTTGCAGAGCCCGTAAAGTGCGATGTGCGCGCGAGAATCCAGATGATCCGAAACAGTCCTGCAAGCACTGTATCACTCTTGGTATTCCGTGCACGTATGACTATCAACCCAAAAAACGAGGCCCTCCCAATCTGTATGTCATTTCAATCTTGGTCAAATTCTCCTGCTAAGATTTTGAAGCTACTTGCGTCGCTTACAAGAAGCCGCTGCCGCTGCTGCTGCTGTGAACTCGGACAGTCAGACGGAACCCGATGTATCCGCCTCCCCAGTTTCTACAATCGCAAGCCCCACACAGAGCTTACTCTCCCCGTCAATTGGCTCCAAAAGTCCTCCACCCACTTTTCTGGAGCCTTCTCTGAAATCGACAGTTCCGTCGGTGCCCGTTCCTCCGTCGAGGTACCAAATTGCCGCCGACACATTCCATCCCCAATATACTCCTCCAAACTTCATCCCCTCTCCGACATTCAGCGCCGCCCGTCCATCCGAGCTCATTGCCAATGGAAATATCGGCCTCCCCGCACCGAAAAATGAGGATTATCACTCCCCCACAGAGGCCTTCAGCACCTACCCGCTTTACAACTGGTCGTATAAACAGCATCAGGTTCTTCCAGCCCACCCGCCGAATGTCGTGCCTCCACTGTCGTTCTATTATCGACCACGGAGGCTAGATGAGATAGCACCCCGGGATACTATTTCCTTGATAATTGCGCTCTTCTTCGATTTCGTCTATCCCCTTACCCCGTGCATCCATCGACCGTCCTTCATGGCGGATCTGCATGCACGACGAGAAGAACGCGACCCGCTCTTCTTCGCTCTAGTCATGTCTACAGTCGCGTCGACCCTCGTACAAGTTCCCCGCTCGTATCTTCCGATGGAACGCCCGGTGGTACGAAAATTGGCTCAGGTAAGCAAAGTTCAAACAGTTTCCGGTGCTTTCTGAAACCAAACGTTCTCTTGAATAGACGTGCCATGAGGCTAGTCGTCACATAACCATTGCATCCTACGATCCCCCAACGTCGATGCACGTTGTGATTCGTTATTTGTCTGTTCCAATTGTCCCCTTTCCTTTCCGTACACCTTATCCTTGACCACAGCGACTGCGTATACCATTTCTGCGAAGGTCATGACGCTACGCAACACGCTGCCTTCGGCGAAGCAGCGCACATCGCTGTGACTCTTCGCCTGCACGAGGAAGCGGCCTACGAGGGTATCGATCCTATCGAGTGCGAAATCAGACGAAGAGTATTCTGGCTTCTCTTCGGAGGTCAGTTGAAAACCTTTTTGTGTTTGTGTTCTCGCTCTAAGGCATATGCAGCGGACAAGTCCATGTCGATTTTGCTCGGTAGACCCATCTGTTTGCGTGACGAAGACTGCACTCTACACTTCCCCAAGGAACTGGATGATGAATAGTGCGCATGGCTTCCATATTTCTTTTAGAGAAACTAAAAGATTGTGCAGTATCACACCGAGCGCATATCTCCCTCAGCCACACGGCAAGACCGGTATGTACTGCCTAATACAGCACACCTCTCGATCTCTGAACTATTCTACTCCAGCTATTGTATCGGGCTTGAATTACACATCAAGAATTTTTGCTCTTCTGGGGGAAATCCTTGTCCGCATCCGAGTGGATAAACGCTCCCCGCCACAAGGGCAGTTTGCCACAGCTAGATTGGAAGAAGTCGAGTCGCTGCACGCTCGGATACTCTCGGCGTTGGCACACTGTCCGGAACCCCTACGCCTTAAACGCTCGTTCTCGCAGTCGAATGTGCCCGCAGAGTACGGAGGTGCGGGATTCCGGCAAGCCACCTTCGCCGAGGTCAAAGATTTCTTTGACAATCCGAACGCCTCTCGGGAAAATGCATTGAACCCGTTCCTAGTCGTTCAAGGCAATATTTACGTCACTCAGGTTAGTTAACGTGTTTTTACTCCTTCCAGTAGTTATTCATTTGTTCCTTTTGCAGCAATTAGTTCGTTTCGTGATCGAGCAGTACCGCGACGAGTTGGTGATGTCAATTCAAGGCAGTGTGGATGAGCAAAAAGTGGCAGAAGACCGTGAAGCGGTTGCGAGCGATCTTCTCAACATTCTCCACAGGTAAGCGAACCGGACAGGAAATTGCGATTTCGAAATATTGATTTTATTTCTAGCATACCCATTCAATCTATCGCAACAAACGGCCCTAGTTTGGTTCACAAAGTGCGATTTGTTGCCTCCACTTTACTGGATGCAGTACGAAAGGCGGAAACGGCCCCAGCATCGGCCGCTCGGGCGCACGCGTATTTATGTGTGTTGCCATACAGATCCTCTAGGCTCTCGCTGATTTTGCGCTCAAACTCTAGGGGATTTTCTCAGTATCCTGTCAGAAATCGAGAGAAATTATCTGTGCGTAAAATATCTCGCTGCTACTTTCAATCTAACTTACCGTGTGCAGCTTGGATGACGACAGGGATGGTACTTCATCCGGCGACGGGATGAATATGATGGGATGAACTTAACGGAAATTATACATGACATTATAAGGCAGGAACGATGACCACGTCTTGCATTTGCTTTCGACCCTGCATACCCTCCAATATTGTATCTCTGCGTGTGTTTTTATCATTGTATCATCTCGTCCGGATACCATCGTTGTTCATCTGTATAATTTTAACGAGCTACTTATTGTGTTGGTTGTAGTCGATGAATTTCTGGAAATGCATGTCCGGCTTTTATGCCGCTTACGCTGCCCTAAAATATTGGTCGGGGTCACATGATCGCCACTCTCTCATCCCAAACCATGATCGGCGCGACTCTGACAGAGGAAGAAGTCGGCCGACTAGATCGTCAAATAAGGGTATGGGGGTTCGAGGCACAACAACGGCTCGTTTGACACTACCCCCTCTACATACCAGAGCTGATGGACGCGATAGGATGCGAAATGCTACCATTTTAGTAGTCCGACTGCAGGGAACCGCGACAGAAGTCATCAAAAACATTGTATTGTCCGGCATTGGTAAACTGGTGATCATGGATGGCGGGGAAGTCATCGAGGAGGATCTTGGTTCCGGATTCTTCTTCAGAGATGAAGATGTCGGCAAAAAGGTAAGATCGCCGGATCCTATTCTTTGCGGATATTTAATGGTGTTACCTCGGCGGTCTTCGCAAACCAGCGTGTCGATGCTGCAAAAGACCGGATAGAAAGCCTCAATCCTCTCGTGACCGTCGAGACCATTACCACGTTTGCCGCGCTAGAAGGCCCCGATTTCGACGCAACAATACAAGGGGTCGACTTAGTATGCGTGACGGATTGGGACCGGGAAGGTCTCGTGAGTAGGCCATTCCAGCATCCACACAGCTCATGTAATGGCTTGTGCCTCTAGATCCGCATGAATGCAGTCTGTCGACGTCTAGGCAAGCCATTTTATGCCGGTGGCACTTATGGCGTACTGGGCTACATATTTTGCGATCTTCTAACGCATGATTATGTTGCTCCGTGAGTCCGTTTCCTCCGACACTATATGTGCGGTCCGTCATCCTTTGTTGCAGAAACGACCGGTCCGTTCCAAAAGAGGCTCAAAAGAACATTAAATTATCCGCCACCTATCCTCCTCTAACTGAAGCGTTGAAGCATCGGTGGACCAGCCTTACTAAAAGACAAACAAAAGAGCTTAATCCCGCCGTTGTATTCTCTATTCTTGGTAGCTTCCTTTCATTTTCCTTCAGCCACGGCTGAGACATTTTCCATATAGCTCTTTGGGAACACCACAAGGTCCATGGCCAGTTGCCAACGGACGCCGCTGATGCCGGAAAACTGCAATCAATAGCCAATGCTATGATCTCGGCCGCTGACGTGAAAAAGCAGGTGCTCGAAACAATTCCCTCGGAACTTATCCAGTTGGTTCCCTTTTCTTTCTTCCTGGCTTCGTTTTTAACGTCTTGTAGAACGGTGTGCGAGACTGCGAGGACCGAATTCTCTCCAGTTTGTGCAATAGTAGGCGGGATGCTCGCCCAGGATATATTGAAAACCCTTGCTGCTCGAGACCCTCCAATTGCTAATTTTTTCACATTCGACGGTAATACAGGCGCGGGTACTGTGTGCCGAATGTCCATGCCCTGATCTTGAAACCTTTACTCCGAAAATACACCGTGTACAGATGATGTAATTTTGTGCTCACCATACAAGAATCCTATTTGGGCGAATGCAGTGGCGCCTGCCACCAATGAGAAGAAATCCCATGGAACGAACAACGCAAACCCTCGGAACTACGTGGGGCATCGAGTCCTTAACGCCTGTCGCGCCCCCACCTCCGTCGTGTCAAAGAAAATAGACAAGGCTTAGAGCGGACGAGACAGCGACCTTCTCTCCAGGCCGCCGGCGGTCATTCGTTGAGTCCCACTCGTATCACGAGTGCTGTCCTCGAGCAGGCATTGGTTGAGCACAACATTTATTTACGGTCAGGATCGTTGCCCCGGGCCGGGTATACACTTGAACCCGTACCACCATGTCTTCTTTCGACTGCGTTGTGATAGGCTCCGGCAATGCAGGCTCTTGCGCCGCGTTTTCCGCCGCCGAATCGGGTTGTGATAAAGGTGCCAAGGACCTAATCAGGGGCGGCAGCTAACTTCAATCTCGCTCTAAAACAGTCCTGATCGTCGACGTATGTCCCCCTGAATGGGCGGGCGGAAACGGCTATTTCACCGCGGGCGCCTTTCGCACTGTCCATGACGGGTTGCGGGATCTACTGCCGATCGTGAACAATGTCTCTGCGGACCAAGTTAACGCGATTGATATGGACGGATATACGTGCGAAGACTTTCTGGGCGACATCATGAGGCTTGGCGAGGGAAGACCGGATCCAATTTTGGCTGGCACGGTGGTTGACGCGTCGCGGGAGACGATTTCGTGGCTGGCTGATAGTGTTGGGCTGCCGTTCATGTTTTCGTTTCACCGGCAGGCGTATGCCGTTGGTGGGAGGCAGAAATTCTGGGGCGGCATGGTGCTTTGCACCGAGGATGGCGGGAAGGGGCTTATTGCCGCCCATCAACGCGCCCTCGCCAAGGCTAAGGTGGAGGTCTGGTTCAACTGCCCCGCTCTGGAAATCACGACGGAAAATGGCGCAGTGAGTGGGGTGGTCGTCGAGAAGGACGGCACAAAAATGCATCTTCGGACGCCCGCCGTCGTGCTCGCAGCCGGGGGCTTTGAATCTAACCCTGGTTTGCGTGAAAAATATCTTGGAAACGGATGGGAACGTGCAATCGTGAGCGTCGATCAATTTCGAGATTCACCAGTGTTACTGAGCATAGGAAAGTTGAGAGGCACACCCTACAACCAATAAGTCCCTCCTCTTCTCCCGACAGTGCTTACTAGAACAAGAGAATGTACAGGTGACGGGTTTGCACTAGCTGCGGCCTGGCGCCCGCCAGTAAAGTAGATATTACATCCCCTCGGTGTCGTATTGACGCTCTGTATCCAGGACCGGAGACTGGGCCGGCTGTCACAGCACTTGCTGTACATTTTCTTCCCCGTAAACGAGATGTGAATACTGACAGGCTCGACGCATGCAGGGGATGCTGACGCGCCTACGGATGCAGGCGCGCGCGATCTGACGAATCAGTTCACTAAATCAGGGTATCCACTCGGTATCATGGTGAACTCTGTCGGCAAGAGGTTCGTTGATGAAGGGGAAGGTAATATCACCCTGGACGGAAAGCTTGAAAATTGACATACGCATCATATAGACTACCGCAACTACACCTATGCGAAATTTGGAAGAGCCATCCTGATGCAACCTGAAGGGCAAGCCTTCCAAGTCTACGACGCCAAGGTTATTGGGTCCCTGCGCCAAGAAGAATACGGGGACGGGATTGTGAAGAAGATTTTCGCTGACAGCATTGAAGATTTAGCCGAAAAATTGACGGAGAACGGGCTGAAATCGAAGCAGGAGTTTGTTGACACCGTGCGCCAATTCAACGAAGCGGTGAAGAGCTACCAAGCCGAACACCCAGACTCTGTCTGGAACCCTGCAGTCAAAGACGGGATGTCGACGCAGTCCTCAGAGAAGAGGCTCCCTCTGCCCAAATCGAACTGGGCGTTGACGATCGACAAGCCTCCATTCATGGCGGTAGGTGGCGGACTTGCGAGGCGATCACCAATTTGACGGTTTGTCAGGTCAAGGTCGCTTGTGGGGTTCGGACTTTCGGGATCTCTTCAGACACTTCATCGTATCTGACTCTTATGTCGCCAGGTTACTTTCACGTTTGGGGGACTTGCCATTGACTCAGAAACAGCTGGGGTCATTTCCGAAAAGACGTCGAAGGTGATTCCAGGGCTTTTCTGCACCGGAGAGATGGTGGGGCTGTTCCACAAAAACTACCCTGGGGGGAGTGGGCTGATGGCGGGGGCGGTATTCGGCCGGAAGGCTGGTCGGGCTGCTGCCGTGCTCAAGCAATAAGAATATTTGTAGGACTTGCATCTCAACTTGTATTTGTAGTGGTTTGCTCCAAGATGTATGCATTTGATTTTCTCGATTCGGTGGCATGACGTAGCGCTTCACTGCCACTAGTATATCGCGGAGCGCGGTGTTACAACGGCCCATTCATCTTGCGCGCCATTCACTGTCAGTGACCTGCCTTTCGCGTCTTACCCCGCCAGCGACCTGTGCGCGCCATGGCCGAAACCCTTGTCAAAGTTATACACGCGGCGACCGAACAGAACGGCGACGCTCAACCAAAGCCTTCTGGCTCCTCCACCACCTCCGTTCCCTCCAACGGCAACATTTCGCTAAAGCATATATCAGCATCCGTTCCCTCTTCCCCGAAACCCCAGCTACACGACGACCCCGTCCCGTCCTCTTCTATTCACTCTCAGGCACACAACACACCCTCGACGAGAACCGGTCCTCCTCGATCAGTTTCCTATGGCCTGTCTTTGCCCGGCTCGCCCGTTGTTGGGCCCCGCTCATACAGACGAGGAACGGCTCAATCGGACACCGTTATGGAAGACGGACGCTTGCCATTTTCTTTTTCCAGAGACGATGGGTTCAGGACGCCGTTAGAGATGCCTGTTGACAGGAAGGGGAAGAAACGGGAGAGCCGGATCCTGGATGACAGTTGGAACCCATTGAAATGGTTCCACGAGTCCCCCCAGGAGGAGAAACCTGGATTCTTCACTGCCGAGGACAGGAACCCCGAATCAACCCAGGATCAGGAGACGGAGGGGGAAGAGCAAGGGACACCTCGTATTGGGGGCGAATCTGTCCCACAATCCCCATCCGACAAAACAAGGACGGCCCCAAAATGGGGTCGGCTACGCTCTCTCCTTCCCCACATTGCAAGCCAAGGGAGCAAAGCGGTCACACCAGGACCGTCTGCGGTCACCCCGCACGCTGTAAACATCACGGACGAGCTCATCGCTGGCGGTCTATCGACTCTGATGTTGCGTATGTGGTTCGAGCGCGACGAGAAGGATCATCGTCGCATTCCTGCGCTGTTCCACCGACTCCGCATCCGAGTTACGGACAGTTTGAATCCGTTGGATGGCCAAAAATCCGTCTTTCGGATAGAATGTGAATACGCTAATGGCGCCATCCGCTGGGTTGTGTACCGACAACTCCGCGACTTCTTCTCTCTACATACTCATTATGCGCTGTCCAACGCGTACAACCGGAACGTAGATAATCTTCCAGAGTTTCCCAAGACAAGTCAGTCGATCAGCGCCTCGGCGTTCTTTCCTTACTAGTTATGTCCAGGTGTCCCGTACTTCAAGTTCCTCAAAAAAGAAGACAAGGATCTCGGGCCCAAAGATTTTGCCAGAATGCAACGGGAGAGTCTAGAGACATATCTTATTAGTCTAATTCGTGCAGTGGTCAGTCTCACACACCTTTGATTTCCCGAAATTCACGATTCCGCCAGATGTTCCACCCAGCCGCCAATCGTTTAGCTGGCTTCCTTGAAGTCAGCGCATTGTTTATAAACCTTGCTCATTCTGGGGGGATTCAACTCAAGGCCGGGTATCTACAAATCGAGTCAACTAAGACTGGAGGGGGCTTTGGTCGGAAGTCTTCGAGTTGGAAAGAAAAGAAGGAATCAAGATGGTGTGCTGTTCGCGACAGTTACATCGTGGCGATGGAAGAACCGGGGGAGGTACTTGCTCTCCTCTTCCTATTCCTCCGCTGTTTCAGCTTAACACCTTTCTGCTCCCAGCTTGAAATTTGGGATGTCTTCCTTCTCGACGCTGACTTTGAAATCGAACGCCCAAAGCGCTATTATCGTCAGGGACTCAAACTTCTTCACCCGGACACTGGTGAAGATGAAAAGTGCTCCCGCCGTCGAACAGTCTCCATGTGTCCGCAGATAATGACACCAGATCGGTGCTGGGCTCCATACGTGGCTCCATCTCCAAGTTCTTGCATCCCTCCCGTAAGAACAGGACTGGCACAGAAAGAGACGATGACCGGTCTTCCACAACCTCCGGCTCGTCGGCTTCCTCCATCGTCTCTCAACAGCCGGCGCCAATGCTCGATCCTTCAACTAACGTCAATCCTCTATCTGAGACCGAGGACCAGCCCGACGCGGACAGAAATTGGCATCCAGACGAGAAGAAAAAGAAGAGGAGAGTCGAAGATGTCTCGAAACATACATTCTACATCGTCAACTCCCAGATGCGCTTGAAGCTCTTCGCTCGCAACCAGGTTTGCGCGTGGCCTGATTACTTCGGTCCCTGCTAACGACGTATCGCAGAGGCAAATGAAGCAGTGGATCACTGCCTTGGAGAAAGTCAAATCATCTGCCTATTGCCAACCCAACAGATTCGATAGCTTCTCACCTATACGATTGAACGTAGCGGCGCAGTGGCTGGTCGATGGCGTTCGTCTACCTTCGTTCTCTCCAGATGCACGCTAATGCATGTTTGCCAGCGGGACTATTTCTGGAATCTTTCCCGCGCGCTCCTTCTCGCACGAGAAACCATCTACATCCATGACTGGTGGCTTTCGCCAGGTACAGAGCCCACAGATTTTGGATGCGAATTGCTCACTCTACTTAGAACTTCAAATGCGGCGGCCGAACAAGGATCGGTATCGCCTCGACCGGCTATTGGAGCGGAAGGCGAAGGAGGGCGTCAAGATATATGTTATTCTCTAGTACGTTCCCCTCTTGGAATGTTGGGCCGCGACTGATACCTACCGCAGCCAGGAGGTCTCCAGCCGAACTACCCCGACTGACAGCAAGTGCGTTGATCAATTCAAATTTAGCATACCTGGGAGGCTCATAAATATCCAGCTACGCGAAACAACGGCTGACTGCTCTGCACCCCAACATCCTCGTTCAGCGTTCGCCTTCTCACTTCCAGACTGGCACGTTCTATTGGGCGCATGTAAGCAGATGCGTTATACCGATCGTTGCCGGAGACTGACCCTTTACAGCACGAGAAAATGTGCGTGATCGACCAAACCATCGCCTTCATGGGTGGGCTCGATCTTTGTTTCGGCCGGTATGTGCTTCCAGCTTCAGTACGTGGGGCGTGGTCGTGACTGCGTTTTAGGTGGGACACGCCGCAGCACGTGATCATTGATGATGTCGACGCAGGCGGCGAGCAGTCGGAAATCTGGCCAGGTACTTGCCGGCGTCTCAATCTAAATTCCTTTCTAACTGTATGCATGTCATCAGGAAAGGATTATAGTAACCCCCGGTTGTCTGATTTCCATACTCTGAATAAACCGGAGGAGGACATGTATGATAGAACAAAAGTCCCTCGGATGCCATGGTAAGCAGGACGTCGTCTGATATTACCCCTCAACAGCCCTTGACGACCTCGTAGGCATGATGTGGCAATGCAGGTTGTGGGCCAACCTGCGCGAGATCTATGTCGTCATTTTGTCCAGCGGTTCGTCGTTTCTTTCTTGATCCATAGTTCAAGAGCTGAACGAGATTACAGTTGGAACTATCTGCTGCGAATCAAAGTGAGGTTTTGTGCCCGATATGGCCGCAGATAAACCCTGATTTTGGGCAGAATCATAGTCGGATAATGCCGTTCCTCCTGCCACCTCCGGAGTTCAGACCCGGCGAACTGACACAAATGCAACTAACCGGCACATGCGAGATGCAAATATGCCGCTCGGCAGGTCCTTGGTCTTTGGGTACCAAAAAGACAGAGCATTCGATCCAAAACGCCTATCTCAAAGGTTTGCCCTATTCACGCTGGATCATTATTTTCTGTTGACGTCACACGAAGCCATCCAACTTTCGGAGCACTTCGTATACATTGAGAATCAATTTTTCATTACCTCGTGAGTCGACCAACACCAAGGGATTCCTTGTCTAATATCTATCTGTTCGCAGCACTGTTGTCAATGACGTCAAAGTGGAAAATAAAATTGGAGATGCGATAGTCAAGCGGATTATACGGGCATACCACGACAAGATGCCGTGGAAATGTTGTATCGTAATTCCTGTGCTCCCAGGCTTTACCTTCCCCGTGGATCACAGCGACGCCAGTGCCGTAAGATCAGCGATGTACTTTTGTCCCCCCACTAAATGATCTTCACAGATTCGAATTATTCTCGAATGTCAGAATCGTACCATCGCCAGAGGACCAAATTCCATCTTTTCGCGTCTAAGAAAGGAAGGCATTGATGTACAGTGTATCCCTGAAACCCGACCGTTCCGCGACCGACTATTTAATCTAGCCCGACGAGTATATCTCCGTCTTTTCGCTGCGAAACTGGGGCAAGCTCCGGGGAGATGTTCTCTCCACAGAACAGGCAAGCATCGCCGCTACTGACCCTTGCTGTCCTAAATGCCATTCAGGTTTACATCCACGGCAAGGTTTGCATAGTGGACGATCGTTTGGCCATCATCGGTAGCGCCAATATCAATGAACGGTCCCAGCGCGGAGACCGCGATTCCGAGCTGGCGGCTGTGATCAGGGACACCGATTTGATTGACGGGTATTTCCTCAATTCCTATTGACTTAGCCATTCCTAATATTCGTGCAGTACCATGGCAGGTAAACCGTTCAAAGTTGGACGGTTCGCACACACTCTTCGCGTTCGACTGATGAGGGAGCACCTCGGGATCGACGTCGATAATCTGGACGAAGACCATCTCATGGCGAGGAAACCTGTCAAACCGGAGAATGAACAGGAAAAATGGGTACCAGACGCAGACGAAAACGACGGCTACGTGAAGGATCCCAAAAGGAAACCTGCTGCGCGGGCTTTGGCTGGCACGATTATTGATGGGATCAATCAGGGTTAGGGTTGCATCAATTTTTTTCTTTTGGTCAACTCATGAGACCGATATTTAGGTATCCACGGTGGGGTCGACGCAAGCTTAAACACCGAGTCGAAACTACTCCGGAAAGTGGGGTTGGTTCATAACTCGATGGCCCACAGCGCTGGCGACGAGTCGTTGGATGCAGAGCGCAAAACGTATGATCGCCAAGGAAATCTCCAAGAGGGCTTTGCCAGCTCAATGGTACCTACGCTGGAGGAGAAGACAGTGATGGAGCATCGTCCACCGACGGAGAAAGCCGACAATACTCCTGTAGCAGAGAAACTTGAATCCGTCCCGGAAGATGCCGCTTCGGAGAAAAGAAGCGAGGCTGTAGACGAAGGCCCCAAACCCAATGGCGAGACGCATGGTGAAATACCGCCGCAGGAAGAGGGAAAGCCTCCACAGCCTAGGACTGATGACGGGGACCTGTTTGGGGCACCCGCCGATGCATCGACGACAGCCAAGACTGATGACCAGCCTCCTCATGCTCGATCTGGAGTCGATGACGCTACCGAGGAAGAGAGGGCCGCCCCGGGCGCCCGTTCTATACTTCGCCGACACCTGGGCGCCAAGCTCGGCAGCAAAACCTGGACGTTGCCCACTCCTAGGCCCAAAGTAGACGCAAATGGCTTTGAAGATCCGATATGCGATGAATTTTGGAAGAACGTCTGGGTCGCTTCCGCGACGCACAATGTTTGTGCTAATTACTACTTTTCGTTATCGGGCCTCACTCTATTATTAGACGGAAATATACCGCAAGGTCTTTCATGCTATTCCGGACGATCTCGTCACAACCTGGAAGCAGTATAAGGAATTCGTTGTTCATCATGAACGAATGAACAAACCGGTAAGCGCAACCTTGTACTGTGTGGCGTGTTCTGACCATGGTTCAGCCGAGAGATAGCACGACTCCGGAGGCAGTTGCTCGAGTTCCGTCAGAGACAGGCGACGAGGGAGCAATACCACCCGATTCAACCGCGCCGGGAAACCCCGCAGGCCACCCAGTTAACCAGCCCGGTCCGAAGCCCACTCCACACTCTGATGACAAGGCGGGGGATGAAGGGGTTGCCAGCAAGGACGGCTGTGAGTCTCCTCCGGACCCTAATATCAATGCGTCGGAAAAGCGCAAAGCACGAAGCTCTGGGACAGAACCGTTTGAAAAATGGGAGCGGGACGAAATGGAGAAACTCTTGGGGAAACTGAACGGTCATCTTGGTTTGTCAGCTTGGTTTTCTAGTCAGTCATTTCCTGATTATGAACGCTTGCAGTGCTCTACTCTCACCGTTTCCTGGAAGGGGAGGATGTCGCGAATAACTTTTTGTTCAACGCGGACAGGTGGGTGGTGCCGACTCCTATCTCAATTTTACTAAGGCGTTAGTGCAGATTGTTACCCATACCCATTTACGATTAATTATATTTACTTTCACCAACATACACGATTACTTCCAAGGACCTACCATAGTTTATTAAACGGACAAGACTAGACGTGCTAATAGTGATAGCTGAATTGACAAATGTGCCTGCCAGCCTGAACGATTGTCAGCACTTGCTTAGTGTAGTTCATCATGACTCTTGAATTACGAGGAGTGCGATAGCTTTCGTGGTGTCCACTTACCTCTTTGGGGTTCGTATAGCGGGCATCAAACGTCGTTTTTGGCAGGAAATGATATCATCGGGAGTTGCCGCCCAATCTGCCATTCTCCCGAACAAAAGTCCCGAACATGGCCTAGTGAGTGAGGTCAGGAGTTTTACTAGTTCAACAGTCAGCTTTGCGCAGAACGGTAAAATGCGTGCACGCTGACGAATCGATTTGTCCGATAATCGGCACCTGTGGGATTTTATCGACAAAAGTGCTGTCGATCTGGCCTATCATAAATCCGAAGCCAGGGTATATATTGAGGGACATGGTCGCCCACAAGCACAACAATTCTTCGCCGACGCCCATAAACAACCATGTCCGACGCCTACCTCGCAGCCATCGCCACCCGTCGCACCAACTATGCGCTCACCGCCAAATCGTCCGTCCCTGACGAGAAGCTCGAGGCCATTATCAAACACTGTGTGCTTCACTGCCCCACCTCGTTCAACACGCAGTCGAGCCGCGCTGTCCTCGTTATCGGCGCGGAGAACACCAAGCTGTGGAAAATGATTAGCGAATCTGCGCTCAAGGGCCTCGAGGGTTTGTTTCGTCCACATTCCACGCACTGCAGACATGCTCACGAATAATCCCAGGCGAGCACAAAGCTTCCATGCAGGGCAAGCTGACCGCGTTCGGCAGCGGCTACGGGTCAGTCATGTTCTTCGAGGACCAGGCCGTTATCGACGCTATCACGGCCAAAATCCCTGCGTGCGTTTCGCGTCCTCTTCCGCGTCGTTGTTCAGTTGACTGACAGTTCGCGAACAGCTACACCAAGCAGTTCCCTGTGTGGAGCACCAACGCAACAGGGATGCTCCAGCACGCAGTGTGGACCTCGTTCAGCCCTTGAGGGTCTCGGCGCGAACCTGCAGCACAATGGCGCGTACTCGGACGAGCTGGTGGCGGACATCCTCAAGACGTTTGGGTTGCCGTCGACGTGGACCTCCACCGCCATCATGCCCTTCGGAGTCCCTGCCGCCCCCCCAGGTACAGTACCTGCTCATTCCAGGGACCTGCACACTCACTCTTCCTCCAGGCGAGAAGGCATTCGGCCCGATCGAGGAGCGCTTCAAAGTTTTCAAAGCGTAGATTAAGAGCACAGGTGGTCCTAGCCGTCGTAGATTGATGTAAATGTAGAGTGCAATGGAAGACTTCGTTCGTTGTGAGGAGCGTGGTCGTCGAAAGCCAGAGCACATCGTAGTCGTGTGCAAGGGAGGGCCGAGCGACCGGCGGCCGAAACACGTCCATTTTGGGTGATCTACCTTCTTCGCTACTCTCAACCCGGAGTCAGCCGTCGCGTACCCCAGTCCTCTACATGCCTACTACTAGTGTCCTAATCAACAAGAGGCAAGTTTTTTTAACGTGCGTTTAGTTGACACCCGCAAATGGTGGGAAAGCCAGATGCACGCGCACTAAGCCTGGGGCCCGCGTCAAGGGAGCACGAGGATGGAGTCGAAGCTCTCACCCGCCCCCAGGAAATAATGTGGCCCGCCTCCACGCGCTGCCAAAGTCCACATCTCCGTGGCCTCGACAAAACTCGGCACGCACATCTCTCGCTCCGTCTCCACAACTCCGTGGCCTCGGAAGATACACCCCGCTTACATGGCGCCGCCGACCACCGATACAAACCGCAGCGCGGGACAATGGGGATGGCCGGGGAAGTACAGGAAGAAAGAACAGAAAGCCAGAGAAACTGACCGGTCGCCCGCCGGGCATCTTCGGGGCCCTGTCTTGAGGCGGGATCCCTCGTGTCTTGAGCGGGCTCCCCCCGTGGTCTGTCTTGAGGCAGGCTCCCCCTGCGGTCTTGAGTCGCCTAGCGAAGGATCCCCCAACGGTCTTGGTATCTTGTCTTGAGACAGGATCCCCCAGCGGTCTTGGGTCTTGTCTTGAGTCAGGATCCCCCAGCGGTCTTAATCTTGTGCGGGCTCCCCCCGAGGTCTTGAGCTGCCTAGCGAAGGATCCCCCACCGGTCTTGATGTCTTGTCTTGAGACAGGATCCCCCAGCGGTCTTGACTCTTGAGCGGGCTCCCCCCGAGATCTTGAGCCGCCTAGCGAAGAATCCTCTTGAACGGGCTTCTCCCTGTTGGTCTTGAACGTCTTGGACTTGAACTTGAAGCGTCTTGATCCCTGACGCTTGAGGCCTTGGACTTGAAGGCTTGAGGTGGGCCTTGATACCTGCGCGAGGTCTTGAATCTTGAAATGTCTTGAAGCCGGTCTTGATTCTTGAACGGGCTCCCCCCGTGGTCTTGAGCGTCTTGCACTTGAAGCGTCTTGACTAGCCTTGCGCGTTGAAGTCTTGAAATCTTGAACATCTTGGACTTGAGGCGGGCCTTGACTCTTGCGCGAGGTCTCGACTCTTGAGCGAGGTCTTGAAGCTTGAAAGTGTCTTGAAGCGGGGCTTGATTCAATCTTGAGGCCTTGAGGCTTGCGCAGTCTCCCACTGAGGTCTTGAGCGTCTTGAGGCGCCTCTTGACTGTTGCGCGGTCTTGAGTCTCGAGCTTGAAGGCTTGTGGCGGGTCTTGAGGTCCTGAACTAGAATAGGCCTCAGTGAGTCATCGCAAGGTCTTGACGCTCGACGCTGGCTGGGGTCTTGAGGTGGGGACGAAGAGAAGAGCGCCATCGCCTGGGCTGAAGACCTGTCAGCCACATACGATCGTAGTCAGTCGCCGGTGGCTGACTAGAGCAAGCAACGACGCACCAGACCCCCGTGAAACCTGGCGGGCGAGCACGAGCTGCGCTGGGCGGCGAGTCGCAGAAGAACGGGCGGATGGGACGTACGAGGGCGAGAAACGGGCAGACAGGCGGAAGAGGGCGCACGACAGGGGACGAGTTTTGTCCACGGCGAGGAGCGCAGAACGCGCGAAGGTCAGCATCTGCTCGAGCGCAAAGGGATGGAAGACTAACCACACTCACTGTCCAGCAGTCAACGGCGAGCTCTTGTGTGAGAGAGCACAAGCGGGGAAGTGGGGGCGAGGCGAGATGGTGGTGGTGCGGAAGCAAGAGAGGTGGGGCGGTGGCTGACCATATCCTCCCTCCCTTCCCAAAGTCACTTTGGTGTTATTTGCCCTTGCTCGCGTGGAAGGGAAATCGAATCATGTGATCGCGTTCTACTGTCGGCTCATGACGCGACGCTGAAAATTTTGGTTGAAGGTCTAGTCTAAATTTCTGCATAATACGGGTACGGATTCGTCTTGATGTATTGCAAGATATTGGTCCGCGCTCTGGTCATTCACGACGTTCATCAACCTGGAGCCTCCTGAGGCCTCGGAAAAGCTCGCAAAGTTCCTTGTCCACCAACTTCGCTGAGTAACTATGGTTCATCAAGCGACCTTGCCCTCGCACGCTCCAGGTATCTCCCGCTCCGCTTCCATGACTCAAACATCTACTGGCCCGCCTTCGGCCCAGTCTGTCGATACCGCCATCATTCAGTTGCGCCACTGGCAGCCCAGCCCGCCCCAGTTAACGAGGCTAAGCGTCTACTCGTTTCTCGGAGACGAGTCTTGCTCGTTTGCAAAGATCTATTTGAGGTCCAAACCCTCATGTGTTTAATGAGCGAGTCCATTGATGGCTTCACTCCGAGAATGTACCTGTCGCTCGGGCTTTCGTGTACAAACTCTGGGACAAGAGCCATTTATTATCCATAACGAGGTCGCGACAACAAACGAGTTTGGATGACGAAATTACTGGAGGGCGATTGTTGAAGGTCCCAGAGCTGCTACATTACATACATTTGCAAATGTTATTCTACAAGTTCTTTCCATCGGCAATCAGCCCAGGATCCCAGCTGCCCAAAATACTCTTCAGGTTCCTCATCTGTCCATGCCTTGAAAGTGAACCAGATATGGCGAGCATCTTTTCCTGCCTTGATTGCGGGGATATATTCCACAGTACGTTCGTTTAAGACCTCAAATACTTTGAGTTACGCGTGTGGGGTTGAATAAAAGCTGCTTACTTGGAAATAGTGTTTCGCATACCCTTTATACTCGGCAACATGTTCATCGGATGGGTCATCCATTAGACGGGAAAGGACGGGGCACCCGTCGCCGTTAATTTCGAGGTCGACTTCAGTGACCATTTGGGGATCTGAGAGAAGTGCTGGTACAATGTGACCTGTTTCCCAGTCGTACAAGGAGGTAACAGTGGGCGGGTCTGAATCGGTGATTGTCATATTGTGGATACCGAAATCGCCGTGCTCAAGAACTAGACGATAGAGGTCGCAGTGCTCCTCCTCAACCGGGAAAACGTGTGGGATGAGTCGTAGGAGCGACTGTTTGGCACGCACGGCCATTGGGCCGACCACATTGTGGTCTGGTTCCCAACCGATCACGTCGCCTTCGTTCTTGATCGTCTCTTCGACCTTCGAGACTAGGAAATGGATCGCGAAATTGCGAGTTGGTTCGACATCACCAGGCAAAACCTTCGGATTGGGCGGGCATCGGGGGAGCCACAATTTGGCAAAATCGAGGGGAACATCGAAGCGAAAAAGAGCTGCTCTTATTCGTGCACTTTGGCTTAATATTGCGAGCTGGAAATATGCAAGTCAATATCCTGGGAGCCGAATGAGCGTGGAATTACTCTTTTGTCCCTGTTGTCTGGCCACACATTCTTGACTCCTTCCGCTTTCTCGAATACGAAAATTGGTCTTCCGACTAGATCTTTAGGTATTTCTGCGAGGTCTTTGTCGCTCCGCTGCACTTGCGTTGGCCCGCGATAATAGAGGAGATTCGAGGCCAAGATCTCCCGGTTGGCCCTCAGAAGTTGATAGGTCGCAGCCTCGAACTCAATCTCGACAACCAGCTGGGCAATAGGCCAGCCGTGATCATGATATTTTGGCCAATTGACATCCGAACGCCGCACACGGACTAACACATCTTTGCCATTATCAGTTTGGATGTGGATGCCCTGGGTCACAGAAAATCTAAATTCAGGGATTTATTCAGATCTTCACATTGCAGCGCTCACAAAATAATTTGAACCCTTCCCGACGTGTGGGACGCCGATAACACGGCAGCGTAAATTTTTCTCAACTTCGCTAAACACGTCCTGGACGCTAAACCGGAAGAGCGGCTCTCCGTTCTCGATTTTATTGAGCAAACCAGTTCCATCGAAGTCCTTGGGCCATTCATCCCACCAGCCATCGGAACTTGCGGGGGAATCGGTAGATTTAGATTCCAAGTCGCCAGTGCCCGCGGCGGGTACAACGGGCATTTCAAAATTTAGGCAGGTTACCTCCTCGTTGAGGTGTCCGTCGATAGACTAATAGTGGGTGTTTCCAGCGTTGGACCCACATAGTGACTCACTAAGTGACTCCATCACCCCATCATAATCATGATGCTCCAACCGGACCGGGGCGGCCGGGCCAACTCTAGATCTGGGACCCAACCTATTACTTTAAGACTCCCTGCTCACATCGCGACGAGCTTACCAGATGACTCTCGGAGTACCGGCGATCTTAGAATACAGTCTGATCCCTGGCAGAGATCTCCCCTGCCCGAGTCTTTCAGTCACGATATTTCCTTGCGTTTCCTCGCGGTTCCTCGCACTGGCTCCGGTGACCCTGTCCTCCTGCCCTCGCTCGGCTACGTTCTCTCGCTGGGACAGCGAACCGACCTTTTCGTGGTATCACAATGCCGTCCTCTTTGTGGGTGTACCATATGAATCCTACATATCCATCAAAAGATACCGCGCATGTTTTAACCAATACTCTTCCTCGCTCGCGATTGTTCCGATGCTTGCGGGACTCGGCGTCCTCACTTGGCGCCTTGCGGGCGAAATCGTTCGACGGGAAAATCATATCGATCGATTTCTTTGGTTTCGAATCTCACGGCAAAAGTAAGAACATGACTTGGGCGACAAATGCTGTATCTGTGGGTGCAGGCACCAATTCTCCTGGGCCGCATGTGGACAATATTTTCCATGATCTTGAGCGCCTTCAGAGACTTCTATTCTTTCCGGCTCCCGCGGTTAACAATTGCCTCGCTTCCTGTGGATTTCTTAGTCCAGACACTAGGATGTAGCCATGCCTGGCACGCTCCAAATCATTCTATGTTAAGGAGTTTTCAAAAAAAAATAGGCACCCTTTGCTTGCTGCCGCAAGAGGCCTGTATGCTGGACGACCACATGAATTTCTGATGTGTTTCAACCAATCTATTGACTTCGTATAGTGCAGTGGCATCTGTGGGCGTAGAAGCGTCTCTTCAATATTCTTCCATTCCTCTCAGCGCCTGATAACGTCTTTATGGCCGTATTTGGAGGACTCTCAATAATATCTGTTTCAGCCAATCGACCAGTGTGGTGGCATCTGTGGGTGCACCCGCATGTCCCCAATATTCTTCAATTACTGCTGGCGCCTGATAAGCCTTGACTCGTACTTGACACTGAATTAAGGACTCCGCAGAGCGCCCGGGAAAACCTATAAGTACCAGGTCGTTCCACCCAAATTTTCCAGTCGCAAACCAGTTTTCGCACTTCCTGCCTCTATTATTCCAATCACCATGACTGCCGTCCTCAACCGCCAATTCTACAATTCCCTTACATCTCTCGGAGAAGCCCATTCCGCCGTTGTCGCCAACGAGGTATGCCATTTGTTTGAGATGCCACAAGACCTTGTCCAACAATACTCTCGTAGACAGCGATCATGGCGGCCATCGATGGGCCCGTCCACGATATTTTTCTTAAATATTCTGTCCAAGACGTCCTCTCTTTGTACCTTCAGCACCGCCATCACACCGTGGGTGAAGGAGAGGCCGTGGTCAAAGTGGAGGGCACCGCTCACCTCATGGACGCCCACACCGTCGGTCAGGTCACCAAGGTCGGCAATGCGATTGTCCCGACGACTTGGATGATTATAGAAGGCCAAACGTACCCTATGGAATTCTCAGTCGTCAAAGCGTTCGAAGCCCAGTAAGCATTTGCTCCTATGTCTGGACAGTCCTGATTTTTTCATTCGGTGGTTAGGAACAATGTGAATCCCCCTCAGGAATTCGTCAAGGAACTTGCAGGTGTTCTTCTCAAGGCTGGATGCGAAAACCTTTTCGGTCTCGATTCGGTTTGTGCCGATGATTGGGTCGAAATGAGTATCGGTGATGCGAGTGTTGTGGTGCCATGCACCCCCGGCCAAGCAGAGGCTGCCAGCGACGATTACATCCCAGTTTCGTTCGTATTTGATCGCAACAATACAAAGGCCAGGGTCCATGGCAAATGCGGCCCAGGCGCCCACAAGCACACCTCCAAGCCCAAACCCGCCCCTCCCAAGTAATAATGTCAAACAACAGCACCGGTGCTTTTTCTGACGCTAAAAAATTGGGCACATCGCTGACTCTTATTACCTAGTTGTTCTCCAAGGCCTTTCCTTACCTCACTTCTTTGTGTACTAGTGCTTGAAATAGTGATGAGCTGTGGTTTCCGTAAACCTGTATAGAAGTCTATGCCTTCTGTGACGATCCTGAAATTCTGCTACGCCGTCCGCTAGCCCGTTTCCGTTATAATTCAATAATTTTCTCGCAAGTATGCAGCGGAGTTCCCGATACACAGACGCTAGCCACCAACTTCGGGAGTTTATCTTACGAAGCGATGGGATGGGTGAGGAGTGGGACATGCGGCGTGGCGAACAAGTGGCGAAAGGTTAAACCCGCTGCATATCTGATCCTCACAGGATAGGGTAATCCGGCAATAACTCGACGGGCGCAGCTTCATACGCATCACATAGAATAAGTTGGATGCCGGTTATGCTATACACTTATTGAGTTCTTGCCATCGACGATCGGCCCACGATCCTAATCGTCCAAAATACTCTTCGGGACCCTCATCCCTCCATGCCTTCAGGGTGAACCAGATATGACGAGCATCAGTTCCTGCCTTGACTACGGGGATGTATTCCGGGGCTCGCTCGTGCAAGATCTAAACAGTGTTGGGTGATAGAGATTGAGAACAAAACCCGCAGTCACTTACCTTGAAGTAATGTTTCGCATAGCTTTCATACTCTGCAACGTATTTTGCAGTTGGCTCATTCATCACTCGGGAAAGAATAGGGCACCCTTCGCCGTTAATTTCCAAGTCGACCTCTGTGGCAATCTGGGGATCGGATAGAAGTGCCGGAACAATGTGGCCTTTTTCCCAGTCGTATAAAGAGGTGACAGCGGGTGTGTCCGCGTCGGTGATTGTCATGTTGTGGATACCGAAATCGCCGTGCTCAAGAACTAGACGATAGAGGTCGTAGTGCTCCTCCTCAACCGGGAAAACGTGTGGGATGAGTCGTAGGAGCGACTGTTTGGCGCGCGCGGCCATTGGGCCGACCACATTGTGGTCTGGTTCCCAACCGATCACGTCGCCTTCGTTCTTGATCGTCTCTTCGACCTTCGAGACTAGGAAATGGATCGCGAAATTACGAGTTGGTTCGACGTCACCAGGTAAAACCTTCGGATTGGGCGGACACCGGGGGAGCCATAATTTGGCAAAATCGAGGGGAACATCGAAGCGAAAAAGAGCTGCTCTTATTCGTGCACTTTGGGCTAATATTGCGAGCTGGAAATATGTCAGCATCATAGGAGCCAAATGTGAATGGAATCACTCTTTTGTTTCGGTCGACTGGCCACACGTTATCAACTCCTTCCGCTTTCTCGAATACGAAAATTGGTCTCCCGAGGAGATCTTTGGGAATTTCTGCGAGGTCTTTGCTATTCCGCTGCACCGGCCTGCGATAATACAGGAGATTCGATACCAAGATCTCCCGGTTCGCCCTTAGAAGCTGATAGGTCGCAGCCTCAAATTCAATCTCGACCGCAAGTTCGGCAATAGGCCAGCCGTCATATCTTGGCCAATTGACATCTGAACGCCGCACACGAACTAATGCATCTTTGCCATTATCGATTTGGATGTGAATGCCCTGGGTTACAGAAATCTAAACTCGGGGGTCTATTAAGATCTTCACATTACACTCACAAAATAATTTGAACCCATCCCGACATGTGGAACCCCAATGACGCGGCAGCCCAAGTTTTCCTCAACTTCGCTAAACACATCCGGCACACTAAACCGGAAGAGTGGTTCTCCGCTCCTTTCGAGCAATCCAGTTCCATCGAAGTCTTTGGGCCATTCGTCCCGGCACCAGCTCTCGGAACTTGAAGTTGAATCGGTAGATTTAGATTTTAAACCAGGACTGGACATCTCCTGTTCAAGATGAGATTTGTGGAACGAGAGCTAAGCGTATACGACGGAATCTCTGTCGAATGACAGGCTAGTTCGTGAAGTTTCAAACAGAGTAGGTGGTCGCATTGGACCCACAACGCGTTGATCTGATTTAGATCTAAACAGTCCGACTTGACGCCAGCGTGGGCGACATCCTACAGATGCAGGAACCAAGTGGGCATTGAATGGGCCCCCGTTATACTTAGATTGGCGGGCGCGGGGCCGCCGCTGCAAGTCGGAGTGCTTCGGAGTGTCGAACTGTTGCCACTAGCCAGCACCCGATTGAACGGAGCGATCGTAGCCAATCCAAACAAGACTGCATTGCTGAGGTTTTACAAAATACCGACATTGTGCTGCTAGCGTTGGGGGGGCGGGAATACAAAGCGAAAGGACAAGTGAACGAGACTCAAGTCTAGTTGTGGCTTTGGTTCTGTGTGGCTCTGTGTGGCACGATTACCTAAGCTCACGGTTCCGCGTTCTCCAGAACGACGATGAGCTATCCGCCTCCGCCAGGCTTCATGCCTCCCCCACCTGGCTTCATGCCCCCTCCGCCGGGCATGGCTCCGGGTAATCAGGCCTCTACCTCCAAGCTTCCTCCCGAAGGTCCGCCGATCCACGACGTGCCTTCAAGTCCCAAGTCATACTCACTTTTTTTTCTCCCCAGTCTTGGCCCAGAAGTCCATGAAATGGGTTCAAATGCAGCGGAAAAGATACGGAGAGAAGAGGAAAGGTGGATACGTGGACATGGGCAAACAGGTCCGTCCTTGTCACTCGATATGCTATTCGCATTTTTCATTCGCACTCCAGGATTTACCCCCCGAACACGTCCGCAAAATCATCAAGGACCATGGCGACATGAGCAATCGCAAGTTCCGAAACGATAAGCGCGTCCATCTCGGCGCGCTCAAATACGTCCCTCACGCGGTGATGAAGCTCCTCGAAAACATTCCTTATCCGTGGGAGCAGGTCCGCGAAGTCCCTGTCCTCTACCATATCACCGGCGCCATCACATTCGTGAACGAAATCCCCCGCGTCATTGAGCCTGTCTATCATGCACAGTGGAGCACGATGTGGCTCGCCATGAGGAGGGAAAAACGGGACCGCAGGCATTTCAAGCGCATGCGCTTCCCACCGTTCGACGATGAGGAACCTCCTTTGGACTACGGTGATAACGTTCTCGATGTGGATCCTCTTGAAGCTATTCAATTCGAGTTGGACACGACCGAAGACCAGGCTATAATCGACTGGTTCTACGACCCCAAACCCCTCATCGACACACCAGCAGTCAATGGCTCGTCGTACAAGTATTGGTCACTCTCCCTTCCTGTCATGGCCAACCTGTACCGCATGGGGAGGACCCTTCTGTCAGACCAACCTGACAAGAATGCCAGCTACTTGTTCGACAAAAATGCATTCTTTACCGCCAAGGCCCTCAACATGGCGATCCCCGGTGGGCCCAAATTCGAGCCACTGTACCGTGATATGGATACATTCGACGACGACTGGAACGAGTTCAATGACATTAACAAGGTCATTATCCGCCAACAAATTCGGACCGAGTACAAAGTCGCGTTCCCGCATTTGTACAATTCCCTCCCTCGCTCCGTCCGGATTTCGCCCTACCACACACCCAAGAGCGTGTACATACGCACCGACGACCCCGACCTCCCTGCATTCTACTTTGATCCGCTCATTAACCCTGTCTCTCTGCGTGGCCATTCCGCAAAGAATGCGCCGCTTATCTCACACGAGGAATCCATCTTCGGTCCCAATGGTGCAGACGACGACTCGTTCCAACTGCCCGAATCCGTCGAACCATTCCTGGAAGACAAGGACCTCGAGAACGAGCTCACCGCGGATGGTATCGCACTGTGGTGGGCACCTGAACCATACAACCGCCGCTCTGGACGCATGAGGCGGGCGCAGGATATACCTCTCGTTAAGAATTGGTATCTTGAGCATTGTCCTCCAAATCAACCGGTCAAAGTTCGGGTCTCGTATCAGAAGCTTTTGAAGTGCTTCGTGTTGAACGAGTTGCGGACGAGGCCCGAGAAAGCGATGACGAAGAAGAATCTCTTCCGTCAGCTGAAAGCCACCAAGTTCTTCCAGACGACCAAGTTGGATTGGGTCGAGGCGGGGTTGCAGGTTTGCAGGCAAGGTTACAATATGCTGAACCTGTTGATTCATCGCAAGGTTGGCTTTCGTTTTCTTTGTGCCGGCATTCATTAACGGGCAACCTGTAGAACTTAAATTACTTGCATTTGGATTACAACATGAACTTGAAGCCGGTCAAGTATGTGGCTCCTGCCT
Source organism: Mycena latifolia (assembly GCA_029289555.1). Classification (NCBI taxonomy): domain Eukaryota; kingdom Fungi; phylum Basidiomycota; class Agaricomycetes; order Agaricales; family Mycenaceae; genus Mycena; species Mycena latifolia. Next base: position 169,413 of record JARJLE010000050.1, read on the forward strand.
CTGTATCCTTTGATTCTTTCTGATATATACTGCAGAACGCTTACGACGAAGGAGCGCAAAAAGTCACGTTTTGGAAACGCTTTCCATCTCTGCCGTGAAATTCTCCGGCTGACGAAGCTTGTTGTCGACGCACACGTACAATTCCGTCTGGGTAACGTTGACGCCTTCCAGCTTGCGGATGCCCTCCAGTACATCTTCGGGCACATTGGTGCCTTGACTGGAATGTACCGTTACAAGTACAAGGTTTGTCCTGGCTATATTTTTACTGTTTTTCTTGCTTATGTCTTATGTAGCTCATGAGGCAAGTCCGCATGACCAAGGACTTGAAGCATTTGATCTACTACCGCTTCAACACAGGCCCTGTCGGTAAGGGCCCTGGATGTGGCTTCTGGGCTCCCGGCTGGCGTGTGTGGCTGTTCTTCATGCGCGGTATCGTCCCCCTTCTCGAACGATGGTCAGTCTTGAGTATTTATACCGGTGGCATCCTTCCTGATTTAATGCTCCCCAGGCTTGGAAATCTTCTGGCTCGCCAGTTCGAGGGCAGGAACAGCAAGGGCGTGGCAAAGACGGTAACGAAGCAGCGGGTGGAGTCCCAGTATGATCTCGAACTCCGTGCGGCGGTCATGCACGATATCATGGACATGATGCCCGAGTCAATCAAGCAAAACAAAACCAAGACGATTTTGCAACATTTGTCTGAAGCGTGGCGATGCTGGAAGGCAAACAGTAAGTAGAAGCCGCAATGCAGTCAGTGGTCGGTTGTACTAACGCTCAACTAGTTCCCTGGAAAGTTCCCGGTATGCCCACCGCTATCGAGAATATCATCCTCCGGTACATCAAGAGCAAGGCTGATTGGTGGTGTTCGTAAGTGTATTCACTTTTTGCCTACTTTTGTCAATTAATATATACGCGCAGTGTGGCCCATTATAATCGTGAACGTATCAGACGTGGAGCGACAGTCGACAAAGCCGTCGTGAAGAAGAATCTTGGTCGTCTTACCCGTTAGTTGCTTCGCGTCCCCTACTTCCCCTTTCTAACTACTCTTCGTCAGGTCTCTATCTCAAAGCAGAGCAGGAGAGGCAGCACGGCTACCTCAAGGATGGACCATACATCAGCGCTGAGGAAGCTGTCGCCATTTATACTGCCACCGTGCATTGGCTCGAAAGTCGGAAGTTCGCTCCCATTCCCTTCCCGTAAGTTTCCAAACCAGCGCACCAGAGCCCTATTTATGTTTCCCAGTCCGCTTTCGTACAAGCACGACACTAAGCTCCTCGTCTTGGCCCTCGAAAAGCTGAAAGAGGCGTACTCGGTGAAGGGTCGTTTGAACCAGTCCCAGCGCGAGGAACTTGCTCTCATCGAACAAGCATACGACAATCCTCACGAATGTACGTTTCACTCCCTTGAATTGTTTACTTTTTCTGATGGCCCGCAGGTCTGTCACGTATCAAGCGTCTTCTCCTGACCCAGCGTGCCTTCAAGGAGTCTGGTATCGAGTTCTTTGATACCTACGATAAGCTTATCCCGTGTTACGATATCGAGCCTGTGGAGAAGATCACCGACGCTGTAAGTGACAGATTACAACCCGCGCTGTTAGTTGCTCATATAACTCTAGTATCTGGATCAATTCCTCTTCTTTGAGTAAGGAATTCGTAGTTTTAAATGTCTGTCGTCACTGACATTTGTCCAGGGCGGACAAGCGAGGACTGTTCCCCGCCTGGATCAAGCCAGCGGTATGTTGCAGGTCTTTTGATCTTGTTGGCTGTGTTGACTTATTTAATACTCAGGACACCGAACCACCGCCTCTCCTTGTCTACAAGGTTCGTTTTGTCTTTCTTTGGGGCGTTAATCTGCTCACATCTTGTATGCACAGTGGTGTCAGGGAATCAACAACCTTACAGACATCTGGGAAACCAGCGAGGGAGAATGTAATGTCCTCATGGAGACGGTCTTGTCCAAGGTGTACGAGAAGATCGACTTGACTCTGTTGAATCGACTGCTTCGTCTCATCCTCGACCACAATTTGGCGGACTACATCACTGCCAAGAATAACACGGGTAAGTCATTACCTGTTTTCGTATCGAGCCCGACGACTCACACATCCTTTAGTGCTCACTTACAAAGGTCTGCGACGATCTCGACGGTTTTTTAAAAATCTGCTGATATATTTACGAAGATATGGCCCATACTAATGCTTTTGGTCTCATCCGCGGCCTGCAATTCTCTGCTTTCGTCTTCCAGTACTACGGTCTCGTGTTGGACCTATTGATTCTGGGCCTCCAACGTGCCAGTGAAATGGCGGGTCCACCATCGATGCCGAATAACTTCCTGCAATACCGTGACTCGGCGACGGAAACCCACCACCCCATCCGGCTGTATTCTCGGTATGTTGACCGGCTGCACATTCTCTTCAGGTTTACTGCGGACGAGTCGCGGGATCTTATCCAACGGTATCTTTCTGCGAATCCTGATCCGACGAACAACAACGTTATCGGGTATAACAACAAACGCTGTTGGCCCCGCGATTGCCGTATGCGTCTCATCAAGCACGATGTCAATTTGGGTCGTGCGGTGTTCTGGAACGTGAAGCAGAGCCTTCCGAGGTCTTTGACCACCATCGAGTGGGAGGACACCTTCGTCAGCGTCTACTCGCAGAATAACCCGCAGTTGCTCTTCTCAATGTGCGGTTTTGAAATCCGAATTCTTCCCAAGATTCGGACGATGAGCGGGGAGCAGTTCTCGCTCAAGGACGCCGTCTGGAATTTGACGAACGAGCAAACCAAGGAGCGGACTTCCCAGGCGTTCCTGCGGGTGTCGGATGACGGTAAGTTGCACTGCAGGTGTTTGTTTGCCTTCCGCTCACTTCTTTTAACACAGGTGTTCAGCAATTCAACAACAGAATCCGACAGGTGCTGATGAGCTCTGGATCCACTACATTCTCCAAGATTGTCAATAAGTGGAACACCGCCTTGATTGGCCTGATGACCTATTACCGTGAGGCGGTCATCCACACCAACGAGTTACTCGATTCGTTGGTCAAGGCGGAGAACAAAATTCAAACCCGTGTCAAGATTGGGTTGAACAGTAAGATGCCGTCGCGTTTCCCTCCTGTCGTCTTCTACACGCCGAAGGTGTGTGTTCATGTATTCGAGCCGTTCCATTGTTCTGAGTATCTCGTAGGAACTGGGTGGGCTCGGAATGTTGTCTATGGGCCACGTTCTCATCCCTCAAAGTGACCTTCGGTGGTCGAAGCAAACGGATGTTGCTGGTACGTCGTCATCTTTCTTAAACGACAAGTAGCTCATTTCCTTTCCAGTCACGCATTTCCGTGCTGGGATGTCGCACGAAGAAGATCAGCTAATTCCCAATCTTTATCGTTACCTTCAACCTTGGGAGGCTGAATTCCTGGATTCGGCTCGCGTCTGGTCTGAATATTCCATGAAGCGAAAGGAGGCGAATGCTCAGAACAGACGACTCACCCTGGAGGACCTCGAAGACAGCTGGGATCGTGGCATTCCGCGAATCAACACCCTCTTCCAGAAAGATCGGCATACGTACGTCTTGTTATTGTGTGTTTGTTTTGCCTTTGTTTACATTCGTCAAGATTGGCGTACGACCGTGGCTGGCGTGTGCGGACCGACTGGAAACAGTACCAGCTTCTCAAGCAGTGCGTTCTACGTTCTTTATTTCGAACTACAATTGACTGGGAGTTGGTAGTAACCCCTTCTGGTGGACGTCGCAGCGGCACGATGGAAAACTTTGGCAATTAAACAACTACCGTGTCGACGTGATCGCAGCCCTTGGCGGTGTTGAAGGTATCTTGGAACATACCCTGTTCAAAGGGACATACTTCCCGACATGGGAGGGTGCGTCCTTAGTTTTGACCGCTCTTTAAACCCCCTCATTAGTAGCGTAGGTTTGTTCTGGGAGAAGGCGTCCGGCTTCGAAGAGTCGATGAGATACAAGAAGCTGACCAACGCTCAGCGTTCAGGTCTCAATCAAATTCCTAATCGACGTTTCACCTTGTGGTGGAGTCCGACGATCAATCGTGCCAATGTCTACGTCGGTTTCCAAGTTCAGCTCGATCTCACCGGTATATTCATGTGAGTCTAGCTACTATGTATGTCTGGAATACCCTAACTTGCGGCTATACAGGCACGGTAAAATCCCAACCTTGAAGATCAGTTTGATCCAGATCTTCCGTGCTCATTTGTGGCAGAAGAGTATGTTATTTTCTTGCCGCCGGCAATTTAGCATTGACTCTTTCTATGTTTCTAGTTCACGAGAGTGTAGTCATGGATCTGGTGAGTTCTCTGGTCTACCTTGCTTCTATAACTAACACGCGCATACAGTGCCAAGTCTTTGATCAGGAACTTGAACCTCTTCAAATTGAGACCGTGCAAAAGGAAACCATCCATCCTCGAAAGAGTTACAAGATGAATTCCTCCTGCGCCGACATCCTTCTGTTCTCCGCATACAAGTGGAATATTTCTCGGCCGTCGCTCGTCACAGACGTAAGTCGGCAGCTGTCCCTTTCCGGTGTTTGCTCATTATATTCTGTAGGTCAAGGACGTGCTCGATGGTACCACCAGCAACAAGTTCTGGATTGATATCCAGCTCAGATGGGGTGACTTTGACACGCACGATATCGAGCGGTACACTCGCGCCAAATTCTTGGATTACGTGCGTCGATTGTTTCTCCACCCTTGCTGTTGTTGAGCATCCCCCAGGTCTCCGATTCGATGAGCATTTACCCATCGCCCACTGGTGTTATGATCGGCATGGATCTGGCGTACAACCTCTGGTCTGCGTACGGCAATTGGTTCCCTGGAATGAAACCCCTCATCCAACAAGCGATGGCCAAGATCATGAAGGCTAACCCGGCGGCCCACGTCTTGCGGGAACGAATCCGGAAAGGTTTGCAGCTGTACTCCTCCGAACCGACGGAGCCGTATTTGAACAGCCAGGTTAGTGGTTTCTTGTCAGTTAACGCTTCATACTAACACCGCCTTCTCAGAATTACTCCGAGCTGTTCTCCAATCAAATCATCTGTTGGTGGACCTTTCTTCGCCCTTGCCTCGATCACTTACCTTTTATGCAGGGTTCGTCGACGACACCAACGTCTACCGTGTCACAATCCACAAGACATTCGAAGGAAATTTGACGACCAAGCCGATCAGTCAGTGCACTTCTTACTGTTTTTCTTCATTATTTGATTATCTCCGTAGACGGCGCCATCTTCATTTTCAACCCTCGTTCTGGGCAGTTGTTCCTCAAAATCATTCATACCAGCGTCTGGGCTGGCCAAAAGCGTCTTGGTCAGCTTGCCAAGTGGAAGACTGCCGAAGAAGTTGCTGCCTTGGTTCGATCTCTGCCAGTGGAGGAGCAACCGAAGCAGGTCATTGTCACTCGAAAGGGCATGTTGGGTATGTATTCAAGTGATTTGCTCTCTCTTTGTTTGCCTCATGAAATTTCTAGATCCACTCGAGGTCCATCTGCTCGATTTCCCGAACATTGTCATCAAGGGTAGTGAATTGCAACTCCCCTTCCAGGCCTGCATGAAGATGGAGAAGTTTGGAGACTTGATCTTGGTGAGCATGGTGTGTCCCCTATGTCGGCTTGACGTTAACGAGGTCTTTTAGCGGGCCACTCAACCTCAAATGGTCCTGTTCAGTTTGTACGGTGTGTATATTTCCGTTATGTTAGCGATTAGTAATTCTGATGACGCTACATCGTACAGACGACTGGCTCAAGTCTATCTCGAGTTACACTGCCTTTTCACGACTTATCCTTCTCCTTCGTGGTCTGCACGTCAACAATGAAAAGGCCAAGATTATCCTGCACCCGGACAAATCCACCATCACTGAGCCGCATTTCGTCTGGCCGACTCTTAGTGACGAGGAGTGGATCAAGGTCGAGGTCACCATGAAGGAGCTCATCCTCGCGGTAGGTTCATATGTAGCATTCTATAATTATTCTCTGACAGCCATGCTTAGGACTTTGGGAAACGAAACAGTGTCAACATCGCTTCGTTGACTGTCAGCGAAGTCCGAGACATTATCCTTGGCCAGGAGATTGCAGCACCATCCGTTCAGCGGCAGCAAATGGCGGAGCTCGAGAAGAGTTCCGAGGCGCAAAGCCAAGTGACCGCTGTTCAAACGCAAGTTACCTTTATGCAGCGACGCCTAACAGACTAACATTCATCCAGGTCGACGACCAATGTTCACGGTGACACGATTCAGACCGTGACAAGTAAGTTTTAATAATACAAGTTGCATTTCTTGCTGCTAATGAATACTGCTATCTAGCCACCAACTACGAGCAGACGGTGTTCAGCAGCAAATCCGATTGGCGGGTGCGGGCAATATCTGCTACGCATCTTCCTCTGCGGCTGCAGCACATTTACGTGTCGAACGACGATGTCAAGGACGATGCTGCGTCGTATACCTATGTTCTGCCCAAGAACATTCTCCGTGCCTTTATCACTGCATCGGATCTTCGGACTCAGGTCGCAGCATTCTTGTACGGCGTCTCGCCGCCCGACAACAAACAGGTCAAGGAAATCAAGGTGCGTTCCCCGCTAATGTTGACTTGTTTTGGCGGCTAATGGCCCTTTAGGCCGTTGCATGGGTGCCCCAGCGAGGCAGCAACAACAGCGTCGAGCTTCCATCGCAGCTCCCCAAGGACGACTTTTTGTTGAAGGACCTTGAGCCTCTTGGCTGGATCAAAACGCAGGCGCTGGAGATCAACCATCTCTCGCCTACGGATGTGACGACGCAGGCCAAGTTGATGGCGGATCACCCCGAGTGGGGCTCGTCGTCGATCTGCTTGACAGCGTCATTCACTCCTGGGTCCGTGTCCTTGTCGGCACACTCGCTCACGGTTGCTGGGTTTGAATGGGGCAGGAAGAACCCGGACAACTCGCAAAACCCTCCTGGGTTCAACCCGAACATGTCCGAGCGCGTGCAGCTGCTGCTGTCCGACCGCATCCTCGGGATGACCTTGGTTCCGGAGGGCCGAGTGTGGAACTACGGCATTGGGCTCACTCAGATGTGGGCGCCAAACCTCAGCTATTCCATGACTCTGGACACGCCTCTGTTGTTCTGGGCAGAGGAACACCGGCCTGCCGCTTTCTTGACGGTGCGTTTTTCACTCTGTATCCTGCTTACCTTTCGCCTGACGGGATTTCATTCGTCTAGTTTGCAAACCTGGAGCAGGGCGATGACAGCGCGGATGTTGAGAACAGCTTTGCTTAGCGGATAATATGCTTAATTCTCAGCCAGTGTATTTTTTATGTTCCAAAAAGATGTATGTAGTAGCGGATACATTTATGCGCGGATGCATATGGTAAGTAGTGCTCCTCGCCCCCAAGCGGAGCGGTGGTGGTACACGTGTGAGCGATAAGGTATAGAGGAATCCATAAAAAAGAAAGCAAAGAAAAGTCGCAACCAATACAGGACCGTAAGATTCTAGATAGTGGGATGAATAAAGTTACGTGGTGACGATGCCGAGGGAGATGACGGAGCCGTGGCGGGAGAGCGAGAAAAGCTTGCCGGGGCCGGGACCCGCACCCTCGGCCTCCTGGTCGCGAGGCAGCGGGGCGGGCTCGGCCTCGAGCTCGGGCGTCGGCACACGGTCGACGTCCTTGACCGAGATCTGGCGCGAGCCGCGGCGCGGCGGGGGCGAAAGCGACACGATCTCGGCGTACTCGCTCTCGGGTGCGGGCGGATCCGACGGGAGCGCGGGGAGCGGGCGCAGCACGGGCGTGGACGCGGCGGAGAGCTGGAGGAAGCTCGGGTCGTTCTGCGTGTGGAACTGGATGATTTTCTCGCCGAGGGGCGTCGACGGCGGCGGGGGCGTGTCGAGCGCGGCGGCGAAGCTGGCGGGGAGCGGGGCGGGCGCGGGGGTCGTGGGCGTCGTCGGCGTCGACGCGGAGAGGAAGCTCGCGAGCGTCATGCGCGCGGGGACGCCGCCGCTTCCGCCGACACTCACGCTCCCGTCGGCGCTCGTGCGGCGCTCAGAGACGGTCGTGGGCGCGGCGGGGCCGGGGTGCGGCGCGGGCGGGGCGCTGAGGATGCGCAGGCGGTGCTTGAGCTTGAGGGACGCGTGGCGCACGGGCCCCGCGGGTGCTGGCGCGGAGGCAGGCGCGGACGGATGCGAAGGGGTAGGGGGCAGGGGCCCGCGGGGCGGCGGGGTCGCGGGCGACCCGGGGACGGGCTGCAGCGCGAGCGCACGCGCGCCGCTGCTCGTGCGCCGGCCGTGCTTCTGCGCCTGCACTTGGGACTGCGTCTGGGCCGGCGCGGGCTGCTCGTCGGGGCGCGGGGGCAGCACGCCCGCGGGCGGCGGCTTGGGCGCGAGGAGCGACAGGCGCAGCGCGCGGTGCGTCATCGACATGGACTCGCGGAACGACGCGCCGCCCTTCCCGTTGGCGGATGCGGGTGCAGACGCGGGCGCGGGCGCAGGGAGGGACTTGCTGCTCGCGACGGGCGGCGAGTCGCGGAAGGACACGGACAGCGAGGACGAGCGCGAATCGCGGAACGACGAGCGGCCGTTCGGGCTCCCTGTCGTCCCGTCGCCGTCGACGCCCGGCGCAGGCGGCAGCGCGCCCGTCGGCGCAGGGCGCGGCGGCGGGGGTATGGACGCACGGTGCGCCGACGCAGAACCGGCCGCGCGCCCCGAGGATGACGCGGCGCTCACTCCGCTCGCACTGGCCACGCTCACACCCGACGCGCGCTTCCCGCGCGGCCACCCGCCTGCCGCCGACGCACGTCCGGGCGAGTGCGACGCAGAGCCGAACGACTGCCCGTCGCGCGAGCCAAACGACTGCCCGTCCCGCTCGCGCGCGGACCCAAACGAATGCGCGCTCGCGCGGCTCGACGCGCGCTCCCTGTCGCGCCCGGGCGACTCGGGCGGCGCGACGCCGGCAGCGGCGTACGGGTGCGGGATGCTGCGCACGGAGACCGCGGCGGAGGCCGACGCGGGCGGGGCGGGCGGCGGGGACGCCGGCGGCGAGAGGCGCCTCGGGAGCGTCGACCAGCGGCGCGTCTTCCCCGGCGCACCCGCGCCTGGTGCCATTAACACTGCCGTTCGCGTTCCCGTTGACGCTCCCCCCGACGCTCGACGCGCGCGAGCGCCCCGTCGACACGCTCGCGCCGTCGCCGTACACGCCGCCGTGCACCTCGTGCTCGAGGATCGAGTGCGCGGTGCCGTCGAGCGTGGAGCGCGAGGTGCGCACGGACGGCGCGGGCACGCCGAAGCTCCCCGCGGTCCCGCTGCTCCCGTTCGCGTGCGGGTGCGCGTACATCGTGCTCGCGCCTACGTCCTCGGGCGTGGGCGTCGTGGACGCGCTGACGCTGCTGCCTATCCCGGTCCAGCGCTTCATGCGCGCGCGCGGGGGCGGCTGCAGCGACGCCGGCGGCGCGGGCAGCGTGCGGCGCTTCGAGCTCGAGCTCGCCGGCGCCAGCTCCAACTCCGGCGCGTGCCCGTTCCCGTAGGGGTGGGCGATGCCGTTCGCGTGCGCTGCGTCCCCGTTCGCGTGCGGGAGTGCCCCGTTTCCATTTGCGCTGCCGTTCGCGAGCTGGCCCCCGACGCGCTCGCGCTCCGCCTGCGCTAGGATGCGGCGCTCGAGCACACTGCTCCCTCCGGTGCCGCCGAGGGGGAGGGAGCCCTTGGTCGCCTTGGGCGCTGGGGCCGGGCCGCCCGCGGGCACGGGGTGGTACGCGGACGTGCTGTTCGAGTGCAGGCTCGGGGGGGCGCCGTTCGCATTTGCACTCGCGCTCGCGCTCGCCAGCAGGCTGCCCATGCGCGCGAACGAGTCGGCGAGCCCCATCTCCTCCGCGGAGCCATATGAAGACGACGAAACAGGGGACGTCGCGGTGCTGCGCGCAGAGGTCATGGACCCGACGGAGGCGGCGGAGGAGGAGCGGGGGCGGGCGCCGTACGCGAAGAGGCCCTTGAGCGCGGCGACGGCGGACGCGCGGTGGGGGGAGGTGTGGGTCGGGGAGGGGGTGGTGGCGACGGAGCGGACGGAGCGGGTGGAGGCGGAGGGGGCGATGGACGCGGGGTACGCGCTCGTGGGGCTCGTGGGCGTCGGCGGGGTGCGCGGGTCGTCGTCCTCGGTGGGCGAGCTGGCGTGTGCCGAGTGGATGCGCATGGAGAGCATGACGTCCATGTCGCCGCGCGGCTCGAGCGCGAGGGGCGGGGCGGGACCGAGGCCTGCGCGCTGGGTCCTACGATACAAGCAGTTAAATGAAGGCAATAAATACAAAACGAGTCGGCGACGGACCGTTGGTCAAATATAGCGTTCTTAATTGCGGTGATCCAGCGCTGCGCCTCGGTGGGGCTCGGAAGGTGGAGGAGCCAGACAGTGCGGCCCGCGTCGTCGGTGGTGTTCCAGTCGCGTCGCAGCGCACCGACGTCTGTCCCACCGACCTTGACGACGTGGACGGGTTGGCCAGGGTTGGTGGGGGACGACTCGGCGACAAAGACGACGCTGTCGGCGTTGATCTCGAGACGCTCGAGCTCGCGGTCGTCGGGGCCTTGGCCCTTGAAGAGGTGGAGGTGGGAGACGGGCCCGGCGGGAACGGAGAGCAGGAGGTAGCGGGTTTTCCACTGTTTTGCGAGGGCGAAGATGCGGAGCGAGCCCGGCGGGTAGTACTTTGGCAGGGTCGCTGCGAGGGACGCAAACCGGTCCAGGGTGCGAAAGGACGCGGGGAACGGCGGCAGGGGCGGCGGTGGGGGAAGCGATGGTGGCCGTCGACGGGGGACAGGAGACGGTGAAGGCTGCGACTTTGGAGGTTCTTCGTGCTCCTCCAGCTGCTCGTCCTCCTCCGTCTCGTCCTTGACCGGGGCCAGCCCTATGGACTGGGCTGCGGCGTCCCTGAGACGCTGGCGCTCCTCGAGCTCCTCGTCGGGGGGCGGGGCAGAAATGTCGATGACATGGGGGACGGCAAGGACGAGCTTGTCGGGTTGCTGCCGGATGCTGGCTCGCCGTCGGCCAAAGCGCATGCTCGCAAGGGCATCCCCAGCGGCCGGCGACAAGGAGACTGCCTCGACTCTCCCGCCGGGTGTTCATGGACGAAAAGTGCAAAATTAATTATCGAGTCGATCAACCTCGAAAGCCGCCGCTCGGCTAACACTGATCTGCGGCCCAGGCACCGCCAATCCACCATCCCCTTTTTCCTTTTCCTCCTACCTCACAGCAACCTCATCACCTTCTTGACCCTCGTATCACCTCAAAATCACAATCCATATCAGCCACAACTCTTGATCCACCGCGAACAGTCGACAAAGAAGCCCAAGGCTTGCCAAATATCTCGTCCGGCCGCAACCCTCGGGGCATAAATACCCCTACTAGTTGCCCAGTCAATCTTCTCCCGCGCCGATACATCAACTGCCTTTCCTTGTCCTACTCCGCACCCTCGTATCACGCGGGCCCAGTCGTTGCCACCCCCGCGCGAATTCACCTCGCATAAGGCGATGTGTACTCTGTCCTGGGGAGGCCCAAATTCCGCATCTAGCTGCATCCGGTCTGTCTTGTCTTGGGCACTGCCCGCCCAAATACTTAGTAAATCCCCGCTCGACCTGGATGCTTACTTATCCCGCATCTTTTCGAGATTCTTACATCCGCTCGGCATGTGCACCCCACTAGAACGCATACGGCTGCTCTCACTGCCCGTGTTTATTCTCGAGGAATAACCATCGAGAATCAGAATCTGCGAATCGCACCCCTACGATCACCGGGTGAACACCTTGCCGACGTAGCCGGAGGTCCTCGGAGGTCTTCAAAAAAAGCAACCCCGACTTGACCCCGACGTAAAAAAATTCCCGCGGCTGCGGTGCCATGGCTACCGGCTACCGCATCACCCATCCTGGACGACCCGAAAGATTCAGAAAAGATCTGCTTTCGAAGGCTGTTTGCTTTGTTTGTTGCGTGGCTTGCAGATCCAGCGGATCCCAAGCTCGCTTGCGTCTGCTTCACTGCCCAGCTGCGCTAGCCTTTCCACCGGCCCTGGATTCAATCTAGCTGCGTACCGAACACCCGCGATTTTGGCACCGGTGCCGGTGCCTACGCTGCTAAGGCAACCAAATAGGCGAAGGCGTTCTGACGGACCAACGCTCCGAACAGGCGGAAAGACTAGGACCGCGCGTCAACCGAGCTGCGTCTACCTCGCCCCTAGTACGACCAGCAGGCAGTCAGTCCGGTCGAGCGCTGCCTCGAGCCGGACGAGCACATTCAGTTCATTTCTTCGCGGTCCCATATATTTTCGGATCAACCGAGTTCTCAAGTCTTCGAGGCGGATCAAGCAGTTTGTGGGTCCAGCATAATGAATTAGACGACCTCAGCATGGTCCCCGTAACCCGGACACCAAACGGGCGTTTCGTTTCGGCATACTTACGACTCGCTCTCGATCTAAATGTCCAATAGCGTAAGACCAGTGATTTCTCTTGCAGGAACATCTCCCTGTGGCGCGCGGCACCGAGGCCACCGGTACCGGAAAGTGAACAAGTCGCCCCCTTTCTTCCGGTTCAACTTTGAGGGGAGGCTCAAATTATTTTGATGCCGCCGCTGCGAGTCAAGGCGAACACACGCTGAATTTCGTTTCGAGTATCTTTTGGGCAGCTGGGCCGGCGAGGAGTTGGGGGATAAATAAGCCGGGAAGTACGCGTATGCTTGAATGCACTTGTTCGACAGGGGAGCCGCACATATTTTTTCGAAAAAAAAAAAAAAAGACCCCAATTATTTTTGTGTAAAAGAAACCAGAAGAATTCGAATGGCCTGACCTTGAGCCGAACAAGGAACATCTGCTAGATATCATGTTTGAACGTTTATTGAAAGCAGGGGTGTTACCACTACACCACCAGGCCGACAATAGCAGATACATGTTGGTTGGCCTGGTGTCTGATGCTGAGAAACTCTGCATTTCATCGTGCTACCGAGTAGACGATATTAGACCGGGATGGGTTCGAATAAACCAGAGAGCAGGTTCGAATTATTTTGAGGGTGCAGGCTCGAATTATGTTGAGGGTGCAGGCTGCGAGTCAATCCGACCGCACGCTTTCGTTTCGAGGATCTTTTGGGCATGGGGGCGAGGACTTGGCGGATAAATAGATAAGTAGGGATTTATGCGTACTGCTCATATTTGAATGCACTTGTTCGACATGGACACGACTCAGCTGTGGAACCGCACGCATTTTTTCGAAAAAAGACCCCATTTTTTGTTCAAAAAGAAACCAGGAGAAGTTCGAATGGCCTAACCTTGAGTCGAACAAGGAACACCTGCTGGACATCATTATATCCGTGCCATTAAAAGCAGGGATGCTACCGTTACACCACCAGGCCGACAGCAGCAGATGCATGTTGGTTGGCCTGGTGTCTGATGCTGAGAAACTCTGCATTTTATCGTGCTACCGTGTAGACGATATTAGACCGGGCTGGGTGCGAATAAACTCGTATCTATGACTTTTCGAACCAGGGGCGAATCGGATACAGGTGGGATTCAGAACTCAACAGAACAACATCGCGTCAGGTCGCGGTCGACGGGAGCGTGAAGGGGAAAGAAAACGCGATCACATGATTCGTTTCCTGTTCTACGCGAGCGAGGACAAATAACACCAAAGTGACTTTGCGGAAGGGAGGGAAGGGGCGGTGGCTGAACTCCCACCTCTCTTGCTTCCGCACCACCACCATCCCGCCTCGCTTCCCCTTCCCCACTGCTGGTTGCCTCCCACAAGAGCTCGCCGGCGATTGCTGGAGGCCTGAGGTGAGTCCTTGCACTCGAGCCTGAGCGCATGCTGACCGTCGCGTTCTGTCCTCCTCGCCGTGTGTGGACTTCGTCGCTCGTCGTGCGCCCGCTTTATCCCGCCCGCCCGTTCTTTGCGCTCGCTCGTCCCGCCCACCCGTTCTTCGCGCTCGCTCGTCCCACTGGCATCCACCCATTCCTCGCTCGTGACTGTGACTCGCCACCCAGCGCAGCTCGTGCTCGCCCGCCAGATCTCGCAGGGGTTTGGTGCGTCGCTTCTTACTCTAGTCAGCCACCGGCGGCTGACTACGATCGTATGTGGCTGACAGACCGCAAGCTTAGGCGATGGCGCTTTTCTCTCTCTCCCCTCAAGACCCCAGCCAGCGTCGAGCGTCAAGACCTTGGGCGATGGCAGGCCTATTCCAGTTCAAGACCTCAAGACCCTTCAAGCGCAAGACTCAACACCGCGCGAGAGTCAAGACGCGCCTCAAGATGCTCAAGACCTCAGTGGGAGACTGCGCAAGCCCAAAGGCCTCAAGATTTAATCAAGCCCCGCTTCAAGACCTCGCGCAAGAGTCAAGGCCGCCTCAAGCCTACAAGTACCCAGATGTTCAAGATTCAAGACTTCAACGCAAGGCGAGTCAAGACGCTTCAAGTTCAAGACGCTCAAGGCCGCGGGGGGAGCCCGTTCAAGAATCAAGACCGGCTTCAAGATTCAAGACCTCGCGCAGGTATCAAGGCCCACCTCAAGCCTTCAAGCCCAATTCAAGCCTCAGGGATCAAGACGCTTCAAGTTCAGGACACTCAAGACCTCGGGGGGAGCCCGCTCAAGAGTCAAGACCGCTGGGGGATCCTGACTCAAGACAAGACCGTTGGGGGATCCTTCACTAGGCGGATCAAGACCCGGGGGGAGCCCGTTCAAGACCGCTGGGGGATCCTGACTCAATGCAAGACTGAAGACCGCTGGGGGATCCTGTCTCAAGACAAGATACCAAGACCGTTGGGGGATCCTTCGCTAGGCGACTCAAGACCGCAGGGGGAGCCTGCCTCAAGACAGACCGCGGGGGGAGCCCGCTCAAGATACTGGGGGGATCCCGCCTCAAGACAGGGCCCCGAAGATGCCCGGCGGTCAGTCTCTGTCTTTTTTCCTTCATGTACTTCCCCGGCCACCCCTCATGTCTCGTTGCGGTTTGTACCGGCGGTCGGGGGCGCCATGTACGCGGTGTGTGTACCTTCCGAGGCCACGGAGATGTGGAGATGGGGCGAGGGATGTGCATACGGAGGTTTGTCGAGGCCACGGAGATGTGGAATTTTGGCAGCGCGCGGAGGCGTGCCACATTATTTCTTGGGGACGGGTGAGAGCTTCGACTCCATCCTCGTGCTCATTTGACGCGGGCCCCAGGCTTAGTGCGCGTGCATCTGGCTTTCCCACCATTTGCGCGCGTCAACTAAACGCACGTTAAAAATCTGGCCTCTTGTTGATTAGGACACTAGTAGTATGGACTTTGCATGTAGAGGGCTGGGGTACGCGGCGACGGCTCCGGGTTGAAAGTGGAGACAGGCTCAGACAGCGAAGAAGGTAGATCGCCCAAAATGGACGTGTTTCCGAGTCGGCCCGGGGCCGCCGGTGGCTCGGCCCTCCCTTGCACACGACTACGATGTATTCTGGCTTGCGACGATCACGCTCCTCACAGCGAATAAAAGCCTTCCATTGCACTCTACATTTACATCAATCTACGACGGCTAGGACCACCATGCGCTCTTAATCTATGCTTTGAAAACCTTGAAGCGCTCCTCAATCGGGCCGAAGGCCTTCTCGCCTGGAGGAAGAGTGAGTTTGGAGGTCCCTGGAACAAACAGGTACTGTACCTGGAGGGGCGGCAGGGACTCCGAAGGGCATGATGGCGGTGGAGGTCCACGTCGACGGCAGCCCAAACGTCTTGAGGATGTCCGCCACCAGCTCGTCCGAGTACGCGCCATTGTGCTGCAGGTTCGCGCCGAGACCCTCAAGGGTGAACGAGGTCCACACTGCGTGCTGGAGCATCCCTGTTGCGTTGGTGCTCCACACAGGGAACTGCTTGGTGTAGCTGTTCGCGAACTGTCAGTCACCTGAACAACGACGCGGAAGAGGAAGCGAAACGCACGCAGGGATTTTGGCCGTGATAGCGTCGATAACGGCCTGGTCCTCGAAGAACATGACCGACCCGTAGCCGCTGCCGAACGCGGTCAACTTGCCCTGCATGGAAGCTTTGTGCTCGCCTGGAATTATTCGTGAGCATGTCTGCAGTGCATGGAATGTGGACGAAACAAACCCTCGAGGCCCTTGAGCGCAGATTCGCTAATCATCTTCCACAGCTTGGTGTTCTCTGCGCCGATAACGAGGACAGCGCGGCTCGACTGCGTGTTGAACGAGGTGGGGCAGTGAAGCACACAGTGTTTGATAATGGCCTCGAGCTTCTCGTCAGGGACGGACGATTTGGCGGTGAGCGCATAGTTGGTGCGACGGGTGGCGATGGCTGCGAGGTAGGCGTCGGACATGGTTGTTTATGGGCGTCGGCGAAGAATTGTTGTGCTTGTGGGCGACCATGTCCCTCAATATATACCCTGGCTTCGGATTTATGATAGGCCAGATCGACAGCACTTTTGTCGATAAAATCCCACAGGTGCCGATTATCGGACAAATCGATTCGTCAGCGTGCACGCATTTTACCGTTCTGCGCAAAGCTGACTGTTGAACTAGTAAAACTCCTGACCTCACTCACTAGGCCATGTTCGGGACTTTTGTTCGGGAGAATGGCAGATTGGGCGGCAACTCCCGATGATATCATTTCCTGCCAAAAACGACGTTTGATGCCCGCTATACGAACCCCAAAGAGGTAAGTGGACACCACGAAAGCTATCGCACTCCTCGTAATTCAAGAGTCATGATGAACTACACTAAGCAAGTGCTGACAATCGTTCAGGCTGGCAGGCACATTTGTCAATTCAGCTTATCACTATTAGCACGTCTAGTCTTGTCCGTTTAATAAACTATGGTAGGTCCTTGGAAGTAATCGTGTATGTTGGTGAAAGTAAATATAATTAATCGTAAATGGGTATGGGTAACAATCTGCACTAACGCCTTAGTAAAATTGAGATAGGAGTCGGCACCACCCACCTGTCCGCGTTGAACAAAAAATTATTCGCGACATCCTCCCCTTCCAGGAAACGGTGAGAGTAGAGCACTGCAAGCGTTCGTAATCAGGAAATGACTGACTAGAAAACCAAGCCGACAAACCAAGATGACTGTTCAGTTTCCCTAACAGTTCCTCCATTTCGTCCCGCTCCCATTTTTCAAACGGTTCTGTCCCAGAGCTCCGCGCTTTGCGCTTTTCCGACGCATTGATAGTTGGGTCCAGAGGAGACTCACAGCCGTCCTTGCTGGCAACCCCTTCATCCCCCGCCTTGTCATCAGAGTGTGGAGTGGGCTTCGGACCGGGCTGGTTAACTGGGTGGCCTGCGGGGTTCCCCGGCGCGGTCGAATCGGGTGGGATTGCTCCCTCGTCGCCTGTCTCTGACGGAACCGAGCAACTGCCTCCGGAGTCGTGCTATCTCTCGGCTGAACCATGCTCAGAACACGCTACACAAGTATAAGGCAGGACTCACCGGTTTGTTCATCCGTTCATGATGAACAACGAATTCCTTGTACTGCTTCTAGGTTGTGACGAGATCGTCCGGTGATTCTGTATATCCATCAATCGACGACGGCCAGAACGACCGTGCCTTAATCTATACTTTTACTTTGAAAACCTTGAAACAGTCCTCAATCGGGCTGCAGGCCTACCTCGAGGGGCCGCAGCTTCGCGAAGGGAAGGGCATGATGGCCGTCGAAGTCCGACAACGACAGCCCAAACGTCTTGAGGATGTCCGCGACCAGCTCGTCTGAGTACGCCCCATTTTCGCGCCGAGACCCTCGTGAACGAGGTCCATACTGTGCTGGAGCATCCCTGCTGAAGCGTTGGGGCAAGGATTTTCTAGAAACACTAGCTAAGAGTCCGGGAAAGCTAGTAGGAGCTTGGGAAAGTTGGTAGGAGAGGAATACGAAGCCTTGGCTTGATGAACGTCGTGAGCACGGACCAATATTTTGTAATAAATTAAGAGCAATCCGTATGCGTAACCGTCATGAAGAATGAATCAAGTTGGAATGGAGGCGAAATCTTCTACTCCTCGAGCTGCTCCTCCTCCCCACCCTCGTACTCCACCTCTTCCTCGACACTGCGCGGTTGCTAAGTTCAAGGCTCTAACATAGAATTTGCACGACAACACTTACGTGGCATCCTGGTATTGCTGGTATTCCGCGACCAAATCTTGCATGTTCGACTCGGCCTCGGTGAACTGCGTCACAAATCAGCGCTGAAGAAAATTGAAAATCAGTAACACAGACCTCCATCTCGTCCATCCCCTCGCCGGTGTACCAATGCAGGAAGGCCTTGCGCTTGAACATGGCGGTGAACTGGTCGTTGACGCGCTTGAACAGCTCCTGGATGGCCGTCGAGTTAGCGATGAACGTCACCGCCATCTTGCGCCCACGCGGCGCGATGTCGCAGTGGGCGCTAAGGACGTTGTTCGGGATCCATTCGACGAAGTACGCAGTGTTGTTCTTCTGGATTTTCTGCATCTCTTCCTCGACGTCTTTCATGGATATCTTGCCGCGGAAGATGGCGGCGACCTGAGCACAGGTGAGCGTCTGAGGACAGTTCCGCTGACGTAGACTCACAGTGAGGAAACGCCCATGCCGGGGGTCGGCGGCGGTCATCATGTTCTTCGAGTCGAACATCTGTGCCGCGAGTTCGTGCACTGAGGTGGCACGGTACTGTTGGCTGCCGCTCGGTGTCAAGGGGGCAACACCTGACAAGGAACGAGTTAGAGCCCAATCAAGTGTCTGTCTTGAGAGACTAGGCAACACCACTGACCAGGCATGAAGAAATGAAGACGAGGGAAGGGTACTGGAAGTGCGTTAGAAGACTGGTCGCCCATCAAGGAAAAACTCACCAAGATTCACGGCGAGCTTGCGCAGGTCGGAGTTCAGCTGTCCAGGGAAGCGGAGGCAGGTCGTGATACCCGACATCACGCTGGAAACCAGGCCGTTGAGGTCGTCGTGGGTGGGGGTTTGCAGCTTGAGCGTGCGGAAGCAGATATCATACAGCGCCTCGTTGTCGATGCAGAATGTCTCGTCAGAGTTCTCCACAAGCTGGTGGACGGACAGCGTCGCGTTGTAGGGCTACCAAGCCACATGATTCGTCATCGACTCGAGGTAGGAACGGAGCGATATGCACCTCAACAACTGTGTCCGACACCTTGGGCGATGGCACGACAGAGAATGTGCACATCATGCGGTCAGGGTATTCCTCCCGGATTTTGGAAATGAGCAAAGTGCCCATACCGGATCCAGTTCCTCCACCAAGCGAATGGGTGATTTGGAAACCTAGGTTGGATAGGATGAGCTAAATAGGAGGACGACAAGGGCCAAAACAAACCTTGGAGCGAGTCAGCGCCTTCGGCTTCGCGGCGTACTACATCGAGGACCGAGTCCACCAGCTCGGCTCCTTCAGTGTAATCTATCGATGAAGTGAGATACGTGAGACATGGGGGGGGGGGGGACACACGACTCACGCCCTTTTGCCCAGTTGTTGCCCGCACCACTTTGGCCATTAATAAAGTTGTCGGGGCGGAAAAGAGAGCCGAGAGGACCCGAGCGAATGACGTCCATGGTTCCGGGTTCGAGATCGATGAGGACAGCACGAGGCACATACTTGGCGGATCCAACCTCGTTGTAATACACTGATATGCGCTCTAGCTGGAGGTCGCTGGATTGCGGAACGAGGGTCAGTCTGATAAGAGGAGAATAAGCCAAGTCTCTCACCTGATGTGCTTGTCGCTGATAGAGGGTCAGTCTGAAAAGAGGATATATTGAAGGATCCTACCTCGTAGCCGTATAAAGCCCCGTCCTGTCGAGACCATGCTCCTCTGACAAGACTTCCCAAAATCTGGTCCCTGAAACAACAATTGAATGGGCTAGCTAAGTGTGGATCCTCAGGACGCGTACCGATTTGGTTACCACACTGTGAGTGAGGGAAGGTCAGCCAGGAGATCAAACGACGACTGTGAACAATTGCGAGCCACTTCCCTGTCCTGTGAGTGAGGGAAGGTCAGCCAGGAGATCAAACGACGACTGTGAACAATTTCCCTGTCTGTAAATGCACGATTTCTCTCATGCTAACGACAGTCAGAGTGGTGGAGAGACGCGATAAGAGGGACGTACATGGAAGTAGAAGTGGGGGTATGAGGAAGAGCCTTGAAAAATCGCCAACATATCTATCGAACACATGACTCGATCAATCTCTCAGGCTCGATGGGCCCGGACAAGTTGAACGACACGGGCCCGCTCGGCGAATCCAATGAATCCGTCGCTTCCGTCCTCAATGACTTGTACTGACTCGACTCGCATACTTAGTGGCTGGAGGAATATATTTTGCCATAACTTACCAACTTACACATGGGACTACGGCAAATTCCCTATTTGCCCAATCGCATATAACCCGCCCGACTTGCCAATGAAGCTGATGTATCTGCACTGTTGAGCATCCGTTCTCGTTGTCGTCCGGTCCATTTTAGAACCGTTCGATGTTTTTTTTGCATGGTGTTGGACGGATCTTCAGACAAATTGGGCACCAAACGGCGGCGATTCGGCTTCATTAGGCTCGAGAAGGTTCAGAGGCGTGCATGGGTGCATGGTCGTCGTTCAGATCCAAAGTGATGCTCTTTGTTTATGTGGGTTTATGCTTGAGGTTGATTGCAAACAGCGCGTCAATAGAAGCGCGTCCTTCCTTCGTACCAGGTATAGCTTCTCCTGACAGCCTCGCTAGCTCATTCCTCGGTCTGATACCACCATGTCCACCGAGGCTGAGCTCAAAAAGTTGACTGTCCCTCAACTCAAGGCTCTATGCAAAGAGAAGAGGATAACGGGCTACTCTAAACTCGGCAAGGATGCCATTATCCAAAAGTTGCTTGGCACGGCAAGCAGTGCTCCTGTTCAAGTAGCCGTCGCGGCTTCAGATGGTCCTGCTAACATTGCCATTCCTTCTCCTTCCGACCCTCAGGTTCCATCGCAGCCCGTCCCTACCGGAGACCCTCCACCGCCGAGTCCGAATACTCCTCCCTCCGAGATCCCCTCTGACTCGACAGCCAAACCTCGTCCTAAGAAGCGAAAGAATCCTCCCGCGTCCCAGGAATCCCTGGCGGCGACAAATCCTGACGTAGTATTTAAAGTTCCTGCGATCCCTCAAAGACATGTTCAAGGCCCGATCCCTCCGTCATCCTCGTCTGCCGCGTCAAAGAAGAAGGCTACTACCGATCCATCCCAGTCCACGACAAATCCAGCTTCTCGTGATGCTGCCCCTCCATCCACGACATCTGCACCGAAGAAAAGAAAGCCAAATGCTGATGGCATTCGTCCGACGAACACATCCGCTACACCAATGAAGGCAAAGAAGATAACTGGTGTCACTACGAACAGTGTGGTCACTGATAATACTTCAGCTGCAGCTACTCGGCAGAAAGGAAAGACGATTGCTATTCCGATTCCGTCTGCATTAGGCGCAGGTGCCGATACAATCTCCACGCAGACCGCATCCAGGATGGACCCTGCTGGCGTTCCCATTCCGCCCAGGGTAGAACCTATTGCTCTAGCTCCCCTTGATGCCCGTCCCGAACCTACGGTTTCCAAACGGCCTTCAACGCTCACTCCTACTGATCCCTCACCTCCAAAGAAGCGAAAAATCACCCCGCTTCCTTCCTCGAAAACACCCGCAACATCGAAATTTGTGCTTCCAAGAATACTAGCCACTGCAACTGTCATTCAACCTCCTATCCCTTCGCAGAGCGCTATTAAGCTACCTCAAGCACCTCCAAAGGTTGCACAGAAACGATTCGTGCCTCTGGTTGTGCATGCGAAGAAGCTTCCCCTGCCTGTACCCGCTGTCGTCGCATCGCCTCCGATCCCCAGTATAGTTCCAAATGTCGCCCAGTCCGAAACATTATATTATCTGGATTTCCCCACCGCTCCCCCGCCAATCTCCCTCCCCACAATTACTCTGCCTCCTTCGCTATCACAGAGGAAGCGTGTGCCTCGGTTCTCCCTGCTTTTGAGCTGCGTTGCCGATGAAGACTTGAGAAACTGCGTCCTCGTGTCCCGCATGTTTCGCTACGCAGGTAAGTTTTATTTAAGTTTCATTCAAGTTTACCCACGTCTAATGGTGGTGTAGTATACCTTTCGGCATTCTACCGTCTATCCCGAAATTTCGCGGGAAAGCGACTGTCGGCGATGCTCGCGAAGCACCCTCAAGCTATGACCAATATGTGGCCGTATCTAGAGCAAAGAACGCAAGAGTTATCCACCCGGAAGCAAATATACGCCTCCTCTTTCTTAGGCCGTCTCTTTCCCAGCGGCGCAGGCAACCCGATCTCCGAACACTTATGGACGTCGCCAGACCACGAAAGGCAGATAGTCATCGCAATAAGGTTCGTCCATCCATTCCCTCGAAGAACTAGCGAGATCCATATAGAGTGGTTGACTCGGATG
Organism: Mycena latifolia; assembly: GCA_029289555.1. Taxonomy (NCBI): domain Eukaryota; kingdom Fungi; phylum Basidiomycota; class Agaricomycetes; order Agaricales; family Mycenaceae; genus Mycena; species Mycena latifolia. Next base: position 191,772 of record JARJLE010000050.1, read on the forward strand.
GCAGGTTTCTACTCACGCGACTGTTCTTCCAAGTCTCCGTTGGCGGCGGAAAAGATGGGAAGGGCTGGACAGAAGGTCAGATCGTTGACGCGGAGCAGCTCGTACAGGATGAGGTGTGGAAAATCACCGTTCGTCATTCCGCCACTTCCACGGAATCCTTTTACGTCGTGGAGCCCACATGCGAGCCACTTACGGCCACGACTGACTCCGTATCCCTTGCGCTCCCGGTGCGCGCAGACTGGGCTACCTATATTGCCCACCGAACGTCGGTCCATGGTTCGCCCGTGCCGCGGCTGCTTGACTACCTGAGCTGGACAAACCACGAAGAGTACCACCTCGGGATCAGTCGGTTGTGGATGAAGCGCATCGAGTCCGAAGGCAAGACAGGGATCGCGAAGCGCCTCACAGCCGAGCGCTATATTCTCGCATGTGTCGTCAGCAACAGGCGCGTTTCTTCTGTCTCATTTGCTCTTCAAGTTTCTCAGTGATATACAGCCTGAGCGGACGGTGGATGTCCGCGCCGCAGATGGCTCAGGATTTCGCCGGCCTCGCTGAGGGTGCGCCTGCGCGCATCAAAGCCAGTCCTAAAGTTAACCTCTTTCTTCCTGCGTATGGTTCTTCCCCATTCGTTTGCTCCTTAAAGTCCTGAATATCCAATAGACATCACCATGTCGAGAGCCTGCACTTTACTGCACCGGCGCGTGCCGGGATGCGACGTGTCCTTCACAGCGCCTTGGCCGTCGTGCAAACCCCGGGGCGAGAGTATTTTATTTTGCGCGACAACGGGATGCAGGTGGGTTGTGAAGAAGACGGGGTGGCCGAAGTTTGGATGTCCATTCTAGGCTGTGATAACGCGGGCGTGGCTTTATGTGTATAGATCGTTGGACTGTGATTCTCCCCTGCGTATTAATTAATGCTATGCATGCGTCGACTCTTCCACAAGTTCTCGCCGCCGACGCTCTGCCCAGGATCCTAATTGTCCAAAATACCCTTCAGGGTCATCACCCCTCCATGCCTTCAAAGCGAACCAGATATGACGAGGATCTTTTCCTGCTTTAACTGCAGGAATGTATTTTGGAGCGTGCTCATCCAAGATCTGGAAGACGTCCAGTGAAATGTGCGAGGCTGAAAAAGGACCGGCTACCTTAAAGTAATGCTTAGCATACTCTTCATACTCGGCAAGATATTCTGTAGTTGAGCCTTCGATCGGTCCGGAAAGGATAGGACACCCGTCGCTATTAAGATCAAAGTCTAGCCCAATGGACATTTGTGGATCTGAAAGAAGGGCTGGGACAATGTAACCTGTTTCCCAATCATACAAGGAAGTGACAGTAGGTGTGTCCGAGTCGACAATGGTCATGTTGTGAATACCGAAATCGCCGTGCTCCAGGACTAGACGATAAAGATCGCCGCGGTCCTCCTCGACCGGGAAAATGAGTGGGATAAGTCGTAGGAGCGACTGTTTAGCACTTGCGGCAATTGGGCCGACCACGTTGTGGTCAGATTCCCAACCGATCATGTCGCCTTCGTTCTTGATCATCTCTTCGACCTTCGAGACCAGGAAATGGATGGCGAAATTGCGAGTTGGTTCAACATTAGGTAAAACCTTCGGGTTGGGCGGACGCTGGGGGAGCCACGATTTGATAAAATTGAGGGGGACATCGAAGCAAAAAAGAGCTGCCCTCATGCGGGCACTTTGACTTAATAATGCGAGCTGGAACCATGCAAGTCAATATCTTGGGAGCCGAACGAGAATGGAATTACCCTTCTGTCCTGGTCGTCTGGCCATACATTCTTTCCTCCTTCAGCTTTCTCGAAAACGAAAATCGGTCTCCCGACGAGATCTTTGGGAATTTCTGCAATGTCTTGGTCATTCCGCTGCACCTGCACCGGCCCACGATAATACAAAAGATTCGAGGCCAAGATCTCCTGATTCGCCCGTAGAAGACGATAAACTGCAGCCTCGAACTCAACCTCGACAACCAGCTGAGCAAAAGGCCAACCATGGTATCTTGGCCAGTTAACATCAGAACGCCGCACACGCACTAATGCGTCCTTCCCAGTATCGAGTTCAACGTGAATGCCCTGGGCCGCGAAATTCAGCCACCTTGCCAGACCTTCACGTCGCATCACTTACAAAATAATTTGCACCGCTGCCGGCGTACGGAACCCCAATAATTTGACAACCCAGATTTTTCTCAACTTCGCTAAAAATATCCTGGACACTAAATCGGAAAAGAGATGATTCCCCGCTCTTCAATTTTTCGAGCAATCCGGTTCCATCCAGGTCTCGGGGTGATTCATCCCGCCAGCCATAGGACCAGGAGCTTGAGATGGAATTTGTAGACTCGGATTTTACGCTGGGTTGGGACATTCGAGGTACGAGTGAGATGAGATAAATGTTCAGTTGCAGATTTAATTTAGATTTAACCAACATTAATTTGTTGGACCCACATCTCGGTCCCGCGATGCGGGCCGAAAATTTAAATGATCGCAACGATACGGTGCACTATCATCCAGACGATCTCCATCACTCCCGTTGTTGCCCCTTCGGTTACTTCTGCAAACCTGCATAGACGGCTTCCTCGACCTCGAGCCACACCTTATGATACGACGGATCCCATCCGTCAGAAGGGAGGAGCTGAGTTCCAAACACAACGGCGATTCCGGTATCCGGATCGACGAAAAACGATGTACACGCCCAGCCCGCCCCTTGGCCTCATTAGAAAAACGGTAAATCCGTGCCATGAGACACTCACAAGAGCCGGTGCCTTTCATGTGCCGTCCGGGGAGGTCCATGGTATCCACCATCAGCCCCCGGCTGAATTGCGCGGAGCCCGCAGGCATACCGAGCATTTTAGCCAGTGAATCAGCCGCAGGCGGGTCAAGCGTAGGCTCAAAGAGCGCTGCAACAGAGGCGTCACTTAAGATAGGATTTGCCGCCGTTCCCGCTGGTACACGGTGTGAGGACATCGAGTTGAGGGCACAGAAAACATGCCTTTAATCTGCAGCAAATGGCGCAAAACTTTGAGGTAGTCCTTCTGCGACGAGTAGAGTGCCTCTCCCCCGAAATGAACGTTAGCTGGGTAAAAAGGTCAAAGAACGGATAATATAAGAAGGAAGAGGCAACTCGCTGGTTTCCGGGTCTTGGTTGATGGTCGGGGGCTCCTTAATCCACCGTGCAAGTTTGCCATCCGAGCCACGGACACACAGAGACAGTATGTGTTCTTTGAGGTCCGGTGTGAAGTAAAACGAGGCGGAGGTGATTCCCAGGGGCGAAAATATATGATCCTTGCTAGGATAATATGTAGTATATCATTAAATTGCACCGACGGTAGCACATACAAATACTGGTCCAAAGATTTGCCAGATAATCGTTCAACAATAAATCCGACACAGTCAGTGGAATGCCCGTAAGCAACTGTGAATTGGGGTGAATTTAGGAAACGCGAGCGCAAAATTAGCCGGTACTCACAGTCTGTCCCTGGTTCAAACTTCAGGAGTTCTCCAGGAAAAGAGCCCTAAGCACAGTCAATAAACAGACTGAATGGCACTGGCCGTGAAACCTTGTGGAGACGAAAGAAAGTTGACGAATCTTCGGTCTTGCTGTAGCCACGCTTGGTTGCTTCCGTATACGGGGCACCATCTAAGTTATATTCCATGCCGCTTGTATGGTTGAGTAGTTGTCCGAAAGTAATAGGATTTTTGGCCGGAGTCGTTGCAGTGGGTTTTCCACCGGTATCGCGTGCAGTCACAATAACCGGGTCGCTCAACTCGGGGAGTATCTGGCTCACAGGCGTGTTCAGCTTGATCTTGCCTTGTTCGATGAGCTGAAGAGCAGCAATCTGTTCAACGCACAAGATGTAACTCAAGCAATGATTCGGACTCCAGCAGCATGCACGCACTGAAGTGATTAGCTTGGTTTGACTCCACAACATGAAGATAGCGTCTTCGTCAAGCGGCGCGCTGGCGGGGTCGTCGAAAATCTTCCGGCCTTCCTGGTGCATGAATATTTCTCCATTTTGGTCCGTGACGCCGCAAAAGAGAGCCGGCAAAGTCTTGCTTTCAACTGCGCGAGACTGCATAAGATGCACAGGCTAGATCAACATTGAAACCAGGCGTGGCGGCGTGCTATAGCCCACCATGATACCACGAATGGCATCTTGCTGTTGCTGAGAGAGAGAGACCATTTTTGACACTACACGGTGCAGCGCACACACTGCGGCAGTTGGGCCGGAAATGTCGGGCCGTGCATTAGCACTTTTTGCAAGCATCGACTTGACCTTCCTCCGAGCAACTGGGTTGGACGCCAGTGTCACCATACTTACTGGGAAACTTGGCTTGGGCACGCGCACGACCAGTGGGCCGTCGACGGCAGGCTGTCTCAAGAGGAGTTGAGACGCCTGCAATGAATCAGAGTCAAAATCACGAAATTCTCCTCTTTGTGCTGGGACAAAGGCCCTAAATCCTGAGGCGAATTGCCGAGGTAGTAGCCAGTACGTATTGCACTACGCCACGCCGTCCTACCAGCGGCCACCGTGTATGGGCATTGGGACGTTCCCAGCGCGCCTCTTAGCACCCCATGTATTCTAGACACTCGGATTGCACTCGGAAGGGATCGTTATAGACTGCGATTTTCAAGCGATTTGCTGAGCCATTCGGCGAGCTGGGTAAGTCCTTCTATTCGGAAACGCGTTTCCAACTTGATTGAAGCAAGTTGCAGCGACGAACGTCGAAGAGCTGGCGGATAACTACCTATGTGCTACAGATCTTCTCTCCTTTTGAATGTAGATGCGTGAGCTTTCATATTTAACAAGGTTGTACATTTGGACTTTCTGAGTACATTTAGAACCTACTTGTTGGCTTGTCCAACCCTGCATAGATGGCCGCCTCAACCTCCATCCACAACATCTCGTACGGCATATCGAAGCCAGCCGAAGGGGCCAGCTGCGTTCCGAACACCGTCGCAATTCCGGTCTCTGGATCAATGAAATACGACGTGCACGCCCAGCCCGCCCCTGTTGGGCCTCGTCAGAAAATTTAAGAATATGTGTCGGGACTCACATGCGCCGGAGCCTTTCTTGCGCCGCCCAGGGACGTCGGCGGTAGCCAACATCAAACCCCTGCTAAATTGCGCGGAGCCCGCAGGCAGGCCAAACATCGTCGCCAGCGAATCAGCGGCAGGTGTGTCGAGCGTGGGCTCGAAGAGGGTTGCCACAGATCCCTCCGTCAGGATGGGGTTCGCAGCCGTGCCCGCTGCCAAGTTGAATGTTAGGAAGTCGAGGTGGTATCAGAACGAACCTGCCTTTTATCTGAAGCAAGTGGCGCAAGACTGTGAGGTAGTCCTTGAGCGATGAATAGAGCCCCACTCCGCCGAAATGGACATTTGCTGGGGCAAGAACAGTGAAAACATAGATGCGGAAATAAGCAGAGGGAACTCACTCTTTTCCGGGTCTTGGTCGATCAGTTTATATCGATTATCCCATCTTGCAAGTTTGCCCTGGGAGTCGCGGACACACAAAGACAGCATGCGTTCTTTGAGGTCCGGTGTCAAGTAAAACGAGGGCGACGTGATTCCCAGCGGACCGAATATGTGATCTTTGCTATATTATGCGTTGTGCGTAATTTCTTCGCGGAATCTGGGGTACTTACAAATACTGGTCCAGAGATTTTCCAGATAGTCGTTCGACGATAAATCCGACACAATCAGTAGAAAACCCATAGGCAACTAAAGGCCACGAGCTTAAGAAACGTTGAAGTTAAACTTGGGCTACGTACAATCTGTCCCTGGTTCGAACTTCAAGAGTTCACCAGGAAAAGAGCTCTTAAAACATAGTCAGTCACGAGAATAAGTGTCAGTGACAGCCATACCCTACTGAGGCGGAAGAACATCGACGAATCTTCATCCTTGCCGTAGGCGTGAGCAGTTGCGTGCGGGAAGGACCCCAAGGGCGCGCCATCCAGGTTGTACTCCATACCGCTTGTATGGTTAAGGAGCTGCCCGAACGTAATGGGATTTTTGGCCGGGGTCGTAGCAGTGGGCTTTCCGCCGGCATCGCGGGCAGTCACGATAACCGGGTTGGCCAACTCGGGGAGTATTTCGCTCACGGGCGTGCTTAGCTGGATCTTGCCTTGTTCGATGAGTTGTAGCGCAGCAATCTGTTCGGCACACGAAATAAGACATTGGCGCGAATCCGGACCGCGGGATGCACACCGACGTGATCAGCTTGGTCTGGCTACATATCCAGAAGATCGCGTTTTCGTCGAGCGGCGCGCTGGTCGGATCGTCGACGACCTTCCGGCCCGCCTGGTACATGAAAACTTCACCGTCCTGGTCCGTGATCCCGCAAAAGAGGGCTGGTACAGTTTTGTTTTCAACTGCGCGAGCCTGCGCAGGATGTTCAACTGAAAAGGGGCGGAACGGCGTGCATGTTAACCCACCATGATGCCACGAATGGCATCTTTCTGCTGTTCAGAGAGTGAAACCATTGGAGCACAAGAGGGAACTCGAGAAGCGTAAGGACCGTCTTCAGCGTTGCAAATGTTGAATAATAAATATGGTTTCTTAGTCATGGGAACCTACAGTACGCGGGCCGCAGTGGCAACCTGTCGGCAGGATATCTTGCCAGTGCGACATGTAGACCCGCACAAGACCCGCAGACGCGTCACTGTGAGGTAAAGCTAGGAAGGACGGAATTGAGCTTTATTTAACCGAAGAAACTGCAGTGGAAGGAGATTCCAGTCAAGTTTGGGCCAATCGTGAAAATCGAGCAGTTGTGTGAAAGTTTAAATTTACGCAGGGCGAGTTTTCGGGTCGTGGGAGATTGTCGTGGTCTGGATCAAAGAAAGGGCCGGCGATTCTCTGCAAATATCTCACTGCCTACTCTTCCCCACGACTCGGAGCCACTGCTCTCCCTGCTGCCCGATGACGATCCTCGACACGTCCGACCAGGATCCGAGCCTCATGAAGCTCTGGTCCCTCATCACAGAGCTCAGCGACCAGCTCAACCAGAACCGCGACGTCTCCGCAGGAATCTACCAGCAAGCAGGCGGCATCAAGGTACTTTTCTTTCTTTTTTCTTCTTTTTGTCAGACCTGCTGAACTCCCTGTCGAGACGCAAGCGGTTCACGCGCAGACTGGCTTCGTTTTACGACGGTAAGCGTTCCGCTTCCCTGCAACTATCGACCGCTGAATGCGTGTATGCGGGAAGGTTCAACCTGGACAAGCCCAAAGGTTCGTACAGCGCCCTGGACGTGATCTTCATTTCGGTATGGATGAATCATGCTAGCGTAACCAGACCTCTACGATGCGGAGCTCGAGCGCATGAATCAGGCGATGGCACTGGAGAACGTCGCGCTGCAGCACGATAATAAGCAGCTGAATGCGCTCATTCGGGAGTACGAGCAGACACTCGAGACGCTCATGAGTACGTTCTTTCATTTTCAAAAATTAATACACCGTCTCAATCACAATTTTCCTTCTAGACACGTTCAGGAATCGAGCCGTGCGTCAACCGCAGTGCGAACCCGTCTTAGAGATGACTAACGCCGCCGCAGAAAGACGTGCAAGAGCGCGAGCTTGCGCTGGCGCGCGAGTACGAGTCGCAGCTGCTCGCCCGGCAGGAGGAATGTGACTCACACGACCTTGGGTCGAGCACGACTGTCTATGAGTCGCTGTCCCGCATATCGCACGTATTACGCCAGCTGCTCCGCGCGCAGGGCGGCGAGCCGCCTGAGCCCGAAGTTGACCCTACGGCGGCACCCCCGCCGAAGCCGCTGCCCGTAGAGGACCGCGAGCCATGGACGTCCCTCGCGGCGCGTGAGCCGTGGACCGCGCCAACAGTCACGGGTGCGGACCATGCGCTGGAGCGCGAGATCGAGCTCGCGCGGCTGGAGAAGGAGAACGAGGAGCTGCGGCGGATGTTGGGCGTCGCGCCGCATCCCGCGCGTGGCGCCACTCACGAGGGCGGGGAAGTGCATGAGGGGTTTGGCCACGCGGGGAGGGTGCAGCACCCGCAGCCCCGGCCGTTTGAGCCGCCGTTGACGCTTGGAGGGTTCAACATCCCCCGGCGACAGCCTGGCACCATAAACCAGACGCAGGCAAATTCATTGGCGATGAAGACTCAGAGACGCCCGCTGGCTCTTCCGTAGTGCTTGTTATTGCATTTGTTCATGATGGTTGTTCACTTCGGATCTCTTTATCATAGTAATCTACTAGCACGAAAGCGCGAGTTGCGGCTGAATCTAGAGCGTACCGAGTCCCTTCGCCAGGGCATTGGCGGCATCTGACACGAGTTTCGCACCAATTTTAAGGGCACTGTTAAGTTCGTCAGTCAGCGGCAGCTGGATAAATAAGTTTGTCTTACCCTATGAGACGTTGACCAGTCCCCATTCTTAGCATCGTTATTATGCTTTGGAGACTCACTTACCGTCCATCGCCATAACCGGATGCGGTGCGCCCTTGTACACCTCAACTTCCACTTCGACACCCGCCGCAGTGAGCTTCTTGCCGTATTCTATCCCCTCGTCCCGCAGAATATCGGCTTCACAAACGGCGATCCAGGCTTTCGGCACCTTGGCGACTAGCGCGTCGGGCGCGAAGTAGGGAGACGCGTCCCATTTCGTGTAGTCCTCCTTGTTCGGCAAATAATTGTCGCGGAACCAGAGCATACGCCCAGGGCTGAGCCAGGGGGTGAGCGCGTTTTCGGCCCAGAGGTTTTCGGCGCTCGCGGTGTTGTCCGTGACCGGGACGATTAGCAGCTGGAACACCAGAGGAATTGGGGGCGAGGCCTCTGCGGCCTTGAGTGTCAGGATAGCGGCCAAATTCCCCCCACTATGAAATCGATGAGAAGGAGAAAACGGCGGGGGTCTGAGATGCGTGCCTCGACGAGCCACCAACGGCAATCCGCGTGGTGTCGATATTGAGCTTGGATTTTCCGTTCTTGACCACCCAGTCGAGCGACTCGACGGCGTCCTCTACAGCGGTCGGATACTTGTTCTCGGGCGCCAGGCGATAATCGACAGTGATCACAACACATTTGGCGCCTAGGGGGTCTTAAGATGAAGCCGGCAAGCCATTAGAAATACTGACCGACACACATCCTCGTGCACAAAGAATTCTCAGTGCCGATGCCGCCAAACGTCCATCCGCCTGGACACTAGGTAAGAATGAGCCTGCGCAGGGCTTAATTGAACATGCCTCCGTGGAAGAAGATAAAGCAGGGCCATCCGTTCGCTGGGCTTTCGCCTTCGGGAGTGAACGCGCGAAATTTGGTGTGGGTCAATGCGATGTCCTCCGTGCTCCCAACGGGGAGCGGATCGGAGCCCCCAGGGATTGGCGCCGTGCGGAGAGCGGGGTTCCAGGGAAGGGTATGAGGCGGGACAAGATGGGCGAAATTTTTGTTATGAAACTCGACGTATTCGGGGAGTAATCTGGGGATCATGGAGGGGTGAATTGCATTTGGTAGGTCAGCCATGGTGCAGTGCAGAAGAGAGCGAGTGCCATCTACGGATTCTTATCCCTTTTATAGGAGGAAAGGGAACCCCGGGCCCGGTCCGCAAATCGACGACGGATTCCACTTTCAATTTGGAGCTGATAAGATTCGCGATAACCGGGCCGCGCCTATCAAGACGCCCTTGCACAACATAGCCAAAGCAGCAAGACCACGTTAGCTTTATCTCGCATGCCGCGCTCAGAATCACCCCCGCCCCACAAGCGCGCACGCCAGTCGTCCTCTGCTGAGCACGAAAATGGCCTCTCTTTGCCCCCGCTTTCTCTCTCCATCTTGGGCGTCGAGCCACTGGACGAATTCATCAAAGAAATCGCAGACTTTGTGCACTATACCATCCTCAATCGCCCCCCAGATCTCCAGGGAAAAGTCGAGGTCGAGGCCAAGGTAGGCCTGTTGCGCGACAGGGCTTCAGGCCAGCGGTTGATGCTTCCCGTTCTAGTAGAGACCAGTGAGTCCACTCGCATCTGCTGCGCGACTTGTCCCTGACTACGCGTCGTTTGGACAGTCATTGCGCCAGATAGCATTAGCCTCCAATTCGAATCAAACATGTCCCTTGTAAGTGCCTTTCGCACGCCGCAGATTGTCGCCGCCAATGCGTCTTCCACAGCAACAACACAAACACTTCAATACGCGCCTCAACGAGCTCAAGACCACGTCCTCGCAGCCCTCCTTCCCCTCCTCGCCGCTCGGATACAGCCATCTCTTCCTGTTGGACTCGTTCTACCCAACAGACAACCCGCACGAAAAGGGGAAAATACGAGTCACACGAGACGAAAAAACGGGTAACGTCATCGAGTGCATGCGCAAGATACGCCTCGGAGACCTCAACATATACAGCCCGAAACGTGCTGCCGACTGGCGCGTCAGCGTCAACCTAGAAGTCCCTGGTGCGTGCACTATTATTCGTGCGCAGTGTTTCAACCGATTTTATTAATAGTATCCCACCCCATCGGGTCACCGACCCACACACGCAAAAAAGACCGTCTGAGCTATTCGCATGAAGAGTTCAGCATCGATCTAACCCAAGTGACGGCGTCCACGTCGCCCAACAGTCCAGTGCGTGTTGGTCCTTTTTCCATCACCATGCCTGTATAACCTCATTCCGTCCAGCCTGACATACTGCACGAGCTGGAGATCGAGATCGCGCGGCCCGCCCTGCTGCTTGCTACCGCCGCCAAGCGCGGCGATCCCAACGTGCCGGAACTGGAACGCTCCGCGTTTGACGAGTTGATACGAGCGTTCGTCAATAACGCGCGGATATTGGTGCGGAATGCCAGTGAGGGCTGGCAATAGTTATGTTGCTGGCCTCTTTGTATATTTATTGGTGCTGTAGATCGGATGAGAGGAACTGTATTTTTTCACCGACCAAGGTTGGTTACTGGCTAACGCCATTTCGCGTCATAATGTTTTTACATTTGCATCTCTGGCACTTACGTATCTAGTGGTGGAACAACCGGAGAGTGGTGTGCGCAAACACCATTTCATGCTCGTTCGCCGCCTTGATGCACTCCGCATCCATCACGCTCCCGCTCGGCGCCGCCAGATACCTCACCCCACTCTTCTGGGCGCGGTGCACGTTGTCCGGGAACGGGAAAAACGCGTCGCTCGAGCACGACACGCCCTCCAGCTTGGCCGCCCACTCCGCTTTCTCCGCCCCGCTCAGCGGCTCAACGGCGCCCTCGAACAGCCCCTCCCACTGCGCCTTCTCCCCGCCCTCCAACACCTCCCCGCCCACAAACGTGTCGATCGCGTTCGCCTTCTCCGCGCGCTTGACGCCCTTCTTGAACGGGAGCGCGAGCACGCGGGGGTGGTGCCGCAGCCACCAGATGTCTGCCTTGCCCCCCGCGAGCCGCGTGCAGTGGATCCGCGACTGCTGCCCCGCGCCGAGCCCGATCAGCGCGCCGTGCTTGGCGTACGCGACGCTGTTGGACTGCGTGTATTTCAGCGCGAGCGTGGCCAGGATCAGGTCGGTCAGCGCTTCGGTGGGGAGCTTTAGGGCGATTAGTGGGTGTTGGAGCGCGCTTGCGGAAGAGATACGTACGGCTTTGTTCTCCGTGACGAGGTTGTCAAAGAGCTTCGCGTCTATTTTGGAGTCGTTGCGGCGTTGCTGGAGGTGCACGCCGTACACTTGCTTCGTCTCAACGGCAGGCGGCGTGTATGTGGGGTCGATCTCATCGGCGGTATATGTGAACCAAATAAAACGTATGCCAGGAGAAAATTACCTCGAGAACGCAGTACTTGCCGCCCTTCTTTTTGGAAAGGACGTCAAGTGCCTCCGGAGTGTACCCCGGGGCGATGATACCGTCGGACACCTCGCGGGAGATGATTTTTGCAGTGGCGAGGTCGCAAGGCGCGGACAGCCCGATAAAGTCCCCGAAGGACGACATGCGATCAGCGCCCCGCGCACGCGCATAGGCGCTTGCGAGAGGGGTGAGCGGCTCTTTCAGGTCGTCGACGCCATACACCTTTTTCTCGATCTCATCCAGAGCGATGCCGACAGCGGCACCGGCCGGCGAGACGTGCTTGAATGACGCGGCGGCGGGGAGGCCCAGGGCCTCTTGCAGTTCCTTGACCAGCGCAAACGAATTGAGCGCGTCGAGGAGGTTGATGTACCCAGGCGAACCGCAGAGCACTGCACGTCACATTTAAAAAACATAGAATTTTCGTGAAAGCGCCGGACCTTTGAACGGCAGCGCGCCCTCGGAAACGAAGGCCTGTGCTGGTTTTTGGTGAGGATTCGCGCCATATCGCAGCGCAATCCGCTGAACCGGGCCCGCGAGTGTCTCCTTGGGGAGCTCGGCGGACGCGTACTGCTCCCGGAAGTACCCGCTGATCGCCTCGTCGTACTGCGCCGTCATCTCAAAGGCCTTGAGCGCGAGCTTGCTGCGGATGTTCTGCCCAACATCGCCCTTGCCCGCCGTCCACGCGGCCAAATACTCGGCATAATCGGCGGGATCGGACACGACGGATACGCGCGCGTGGTTCTTCGCGGCGGCGCGCAGGAGGGTCACGCCGCCGATGTCGATCTCCTCGATCGCGTCGGGGAGGGTGCAGTTCGGCTGCGCGATGGTCGAGGTGAAGGGGTAGAGGTTGCACACGACGATGGAGATGGGCGCGATGCCCTGCGATTGCAGATCCTGCTCGTCGGACGGGATTGCGCGCGCGAGGATGCCACCGTGCACGGCGGGGTGCAGCGTCTTGACGCGCCCGCCGAGCATCTCGGGGGCCTTGGTTATGTCCGATACATCCCTAGGCACGGCATGAGGGGCCAGCCCTGTGAATACTAGTGTCGAGTATAGATGCGCACTCGATAGCAATGCCCGCCTCTCTGATCTTTTTCGCCGTTCCTCCCGACCCGAGCAGACGAACGCCTGCAGAACTGAGACCCTTTGCAAAGTCTAGGAGGCCAGTCTTATCGTACACCGAAAGAAGGGCTGTAAGGTCGTTCAGCGCACAGGGAGCCCGCGGCAGGTACTACTGGGCACACCAATTGGCTGGCTCATGTTCAGTTGTCGTGAAGAAAAACCTGATCGACCGCCACAGCCACCGAATCGAAGTTGATGTTAACCTCTTTTGGTTGTGCTCGTCCATCTTTCCGAATGGGCTATAAATCTCGGTTCAGCTCGAAGTAAGGTCTCAGGAATGTGAAAAGCTGGATGTAGGTGTTGATTTGTTGTCTTATGTGTCGTGTTTAACATCTTTTTTTCTCCTAGCCTCTTCCTGCGCGTCTAGCAACTACTTTTTCCTCCCGCCATCGAGCCTACTCGTGTCCACAAGAAGCAACTTGAAGGTTATTTAACGTGCATTTAGTTGACGCGCGCAAATGGTGAGAAAGCCAAATGCACGCGCACTAAGCCTGGAACCCGCGGCAAGGGAGCACGAGGATGGAGTCAAAGCTCTCACCCTTCCCCAGGAAATAATGTGGCACGCCTCCACGCGCTTGCCAAATATCCACATCTCCGTGGCCTCGGAAGATACACGCCGCTTACATGGCGCCGCCGACCACCGATACAAACCGCAGCACGGGACAATGGGGATGGCCGGGGAAGTACATGGAGGAAGAAAGAAGACAAAGACAGCCCGTGGTCTGTCTTGAGGCAGGCTCCCCCTGCGGTCTTGAGTCGCCTAGCGAAGGATCCCCAACGGTCTTCGGTCTTGTCTTGAGACAGGATCCCCCAGCGGTCTTTGGTCTTGTCTTGAGTCAGGATCCCCCAGCGGTCTTGAACGGGCTCCCCCCGAGGTCTTGATCCGCCTAGTGAAGGATCCCCCAACGGTCTTGGTATCTTGTCTTGAGACAGGATCCCCCAGCGGTCTTGGCTCTTGAACGGGCTCCCCCTGCGGTCTTGAGCCGCCGAGCGAAGGATCCCCCACCGGTCTTGATGTCTTGTCTTGAGATAGGATCCCCCAGCGGTCTTGAACGGACTCCCCGAGGTCTTGCACGAGGCCTTGAGGCTTGAAAGTGTCTTGAAGCGAGTCTTGACCCGTGCGCGCTCGAACTTGACGCCTTGAGGGCGAGTCTTGATTGAATCTCGAGGCCTTGAGGCTTGCGCAGTCTCCCACTGAGGTCTTGAGCATCTTGAGGTGCGTCTTGAGCTTGAAGGCTTGCGGCGAGTCTTGAGGTCTTGAATTGGAATAGGCCTTATCGCGGTGCGGCTGGTCGTCGCCAAGACCATGACGCTCGACGTTGGCTGGGGTCTTGAGGGAGGGAGGAGGAAAGACATCTCTTAGACTGAAGACCTGTCAGCCACATACGATCGTCGTCAGCCGCCGGTGGCTGACAAGAGCAAGCATGGACGCACCGAACCCCTGCGAAACCTGGCGGGCGAGCACGAGCTGCGCTGGGGAGTGGCGAGTCGCAGTCGTGAGCGAGGAATGGGCGGATGGGACAAGCGAAGGCGAGGAACGGACGGACAGGCGGAGGCGTATGCACGACGGGGGTTGTCGACGAAATCCATACACGGCGAGGAGCACAGAACGCGACGGTCAGCATACGCTCAGGCTCGAGCGCAAGGACTCACCTCAGGCCACCAGCAGTCGACGGCGAGCTCTTGTGGGAGAGAGCACAAAATCGGGGGAGGAGAACTGGGGCGGGATGGTGGTGGTACGGAAGCAAGAGAGTGGGGCGGTGGCTGACACTCCCTTCCCTCCGTTCCGCAAAGTCACTTTGGCGTTGTTTGTCCTCGCTCGCGTGGAGGCGAAAACGAATCATGTGATCGCGTTTTCTTTTCCCCCGAACGCGACCTGACGCGATGCTGTTGAATTTAATCCCACCCCGGCTGAACACATTATTCTTATATTTCTCGTTCAATTACTGCGTGAACGTCACGACTATCGAGATGGAAGCGACCATGCAGTTAAGTTGCTATGAATTGCATCGTTCCATACTCATCGTGCCTATTTAGCTCACCGCGCTGCGCGATGCCAGGATCCCCCAAATTGCACCACTGAGGACTTAGAATTCCTTGGGACCTCAAAAGCTTCGAGGTCTGGGCCACAGAACTGCGAGCAAGTGTCCTATTCAGATATTCCTGCGGATATCAAAGACGAAGTAGAGTCTTTTGGACGTCTCCACACCAAAGCGCCCCTTGGGTCGATTCAATACGCTTGCTTGTCGGCGTACCGCTCGGGTGACTCAAGCCGTCTTGGCACTGGTGGGAATATTATTCAAGTACAGGCGGTCTACATAAAAATACACGGAAAGCATAGGAGGAATGTGATTATACCAGTGTTTCTATCCTCCTTCCATCCAGCAAACGAATGAAGCTTTTCGTCACAGCCCTGCTGTAGCCGTGGTATTAGTAGTCGCATAATTCTGCAGGCGCGCCCATTCAAGCAGCACCGCGGAAAAGTAGCAGTCGTTCTGCGAGTCGGTCATGATGCGCTCCGTGAACAGCTTGCCCGTTTCTTGGATCAGGCGCGCCTCTTCTTCATGCTCCATGGCCCAATGGATTTTCTCGACCAGGTCCGACAGGTCCGGTGCAACCGGAACATAATGTTCGTAGGGCCGGAGCCAATCATTAAAGTACTCGTCAAAGACGGTAGACTATATGGGAATCAGCAAAAGCCTCAGGTCGCAATTTTGGAGAAGATTGACCTTGAACACCAACGACCCTGACTTCAGAAGACCCAGATAACGGCCAGAGAAAGTGTTTCCGTCAACGTCGAGCAGGTATTTATACTGGTAGATGTCCTCCTTGGCAGATTGGGGGCCAGTAATGTCGTACTCGGCAATGATGTGGTCGCGGTCGCAGTCGTCGGTGCAGTGCGATTCAGCGAAGCGCGTCATCTTCGCATCGATGAGATCCGAGTGGTTGCGCGCGATGTCGACAAGCCGGAACCGCGGGAACTTGTGGTAATTGTCCCCGATGATGTGTCCGCCGTTCGACATGCCGCGCCAATCTGAGCAAAAAAATGAATGAGGAAGTAGCGCAGGGGGAAATAGGGATGGTATTTACACATTATCGGCTTCTTGTCGTTCCAGTTGACGTCGTTGGGATGCGAAAAGCTACCTGACCACCATGATTCATCATAGAAGTACTGGTATAGTCGGTTAACACGGAGAGGGCTTCAAGCACTACAATACGCACCTGGCCCGGGAAGAGAATATCGGAGAAACAAGGTGAGATCTTGGTCATGCTCAGAAGGGGCCAGAGGTCAGTGGTAAAGTCAGAGCTGGAGCTGGAGCGCAGGACTAGACAGGCCATAAAAACGATGCAACGGGAATGGGAATATGATCTCACAAGCAATATCTGCGCTGCCGTCCTCGGCGAAGCCCTTAGAGGTGCTCAACGGACTGCACCCGCTTCGGTCTTTGAAAAAATCGGACGTGGGGTGCGGTGCGATGTGGAAAGGATTGGGGTCTTTCAGCTTCATCGCCTCCGTGCGTGCACCAGGTTCACGGAAGTTGAAGACCACCCGGGGTTCGTCGCGTCCGTTCAAGAGGAAGTCCATGTCCGGGAGGACAGATACAAACTACGCGAAGTGAATTTATGCAGAAGAAATTGAGCGTTGGCGGACGCACCCTGCCTATAGTTCTGGGCCAGTCGTCGTAAAACGACGTACCCCGATAGTTAGGCATGTGGACCTTTCGATCCTTAATGTTAATAGTCGTCATTCCCTTGGAATCCTGAAGCATCTACCCAAACATGTTAGTCTTAACAAAATCCAGGCCAAGGTTGGGGAACGCACCAGCTCTCTGCCCCGGTTTATCATGTCCTGGAAATGCGCGGGGTTGTCCATCGCCAGCTGGTAGAACGGCTCGAAATCTCGTTGTATCTGATCGTAGTCGTCGATCAAGCATTTCTTCTCCTGCGCGAACGCGAACCATTTATCGAAGTTCGGCGGTGGGGGACGGTCGTTTTTAAGGGTATAACGCGCTGCGGCCTGCGCAAGCGTCTGCGACTGCCGAGCGAACAGCGCATTCAAGCTTAGACGTGCTGCTGCGACGGGGTCGCCGGCCAGCTCGCCGGTTGCGGCGGAATGGCCTGTCCCTCCAGGTGGTTTCGGCGGCATATCATCCTCGACAACCCGGTTGGGGGTCTCGCCCATGAAAAAGGCGATGGCTGCGACCGCAGTAAACAGCCCGACAGCCACGAGTATTGGCAGAAGGATGCGGTAGTATAAGGGCCGCGGTCGGGAGGCGGAACGAGCGGAGGGCGACGCAGGCACGTTCGCATCATCGTCCTCGAAGTTATGGACTCTGAATGACGGCAGTAGTGGGCTCCCCGCGTTGTCGTTGCTGTTTGAATGCGAAGGCACAGGCGCGTAGGAGGGGCCAACGAAGGGGGCCACCAGCCTCTTGAACTGTTGCATGGAGAAAGGAACGGGAAGAGTTAAAGCTAGGCCAATTACATGACGGCCTTTTAACACCGTTTCATCAACTCCGTAAAGTACACATGCACTGCAAACGTTCCACAACAGATTTCTTGCTTTATCCAACTTTTAGACTGATAAAATTTCGCTTTCAGGACCCGGTACTCAAGCTCAAGGTCAGCGCTCAGCGCTCAATGTTCAACGTTCAACGTCAGAGGGCTCGAGAAGAGAAGAAAAGTACCTCCGGCGCTGCCACGAGACTGGTTGTGATTGGTAACCCACTCCACGACGATCGCGCGCTTCAAGTTCAATCGCAGTTGCAGCTGATATCGATGGGAACATGGATGCTTGGATAAGACTCAGGATAATATTGCCCAGCGCGGTCCCGTTTCGAAACATGCAGGGGGCTGGCTTAGACTCCGGCTCGTCCTACCACAACAAGCATGGGTTATTTCTAGCACTTATTTGCACCTTAGCCCAATTAGTGAAAGATGCGGATGTAGCTTGGGATACAGCATTGCAAGACACGCAGCTCCTCGTTCACCTGAATTGTCATAATATCTGCACACGTAGCATTGCAGCCAGACTTCGTCCAACGCAATCCGTCTACCTTTCCTCAAACCGGGTCGTCTCCGCGCTTCGCGTTAGGATACTTAATCCTCCGCTGAAGCAGCTGCTTCACATCCTCGATGAAGATTGAGACTTGGCGCCCGCCCTCGCCGATCGACGCCTTGGTTCGCTTGGCCGGCGTTGGGAGGAGCCGCATGAGCTTGGAGTACGGAATTCGTAGTGCGTAAAGCTCGGGCAGAGGAAGTACTAGGTCCATCCTATTCAATGTATGTCGTCACCGGGTGCATCGCACGATGACATGCATCTTGCAAGTTGTACTTGTCCGAGCCTTCGTTCGTCAACGCCGAGGCGGAGGGCCCTCGACCTCCTGAGCGTCGGCGCCGAGATAGTGTGGTCTTGAAGTGGCACCCGACATTGGTGGCTGAGCCGAAGGTTTGTGGCGAGGGACTTGTGAGGGTGATGCATGTAGCAAAGTTAGAGCAGACAGAAGATATCCGAGGAGCTTGAATTTGTTGACATCCTCGAAAAAAATAATCGGGCGCGAAGAACGGTGCAAGAGGTGCATCCGGATATAGCCTGAGCTTGAGCCAAACGCCCGAGCTTGCAAGTTGCTATGTCGAATGCTCTGGATTGGTTGAATTGCAGGATGCATACACCGAACGACGACGTGTCTCCGAGCCGCGTGCTCGCGTATGCGGCCGCCTGCAATGGTGCATGGTGGTTGAGCCCAAAGTGTGAATTGATCCACGTGCTCCGCTCTACAGTTGCAACACTCGCGTCTCGAATCAAAGACGGGAAATGTCGAGGCGCATCACAGTCGCAAACGCGGCGTGTTTGAGCCCCCTTGCACTTACTCAGTCTTGAGCGCTTGAGCCCTCCGTCTTGTTCGGCGCAGATTGCGATTTCTACCAGTCATCCACTGGTACCTTTGTCGAGCTCCGGCCAAGGAGATCAAGTCCGTCACCGTAACCCCTCTCCTCCCCGGCTCGGATCTTCAAGGCCATTCTATTTATTATAGCGAGCGAACGGCAGTGGTTTAACGTCCGCCCCGAAGCTGAATGGCGCTCGGGAAAAGTGTCTGGTCGCTTCCAGCAGTTCCGTTGCGGACTGCTCTAAGCGCCCGCCCGCTGGTTGTCGGTCTTCGTCGCGAAGATCCGACGCGAATATGGGAGCGCCGGAGCCCTCTGACTCCCGACGCCGTCACACGCCTGGTGTCCGAACATCACGTAAAGGTTCACGTCGAGCATTGCGACCGTCGGGTTTTCCGAGATCACGAATACGTTCAGGTTCGTTCGCCACCGTTACTCTATGTCCCCGCATCCCAAGCCCCTGCTAGCTGCCGCTCAGACTTGACCTCAAATAATTGCCATCTACCTGTACTGATGGAGAAGAACCTTCCCAGGCCGGAGCCATCATTAAGCAAAATCTTCAAGATGCTCATATTCTTGTCGGGATCAAGGAGACACCCTTGCCGGAAATAATAAACACCCCCATTCAAGCTGTATTGGGAGGGAATGCGATGTGTCCCCGAACTCACTTAATGTTTTCTCATACGGCAAAGGGTCAAGCATATAACACACCTTTGTTGTCCCAGTTCTTGGCGAACAATTCTGAGCACGACAAACTACTACCACGTTTAATCGATTACGAGCATCTAACGGACGACGATGGAAAGCGAACTGTGGGGTTTGGCTGGTTTGCCGGAGGTGTGTAAATTTATGTGTTCGCCTTTTCCTGCGTTAAACACGGTGCAGTTGCCGGGGTGTTAGAGTCTTTGTCCGCCATGGCTCACGCTCATCTGGAAATTGGGGTTGCCTCTCCCTTCATCGTACGCTCAGGTATATGCATTTTCGTACACTCGATTGACCTTGGAATAGTACACGCCGCGACCACACACACTCCCATCGCTGGATCGGCTTCGCGCATCACTGAAAGAGATCGGGCAACGAATAGCGAGCGAAGGCACCCCAAAAAAGCTTGGCCCCTTCATTATCGGACTGACCGGGTAAGCGCCTCTAGAAATCGGAAGATAATTTCTGAGCAGACTAGGACTGGTAATGTTTCGAACGGGTGTTTATCCATGCTTGAAGAACTTCCGATTGAGCGCATATCTGTTAAGAATCTGGGCGGCCTGGTGAGCCAACAAGGTATTTTTCCTGATGTGTGCAGCTACCACAAATTGATGCCAAATCTTCTTACAGCTCCCAATCTTCGCAAGGTGATTTTCTGTCATACGCATTTCCCCCGGTTGAATTAAACGGCTCCCAGATATACTTGGTTCACGCAAAACCGCAAGATTATCTTCGAAGACTGGACGGCAATGCATACGACCGCGAACACTACTATGAGCATCCTCAAACCTATCGTTCTACCTTCTCCACCGATGTCATTTAATCCTCTGTCCTGTTCGACGGTTATTGAACTCTCCTTCAGATCGCGCCGTATCTTACTCTTTTCTTGAACGGTGTTGGATGGGCTCCTTCCTATCCTCGTCTAATGACGAGTGCCGACCTGATCGAAACTCTGTCCCGGGCCAAGGCAATCGGAGGCGCTCGGTTCACTAACATCGGCGATATCAGCTGTGATCCTGGGGTACGAAAAATACACCATCGATAGCCTGCTGCTTAGATTGATATTCGCATCCACAGGGCGGTTTGGAATTTATGCCTCGATCAAGCACGCTGTCATCCCCGTTTTACAAGACGCGACCTAGCGCTCTTCCCGATTATCTCCCGTCTATTCAGATGATGGCGGTCGACATTCTTCCTGCCTCCATACCGCTTGATGCGTCTGAGCATTTTTCAACTGCCCTCCTTCCTTATTTGAAGACTCTCATCGAATATTACCGGACCGGTAAATGGGATGCTCTCGGCCCCGCGCTGGACCAGGCAACAATCGCGGCCAATGGCAAACTGGCGGAGAAGCACTATTGGTTGCAAGATTCCGTCAATAAGTTTCGCATTGAGGGTCCAGCTACTGTTACAGTACCGCCGCCGACGAATGTCGAAATTACGAGTGATGACGGTGTGGTCATTGGTTCGATGGGCATGCGGAAGAAAAAGGTGTTGCTACTTGGTAGTGGTATGGTCGCGGGTCCTGCAGTGGATGAAATTGCCCGAAGAGAGGATGTTGAATTGCTCATCGGTATGTATTCTCGTCGAATGCCTATCTTGGCTGCTAAAGACCGACTTGGTCCAGCCAGCAACTCTTATCTCGAGGCCCAGAGGCTTGCTAAGCATTATACCAACGTCCAATATCGAGTGATCGACATGAAAGAGGAAGACAGTTATAGTACACTTATTTCAGAGGCCGACTTGGTCATTAGGTCCGGGCTTTTTTTTTATTCGTTGACGAATCATAGCTGACTCTTTTCTGGCAGTCTGCTGCCTGTTGGCTTCCACACCGTTGTTGCTCAGCACTGTATCGAGCACAAGAAACACATGGTCACGGCGTCGTATATCACCCCTGCCATGAAAGCCATGCACAAAGAGTAGGCCACACAACTTGTTTTTCCCTCAGGCTTACTTTACATCCCAGTGCTATGGCAGCGGACGTGCTCCTTCTCAACGAAATCGGACTCGACCCAGGAATCGACCATTGCTCTGCAATCTCTTTGCTATCAAAGCTTCGCTCCGAGGGAAAGCGTATAGCAGCATTTACTTCTTTCTGCGGCGGATTGCCTGCACCTGATGTCGCCCCTGTTCCTTTGCGATATAAGTTCAGTTGGAGTCCCAGAGGTGTCCTGACAGCCGCGCTAAATTCCGCAAAATACAAACTGGCCAACGAGGTAAGAATCAACGAAAATTCGGAGCTTCCTGAGATCTAATTATTTCCGTCTCAGATTTGGAGTATCCCGGAGAACCAACTTTTGCGCAGCTATTTCCCGTCAGTTCCCATTACAGAGGAATTTGCGCTGGAAGGCATACCGAATCGTGATTCTCTGTCGTATCTGAAGACTTATGAACTCGGTGATGATGTTCGCACCGTGCTGCGCGGAACGCTAAGGCAATGATGACCAAATTGTTATAATGGCTACGTTGCTGAACGCCCGGATACAGATACCCGGGATTCTCAAGATTGATGCATTCATTCCTGACCATCGGGTTTTTGGAAGTGGACAAAACCATTCGTCTCGAAAAGTGGACCTCCTTTATACGCCAAAGCCTCGAGCTCAAAATCCCGCTCCTCAACAACCCTTGGACGACAGTCGTCAAGCATGTTCTCAATGATGAAGATCTCGACAATTTGCACGAAGCACTTGAGTGGCTTTCACTGATTCCGTCAAGCCGTGCGATCTCTGCCCCAATGCCGCCGCTTCCATCCGAAAGCATGTCGCCGTTGGACATTTTCGCTTATTTGCTCTCCTTCAAACTGCGCTATCTCCCCCACGAGCGTGATATGGTCATCATCTCGCACGAAGTGATAGCGTTCAAGCCAGGGCACAGAGAAGAGGTGCACCGCTCCTCGCTCATCACGTACGGGACGCCGACAGCCACTGCGATGGCGCGGACGGTGGGCCTGCCTGTGGCTACAGCAGCTCTGACCGTCCTGGATGGCCAAGTCGCGGTGCGGGGAGTTGTGGGCCCGACCGACCCCACCATATATAATTCCGTGCTTCGCCGGCTGGATGAAGTCGGGCTGGGCATGAAAGAAACGGTCATTACCACTGGGAAGTCTATCGAGGGACGTTTGATACCTGGAGTGTATGTAACTGATGTGCCAGAGGAAGAGGAAGAGGACGACAAGTGGTAGCAAGGCCTGCGGGCTGAAAATATTAAATTATACCTAGTAGTCTGTACTGTAGCAAGAGCCTGCCGGCTCAAGATATAACTTATGCGTCTGTATGACGGACCCGGCAAAATGATGGCATTGATGGCTACACTTTCGTCCTTTACTGTCGTCCACTCTGATTGCACGGCTCGTGCTACTCGACGCGTCGTTTTCAATGCAGAAACTCTCAAGGCCATCAAACTGTCTACAGGCGATGTTGTAGCCATTTCCGCCCGCGATTCAAAAGTGAGGCCAGTCGGCTTCTTGTCGCAAACTCACCTACCGAACCAGGATTTTGCCGTTGGCATAGCGTGGGCTTCGTCCGAGTTGCCAGCCCAATGTAGCTATCATATATCCGGAGAAATGATCCCTTCTCAAGGTGTTTTACAGGCGTCTCGATTTCAACATCTCTCTTGCTCACAGTTGGGCTCCAAAACGGGCACCACGTTCTAGTTTCCGCCCTTCCCAAAACGCCCTCTTCGACCAATAATCCTCTCCGCTTGCCTACATTGAATCAAATCCAGGAATCAGTTGAGATACGGTTGAAAGAGATTTCCAGGAGCGGAGGTTCGAATACGAATGCTTTACCGGGAGGGAAACGAGGCGACTGGCTCAAATTATTGATTCGAGAATCACTAGGTCCGTGTTCATTTACCACCCTTATGCCGTTGCTCATTAAAATGTAGTGGATCTTAAATATATCACTCCTGGGCAGACTCTCGAAGTTACATACGAACAGGAAATCCGTCGCTTCGTCGTAACAAATCCTTCGCCCCAACAATCTCCAGAAAGTTTGCAGTCCAAGTTTGACGCCCTTTCACTCGTCGCACCGCGCCAAGTCTGGACCGTCGGTTGGGATACATCCGTGTCACTGGTCGGGACTACAGATGACGCTGACACTCGCAATTCCTTGGTACTCCTTGTGCTCCGCGCACGAATCTCGCGCTAATATTCGCTATCAGCCAGAAGTCGAGGTTTTGGCGCAAGGAGATGAAAATTCCGCCTACGATTCTGTTGGGGGACTGAATAAGCAAATAGCTGAGATCAGAGACCTCCTAGAGATTCCGCTCACCCGTCCGGAACTCTTTCGATACTTCGGTGAGTCTTGGATTCCCACGATTTTCAAGAAAATCTCAACGACCGACACCCAGGTTTGAAACCTCCTCGCGGTATACTGCTGCATGGACCGCCGGGGACTGGAAAAACGCATCTCGCCCGCGCTATAGCTGCATCGACAAAGTCCGCAGTACTAGTAATCAACGGCCCAGAGCTTTCCTCCGCTTATCATGGCGAGACGGAAGCGAAGTTACGAGATGTATTCAAAGAAGCGCGCGACAAAAGTCCATGTATTGTTGTTCTGGACGAAGTGGATGCATTGGTTCCCCGTCGGGAGGATGGCGCAGGTGGAGAGGTTGAGAAGCGCGTGGTAGCAACACTGTTGACCATCCTGGATGGAATGGAAGACGGCGGCAGTGAACACACTAGAGTTGTTGTGATCGGCACAACGAATCGCCCTAATGCCATTGATCCTGCTCTGCGAAGACCAGGTCGATTTGATCGAGAAATCGAAATCGGTGTGTTGCTTTCCTTTTCTATCATTTCTTCCTGTACAGCTAACTAGGATTCAGGCATTCCGGATATAGATGCTCGTTTTTCGATTCTTCAAGTCCTTCTCTCCAAAACTCCACATTCGATATCTCAAACCGACCTTTTCACCGTCGCCTCGCGGGCTCACGGTTACGTCGGAGCAGACTTGAGCGCCGTGGTTCGGGAAGCTGGAACGATAGCGATCAAGAGATGGCTTGCCAGCGACCCCGAACATTTTTCGGGAAACCCGCAAAACGGATTAACCTTAACACTTCCAGATCTCGAAGCGTCGTTGCCTTCCATCCGTCCTTCTGCTATGCGGTCCGTCTTCGTGGAGACTTCTCCCATCCGGTATTCAGAAATCGGTGGACAAGCTTCCGTTATCCAGAAGCTACGAGAGGCAGTGGAATGGCCATTGCGACACTCCGATGCTTTCTCACGCCTGGGCGTGAAACCCCCTAAGGGTGTCCTACTGTATGGACCACCCGGCTGCAGTAAAACCGTCCTTGCCCGCGCCTGTGCCTTCGAGTCCGGCGTGAATTTCATCGCTGTTAAAGGCCCTGAGGTACGTACAGCATATCATTTAGCGTTTCCGGATTCTCAGCGTCGTATATTAGGTCCTAAATAAGTTCGTCGGAGAATCCGAACGTACGGTACGGGAGATCTTCAGAAAAGCTCGAGCTGCCGCACCCTCCATTGTTTTTTTCGTGAGCCATGATTTCAACCACCTTCCTGTTCGACCTAACCTTTCTCAAGGATGAGATTGATGCTTTAGCTACGACCCGCACTTCTTCAGACGCAGACGCAGGTTCTTCACACGAAGGTGTTCTTACGAGCCTTTTAAATGAGATGGACGGCGTCCAAGAACTTCTTGGAGTCACTGTTCTTGCCGCGACGAATCGACCAGATGCGATTGTAATTGTATCCTTCACTCTCATGTCAACATTCCTCATTCCCCCCAGGACTCTGCGTTGATGCGCCCAGGCCGCCTGGATCGCATTCTGTATGTAGGGCCGCCAGACCAAAAGGGAAGGGAGGAGATCTTAGGCATACGGATCCGAAACATGACTATAGCCCCAGACGTCGATATCGCCGAGATCGCCCGCATGGTATTCCCTGCTCAGCTGTTCCGTGCCGCAGTCTGATTTTTTTTTTAGACGGCGGGATGCTCTGGTGCTGAGATCACTGCACTATGCCAAGAGGCTGCATTGTTGACGATGCAAAAGGACATGAATGCTCCCTACGTCAGTACTCAATACACCTCAATGTCGACCGAGCCTCATCTCTGAACCATCTTTTTAGGTTCCGCACGAGGCATTTGTTGCAGCGAGTAAAGCTCTAAAAAAACAAATCACGCCTGCCGTGCTCCAAAAATTCGATAAATGGAAAGGAACGCTATAGCGAGGCTTGGAGACCGGGATAGTTTAGATGTAGTGGTAGCGAAAAACCTCGCAAAAACGATTTGTCAGCTGCGCTCCCACCGTCAGTGGCGTTTGTTTGTCCATTCTGCCTTTCCTTCGAGCCATATCGACAGCTTTAGCCGTAGTCTTGCTCACGCCCACTCCGAGCTAATTCGGAGAAATCCACTACACCGACACCGACACCACATATGCCGAGCTCCGACTCTAAGGGCAAGGGCAAGGAGCCTGCTACTCTGCCCCCACTGCCTGGCCCAGCTTCGGGAAGCGCGAATCCTGCAGCTTCTCTGTCTGCGTTGTGGGCTTATCTCCTGCCAGCATTGAACCACATCGTCAAGAGCCCAACCAATGACTCGCGCAAAGCTCCTGCGATTGATATAGGGTTCTACGCTGGTATCCATACGGCTTGCTACAACTAGTAACGTGGCCGACGCTTTTGTTTGGGAACTTGACCGTTGACTGGCGCGTTAGTTTCACGTCCCAAAGCGAAACCAAGTCGAATGCTCGAGCCGCTGACGAACCTGCTAGTGGAACAGATCTGTATGAACAACTCGACAAGTACTACATCGACGCGGCGCGTGAAGTCATGCTCGGGGCGCCTCAGGACGATTCTACTCTTATCCATTACATTGTTCCATGTTTCAACCGCTTTTCTGCCGGAGCAATGGCTGTCAACCGGCTTCTTAACTACGTGAATCGCCACTACGTCCGTCGATGCGCAGTGGACGAGGATAAAGGGTGGCTCAGGCTCAACGATGTCCTCGAGTCTGTGGCGAAAACCATCACCGCAGACGATTCCAGGGAAAAGATATCGGAGAGATTGAAGGAAAAGAGGACGGATGAGCTGAAGAAGTGGGGCTACAAAATTGACGGTTCTGGAGTGTCGCTGGCATCTGCTGAGGCGTGTGCAGAAGCAGCCAGCTCTCCTGATCGAATTGTCTCTGTCGCCTCCCTTGCACACCGTCGATTCCGGACTGAAGTCTTCGAACCTTTACTGGCAGTACCCGTGGTCAAGGGGAAGAAGACCAAGAACAAGATCCCCAAAGCCACCACGGGCGCCCCGGTGCCGAAGGGCCGCTTAGCTCGTGCCGTGAAGGAGCTGCTCGAATCCAAGGGAGGGGATGAGGAGGAGAGATCACGGCTCGTGAGGGACTTGGCAGCGGCTCTTCGAATGGTCGGCGTCCGCCCGGACCATCCGCTTCGTAAACGACTAGATAAATACATGGCTTCCCCTTCGTACGTTGGGTAACATTGCAGCCCTGTTCTTGTCGCAATTTGAAGAGACGATTTAATCGGTTAACGAATGGCCAAGGTATGTCTCTACATATTTGGCAATTCACTTAACACTACAAGCGGCCCGGCATCGATTTCTCGGTCGGGGGCATGGCTAGAGAAAGGTGTCGCAGTAAGGGTCTCAGAACCCTTCCAAAGTAATACCAGTCTTCGCATAGTTTTGGAGGCGTGCCCACTCAAGCAAAACTGCGACAAAGTAACAATCGTTCTGCGAGTCGGTCATCACACGCTCGGCGAACAGCTTGCCCGTTTCCTGAATGCGACGAGCCTCGTCGTCGTGCGCCATCGCCCAGTGGATTTTCTCGAGCAGGTCGGAAAGGTCTGGCCGCACAGGTATGTAGTGTTCGTAGGGTCGGATCCAGTCGTTGAAATACTCCTCGAAGACTGTAGACTGTGAAACTAATAAGTGGGTGTACGTAGAGAGTTACGGAAATGGCAAGCACCTTGAACACCAACGAACCGGACTTGAGTAAGCTAAGGAATCGACCGGAGAATGTGTTTCCGTCGATGTCAAGAAGATATTTGTACTTCAAGCCCTCGTTCTTCGGAGCCCCTGGGCCTGTTATGTTGTACTCCTTGATAATACGATCGCGATCACACTCGGTCGTACAATGACCTCCAGCGAAACGTGTCATTTTGGCATTTATGAGGTCCGAGTGTTTTCGCGCGAGCTCGATGAGTCGGAAGCGCGGGAAAGAGCGATAGTTTTCCCCGATGATGTGTCCACCGTTCGACGCGCCCCGCCAGTAGAGCTGCGAGCTCCTGTTGCTCCATGGCCGAGCGATTTCGTCAGGACTCAGCTTAAGTGACCACCGTGACACCCGATAGTAGTACTGATACATTAAGATGAGTTGTGGGAGAAGGATGGAATTGATGGACCTACTTGACCCGGAAAAAGGATGTCAGAAAAGCAAGGGGAAAGCTTGGTCAT
Organism: Mycena latifolia; assembly: GCA_029289555.1. Lineage (NCBI taxonomy): Eukaryota > Fungi > Basidiomycota > Agaricomycetes > Agaricales > Mycenaceae > Mycena > Mycena latifolia. The sequence continues at coordinate 219,665 of JARJLE010000050.1, forward strand.
GCTTAGAAGGGGCCAGAGGTCCGTGGTGAAGTCGGAGCTGGAGCTAGAGCGTAGGACTGAATAGGACGTGAAAATGACATAAAAGAAATTTGGACTAGTATCTCACAAGCAATGTCAGCACTACCATCCGTGGCGAAGCCTTTAAGAGTGCCAGACGGACTGCATCCGCTTCGGTCTTTGAAAAAATCGGATGTAGGGTGCGGTGCGATGTGGAAAGGAGTGGGGTCCAAGAGATTGACCGCCTTCTCGCGCGCGCCAAGTTCACGGTAGTTGAAGATAACACGAGGTTCGTCCCGTCCGTTCAGCAAGAATTCCATATCCGGAAGGAAATGAGCGAACTACAGTACAGTCGTCAGTCTTTAGAAGATGTTCAGTACACAAATATCTTTACCTTCCTCAAAGTCCTCGGCAAATCAAGATTCGAAAAAACAGTCCCGCGGTAAGGAGCCATCATAAATTTTCCGTCCGTGATACTGATTGTAGTTAGTCCAATAGCTTCTTGTTTTTTTACTGGTAACCCCATGGCTTCCCGTAACATCTGGAACAAGAAAGACCTTAGTCTTATAATAGCTCCGGCAAGTAACCCATTGGTACCTGTTCCCGACCTCGGTCAATCATACGTTGAAAATGTCCTGGGTTATCCCTGGCTAGCTGGTAGAACGGCTCAAAGTCTCGTTGAATTTGGTCGTAATCATCTATCAGGCATTCATGTTCCCGAGCAAATTCGAACCACCTATCGAAGTTCGGTGGTGGCGGGCGGCCTGCTTTCAGAGAATAGCGTGCCACAGCCTGGTCAAGCGTCCTCGATTGTCGTGCGAGCAGAGCGTTCAAGCTCAACTGCGCCAGAGCGACTGGGATCGAGGGGGAAGAAGATAGGTCAGAATCTAAAGCATCTTCCGTGGGAGGAGGTCTTGTATAGACTGGGGGAGCAGGAAATAGTGGTCTCGAGAGAAGACCGCCAGCCACAAGGATGAGGACGACGATCAACCAATAACGCCAGGGCCATCTGGTTGGGCTATATCCACGAAGGGCGGCGCGGTGCATAATTGACAGCGCCGAGGGCTATGGCCAAGCTCTTGACTGCAGCATGAATGTACAGATGAGGTACTAGTCATCACCGCAGAATCACAGGCATCACTGCCATCAGATCAAATATCATCAATGGAACCAAGAGGTGATTGATCTCTGGATCGCGGACTCTGATGTCCGCGAAGCGAGATCAACGGCATCATTCGGCGGGTTCGGCACCTCTTGCTCTAACTCTTTGCTCATCTCCATCCTCTATGAGCCACAATTTACTGCCACAAATGCTTTCTATCAGTGGCTAGAAGCCTACGTTCTACGAAGAAACTCACGAAAGCAACTATGTAAATAGATTATGCACCATATGCAGTTTTATGTTTCAAAATGAGTTCAGAAGTAAGCTATTAAGGATTGAAAGAGATTCACAGCATATTAGGGACACATTGAGTGCGCGACACGTTGAGGAGCGCGGCAATGCAACACAACTGACTCGGATGAGCCGTTGATGAAATTGATGCGGGTTGCCTTTTCTGGGGGGGGGGGGGGGGGGGTCGTGGGAAGGAGTCCATGATCCAGAGATCAATCACCTCTTGAATGGAACGCCGGCCCGGTCCTGATAACGTGATCGCGAGACCTTTCATCTGCTCTTTTCTCTCTCGTTCTCTGCACGCACTCCAACCCCAGCTCCGAGTCAATCCCGACCCAAGTCAGCGACACTCGTAAATCTAGTATTTGGAACTAGCCTGTCAGCCTCCGGGTATATAAGATCTGGCAGCCACCGGATCCGCATCCACCTGCTTTCTTTCCGCTACCACCATCCGCTTTCGAGTCTACCTTGCTTTCCCTGTCTGTTTGTTATGTTATTGTCTCTGGAAGGTACGTAGCTCCTCCCTCCCCCTCCGTCTCCGTCTCCTCTCTCCTTCGTCGAGACTGGCAGTCGCTGATCAACGTCATTGCTCATAGCCTGGTGCCTCCACACTACGGTCGACGCTCGGTAATGACTCCCCGTTCAGGACACCCGCGCCCTCACGACCCACGGCTAACGCCAATGACCGTCACGTTCACGACCCTTCACGTTACGACTCTTCACGTTTAAGACCCCCACGGCAGTCAAGTCCCGCCAACGGCTCCTCACACCGGCACCCCTGCGGTAGTCCAACCCACGGCGAGCCTGCCAACGACCTTCGCGATTCACGACCCCCCACGGCGGATACACGTCGTTTTTCCGTTTTGCCGGCCCCTCGCGGTACAATGGACGACCATGCCAATGACTTTCACGACCCCCCGACGGTAGACTTACTCGGCATATGGCTCCTCGATCCAGACATCCGCGCGCCCACAACGATTTTTTTTTACGATTTACGACCTTTATGACCCACGGCGAGCGCCAATGACCCCACGGTAGACTCACTCGGCAATGGCTCCTCGATCCGGACACCCTCGCGCTTTCGTGAACAACGGCGCAAGCCAAGGATTTTCACGGCCTACGGTAGACTTCCTCGGCAACTGGCTCCTCGATCCGGACACCCGCGCCCTCTCAAAGTTACTCAAGAAATTTACAAAATCCAAAAACGGCCCGAGGCTTGAGAAATTTGGCTTGAATACGGCAGTGCCGTATGGAAGTTACCCCGGCAAACGGTACCTCGTTCGGACATTCGCGAACCCCCTGGTCCTGCAATTCACGGCGACGCGGAGACGCGCCGATGACTTCTCGACCCCAACAGTAGACTTACTCGGCAACTGGCTCCTCCTTCTGGACACCCGCGCGCTTTCATATACCCACCTGTGTTTCTTTTTGAAACCCCGGCGATGGGCCACCGACCTTTTATCACCGCCCCAACGGTTGAAATATTCGGCAAATCGCTCGTTCCGGACAACCTCGCCCCGATCATACCGTCCAGGCGCGCTGTCCACCGATTCAAGACCGCGTCCCGTCCAGCCGCGTATCTCTGCAGCGTCCACCCAAGACCCTCCCGTCCAGGCGCATACCGTCCCCGTCCCCTTCCACCCGATCCGCGTCCCGTCCACGCATCTCATGTCCGTCCACTCAAGATCTGCGTCCCGTCCAGGCGTGCGTCCCCAATGGTAGATTTACTTGGCAACCGGCTCCTCGTCCAGGACGCCCGCGCTCTTATCCATACCTTGTCCATCAGACTCGCGTCCCGTCCAGCCGTGTGTCTCGTCCCAAGACCTTTTCACGACAGAACCGCGTCCGTCCAGGCGTGCGTTTCGTCCCCAACGGTAACAACACTCGGCATCCGGCTCCTCGTACAGGACATCCGCGCTCTTATCCATACTTTGTGCATCAGACTCACATCCCGTCCGGGCGTATATCTCGTCCCAAGACCTTTTCACGACAGAACCGCGTCCCTCCATACGTGCATTTCGTCCCCAACGGTAACAACACTCGGCATCCGGCTCCTCGTACAGGTCAACCGCGCTCTCGTATCCAGCACCCGTGCCCCGTCCGCAACCGGGACCCGCACCCTCATCCACGCCGTCATCCACGCCGTCAAGCACCACGTCCTGTCAAGACGCGCGTCGCATCCGCACGATCAAGGCTCATCTCAATTTTTTTGCACGATAGCGATATCTTTCTTTCTTTCTTTCTTCTTTGGGCTTTTTTTGGGGTATACCTGTGTCGGCTGGGTACTGTGTCGTATTGGATACCTGTCCATGAGGTCCATATATGTACACATTCCGAGTCCCATAATCGAACAAATAGCTGGTTTGATCGATATGATCATAAGCGAGCGGCAGCGACGAATGAAACCGATAAAAGGAAGGATCGATGAGCACTGAAAAGGCTGCATCCCACTTTGCACATCTGCCGAATGTTCTTTCTCCTCTGCTTCCCTGGCTGCGCGGGCATTCCTCGTGTAAACTGCGCGTACCTGCAAAGTTCTCGGACAGAAACAGAAAACAGTGATACATTGAAAACATTGGGGTCAGATAATGCGACAAGTTGGACTCAGCCTAAAAGACCGCGCGCGTTGCATCTTTTATAATGTCGAGGTGAGTGTCATTCGAAGAAGTACAAGAAAATGCAGTACAAAACAAGGATCAAGGTGAATAAAGAGACCTAACACATTCTCAAAAGCTAGTAAGGGTGAAGGCCCTTTCCCCTTCCAATAGTGGAAAGAGCCGAAGTTGTGAGGCCGGGGAGGGGACCACTCAATCCACCAATGGCAATTTTTATCTGCGACGCAGGATTCCGACTATCATCCTCTCTTTTCTTGAAGGGCTATGCACAAAAATTGATATGATTGCGCGCAGAAGACAGAATATCACAAATATCACGTCCACCCGTGGAGGTGACAACATGGGACCTGAAGGCGGTGGTGGAGGATGGCAGGGGTGGCGTGGCGGGAGGAGGATGTGAGCGTGGCGGGAGGAGGATGCGAGCGTGGTAGGGCAGGCTCGTGTTCGAGAGGCACGTCCGAGACAGAAAACAATGCCCGCTTCCTTGTCTCGAAACCCGCCAGCATAAACAGGAGGGAGCAAGATTTCTAGGAATCAGAGCCAGTGAGAGGTGACGTCTTCATGCGATACTGGCAGAACGTGGCCCGGGTGGTAGTCATCTTCGTTTTGCCATTTGAACAGTGAGGTTATCAATATACATCTGCAGGGTCTCATTGCCCGACGTCAGCTTGTCCACCTCCTTCTGGACAGTCTGAACGCGACCCATAATGGCTGGAAAGTTGACGGTGAGGCTCAAGTATTGATAGGCGACTGAGACTAACTGCGAAGGTCCTGCTGAGAAGCCGCAATCTCTCTGCGCGAGACGTTATTAGATGAAAGGCTAGCAAGCTGGTGAAAATGACGAACTTGAGAAGCTGTTCTTTCCTGAGAGCATCTTTGATGATATCCCCTGCGGGCGGCGAAGCAATGCCACCCCAGCCCTCCTCGATACCGGACATGGTGGTGAAGGGTTAAACACTGGCTTTTCGGAGTTTGAACTGGCATCGGTGGCAGTGCTGACTGACGCGTCGCGTTACTGTTCTCGACTTCAAGTTCGCAATGACCGATATTCTGCTCGCCTTCAAGGCAGGCCGTGCTTTCCGCCGCGAGAACTCCAACATTGTTGAGCCTAGCCCGGTCAAGGGAGCCATCATTCTCACCGCGGGCGAGGACGGGCTCTTTCATTTCACTTGGAAGAACAGGACTAGTGGTGTGGTAGACGAGGTTGGTTACTTCCCTGGGCGCAAGGATACAGCTCACATTCTTTGTAGGATTTGATTTTGTTTCCCTCCGACGCATCGTTCGTCAAGGTTCCTCATTCCTCAGGGCGTGTGTACGTCCTCAAGTTCTCCTCGTCCAACCAGAGGCATTTCGTAAATGCATTCATTTAATTCTTCCTTCGCCTGCTGACTATCGCTTCTAGTTTTGGCTGCAGGTCCGTTCCATCGTCTAATTCGCAAACCCATCTGCTCACAATTCACTAGGATGCATCTACGGCGCGAGACGAAGAATTTGTGACCAACATCAATAGGCTTTTGGAGGACCCTGAATCCAACCTCGTCTGGAATACGGGAGGCGCTGCGACATCTCAGTCTCAAGCATCCACGTCCGCGCAAGCTGCGCCTACGGCTTCATCTTCCTCATCGTGCGTATACTGGTCGTTGATGCAATTAATTTTTTGACGAAACAAATAGGGCACCCGCGCCGCTGATTCCTCCGGAGCAACTTGCGCAGCTCCAGGCTTTGTTGGCTCGTGGTACCAGCGCCCCTACCGCTCCAGGTTTGTCTTGTTCCAACCCGTTGCATTGATCAAACCTCAGTCAGTTGTAATGCAGAGTATTCCCTGACGGACATTCTCACCCCCGCGAATCTGACGCCGCTGTTCACCTCCCATCCTGAATTAATTCCAAGCTTGTTTCCTCACCTACCCCCCGACCTTCCTACTCCCCCGTCTGCGGAAGCCCTTCAACGCATCATAAAGTGAGACACCAAGTTCTGCGTCTTGCTGTCAATGCTAATCATACCGTCAGCTCCCCTCAGTTCCGTTCAGCTGTCTCTAACTTCGACCAAGCACTGCGGACGGGTTTACTGGGTGGTCTCGTGAGAGGACTAGGCTTGCCTGAGGAGGCTGGCACCGGGATTGAGCCTTTCTTGAGAGCGGTTCAGGAGCAGGCCGATAAAGATAGCGCCCCCAGCAGTGCAGACGACCGCATGGAGACAGATTGACTTATGTAGTCTCGAGTCACTGAAGTTGAGAAAACGCGTTATTTCGCGCTTGTTTCGGTCACCCAGTTTGTGCATCTATGACCGATCACTTTGGTTCTTCGCACAATCGTTCATCTGACTTGCATTCGCACCATTCATGGCCACTCACGTATGGACTATGTCTGTTGAGCAGCGAGAGTCGTTGATCAAGGCAGCTTTCGAGGGCAAGTGTCTCGAGATGATTGCGCGTTATCTCATCGGTGACCTTGTTCGCCTGCAGCCAAGCAGTACACCTACAGCCCATACTCCAAGTTCCCTGTCGGTGCCGCCCTTTTGGCTGCAGATGGCACTATCTATAAGGGCGCGAACATAGAGAATGCATCGTACGGTACGAAAGACTGCGAGAATGGCTCTCCCATTTGCTCAGTGTTTCGAAGGCGGGACGATTTGCGCAGAGCGAACCGCGATCGTCAAGGCTGTCGTGCGTCCATTATTCCTGCTCTCTTCCCTCCGTTCACCACTCGCAGAGTGACGGTACTAAATCCTTTATCGCGCTTGCAGTAGTAACGTACGTATGCAACGCCCTGGCCTCACAACCGCGTCTTATCTCACTCTAGCGATGTCCCTTCATCGCTCTCGCCGTGTGGGATGTGCCGGCAAGTCATTCGCGAGTTCTGTGCGGCCGATATGCCTATTCTCCTCGTGCCTGGTGATTACCCGAAGCCTCCTGGCGACGAATCAGAGGGTAAGCCTGGATTCACGGCTGGGGGAGTGAAGGAGACGAGCATCGGAGAGCTGCTCCCAGACAGCTTCGGTCCGGAGCACCTTGAACTGCCTCGAACCGGTGGAGGGTGCGTGTTCTTGATATTGTTTGACCGGCTATGCTTGACGTCCAGAAAGGGGCAGAGCCTGACGGAACGTGTACGGCCGGGCTGTCCTATCCGCGTCTTGCTGCAATTTCGCCCCGGTGGTCTGTGCTTTTGTTTATATCCGGCCATCCCGACATCGCCTTGTATTGTGTGTCCCCGGCGCTTGATCTCTCTTGTTCTCTTAACACCTTGGCTACCGCTAAATACATTGCTATTTCCGCCGAGCGTCTGTACCACGATGGAAAAACCTTCCCCACACAGCCTAATCGACGGCGCGTATCAACTCCCCCGCAACGTGTTGGCCGACAATTGCTTCTCAGTAGGCTGATCCGTGAGTTTTTGGAACATCGAAGCTTGAATCCATCCCGAAGCCTTGTGATAGAGGCCTGGATACAGCCTTGATTTAAAACCCATCCATGATCGCGTTCCACCTTTACCCAGACCATGTCGTTCCCCAGTCCAGATGTTCAGCGCATTGCTCCAGAGGCCGCATATCACGATATCCTTTCGAGCTTAGGTTCAGAGGCAAGTCCTGATTGTGATGTGCTCTGCTTAGCTCGACGAAACACCCTAGTTTGACTGGATGTCGGAGATGGACGCGATTGCCCCCCCTGCGTACGATGACGACGAGTTTCCGCCCCCATACCAGCAACCCAGTGTCAGTTTTCTCCCGGCCATTGCAGCATGCCTCTGATTTTGACATGCAGCGGATTCGAGCACCGCGCAGGACGGCAGGTGCGCGTTCCGCAGATGTTACCCACCTCTCACCTTACGACTTCAATGAGAACAGTCTTCTATCCTGAGATCCCCCTCCAGGACACGTTTCGGTTTGACGAATCGAGCAGACAGCAAGAACTGCAGTTGCTTCTAGTCAGTTTCTACTTACCATTCCTGGCCTAATGCCTACTGACAAGAGGCTGTCAGGGCGTGCTGCTTTCCATCGTGGTGACCTTGTTTTTGATGGACGTGTTACCTGTATTGGGCCAACCGACGTCCTCCATTCATGCCATTCGCATATATGGCTGCTTCGCCATGGCTCTCTTGCTTAGCATCCTCCTAGCGACAGTGTCTCTGCTTTGCAGGTATTGGTTGACTAGAAATCATGTAGGGTTTGATCCACGACTAACAATGATCGCTGAAACTTCCCCTCATTAGCTCAAGTTACTGCAATTTGGACCACAAGGATCCGGTGCAGCTCCCAAGACTGTGCGTTATTTCAAAGCCGCCATTCTCGCAAGCGTCCTAACAGCTTTCGCACTTCCAGAAGTTCCAAGCCGTCAATAAGTATGCTCTGAACGCCCTGATCGCATCTGGGCTGTTCATGACATACTCCATGTTCATCTGTTTCGGCGTGGGTCTCGTCGATTTCTTCTGGCAGCTCTACCCTGCACTCGGCGCGGGGATAGTCGCGACATGCGGAATATATGGAAGTGGTCCACTCCTTTCATATTTCGGTCAAGGACCGTTGTTCAAATGCCCCATGGCCTCTGCGGTCCGCTATTCCTGTCAGTTCGCTCGCACGTGGACTGCCCGAGGCAGCACTGGGAGTTCTGCCAGGGAAGAGGAGATTGTCGCGGAATGACGCGCTCATCTCCTCCAATCTCATGTATCACTGGTTCCCCCATGCACATAGTTGATTCCAATACTAAGCTATGCGTGAGGTTCATATCAATAAAGTAACCTATAAAATAAGATTGCAAGAAAACACTTTCTAGTCAATGACTTCCTCGGCGTCGCTATCTTCTTGCGCCCTGGCCTGCCTCCTCTCGTGGGCCTTGACTTTGCGAGCCAGCTCCGGGTTAGGCTTACAGTCCGCCAGCGTAAACGACTTGCTGCATCCGGCAGCAGGGCATTTCAGAGAGCCGTGTTTGTTTTTGAACATATCTCTGATAGCAGCGCCGGAGAACGAGTGCTTGCAGACGGAGCTAACAGAAAATTAAGATGGGCTTGGACAAACAAAACAGACGGAGATAGTCACGATGTTAGAGGATCCTTGAGGAGTGTCATCATTAACGGGCATTTGTATTCCTGGGTTACTCCGCCCATTACGACGTCGTCGTCATCGTCGCTCTCGTCGCCGTTCTCTATCCGTGTCATTAGAAAAGTACGCATATGTGATTTGGCCACGGGACATACCCCGAGGAATAAAATCCGTAATGGGAGGCATTGCCTGCCCGGGATGGTCGACTTCCTGGGTTACGACGTTCAATACCTCGATTGAATGAGAAAGGCAACACCAACATAAATGGCTTCCTTGAAAGACACATATTGGTCATTCTTCATGTATTTCTGACGCGTGGTCTTGCGGTCGTAATCCGCGTTCATATCATCGACGAGCCGCATGTATTCGTTGTTCGCGTTGGTCTGGACGAGCGATTAGAGGCTGTGGCGGAGCAGAAATACGAACTTACGAGGTCCGCCCCCCTCGCCACGCTCTGTATGATGTCGCTCAAGACCTTGGTGTGCCCAGCCATCAAAGCCTGAGCATCTAAAAGACCTTTCATGACACGGTCCAACTCTGCAAGACCCTGCCCAAAGTCAGGCAAATAACATGCATACAGCGACGAAGCAAACCTCCTGCGCCTCTTCGCCTGCGACTTCAGCCATCGCAGATGCTACTTGGGCGATGATGGGAGAAGGTTGATGCATGGCCGCTTCTATGCTATTCCAGTCTTTGGAGAGACCGAGGATCTTGTTGCAGTCTGCCTTTGTGAGTGGCTGGTCAGCAAAGTTGTCGATGTCGATGCGGTCGTCGTCATCCTCTTCGTCCTCTTCAGGCTCGTCCTGGCGCGACTGTGATTTTCCCGTGCCCTTCTCCTTCTTCACAGCAGCCTTTTCCTTTTTCACTCGACGCGCAGGCGCGTCGTCGTCCTCATCATCGACCTCGTCCTGGGTGCGACGTCCTTGAGTGGGTTGGTCCTCTTCAATATCTGACGACACCTGGCGAGCGGATTTCCTGCGGCGCGACGTTGCAACTGGCATATCGGCAGAGTTGTGGTGGTCCAAGACGCGTTGATAAACGAGGTCACGTTCTGTCACGTCTGTCTCAGATGGCGCAAGCAAGCAAGGACAAAGAACTCATTTTGGAATTCTCGAGCCTGCTAGACCGAGTGGACGCTCATATGTTCGCAGCTCTTCGAGCGTGTTATGCCCGACCGCTGCAGCTCTCTGCCAGACCGCTACAGCTCTCTCTCCCGAGAGCTGCGCTGAAGCAACCACCCAACCTCATCTCCCAATTCCGCTCGTTTCATGCCTCCCCGACATCGTTCGCAACTCTAAATCAGTCCTCACGCCGAAAAAAAAACCAGCGGAGGGTACAGAAGACCAGATCTCCTCTCCTTTTGGGGTGCCCCCAGCGCAAGGGAGTCTGCTCCCAAGTGTTTACTGCAACCCCGAAGAAACCCAATTCCGGCAAGCGGAAAGTTGCTCGCGTTAAACTGTCCAACGGCAAGTCGTGCATGGCATACATCGCCGGGGAGGGGCACAACTTGCAAGAGCATAGTGTTGTTCTAGTAAGAGGGGGGAAAGCGCAAGATCTTCCCGGTGTACAGTGCGTATTCGCGCCCAAGATAACCAACGCGAATTCATGTCCTATTTTTCCAGATACAAGGTCGTAAGAGGAGCCTTAGATCTTGGAGGCGTGGTGAATCGCATGCGAGCACGAAGTAGATACGGGTTCGCATCTTTCAACTCAAGCCTCACCCTTTCACTGCTGACGCGCATGGCAGAGTCAAGAAACCAAAGAAATAAAATTTGGATCTGCGAGCACAAAACATACAACAGTGGACTCGGGAGATAGATACAGATACAGATTGGTGTGTAGTTGGATACAGTCTGAATTTTGCAGATAATGGTCCTGTTGGAGAAACATTCTTCTGTTAGTGGGCACTTTAACAAGCGCATTCCTGGCCCGCTGCGATTTCGGCCGCCACGACAGCGTTTTGGAACGAAGCTAGCAAGACGCTAGTCTCCTCCATCCCAACACTGACTCGCACCATGGTTTCCTCAACACCAAACGATGCTGCCCAGTCCATTTCCCCGTAATGGACTAAAATAGCGTATGGACAAGCGAGAGTGAAGTTTGTCCCAAGGCTGGGGCCCTTGTGACAGGAAAGCGTGTCGAAGAAAGCGCGGGCGGCGGGGAGGGAAGTAAACGTCACGGAGAAGAGCCCTCCGAACCCGCCCTCTTGAATTCCGAGACGCGAATTGCCCTTGATTCTGCACTGTTCATAATTTTGCCTCGCGACGTATTTGGGGTAGAAGACATCCTTGACCACGGGCGACTGTACACCTCCTGCGGCCGACTTGGAGCGTAGGAAGTCGCAGACGCTTTCCGCGTTGGCATCGATCACTTTAATGCGTCTGATGAAATCGCGAGAATTGCGTTCCATATAGAGCGCGTCTTCGTCGAAATACGTGTCCTCGTAATTGGCGTCCATGTGCGCTTTGAGATCCGTGTAGTGCCGACTTTGGGGATTCAAGCAGAGACTGCGGGCTTGAAATGAGCACGCTCCTCTAGGGCGGATGAGAACAAGAACACAGACCTGCCGCCCATGACGTTCGAATAACCACTGAATACCTTGGTGAGGCTGCTAACAACCACGTCGGCATACGGGAACACCTCGACATTTATAAAGTTGCCAACGGTCTCGTCAATAACAACGAGAAAGTCGTATTTGTCCGCAAGACTCCGCAGGCGGGGCAAGTCTGCAGATCGCAAGAGGGGATTGGACGGGAATTCAGTGAATACCGCGGCAATGGGTGAAGTGGTCGGATCGCGCTGAAACTCTCCCTCCAAAATCTTCTCGAGGTGATCTATGTTTCCATCTCCAATGAAATGGCAACCAGGGCCCCATTTTTCGAGAACTTTAAGAGTGTCTGTATACGGAAATCTACGGGGATTAGAGTTCGGATACGATAATGCAGAGCGCAAAACTCACCCCAGACATACACTTTTTTTGGGAGGACGGACGGCCAATGACAGGATGTGTGCGTTCCAGATCGCTCCCATTCCGGTTGGGAACAAGAACACGTCGTCCTCAGACATGCCTTGAACCCCCCTGGTGCTGGGACCGATGGCAAAGTTTTTATCGCCAGCGCACGGCCCACCAGCGCAGTCACCAGGATGGTCCCGAACCAACACGCCCGATATCCTGCGACGCAGTGCGCGTTTCGCCCATGCGGCCGAAGTTATTGGAAGATTCCGACCATAGCGCTCCTCGAGGTACACAGAATGGTCAACACTGAGATCGTCCAGTCGGGGGGCGCAGTTGTCGGTGGGGGAGGGTGTTTTCCTGGCGCAATAATGTTTATTGAGCGCCTTGCGAGGGGTGTTTTGCAGGCCATTCGGCACGAACGCGGTCTCCGCCGGCAGTAAGGACAAGCAGTGTTCTGCTAAACGACTCGAAATGCCCATGCCCGTATGCTGCCAGAATTGTTTCGCAATAGGAAAGGCTTCTTCGGGGAATAACACGATATGGAGGCAGGCAGGGGCGGAAGAGAGAGGCGCGGTATCCTCATTGACGCATGGGCCTTGTTTGAGCTTATCCTCTGGACAGATTGAGAAGTGGATGAGTCGAGCGGTAACTGGTTTGCCGGTTTGTAATGAGCGGTCTTGTATGAAAGAACGACATTGGTCTGCGATTTTCTGGGACGGGAATAGCATGCAACTTTCGTTCCTCGCGCCGAATTTTTGCTCGCACAGTTGAGCAAGCTTTTGAAGTAAGTTTATGTTTGTGGGTTAATGAGATGCTCACCTTTCGAATGCTGAGATGGATGAAAAATCGCGGATAACCCGAGATCATCGCATCTACCACTCGTTTTTCCGCCTCTTCATAACCGATGGTGTCCTGCCAGGTCGGGAGCGACACGGAGATTGCATGGGGAGTGAAGGCAGGCAAAGCTAAACCCAGAGGAACACCCATCGAGGTGGTCGTATGAGAGAGAAATGACTCGTGGAGTGTGGTTAAACTTTACAAGCGCGTTTTCGGCGCCCTCGGCCGTCTTATAGACGCCGTAGGGGGTTCCGGGGCGAACACCCGAGCGCGAAACAAGCATACACAATGCTCCATTGATCCCCACTTATGGGAATTTTTAAGCACTAATCAGTGATTAGCGGGATGATTGCGCATCTCGGAACGTAATAAAAGCCCGGTATCTGATGAAGACAAAAGATTCTTTACACCCAAACTAAGCTTGTAGACCGGAGTACAGCTCCTTCTCGAGCAGAGCATACATCCGTTCATGTTTATCGTCACCAGTAGGCGATAACTGGGTTGCAAACACTGCGGCCACTCCAGTCTGGGGGTCCAAAAAATAGGAAGTGTTAGCCCAACCGCCCCCTGTTGCAGTACTTAGTAACCGCCTAGCAATCGGTTTTATCATGCACTCACAGGCACCAGATCCCTGCTTGCGTCTGCCGGGTATATCAGCGGTGTTCAAAAGAAGGCCGCGACCGAATTGGGCTGCGCCCGCCGGCAGGCCGAGATACTTGCTGAGCGCTGCGGCCATCGCGTTCATCGTCGCTGCACCGGCCGCTGGCAGGGTGGGCTCAAACATTGTGTTCACAGAGGCGAGCGTCAAGATAGGACTGGTAGCACGACCAGCTGTTTCTTGTGTCAGAACTATGAATATGAAAATATAGAGCAGCACACGAGCATTTTATCTGCAACAAGTGGCGCAAAATGGTGAGATAGTCTTTCTGCGATGAATAGAGGCCGCCCCCTCCGAAATGAACCCTGACTAGATGGAAGAATTAATTAGGGCACGGGGGATCTGCAGAATCCAATCACCATTCGCAGGGTCTTGGTCGATGAAGGTATTTTCAATCAATGGTTCGATGACTCCATCTGCATTCCGGCTTGCGAGGGGGAGCAGACGCTCTTTGAGCGGCGGAGTGAGATAGAAAGACGCAGATTTGATTCCGAGAGGAGCAAAGATGTATTCTTGGCTAGAATACACTAATTTTAGCGGGAATGCTGTCATGCAGATCATTTATTTATGCACTCACAAATACTCCTCCAGAGATTTCCCAGACAACCGCTCTACGATGAATCCGGCGCAATCGGAAGAGAAGCCGTACCCGACTGCGGGATATGAGCTCCAGAACAACATACATGAGGGGATTACCAACAATCGGTTCCTGGTTCGAATTTTAGCGGTACACCGGGAAGAGAACCCTGAAAAATTTCATTAAATACAAGGGAGGTACGGTGTGGTTAGGGGCTCTAGACCTTGATTATCTTGAAGAAATTCGAGACATCCTCGCCCTTGTAGCTATGGGAATACGCAAGGGGCATTCCACTCGCGGGAGTGGTACCATCCACCCCGTAGTCGAGACCACTGGTGTGGTTTAACAGCTGACCGAAAGTAATTTTGGATTTCGCGGGTGTAGTGAGGATTTTCCCAGCATCATCGAATCCGGTTACAACGACAGGATTGGCGAGTTCTGGGAGTATCTGCTCGACCTGTGTATCGAGCTCGATCTTGCCTTGTTCGATCAGCTTCAAAGCAGCAATCTATAAATTGCCGCAGTAAGTTATCCTGTTCGAACGCGCAAGGAAATTTACATACGGTTGTAATCAGTTTCGTCTGGCTGCACAGCCAGAAGACGGAATCTTCATCGATAAATCCGCTCGAGGGATCGCCGACCAATTTTGTACCAGCCTGACGCATATATATCTCTCCGTCCACATTGGTAACTCCAAAAAACAAAGCAGGAGTAGATCTGCTTTCCACCGCTTCAGACTGACACAGAGCTCAGCCGGGATGCACATCGACGCGTCCCAGGTTAGTACTCACCAGGATTTGATCGAGCTTGTCTTTTTGACCTGCAGAGAGAGACGCCATCTGAAGGTTGGGGGATGTAGCTATGTCGAGAATCGCGACATATAAAGGCGTTCTGACTCAGCACAATTTACATTGTTGCAGTGCCGCAGATGGTGTACACGTCAATATCATGAAGACGGCTTCGACCATCTTACTTAAATAAACAGTGATCAAATCCGTACAGGCGCTCACCTGCGCTCACCGGTTTATACATACCACACGCGCGCGGAATATTGGTTTGCGACAATGACCCACGAGGACCAGCACCCCGGCGGAATCCCCGCCGGAATAACCGACGCGATTTTGCTGGAGGAGGCCCCTCAAAGGCCCCTACTGGAGGGACCTGTGTGAGATTTTCGCGGAATGTCGTAAATAGCAGCTGTGCATAGCGTCGGCCGTGGACATGGCCCAATACAAGGGATAGCATTGCGCAGCAGCGAGCTGTCAGTCCTTCGCTAGTCGCGCCACTCCCTTTATTCGGGATTTACGCGAGCTTCGAGTCGCGTAGCATCTAGCCGGTCCGAGGCACGAATGGGCAGAATGAGAGCGGAAGCCGCTACCACACTTTTAAAGTTACGGATCCCAGCGTCTTTAGCGCGCCTAAGAATCGGACGGAGCTCGCGCAAATGGGCAAGACAGGGCTGGCCGCCCGCAGCATAATTAACATTCAACGGATGATACTTAGGCTACGCAGACACGGTTATGGCGACAAATGTAGCACGGCCGTATAATGGCCGAGCGACGATGAATGGCGTGCGTGGGATGCGACTGGACGACGGACAGCCGCCACCGTGACGGCGAACCTCTCGGGCTGCTGGAGGACAGAAATACCATCGGGACGTTGTCGTTACTTGCCCTTTCCAGCCGCCTTTGAGGATGAGCTGGAGCTACGGTGAGAGGGCGGCTGTTGAGCTTTAGCTGACGGGGGCTTACGCTTCCGGGGCAACATTTTTCATGATGGTGAGTTTCCCGCTGGACGCTGCCGAGACCATTTGGCGCTCGATGGACTTGTTGATTTTGGCGGTGAGATTCTGCGCCACAGCTTTGCGTCAGTGTAAGCGGAGGAGATCACGAGGAAGACAGACTTTGTGCAGAGCGGCTTGCTTCACGAGGATAGTTTTCTAACGGTTCTGTGCATCAGTATTTATTTATTGGGAAGAGGACGGAGCCGTGCTCACCTTCGGCGCAATGAACCTTTTCCCTTTCTTCGGTGCCGCCGCGGCCTTTGCGGCGTGCCTTGAGCTGGAAGCTTTTGCCTGCAAGCCCTTCGTGCCTCCTTGTGCCATGGTGCTAGTCAACGGGCTACCCTGAAGTTCGAGTTGTTGGCAGAAAAACGAAAGTGACTGTGACTGTGACGTGTGACTCGCCACTTCGTACCGACTTTCCTCGTCGACGGTATGATTCTGCTACGCGTGCAGCGCTCCATAGCGTCCCCGGGGAAGGTTTGCGCTGTCTTCGTCTTACTGGCAATTTCTTACGGTATCTAGCGGGCCTACCACGACCTTATAACTCTCCCGTCGACGCACAAACCTATCGTATCTCATGGCCCGCCAGGATACAGCGCGGTGTCTGGGCACACCGTCACCGTCTTTGGCTGCACCGGTTTCCTGGGCAGGTACCTTGTGTCGAAGATCGGTGAGCAGGGGCCGCTCGTGGTCATATGCGCGCCGCGGCCGCCCTGATTAATTCACGCCCCCAGCCAAAATGGGCACCCAAGTGATTGTCCCCTACCGCGAGGAAGACGAAGCGCGCCATCTGAAGCCTATGGGGGATCTCGGACAGATAGTGCCTATGGTGCGGCGGCACGTTGGACAGGCGCGCGGCTGCTGACGCTCAGGACACAGGAATGGGACATTCGAAGCGAGGAGCAAATCGCGGAATGTGTGAGGCACTCTGATATTGTCTACAATCTCGTTGGACGAGACTACGAGACCAAGTGAGCGCGCTCCCTGCCAAGCCTCTGATTCTGCTCACCTTGCCACGCCGTCAAGAAACTTTGATTTCCAGTCGGTGCATGTTGCGGGAGCAGAGAGAATTGCGGCGGTATCTGCCCAATGTGGCGTATCGCGTCTCGTGCACCTCTCCCATCTGAATGCTTCCACCACATCCCCATCGAAATTTTATCAAACTAAAGCGCTGGGCGAAGAACGCGTCAAAGCAGTCTTTCCCACTGCCACTATTATTAGACCAGGTACCATGTTTGGGTTCGAAGACAAGTTGTTAAACAGTATCGCGAGTGCGTCATGCGATTCTCCGCAGCATGGCTTGGCTTGCTAACTAACTGGGCTGTCCAGTCTCGCCATGGTGGTGGAAATTAAACCATGGGCAGACACGAATCCGCCCGACACACGTAATGTTCACCGCTCTCGGAATCAGATCTAGTCCTAACCAGTTGCTCCCAAGGTTCTGGACGTAGCTCAGGTACTTGCGGATCTCATGGCAACGCCACAGATGTCGAGAACTCTTTCCCTTCCCGGCCCATCCACTCTTACATACGAGTACCTCCTCGACCTCGTATCTGCCGTGACTGTGCGATCTTTCCACTCGTACGCACCCGAAATGCCTCGTGGAATCGCCACCGCGGTTGCCAAGATCGCACAGTCCGTGTGGTGGCCGTTGCTCAGCCCGGATGAAGTTACGAGACGGTATGTGGACGACAGTGATACTCCCGGGGACTGGGAAGAACTGGGCATCACACCGACGGAAGTCGAACCCCTTGCGCTCAAGTACCTTCGGAGATACCGGACGGCAGATACATACACTGCTCCAGTTTCGTTCCCGGCGCGACCATCCCTCGTAAGTTGATGCTATCTTATCGCGATGTGACGGGGCACTAAGCGTGTGTGTTGCAGACGGCATAATATACGATCGAGATCGAGTCGTGTGTTAGTAGCAGTAGATAATAAAGGCTTCTTTTTGTTGGTGCAGGCGCCCTGCTGCGCTTCCGCGGGAAAGCAGGGGAGAGTGAGACGAAGCGGGGGTTGAATTGACAAGAGGCTGGTAATAAAAATGCAGGGCGTGGGTACAAGCGGTCGGGTTCTAGAATCCGGGGGGTACCAAGGCCTTCGGTTGGTTTTGGGTTGGCGGGTACATGGGAGCGAGCATCTGGGGGCGTTATTAGCACTGTGCTGCGGCCAAGAGGCTGAGAGGCTGAGACGGACCTGCTGCTGGCCCTGCTGCTGCTCCAAGAACTCGCGCTCCTGGGCGACGATCTTGGCCTCGTCCTCGAGGACGAGGGCCAATGGGAGGGCGACGAGGAGTGCGGAAGTTGTTAGTATCCAGACGAGATTGCCGGCGAGTTTTCCGCCGCGCTTGAGAAACGAAGCGGACTTTGAGACGCGCTCTGAGATGGCATGGCGTGTGGTGGGCGGCACAATGTCGACGAGGGCTGCAAGACGATCTAGCAGAGACTCGTCTGCCTCGAGCTCGGAGGAGACGGAAGAAAGCGAGGTGGAGGACGAGTTGCGAGATGAGGCCTCGGAGCCGTAGGGGGAGTTTTCATCGACGATCTCAACCTAGTCATTTGCATTGAGCAAAGAATACTACAGAGCAGTAGCTGCCGCTAACCTTGACCATGGTGACTGGGCTGTCGAAAAAGTTGGCGACTCGGGACCGTAAAAATGATGTGGGTACAGTGGCAGTGCCGCATTCGATCCCTGATAAATCCTTTGGCCAGCTATTGACTTGCTGAATCCCATCTCGACCCTCCGACCTCGATGCAGTTTCCTTCCACAGAACCTTCTTCTTCCTCCGTTGCTCAACCAGGTCTCCTGCTCCCAACCCCCTCCATGCAGAACCAGATGCATGAGCTCGCAAAGACCCTCCCGCCCCCGCGGAAACAGAACACCGCGTGCGATGCCTGCAGGTGCGTTCAACCCGCGCCTGGATCGTCTGCGACGTCCGTCTAACACGAATGATCCAGATCCCGCAAGGTCAAATGTAACAGGCTTCCCGGCCAAGACAAGGCAAGTAAGAGTTCCCTTCCTTACTCTCCTCTCAACGCGTCTGACCCCTGCGCACCCACAGTGTCAGGTATCCTTTCGCTCTCCCCCGTCCCGCCGCCCCCTAACGCGCCGTGACAGCACTGCTTGTCCAAGAACTACCCGTGCACGTCCGTGCTTTCGCTCCCTTCGTGTCCCATGCCATCCCTCTGATCGGCCCCCAGCCATTATGTACAGCAAGCTACGAGCGAGAAGAAGCGCTCGACTACCGTCTCCCGAAGGCCGAGGAATCTCTCGTCCGCTGGGTACGTTGCACCCTTCCCGTCCGCCGGGGCGATCCATCCCGCCATCACCTCGTCTCCATCCCCATCACTCGTCCTTTCTTCTCCACGCGCGCCAAACTCACCCACGTTCTAGCTCGACATCTCCTGGGACTTCAAAGCTGCAAGCATTCGTTCACTGTCTATCCGCGCTCCAATTGACCCCGATTTAGTTCCTCCCCAATTGCGGAGAACGGGACATCGCCGACCACGCCCCAGCTGCCGGTCGCTTCTCACACTATTCCGCTGTTAGTCAAGTACGGGTTTTACCCGCCAATCACGCTCAAAACCCCCACACGAGAAGTCCTCTCGTATCTGTTCTCACCGCCGGAGAATGCAAGGTCGGTTCCCCTCTGCCCTTCCAGAAGGCCCCCTCACGGTTTGTCTAGCCCCCAAGCGTTGTATGCTCCGTGGGGTGAGCTTGCGTCCAAGCTGGAAAATGACGCCTTCAGAGCAGAGTACGTATTGTGCCTCTCGGCCTTTCTATGTCCGCGTAATGCGTCACTAATTTTTTTTTTTTTTGCTCGCAGATTCGCGCTCGATCTCGTTGAAGTGTTCTTCCAGATCGTGCACACGCGTATACCTCTGCTAAACCCGGAACAATTCCGGAATCGCTTGCAGCTGCACCCCTCCGACCCGCCCAACACAGAGAATACGCTGCACCCCGCCCTCATTGCCACCGTCCTGGCATGGGGTACGAAATTTTCTGAGCACCCCTTGCTCGTAGCGGACCGTCGACGGCCGGGCGGCCAGAGCCTCCTAGCAAAGACGCTCATCGATCGAGCGCGGGACCTCGCCGAAGCGCTCAAGGTCCACCGAATCCCCTCGCCCGATCACGTTGTTATTGGACTGTTGCTGGAACCGTTGCAAAGCCGTACGTCCCCCGTCGTCATTCACAGCGTTTTTTGACATGTCCTCGTCGCTACAGAAAATCCCGACGATCCCAACAGTGCGTGGACCGAAAATCCGTGGGACAATTGACATGCTGACGGGCGCGGTCTGCCAGGATTCCATTGCTTCTGGGTCAGCGCGGCCACTCGGCACCTATTGGATCTACAGGTTTGTTCTTAGCTCAGGGCGGCTACAGCTAATAACGTGCCCTTGCAGGTCAATCACAAAGCGGTGCTAACGACCATTTCCGAGTAGGTGCCTGGTTCCTTGGTTCGATCTGGCGTTGATTGGGTTTCCCTAGTCCTGAAGCCCGAGGCACAATGATTTTTGCATTCTGGATGGCGTGCATATCGGATGCGTATGGCTCCGTGTATTACCGCCATAAGCCCGTCCTGGACGACGACGATTACGACATTGACTTCTACACGGTGGATCCTATCAACTCGGACGTGGCCGATTCGCATACGCCCATGCCATCTCCGAGGGAGCAGCTCGAGGTAAAAGAGTGATCGTTCTCGTCTCTGCCATTCCATGCTCACGCGTAGACTTCTTCTAGTTCCTGGTGGGTTACGGTCTGGGATGCGCTTCGCAGGCCGCCGCTGACATGTGTCTGTCCTTAGGGGTATTACCGCGCCGCGCATGCTTTGGCGCGCATTGCGCGCCAGATGTCGCGGAATCTGTGGCGGCCGGTTACGGACTCGGACGGCGTGGCGTTCGACGTGCTGTACATGCTTACCAACGCCCTAAGCGAGTGGCGCGACGAGTACCTCACGGTCGTCGGCGTGCCAAGTAACTTTGAGGGCGAGTGGGATTTCGTTTCGGTTGGTCCTTCTTTCTAGATTTTCCAGACGCCGGGTGTTGACGCATTATGTGATCGCGCAGGCCGTCTCGTCGTGTGCGAGCGACGCCACCTATCACGTCATGTGGGTCGTGCTCTTCAACGCGCTCGACGACTTTGGGATCAAGGAGATCAACGAGGTTACGCGGATGAACCAGCCGCCATCGATGGTGCAGAATTACTCGCAAATTGACCTCGTGAAGCGGAAAGTGGCGGATGAGGCGCTGCATGGCGCTCTCCGGATAGCTGGTCTTGTATGTATTCTCGCGGGTGTACCACCCGGCGCGGCGGCTGCTTACCTACATTTTACAGGCGGGTGTCTTGACGTCTAACGGCTACTTGGTTCGTGTTATTTTCCCTATGCACTACGCGTTATTCATTTCCGTGCGCAGAGACTCGATCCGGCGGTGATGCTCGTGAGCTGCATCCAGTCGGGGAACCTGCTCGCGCGGCTGGGACGCCCCGAGGTGTCGAACTGCATCGCAGGGCTGGAGCAATACAGTTACTCGTACGAGGAGGCGGGCGAGCAGGCGGCGGAGATGCGGCGCACGTACGCGCAGGTGCGCGCGGGCGAACTCGAGCTGCAGCACATGGCGAGCGTCGCGCCGCGCCTGCCGTTCGAGCCGCCGCCGGAGCACGCGATGCTCGTCGACGAGCCGCTCCTCGCGAGCGCCAACGGGATCCAAAGTGTACGTGGCCCGTCCCCTCCTAGCCGTTGATTGACGGCGCACGCAGCCCGAGGCGTTTGGGACGCCGGATTACGCCATGTACGCGAGGTGATGCGCTGCGCAGACCGACCGAAGCGCGCGGCGCGCCCTTGTTGACTTGTTTTCTTTGCGTTTTGGTTGCTGCACTTGGTGTACTGCTGTTTGTTGTAGACTTTCCCCTTGTTGTATCGTATTCATATCGTACCCACGGACCACGACCATACCACTGTAGTATGTAGAACGGGCGGCTGGCTGGAAGTATGGAAGGACCCCATACATAAATATATTGGCGGTCTTGAGGTTTCGAGACTTGCGCTCTTGGTTGGCTGCGTTGAACATATTTCACTTGTAGGTGCACTTGAGGCTTGGAAGCGAGACAGATATCCGATTTTGACTACAGTCGACCCGTAGTGTAGCGCCATATTTCAAGCTGTCGCTTTCTTTGTAGTACCGCCCCGGAATATACCTGCCTAGGCCTACCTTTGAATAAAGAAAACATGTACGTATACATGTCTTGTCATTTTAAATAAATTGATGTAGGCTCGTTTCAGCCGCTATAGTATACTATCTTGCGTGAAATCTAAAGAAAGTCGTTCAGATCACGTAGTGTCAATCACGGAGATTGCCGTGGCTCAGTTCAAGGTTATTACATAACCGTCGATCCTTCTACTCCTATGCATTTTTGTAATTCAGCACCCCGAGCCGAGCGGGACTGTCGACCCTATACTTGTGTTTATCGCCGTATAAGGTGACCCCAACCGTTCCGCCCCGCCCCGAAGACGCGACCACCAAAGCGCCGACGATCCTGGGGGCCTCGCCGCGAAGGGAACATAGTACCGATTTCTACGTCGTAGGACAAGATGCAGTATGGCACTGACCTATTCACCAACAAAGCCACGAAGTCCGCCGAATGCTGGATCTTCTACCAGGACGATGCCCCTGTGCGTTTTGTGTTTTTGAGCAAAACACCTTGTTCTGATAGTCCTTTACAGGGCTTTGCAGTCATGAACGCAGAGGGCACGCAAACCTTGGGACACGTCACGGAACAGCTAGCCGTTAAGACGGCACAACTGGCGGCTTCCACCGCCCAATTGGCGCAGACAACATTGCAGCTAGAGGCTGCGACGGCGAGGCTCGCTGAGGGAGTCGCCGAACAAGACGCCAGAGACGCCGAACGAGCACAAATTCAGCTCGGTTATGAGCTTGCCAGTCGAACCACCCTGGGTAAGCCCGTCCTACCTTTGCTACCTAGTACCTACATTGGTTTTCATCTATCGGCCGCTGAATTTGAACATTCTTAGCTCTTGAGGCCCTGGTTCACGCTGCGCTCTCGAACAGCCGCAAGTCCCAGTTGCGATCGCACGACATGTTCACTTGTAAGAGTGTTACCCACGCAATTTGGTCCATCGTTCATGGGGAGCAACTACAACAGTTTCGGACGTGCGGAGGGTTCGACTTCAGCGAGCGTCAAGGCTCGCCCAAGCTCAAAGGGACCACTGGACCCCTCCGGCGCGAACGGAGCCCGAAGCCGCCGCGGATCTCGCCTGGGATGAGATCGACGCCGCCCATCGCACTCTTTTCGCGGAGTTGGATAGGAGGAAAAGGGAGGCTGGCTACCACAGGAATCCCGAGGCGCACCGCAGTCCTATCAGCCGCGCCGAGTTCCACCAGTACGCACAGGCCCTGGGGCTGTCACCCGGCTTTCGCGGTCTCCTCATGGAGCAAGACCACCTTGTCGCCGGGGAATTCGTGCCCCTGTTTTCTTAGTACACCCGCATTCTCCTGATTCACAGCATCAACTGTTCCCTTGCAGTCCAGGATTTCAAAGGACGCAAGGACGACGACCTGTTGCGTTTCTCTTTCCGCACTCCGTGCTGCTCTGCTCCCCAGGGGGGTCTGAATCATCTTTCTCCTGCTTCTCTGTACCCAGACCCACAAATGAGCGCCCGCCAACTTGAATAGTGGAGGGCTTCTGAATCCGTTTCCTTGACCTTGCCCGGTTTCAGGTTCGGGTCTGATGGTCATGTTCTTCGCGAACACTGAGCCTGGCATCCCGCACTGATTCCACCCTCAGCTGGGCGGCACCCTTTCGTTCCTGCGCAGATCTACAGAGGCTTGAAACTGAAATGAGCGTGAGGAGACACCACAACAGTCCGTTTTCGATTGCAATCGGATCCGTAGCGTAGGGCGACTGGAGGCGTCAGTCAGTACAGGAGGGAGGCACACGTCAGTACAGAGAGGAGACACAGATAATCGCGGCCGTAAAACAACACAACATGCGTATGCGGGAGACAGTCAGTCCTTATGTACAGACAGCGGCGGGCAGGGTACAGAGACAGAGACAGAGCGAGTGTATGTGACGGGTGGATGGATGCGTGCGTGCAGATGAGAATGAGATGGAGTGGAAACGAGCATGAAGTAGTGCGGCATGAGTGAGTAAGAGAGAGAGTGAGTGAGATCGTCAGTGAGATGAGATGAGTGAGAGCGAGATGCATGTAAGGAGCGTTAATGAGAGTCCGGATAAATATACGGCGTACGGCGGCGGCGGCGGCGCGCTTTTGTCCGTGGCTGGCGGCACGGTGCAGTATCGAAATAAATACGGTATCCTCGGGGCCACGCGCGCGTCACCGCGTGTCGCCCTGCTCGTACGGGATCGCGGCGCGGTCGTACGGGATCCCGCTCGCGGCCTGGAACAGCGCGCACTTGATCGTCGTGAGCACGTTGCGCTCGCGCGGCTGCACGATGCCGTGCCCCTGCGTGTCGAGGAAGTGGATCACCTTGTTGATCGCGACCTCGGCCTCGGCGAGCGTCGTCTCCTCGCGCGGCGCCTCGTACACGACGTCGTACACGGGCGGCGCGCCGCCGTACGTGGGCTGCGGCGGGTGGGTCGCGAGCTGCCGCGAGGGCGGCGCGGAGGGGTGCGGGTGCGGCGGCGGGGCGGGCGGGACGGGCTCCGCGGGCTGCAGCAGCCACGAGGGCCGCAGCTCGCTCGCGCGCGACGCGTCCATGTGCGCGTCCTCCGGCTCGGGCGAGAGCTCCGGCGGCTCCGCGTCGCCCATCATCCCGTCGTCCTGCTGTTCATTCCCAAACCCAGGGTTCAGCGGCGACAGCAGCGGGGGCGCGTCCTGCGTGATGGGCGGGCCGCCGAGGCCCAGCGCGCGCGCGGCGCGCACGTTGCGGCCGTCGCCCGTCCAGACGCCCGCGCGGACGCCGTGGCGGTGCTTGAAGTTCTCGATCCAGCCCGAGCTCGCCTTGAAGCGCTCCTCGGGGATGCCGAGGGTGCGGGCGACGTCCTTGGCCTTGTTGCGGATCATCGAGTCGCTGAGGACGGTGTTGGTGTCGCGGCACTCGAGGAGCCACTTGACCATGTCGTCTTCGATCTCGGGGAACTTTGAGGGCCTGGGACGCGTCAGGGCAGGAACGGGAACGGTGCGTGCCTCGCGTGTGGCGTGCGGACGGACTCACCGGTGCTTGGCGATGCGGAGGTTCTCGTCCGCGGGGACGTTGAGCCATTTTGTTTTGTTCTTGAGGATCTTGCTGATGGTGCTGCGCTCGACGCCGTAGATGCGGGCGATGTCCTCCTGGCGGGCGCTGGGGTTCTCCTTGTGGTAGAGGCAGATGTCCTTGCGGTCGACGTTGAAGAGGCGCTGCTTTTTCTGCTTTGCGCGGCCGGCGAGCTGCGAGTCGGCGGCGGAGGCGGGGGCGAGGCCGGTGAACGCGTTGGGGCCCGAGGCGGAGGAGGAGACAGAGGTGAGGGCGGAGGCGGTGCTGAGGGCGGGGGACGCGGAGCGCGGGTTGGTGTTTGAGAGGGAGTTTGAGCGCGAGTGGGTGGCCGAGTAGAAGCCGTAGGTGGAGTAGGGGGACGCGGAGGAGGAGGGGGTGAGGGGGTGGTAGCTGGGGGACGGCTGGACGATGGGGGACATGTTGAGAGACAGGCCTTCGCGCTGTTGGGGTTGATATTCGTGATTGGGGGGCGTCTGGGGACGTGAAATGGAGACTGGGTACATGCGCTGGCGAGTGGTTAGCTACTACATAGGCTCTGCACAATGTGGTACCTGGTCATACGGCTGGTGACGGCGAGCAAGGGGTGCGTGCTGCTCGAGGGCTGCGCGCTGGCGACGGGTGAGGACGCGACTGGGCCCGATGCTCGAGTCGTGCTGGGGGTCGTGGAAGGAGGCCGGGGTGGCCACGGTGGACGCGGGGGATGGGTACCCCTGGTCGGGGTAGAGGCTGGGCCAGGCGGCGGCGGGGTTTGGCGGGGGAGAGTAGTAGGGCGGGTCCATGGTATGTGGGCGGGCCTGGGCGGCGGTGGGTGAGTGCCCACACGTCGACGTTTTAACGGGAGAAATTCCAATCAATGCATCATCGGCAAACCTTGTCTGCAGCCACTCCTTGTTCTTGCTTATGTACCACTTCATTTGTACTCCTTCTCCGTAACCGCACCGGAAACAGTTTACGTCGTCTCTTGTGCCCGTTCTGACCCTAGTACTCTGCAACATTCTCTGGCACGCCATGTGCTCTCAGTCTCCCACCCCGGCCGGCGTCATTGCCAGTCTCCTTGTCAAGTGTCCACTCAACGCGTCTATGGACTAATTGCATCTTTTCTTATCTCCCATGGGCGCTTGTGTGTCCACCGCGATCCAAGCCTTTATTCCACAAGACAAATATCCTCGACCCAGCCACGAGGTCCTCTAGATATAATCCGCAGAAGGCCCAATCCCAATCGCGTTCAAAGCTTATCCGCGACCCAGTGCTTCCCACGCCCATGCCGCCCGCCGTCGACGCCACTCGTCCATGCGTCCCACGCAGGCCGCCTCCGCTTCCATTTGCTCATCGTCCGCATTTTTTCTGGGCCTCCGTAATAACGGGTGGTAAAATAAGCTTTCACTACAAAGCCCACCGCGTTGCATTGCATTGCCCGTCCCTGCAGCGTGTCGCGCTCCAGGCCGGCGACGCGTATGTTCGTTACCTAACGCCTCGAATCCGTCCATTGCTATTGCGCGTGATTTACCACCCCGATCTCGGCGCTAGGGGGGCGGACGTACAAATACCTGCAGCTGCCCGCGCTGGGAGATTCGCGCTCGGACGGCATTAGAACGGCCCTGCGAGCCTCTTTGCATACAAACGCTTCAATCCGTCTTCCTTCTGCTGCCACTACGGAATGCCAGGAACGGGCTTTAGGCTTTGCTGCACGACGCGAGACTTTCTGCGTCCCACGACTCGCTCGAGAGGTTCTGGAGCCTGCCCGATGCAGAGAGGATCTGGACACAGTACAAGGACAAAGACGGGGGAGTGTACATAAGCGCCCCCCGCGCGCGTCTGCATCTGAGTACAATGAAGCTATTCTGGCCACGGGCAGCTGTGTCGTCCGCCGCTCTGCCGCGCGCGCTTCTCTTGTTTGTCGGCCCCGCGGGGCGTCTTCCCTTGTCGCTCCGTCGTTGCGCGCACCTAGCAAGTCCGAGTCGTTCGCCCCGTACGCCGCTGATGGATGGCCGGAGACACAAAGAGAGCCGACCCTACCCTTCCCCAACGCGCCGATGGTCCGCGAAATGAAATGAAATGGAGTGGGTGCGCGTCCGCCGGCGTGCGCCTAAAACTAAAAATCTTCGCGTACGACCCACCAGCGCCGTCGCTGCGTCCTGCTTGGGGCTTGGGGCGCGAATGTGTTTGGGGTTTGGGGCGCGGTATCTGGGGACGCATCTCTCCACGCTCATTCATACTTACTTATTCAGAACCCGACGATCGCCGTTTGCGGAATGAAACTTTCTTGTTGCAAAAGCTTGTATGGTATGTGTGTATGGGTATCGGGATTCTCAGGCTTTCAGCTAACCTTTCGTTCAATATGGCCAGCGGCGCCACTGGGTGGACGAGTGAGGGGAGGCGGCGTCTTTAGAAAGAGAGAGGATCTTGCCCGCGCGTAAGAATGGGGCGTGCTCGCCTACGCAGGTAGCCCGACATCCTTATATACCCTGCAACGCTCACCAGAGTTCAGATTCCCTCAAAAAAATATTATTCTTCAAAGTGTAGCCCCCGCGCCGTTAATCCCTCTTCCCGCCTGGGCGCCTGCGACCTTGCTTCATTCCCCTTTCCTCCTCATTAATATTATGATCTCATTTATGGCCGCCGTTAATTATTCCGCATACTTACATCTCCCGTTCCGCGTTTGTCACGATGTCCCGGAGCCTCGTGGGGACCCGAGTCCGAGCCGGGAACACATCAGTCAATCGCGCGCGCGCGCGCGGGGATCACGCAATTCCCTTGCTACTTACGACGACGACGACGCGCGCGCGCGCGCGCTCGGGACGATGTATCGTGCGCGTCGGCGTGTACTCGGATGTGCGGGGGTAAGGAGCCCCTAACCCCAGGCCGGGGTTCCGAATGCGGACGGTGATCTGATCCGGTATGGCCAGGTGGCGCGAGAGGTGCCGCAGCGCGGAATAGAGGCCTGCGTCGGCGGCGGACGAGGTGATATACATCTTCGGGGCTGAATTGGAGAAGCGCACGCCATGGCGCTGGGGGTTGGCGTAGGTAATATTAGTATGGGTCCATCAGTCAGCTGCAATTGGGTGGGACAGATGCGGCGGCGGGTGCGGTAGACTTCATATGTGGGCGTCGCTTCGGTAGTAGGTAAGTAATTCATATGGTGGCAATTCAGTGTAACGCCCATCGACGGATGGATGGACAGTTGATCTCGTCCCGAGGTGGGAGAATTGAATGTCTCACTGTAGTAGATAGTGATTTATTTTGTTCGTTAAGAAGGTTCGATAGATTAATATTAGGCCTCGGTGGATACTTGTGCGCAGCATCGGCTCCGGCCAAGGAGACTGGGCGCTGAATTTAAATTAGATGGGGTTTATAACAGGTGATTCGTACCCGGGGCCAACCCGAGCGCTGTCAGTATAAGAATAACCGCCCAGGAATACCCAGTTGGTATCTACGCTGTTAAACATCTCATATTAGCCGCCCCTATGCATAGAGCTCCTTTGAGCCCGCATATAACCTCTTTCCTTCAACTGCCTCAAGTCAGGTGACCGCGTCAGTCCCTGGACGAAAAAGGAAAGATGACATCACGAGGCCGCTAATCCTCCGCCACTCCAACAAGATCTGCGCACAAAGTGATGGTACGTGCCCTCCTCCTCCTCCAGTCTTCCCTGGAACTTAACGCGGGGCAGCGCACCTATTCGGCGGCCGAATAAGTCGATGCCACAACCTACAACTACGCTGCCCACCATCGTCGAGCCCGCGCCCGCGCCACCCCTCTCGCCCACGGGCAGGTCGTTCACCGCGGGCAGCAGCAACAGCAAGTCGCGCGGCGCGGCCGCGGAGGTGCAGCATGGGCACGTCCACAGCCGGGTCTTTATAGGGCCCATGCCCGAGAAGGTCGTCGCCACCCAGAGCGACGCCGCCGCCAAGCGCAAGAAGCGCAGGGGCCGCTTCCGCGAGCGCATCGGCCTGGGCGCGGGGGACGACGACGACGAGAACATATCTCGGGTCATCAGGGAGCATGCGTTTGCGTTTTTCATCCAGCAGGGCGGGAACGAGGAGGACTGGGAAGAGACGCGCGAGCAGAGCGTCAGGTGGGCATCCACTTATTCACGTTGTTTGCGAGTTGGCTTTTTAACGAGTTGGTGTAGGGAGGAGATGCTGCGCCGGTGGCGGGAGACGGAGTGGGGCGCAATTTGGGGCCGCCGAAAACAGAGCAAGGAGCCGAAGCAGGCGAAGCGCTGGATCGGCGGGAGCTTCGAGGTCGGGAACATCCTCGGCGTCAACATCCTGCAGGAGCCCGCGGAGAGCATCCGCGACCGGCTCTCCACCTCGGCCCGCTCCATGCGCTCCAAGCGCACTGGCAGGCTCGGCGGCTCGTCGGCGCACCTGCCCTTAGGCTTGGCCGCCGACGAGCACTATGTGGCGGAGGCGGCGACGTCGTTCTATGCCCCGTCCCCGGAAGCGGAGCCGGGAGGATCGATATTGCGCCCGCCGCTGAGCCCCGAGGTCGGGCGCAGGGTGCAGTCTGACTCCGCCGCGCGCCCGACGCTCGAAGTGGCCACGCTGGGGGTGAAGAGCGATAGCCAGATTCCCCAGCAGAGGGAGCGAGCCGTGCACTATGCCGAGTCGCCGGTTCGCGAAGAGTCGAGCCCCGTTCCGCCTTCAGAGGTGCTCGAGCGGTCGGCATCGGAGATTCCAGGGACGAGCGCCGAAGCAATGACTACCCCTGCTCCCAACAAACACGTCCCGTGGGGAGAGGTAGTTATGAGAGGTACGCCCATCTTAATAATTCTCGGCGTGTTCTACCACTGAAGCTTGATTAGATCGGATGCTCGTGAGGGTTGGGTACACGAGGAACGAGTCCATTGGCTCCGTTTTCGACGAAGAACAGAGCCGCAAGACCCGAGGGGTGCGGTACGATGAGTGGTCGGAATATATGGTTCTATGGCGGAAGGATTTGATTCACTTCTATGAACCTCATGTAAAGCATCCGCAACTCCACTCGTTGATGGCTATTAACCTTCCCCTACTTAGAACGTGCCTGGAACCAAGTGGATCACAGGCTCGAAATACCGGCTTGCGTTCGTCGTCCCCTTGAAGTCTACGAAGACGCGGCTCTCTCTGTACTCGTTTGTGGATTTAACGTTCTGTCTCACCTGCCCTCCAACGGCCTTCCACTCCCGGGACTCCAAGGCCCGCGCAATATTCCGTCGTACAAAGGAGGGCACCAACATCTTTGTCTGCAAAGTGAAGAGCCGCTCCCGAGCCGCCGATTGGATGTGGACGGTGTGTGCGCGTTTAGCGTCCGATTTATTAATTGTTTTTGACGTTGAAATAACAAACAGATTTGGTAAATTTCGACCTATGCTGCGTTTTTTGGCCGTCGTTGACGTTTAGGTAGGCGCAGACTTGGTGGGCAGTTGCCGCCCACACTTGAGATCCTTAATCCGAGTCTGGGCACGCGAGTTAGGATCGAGATACCCGGGACGGACTCGCCCGAGATGTTCACCCGGGATAATTTGGTTGCGCTCTGCGCGCATTCACTCCGTCGCGTCAAAGACTGGAAGGAGCTCATCGAGTTGCAGCTTTCGGAAGGCAAGGAGCTGGAGCTTGCATGGCGTTTAGGTACGCAGTTGGACTGGGTATGGCTTGACTCGGACGTCCTCGACGAGCCGCGGGACTGCGCGGTGCTCTGTGGCCTCGCAATGCAACAGGTAAGATTATATTCTGTCCCGCTGCCCCTAGATGCCCACTCATTCGGCGTTTAGAGCGTCCCTTCGCCGCATCTGGAAGTACGACTTGGCCACCACTCGCCTCAACAGCTCGTTTTGAGAAACGGGACGCGGGTCCCGGAGCCTCCGGCCATCGAGGGCTACCTCGAGCGCATACGGCCTAATACGCAGACTAAACATCCAATATACCTCGTCACGCACGACGGTAATCTTTTCTCTCTGACCCCGGAGGACGCTTACCCTCCTTCGCCCATGGGCATCGGCGCACCCGCCGAGACCGCCGACGCCCTCCGACTGTCCGAGGTCCAGCGCGGGACGATGCAGGTTATGAAGGCCACTGGTGTAAGCGACCTGAGGAACATCCTCGCCGTCCGACGGGCCTTCCAGCAGGCCGTCCCTGCGTCACACAATGACCCCCATCCACCGGAGGATCAAAGCTATGTGTCGCTCGTTTCGCATATAGAGAGAAGCGAGAGCGACGACGAAGATGATGGGGGCGAGGATGGGCTGCGCGCGGCGCAGGACAAGGCGCATTTGAAAATGAAGCGCTCGTTTGAGCTGCTGCTTACTAACGGGCACATCATCCGCTTTGAGGTGAGTTTCGGCTTGCACATGAGACGGAAACGCCGGCTTATCATTGTCGAGTTAGGCCTATTCACGAAAAGTCGCCGTGGAGTGGATTGAACGACTCCGGGCGCTGATTGTGTACTGGAAACAGCGGCATCGCATCGACGCGAGCGAAGAGATGGATCTCGCGCAGGCGAATCGGCCGCGACTCACCACTCGGCGGCACGTTATGCGGAACGACAGCGAGCTTGCTCCGGAACCGCCTATCGATACGTCGGCACCGCTCCCGGCACTGAGCACCCTCTACAGCTGGTACGATTGCAGAGGGATATGCCTGACGTTTAGCGCTGATGATTGATTTTAGGTGTGTGCTCGAGGGATGCAAGCCTGTCATCCGGGGAGGCAAGATGTTCGTGCGTCGAGGCCTACATGGCCAGTACAAGTATGGCACCTTGCCGCATGTTGGTTGATATATTCTGACGACGTCCTCTAGATTTGTACAACTGTTCCTCCTGCCTGGTCATTTGGTGCAGTTTCTTATTGCGCCAAAATCGTCACTGCACCTGGCGATGCACAAGAACATCAATCTGGCCGATGCGTACGTGACATCGGGTTATTTTGCGGCCCTCACTTTGCCCGACGGGCAGTACACGCCGGATGCAGCTCTCCCTCGCCGCTATCAAGATGGTCTGGAGACGGACGATCCCGAGGAAGACACGTTGTTCATGCTGTGGTATTATCCGCACCGGTCGGCGGTCAACGTCGCGCTGGAAGTGCCCGAAGGAGAAGAGAGGCAGCCGACGGATAGCCCACGCATACCGTCGTTGGCGGCGAAGAGGAAGGTCGTGGTGTTTCGCTGTAGGAACAAGCTCGAGCGCGATGCATGGTGTTGGGCGCTGAACTGCGAGATTGAAAAGGTTGTGAGGATACAGAAGGACAGGGAGGATAAGTTGCGGAATACCGGGGGCTCATTGGGTTAGGGAGATTTGGACTTTGGACTACTATCGTGGATTCATTAATCATAATTAGTAAGGCTGCTTGTTTCGTCGTATATGGTATCTTCGGACGGCTTTGAGCTTTGCCGCAACGGAAAAGCCGCGTCATTCTTTCGACGGAGGACTTTCACGTGACCGCGAATGAGCGGAGAGTTTGCAAGTGGGGCGGATATTTGCTTCTGTTGTTTTCCAAGCTCTTCGCATTCGCCTCTATGCCTCGCCGACCCAGAAAGACCGCCGGGAAACCACGCCCCGTGAACCGTGGTGACGCGAAACTCAAGAAATGGGAAAAAGCGACCGATATTCCTCTGGATGAAGAGGACGAATGTTAGCCAACTTCGTCTGTGCTTTATTTGTGCATGCACTAAATTTTTGTGCAGTTCACGCCTCCCGAGACCAAATTCTGCTAGCGGGCAACCAACTAGGTGGAGACGATGATGGAGACGAAGATGAGGTCTTTGGATTGGACTTGGACGACGAGGAAGAGGAGATAGAGGACGACGAGGATGCCGAAGATGGAGATGAAGCCATGCCCACGACAAAGAAAAAGAAGCCCAAGTCGAAGAAGTCAAAGCCTCAAACAAAAGCGTCTTCCGACGAGGATTCAGACGACGACGAAGCTTGGGGCCGTGGCAGGTCGGCGTACTATTCCTCCAACGCCGCCCAACTGGACTCTGACGACGAAGAAGGCAACGAGCTCGAGGAACAGGAGGCTAAACGGCTGCAGGCGAAAGCTCGCGATGCCATGGACGACGACGACTTTGGGCTGGACGACGTGGTGGAGCCCATCACAATGTACGCTTCGTTTATTTTTCTTCGCGTATAGTATCTAAAACGCCGTAGGGACGAAATTGAGGACGCCGCCCCGCAGATAGAGCCCATTCCTCAAGATCCAAAATCCGCTATTCGTCACCTCGAAAAGACGAGTCCTGAAACACTCGCGTTGGCGCGTGACTGGGAGGACACTGCGGAAAGCCTCACAAAAACACGCCAAAAAATCGAGACGTACGTGCACCGACGGAGTGTTTCCTCTTTCTCTGATTGTCATTAGATTGGAGGCGAACGACCCCGACTCCCTCAGTCTGGGAATGATCCACCTTCACTATCGCAAGTGTATTTACTTTGCTGTTGTACACCGGCTAAAATTATTCTCAGAGGCGCTCTTGACATATGCGACAGCGCTCGCATTCTATCTTCATTTACGCTCCAGCGAAAAGTACACCCGACGACCAGATTTGCTGCGGACGCACCCCGTTTTGGCGCGCCTTCTAACCCTGAAACAGTCACTTATCACCCTCGAGGACCTTGATTTCGCAGCGTCCGATTCCGAGCCTGAATCAAACGACGGTTCAGACGCCGACATGATGGATGCGGAGCAACTTTGGAAGCTGGACCGGATGCAAGGTCTCGAGGAGGATGAACTGGAAGATCTGCTCAATGATGCGACACCCATGCCAGAGCAAGAGGTAGAAGCGCGTCCCAAAAAGAAGCGAAAAACGACCACCACTCTTCCGGTTTTCGATCTCGTAGAGCCGGTATTCACAAAGTCGACGGTCTCCCATCATCGCCCAGATGCAGGTGTAGATGCATATGGTGAAGCAACCACCCTACACCACGCCGATGCCGCCGACAAGAGTGCCCGCAGAAAATCGCTCCGGTTCCACACGTCCAAAATTGAGAGCGCAAGCGCCCGGCGGCAGGATGCACGCAATAATGCAGTGGGAGGCGACGATGACCTTCCTTATCGGGACAACCGGAAGCAGCCGGATAAAATGCCCAAAGGGAGAGAGCAAGGTGGCCAGGATTTGGATGAAGCAGAGCCACAGAGCAGAATGCCGGAGGTGGAGGACGCGGATGGGTACTACGAGCTTGTCAAGCGCAAGTCGAAAGAAAAGAAGGAGCACAAGAAAGCAGAGTACGAGGCTGCGCAGGAAGCCGCCCGGTGCGTCTCTCTCTCGAGTTCATTACTTTCGCTTATTCGAAATAGGCCCGATTTCGAGGCTGCTAGTGCCGACGGCCCCCGCTCCCTTACCCGCACGATCCTCGCAAACAAAGGGCTCACACCGCACCGACCCAAGAGTGTTCGCAATCCACGTGTCAAGAAACGGGAGAAGTTCAGAAAGGCGAACATCAAGGTATCGTCGCAGAAGGCAGTGTACAAGGGCGGTCTTGCGGAGACCGGAAGATACGACGGCGAAAAATCGGGTATATCTAAGGTCGTTAAGAGTGTTCGTTTAGGCTAGAAAGTGTCCTTAATTGGTGCCGTCCCACTGGGTTGAAAACACTCAGCTTGAGAGCATACAAGAGGAACAACATACTTTTCTTGAATCTGCGCGAGCATATGCGTATCATGCGCTGGGGCTATCAGGCCAAGACCCTCGGACCCCGGAGGACATTTCACGATTGTCGGGGTGCGCTTCGCCGCTTTCCGTCTAGGATTTGATGGCGGCGATTGCCCGTGGGAATGATGGGTGTCAGCAAAACACTGATCCGGGTGTTCGGCACCATTCCCTTTACCTCAGTCGCGTCGCACACCATGGCGGAGGGCTTAAGTAGATTCATGGACCCAAACAACACCAGCTGCAGGCCAGAATCCAACCTCCGGCTATGGACCTGCTCTGGCACTCTGTATATCATGTACTCCACGTTGTCAATGTGACATAGTCTCGTTACTCAGACTTTATGCCTCGGTAACCCAGACGTTCGGGTATGATCCGTGCCACGCGAGAAAATCAGAAAAAATGATGGACCCAAATCACAGAACCAAGCAGTCCAGCAGCCCCGGGAAAAGTCCGAATGGTTCTTAGCACAGAGTTGAGACATTCATATATACAGTGACGAATATTTAGACGCCCTCGGCCACCTGGCACAGTGACAAATCCCATCACGTCCCTACCATGGCGGTTGCACAGCCACTTGATCCTCGAGTCCGCAATTGTTGATCGATTGCGCAATTGTTGGTCTTCGGCGGCCCATCAGGTCTTCCACCCGGAAGCCCACCGGATAAGGAAGCAGGACTCCAACGGCCTCCTTTGACCGACGGACGACAGAGACCGCCCATTTTCTCCTTGCCACTTGCTCATTGCTCAAAGTCGATGAACCAGTGCGCAATATATTACCTCGGATTGGCCGTCGCACTCAATTTTGTTCAGAGTTTTCCCAGCGTACATCGCTGTAGCCTCGGCGTCGTTCCTTCTCGGGCGTTGGGCATCGACGAAACTTCGGTCAACTGATGCCTCGGAATCAAAAGTCCTGCAAGCCCGCAGTGTGCCCAATGTCTTCACATTTGTGAAAATCTTGGCATGCGCTACTTTGGTCCTCCTTGAATTGGCCATTGCGAATCGAACCAGCGGCAACTGGGAAAATGTCGTGCTGTGTATTACTTACGCGTACGCGACATTGCTTGCTTGCGTTCCTTTGGCATCGCGTCCATTCGCGACCTCAATCCACCTGAATGCCATTCTCCTGGTTTCCTTCTTGATCTATGTGCACCGCGATGTATGGCCCTTCGCTACCTTTACTCTCGTACCAGAAGACTTGGCTCACGGCTGGTTGCTGTGGGCCAAAATCTTAGCTCTCGCCGTCGCGGGCATCGTTGTGCCCTTGTTCAGCCCCAGATTGTACATTCCTGTGGATCCTGAGGTTGGCATTCGCATCTCCCTATTTCCTACTTTTAATAACGGCCAATTACAGAACCCAATGGTGGAGCCCAATGCAGAGCAGACGTGCCCGCTTTTCTCAATCTTGACATATGGCTTCTTGGATTCTCTTATCTTTCTGGCCTACAAGCAGGGAGGCCTCTCATTTGATCAGATTCCTACCCTGGCGGACTATGACAGTGCATCCTGGCTGATTCGAAAGAGCTTCCCCGCGTTGGATCCCTATAGCAATGGTGCAAGTAATCACCTTATGTATGGTTTTCTCAGAGTCTACCGTCGAGAATACATGTCCTTATTTGCGCTGGCGTTATGCAATGTGATTGCCTTTCGCATAGTTGTATCTCTCGCTGATTATCCGACAGGTTGCATTTCAATTTGCGGGTCCCACGGTTATGAATAGACTTCTTGCGTATGTTTGCGCAATATGCCAGTACTTAAACTGAGAATTTGTAGATATCTTGAAAACGAAGGAGAAGGATCGATTGTCCGTCCCTGGGTTTGGGTCGCCCTGCTGTTTTTCGTTCCAGTTGTTCGTGCGACAAACCAGGCCCGATACACATATATCGCAGTAAGAATAAAATGCTGGTACTCGATCCGAGCTTGATTCCGTCCAGACGCGTAACAAAACACAAGCAGAGGGCATTATGATTCAGCTCATATTCGCACATTCCTTGCGTATCCGCATGAACTCCAACACCAGAGATGGCAATAATCGAAATCTGGTTGGGCGGATTAATAATCTTGCAACATCCGACGTACTTATGCTAACGGATGTGATGGAAATATGGATAATCGGTCAGGATATTGTCCAAAGACTTTCTCTTAAATTCACGATCAACAGTTTTACTTGTTCCGCTTCAAGTTGTCGTGGCTGTCTGGTTTCTTTACCTCATTTTGGGTTGGAGGTCAGTATCGTCCCCTGCCCGCTTCAATTTAACCTGAGAGTCTATAGCTCTTTCGTCGGTCTGAGCGTCATTTTAATAACTCTGCCCCTTCCTTCCTATTTGGCCAAAACGATACGGAGCTACCAAATATCTTCTCGACAAAAGGTTTGTTCCAGTTGTCTACTACCCCTCGGCAACGATGTCAAGCTTCGCAGACAGACGCCAGAGTCCAACAAGTAACTGAGAGTGTGTAAGGTCCTCTTCTCCGTGCGGTGCTCTAATGAAACTCAAGCTATGAACGTCCTGCGTATGATCAAATGTTTTTCTTGGGAGGACAAAATTAAAGAAGATATTGCGGCTAAGCGGGCGGAGGAGCTGATGTCAATAAGAAACGTCCGCCTGCTCACGGTCCTCAACAGCTGCATCAAGTCAGTACACTCCACCATCGTTCGAACACATCGTCCCTGACATGTTTAGCTTTATCGTCCCTTTGCTTGTGATGCTTGCCACTTTTGGCACTTTCGTCAGTCATGTCACGTACTCCCCTCCTCAAAAGACTCACTCTATGCCTTCCAGACTCTTGTCATGGAGGGAAAATTAACAGGTACCCGACTTATTCTTCAAGTTTCCGTTCATACCTACCGGTGATTCGACAGCTTCCATCGTTTTTACCTCACTGGCAGTTTTCGATGGTATCTTGCGTTCACAAATCCGGCGTGTAATAAGCGACATTCCCACGATCATCCAAGGTATGCGCGCGGATGGGAGAGTTATGGATTTCAGTTTACACCGTCTCAGGAAAAGTATCGTTGGACCGAGTGGACGATTTTCTAAGAACTGCAAGTGGTTTTGCTTGTCACATCTGTGGTCTTTGTTCAAAGCCCGAGTAGACTGAGCTATTGGACTCGTACTCTGCCGAAGATTACTCCCCCGGATTCACCGAAAATTCTAATAAAATCGGGCTCCGGGACGCCGAATTCACTTGGTCGTCTCAGGTGGATGATACCTCTTACCGGCTGCGCATTCATTCTGAGATTGTCTTTCAACCTGGTGTTGTAAATCTCATCATCGGGCCGACCGGGGTGGTTCGTCAGACGCCTGCCCTTCTATTGGTGTTTGCTAATGTCCCATGCAGGGGAAAACCGCCATTCTCCTCGCCTTACTCGGAGAAATGCACTTTACCCCTGCAGGGCCACATCCCTGGTTTAATCTACCCCGACAAGGCGGCATTGCGTATACAGCACAACAACCGTGGATCGGGAATGCAACTATCAAGGTGTGCCAACTATGCATCGATTCTTAATGGAAAGCTACAACGTAACTCAGGAAAACATTGTGTTTGATCCAAGCATCCCATTCGACAAGACTCGCTACGAGAAAGGTGGGTGTAACACTGATCTCTTGAGTTGGCTAACTCAACTCAACTAGTTCTTTACGCATGTGCACTGTATCGGGATTTGGAGCAACTGGACGCCGGCGATCAGACTGAGGCAAGTCTCATACAACCTGGACCAACCCTAAACCTAACCCTAAAGCAAGGTTGGCGAAAGAGGTTTGACATTAAGGTTCGTTTACTCCTTGCGCATTTTCCCCCCTTGAACAACCCCAAAAATCTAGTGGTGGCCAGAAGGTTTTTCTTCCTTGCAATGATAAAGTTGCACATCGCTGACGATCACAGGCGCGAGTCAGTTTAGCTCGGGCCCTTTATTCAACGGCATCCACTCTTCTCCTTGATGATGTACTAGCACCTTTGGACGTTCATACTGGGAAATGGATTGTCCAAAATTGTCTTTCCAGTACCAGTGATTTAATTCAAGGCAGGACCGTGATTCTTGTCGTGAGTTAAAACCATTCAAAATCATTCCACTGACGGCCTGTGATCTCCCATTTGCGCAGACCCACAACATCGCTTTAGCTCGTCCAGTATCTGAGTGGATTATTTCACTCAGCTTGGATGGAAGCATAACGCAGGGCCCGGTCGATATCGTGCTCAAAACAAGCGAGACTTTGGCTACCGCCGATACAGCAGAACAAAAAATCCTCGAAAAGGGTTCTGAGGCGCGAAAGTCTGGTATCATCGATTCCGGCCCCACGGGAACGTTGATGGTATCAGAAATATCGCAGCAAGGCTCTGTCAAGTGGCGGACATGCAAGTGTTCGCTTGTTTGGTGCATTCCCGAGCTGATGAGAACGTTTCTAGACAAACTCTTCCTTGCTAATCTCAGCTCACGGCCCATTGCCTATATTTTTTTTGTACTAGGCCTGTTCGTGCTCAACGAAGCAACCGCTTCATTTCAATCTTGGTTCCTTGGTTTCTGGTCTAGTCAATACGTGACTCGCCCCTCGTCTTCAGTCTCTGCCCCATTGTAAGTACCGATATTAGCTCTCGAGAAGAACATCATAACTCATCGTCACGCAGTTATTTGGGCGTTTATACTGCATTAGGAGCACTTTCTATCGTGCTCTATATCACCGCTTACGTCGCATACGCTTTGGGCACAATGCGAACAACGAAAATAATACACAATCGATTGATCGACGCCGTCGTTGGTACGTCGTTCAGGTAATCCAGTTACTTTTTGCAGTATACCGTCAGCTCTGACGCTGATACACTAGATGGCTCGATAGCACGCCCATGAGTCGGGTCATAACCCGGGCCACGCAGGATATAGGCATAAGTAACTATTCTTCATAAGCTATTGAATAACACTCACCTGAACATTCCAGTCGATAACAATTTCTCTCGCGGACTGACTACAGTTATAGAAATGTCCATCTTGTCCGTGCTCCACGCGTTAATGTCCGCTTGCAATCTCACTGAATATATAGCATGTTCACCAAGTTTACCACTATCATAATTCTCAGCCCAGCATTCATCTTTCCCGGTGGCATAATCGCATTGTTCTCTATATTGATAGGGCGACTGTACATGATCGCCCAACTCCCAATACAGAGACAAACGGTATGATGCATTCTGCAACAAATCTGGCTACTGAACTCGCGCATCAGTCTGCGGCAAGATCTCCCATCTTAGCACAGTAAGTAAAATTCACTCGGGCCCGCCTTTCTATGTCCATGAATTTCCTCCTAGTTTCGCTGCAGCCATTTCCGGCTTGAGTGAGTTTCCGGGATCTCTACCTATGTACGCCGGTTTAAACTATCGTCAGTCTCGATACGCGCCTACGGCGCTGAAGAGGCATTTCTTAATGAGTCTGCCGTCCGCATCAACCGGTTTTTGCGCGCAGGCATCTCATTCTGGAATCTGAATCGGTTTGTAGATGTCTGTCTTGGCAGCATCGCGGTCTCATTTCTGACTACTCCCCCTACGATAGTTGGATCAGTCTGAGGTCCGATATTATGGGCGGGGTTTTCTCAGCGGCTCTTGGGTGGTATCTCGTTTATGGCGGAGGATCACACTATGGTGCCGCCAACGTCGGCTTCTCCATCACAGCGGCCGTTTCGTTCACATCCATGATTGTTTTTGGGTCAGAAATATCAATTCACTCCAATTGAACGGTATGTGCACTGTCTTTTCTGGTACGGTTTCCGGCTGACCGCTCATTCCGCAGCCAACAAGTATGGGGTTATTTCCCCCCCCCTGTTCTGCAAACTAATGCACGTCGAGTTTGGAACGGGTTCTAGAGTACATAGAGATCGAGCAAGAGCAAAAACCGACGAAAGAGGGTGTGCCTCCTGCTTGGTGGCCCGCCAGCGGAGAATTGCGCGCAGACAATCTTTCCGCCAAATATTCAGCTGTAAGACCTTCTCATACCGGTTACACTTGCTCTGACACACTTTATATAGGATGGCCCTCAGATTTTGCACAATGTAGGTCGTGAGATACGCTCCCTGATAACGATGAACACTTTCCAGATCACCTTTCAGATCAAGTCCGGGGAACACATTGCCATCGGTTCGTTCTGTCGCCTGGATTTGGAGCTTTGACTGACCATGTATACTTAAGTTGGGCGAACGGGGAGCGGAAAAGTAAGCTAGTCTTCTTGCATCATCTGATTGCCTACAACAACGGTTCTAGAGCTCCCTGACTCTCGCCTTGTTGCGCTGCATCCCGACCCAAGGCACGGTCTACTACGACGGCCTCCCCACTTCATCGCTCAATCTGAGCGCCATACGAGATAACATCACCATAATTCCGCAGCTTGTGAGACTCCAATGCGGTCCTCTTTGATGTTTCCCTCGCAACGCTAATCTCGACCCCAGCCTGAACTACTGTCGGGAACGCTGCGACACAACCTGGACCCATTCGGCCAGTACAGCGACCCGGTTTTGAACGACGCTTTGCGCGCTGCGGGTCTTTTCTCGCTCCAGGCAGACGGAGGTGAAAATAGTTTATCGCTCGATAGTGTCGTTTCCAGCGAAGGCGGAAATCTCAGCGTTGGACAACGCCAAATCGTGGCCTTGGCTCGCGCTATTGTGCGAGGGAGCAAGGTTTTGATTCTGGACGAAGGTATGTGCTTCCTCGCATATACCGTCCGCATATTGATTCCTTTTTCAAGCTACGTCTGCCATCGGTAAATGACCCGACTTTTATTGGTGCGCCCTGACTCAAGTTATAATAGATTACGGGACAGATGCAATCATCCAGTCCACTCTTCGAAACGAGCTCGGGGGTGCGACAGTGATCACTGTCGCCCATCGCCTTCAAACGGTCATGGACTATGATCGAATTGTAGGTCATTCCTCTTGTGCGAGGGACGAGTGAAACTGATATTCAGTGCAGATGGTCCTAGACGCTGGGCGTATCGTGCGCAACTACTCTGTTTTCGTTGCCTCCATGTTAACGCGACTGCCAACAGGTCGAGTTCGATGCACCCTTAACCCTGTTGAAGAACAACGAGGGACACCTTCGCAGATTGGTCGAGGAAAGTATTGACCGGGATATCTTGTTTGCCATGGCGGAAGGATCAAAAATGTAACACGCATGCGCACGCGTACAGACGAGCTCCTGAGGCGCATACGGACTGCTTGTAATCACCACTTGCCTCTTCTCAATGCCTTCTTGGCGGCCAAAGTATTCCGGCCCTTCGCACCCCTCACGGCCTGCAGATCCTCGAACTTCCTCTTCGCATACCGTTTTGCTTCCGCATCGTCCACGAGCTCGTCTACCAAAGTTCTCTTGCGATTGGCACGGGTGAGGTTGTCGGCGCTGGGTGTTCCGAATGGCGTTGTAGATGTAATAATTGTGCCGATCTGTGCACTGTTCAGCTCAGTTCAAAGATGCATGTAAAGGATAGCTCACAGCGAAATGCTTCGGCAAACCCTTGATACCCTTCCCTTCGCCCTCGTCTTTCCTGTAGAACCGCTTGGGGTCGAGCTGATTTCGGAGGCGAAGCGCTTCCACTTCGCGGTACAGTCGGGGGAGGTCCGCCTCTGCAGGAGCCGGGAGATCAAACCAGTCTGGGCCCGCCGTTTTATTTTTGAGCTATTGTGGGGCGCACTTAGACAATGGATATAGTGCACAACTACTGACGGACCTCCTTCCGCTCGCGTTTTGTGAGGGGTTTCCCCGACTTTGTTATTTCTGGAGGGGGGATTGGCGGCGCCGGCACGACATATGACGAGGAAGCTTTCTCGGCCAATTCGACGTCGGGATCCCGTATTGAGGAAGGATCACCTCTACGTTTGCCAAGTGTAAAATACGGACGGGGAAGCACGCCTGGATTTAACGGAG
The DNA here is from genome assembly GCA_029289555.1 of Mycena latifolia. NCBI lineage: Eukaryota > Fungi > Basidiomycota > Agaricomycetes > Agaricales > Mycenaceae > Mycena > Mycena latifolia. The sequence goes on from JARJLE010000050.1 coordinate 262,262, forward strand.
GTCTAGCAGGGAAATGAGAAGGATCACGCAAGGAAGGGTTTAGGATTCACATTTTGGCAGGTTCTGCTTGGAGAACGATGACATCGTCTTCCTGTGGCTCTTCCTGAAGTTGTTTTGCGGCACGGGCGTTGGCTCGAGCTTTGTTTAGAAGCGACTCGAGGTATTCGGGGGTGACTTCTGGCTCCGAGTCGTCAAATGGTTCTGGGGACATGGCACGCTGCTTTCCCTTGGATGTGGAACTCGACATGGTGGCAGAAGAAATTCAGAAAACAAGAAAATTCATCGACCACGTGCTAGGCGGCCTAAATGCAACCAGCATCCCGATGTCTTCGTCTCGCGTTGCCTCGCGTTCATCGCGTCCACAGGCTGGTCAGATGCATTAATACGCAGTCTCCAGACACTCCTTCCAACTCTACGCCTCCTCCTCGCACAACTTCTTTTGGATTTAAAACCGTGCCAGAGGAAGAGAAGGAATCCCTCGTTAAGAATGTGTTCGACTCGGTTGCGTCGTCGTACGACCTCATGAACGACGCCAGCTCTCTCGGTGTGCATCGTCTCTGGAAGGACACATTCGTTTCCACCCTGCGCCCCGGCAGGAAAGGCCCATTGCGCTGCATAGATGTAGCTGGCGGGACGGGTGACATTGCGTTGCGGATACTCGACCACGCCCGAGAAAAATACGCAGATCGCGAAACGACCGTAGAGGTCGTCGACATCAACGGGCAGATGCTCAAGGAGGGCTTCAGGCGGTTCAAGAAGACCATGTACCACAATAGTGAGTTCTTGGCTGAATTACTTGCGCCAGCCGACACATGCCCAGCTCCTCAAATATCATTCCACGAGGCGAACGCGCAAGAACTACCTCCGACTCAGTTCACTGACAACACTTATGATCTGTACACCATTGCGTTTGGTATTCGAAACTGCACGTCAATCCCTGATGTTCTCAAAGAGGCGTACCGTGTCCTTAAGCCTGGCGGAACCTTTGCGTGCCTCGAATTCAGCAGGGTGAACAACCCTCTGTTGAGTTTGTGAGTCGCGCCACCGAAATACATTGCAATAAATGTTGATGGATACAAATTCAGGGCGTACGACCAGTATTCATTCACCATGATTCCTCTGCTGGGAACAATCTTGGCTGGCGACCGCGCGTCGTACCAATATCTCGTCGAATCCATCCGCAAGTTTCCTCCACAACCCGAGTTTGCGAACATGATAAGGGAGGCGGGTTTCTCGACCGGGAAAGATGTCGATGGTGGCGCGTGGACTGATCTCTGGGGTGGGATTGCCTGCATTCATACAGCAGTAAAGATCTAGTTTAGAGCAGAGTGTGTAGTTACGGTGATTGAAAATGGGAACCTCAATATTGGGCTTTGTTGTGATTGACGCGGCAACGTGCCGGTCTCTCTCCTTCCACCATGGCCACCGGAGCTGCATCGATGCCCGCCCCAACAGGTACGTGTTCTTCCCTTTGAACATGTTATACGGCTCATGGCGATGCCAAAAGCCGACCTTACGACGACGTGGGCGTTCCTGGAAGACGGTGTTAGTCTCTAAACATCGAAACAGACGCTCCACGATTCTAACTCGTTCCTCTAGGTTGATCACATTATGACCAAGCTCCAGGTACGTCTTGACTCCTCAATGGGACTGCGGTAGTAATATATTCTCCTCCTCCAGACCGGGGTCTCATATTCCAAGTACATGTCGCTGTACACGGTCGCGTACAATTATTGCACCTCTTCGAAGATGCAGGGTACCTCAGCGGACCAGGTTGGCGCCATTGCTAATCGAAGTGAGTCGCACCCACCACCGCGCACCCCCATGCCAACGCGTACTATTAGCTGGGGCAAATTTGATGGGAGCAGACTTGTACAACAATCTAATCCGCTACTTTGTGACGCACCTCAAGTCCCTTCGCGAGGTGAGTGCGTCCTTTTCACTCAGGGTCTCTCTCACACGAGCCATCAGAAAACGGACACCTTCCAAGATGAAGCTCTTCTGCAATACTATGCCGCCGAGTGGGAGAGATATACGATTGGCGCGAACTATATCAACCGGCTTTTCACGTATCTCAATCGACACTGGGTAAAACGCGAGAGGGACGAGGGCAGGAAGGGGGTTTATCCGGTTTATACGGTGCGCAATCATTTTGGTTTCCTTCTTGTCCATTCAAACATCTGCCATAGCTTGCTCTTGTGCAGTGGAAAAACAATCTGTTCATTCCGGTACAGCGCAAGCACACAAAATTGGCCAGCGCGATCCTCCGACTGATCGAGCTGCAACGAAACGGCGAAACCATCGATCAGGGCCTTGTTAAAAAGGTCGTGGACTCCCTGGTGTCGCTCGGGTTGGATGAGACAGATCCCAATAAGGCGTGCCTTGATGTGTACAAGGAGCACTTTGAAACCCCTTTCATCGACGCAACCGAACAGTATTACAAGCACGAGTCGGAATCGTACCTCGCCGAGAACAGCGTGTCGGACTACCTCAAAAAGGCGGAAGAGCGCCTCCGGGAGGAGGAAGATCGCGTGGAACGATACCTAAATACTGGCACTCGGAAACCGCTCGTCACCAAATGCGAGCATGTTCTCATCCGGGAGCATTCCAAACTCATGTGGGAAAACTTTCAAACGTTGCTCGACTTCGACAAGGATGAGGACCTCCAGCGGATGTACGCGCTACTGGCCCGAATTCCTGAGGGCTTGGAGCCACTGCGCAAGAAATTTGAGGAGCACGTCAAGAAAGCTGGGCTCGCTGCCGTCGCCAAGCTCGTCGGTACTGGGGGAGAGGCGAATGCAGATGCGATTGACCCGAAGGCTTACGTGGACGCGTTGTTGGACGTGCACAAGAAGAACTCGGAGACGGTCACGCGGAGTTTCCGAGGGGAGGCTGGATTCGTCGCGAGTTTGGACAAGGCATGTAGGGAGTTTGTCAATCGCAATGCCGCGACGGGCGCGTCCAATTCGAAGTCGCCCGAACTTCTGGCCAAACATGCCGACCTGCTGCTCCGGAAGAATAACAAGATGGCGGAGGAGGACGATTTGGAAGCTGCGCTGAATCGTGTCGTAAGACCATTCGACATTCGAAACTGGGGTATACTAACATCATTCATAGATGGTATTGTTCAAGTACATCGAAGACAAGGACGTCTTCCAGCAGTTCTACACGACCAAGCTGTCAAAGCGTCTCATTCACGGCGTGTCGGCATCGGATGAGAGTGAAGCTAGCATGATTTCCAAGCTGAAGGAGGCTTGTGGTTTCGAATACACCAACAAATTGCAGCGCATGTTTACTGGTGAGTTTATTTCGTCGGTGTGCTTCTCTGAGCTAAGGTCGGCTAGACATGAGCCTGAGCAAGGATCTTACGGATCAGTTCAAAGACCGTATGCAGCAGAATCACGACGATATGGACATCAACTTCAGTATCATGGTCCTCGGTACCAACTTCTGGCCCCTGAACCCTCCTACCCACGAGTTTGTGATACCTACAGAGATCCTGGCGACGTACGATCGATTCCAAAAGTACTACCAGATGAAGCACTCCGGTCGCAAGCTCACCTGGCTTTGGAATTATTCCAAAAACGAGCTGCGGACGAACTACCTGAATCAAAAGTACATTTTGATGACCAGTTCGTTCCAAATGGCCGTCCTGCTGCAGTACAACCGCAACGACACCCTTTCATTGGCGGAACTCGAAGCTGCCACGGGAATTCCGAAAGACCTTCTTACTCAGGTTTTGGCCCTGCTCGTCAAAGCCAAGGTCCTCGTCAATGAAGAGACGGAGCAGTATGACCTGAATCCTGGTGGGTACCTGCTTGGTGTGCCGGAAGAACGCTAATGCCGTCCAGGTTTCAAGTCGAAGAAGATCCGAGTCAATCTCAATCTTCCCATTAAGGCAGAAGTCAAGGCAGACACGTCAGATGTTTTGAAGACCGTCGACGAAGATCGTAAATACGTTATTCAGGCCACCATTGTGCGGTTCGTAGTGTCCCGTTGACTCGACGTTTCCTTTCTGATATTTCGAAACAGTGTGATGAAGGCGCGCAAGACGATGAAGAACCAGCCTTTGATCCAAGAGGTAATCTCCCAGATCTCTCAAAGGTTCGCGCCAAAGATCCCCGACATAAAAAAGGTACCTCTTAGAGCTCTCCTCTGCATACCCTCTCATCGATTTTTCAGGCCATCGACACGTTATTGGAGAAAGAGTACATTGAGCGTGTGGATGGCACGCGAGACACCTTTGCCTATGTTGCCTAACCACTCTGTGCTATCTATTTTCTGTACTTCACTTTACTCTCCACACGTTGTAGCATATATAATCCACACGTCCACACAATCGGTGCTGGTTATTGCAAGCGGTATTCTGTGAGTTCTTAGGCTAATAGACTCAGCCTCTCGGACGTGATCACTGAGCGCGTGCCAAATTCGGAAAGCGGCGCCCACAGCTTTAATTGGCATCCACTACGTCCATCCATTGTCTCCGAGATGCCGCGAACCTTCGAGTTAACGTGCTACCCGGGTCGCCGACTCGCCGACGGCCTCTAACTGCGAATAAAGAACTGCAAGTGCTAGTTGCAGGGCATGCCACTCGCGTGGGCCGCCAATTCCGTACTACTGGGGCTTTAAAGCGGTTCTCTTCTCACACAACCTTGTACGCGCCACTCGGAGCTCGATGACGTTGCCCTACTACAAGAAGAAAGCCTGCTACAAGAGGCCTAAAATGTCCGGCGCATCATCTATTTCTCCTAGAACTCTTTTCGCGTCGTTCCATTCCCTCCAGGAGCCTTCCCGGCGGTGAATCTCCAGTCACATGCCCAAACGTCGGAACAAGTGCTGAATGTCGGGTCGGTCGCAGTTAGAGGACCGCCACTCAACAAGTTCGCACGTACCACACTCTACCCCTGCACGGCTCGCCGAGCCGGCTGATGTAACGGGCACAGATGCGAAGGCGTCCAACTTGACATTGTCTGGTTCCTGAACCTGAACCCAGAGCGTGTCGTGGAGGCGGGCGTTGAAATTTGCGCGACAAGAGCACCAAAACCTCGTATATCTTTTTCTCGACGGCATCCACGCCACATTTATATTGCCTCCGATTTCAATGGGCTCTCATTGCGGCGAAGTATGTTCCGAGACGGCGTAAACCAAAACAATGTCCTCGGTCGCTGACGCTGGCATCCTTCTCTCAGCGTTGTTCTATAGCTGAAATGGTGCACCAGTGTTTAACATGTCAATTTTTCCGAGTGGCGCCGACTAAAAGAATACTCTTTTTTTTTAGAACCGGAAGTCCCCGTTCTTGATTCGAACGAAGCGCCCAGTTTGATTCAATAATCCTCCATTCAGATATCCATTCTCAGGAAGTGTTCACTCACAGCGCTTTCAAATTCTCACGATAGGATTATTCATAGCATTGTACGGACAAGTGATCACAACAACGATTGGCCGAAGGAAGGTTATATTTGCTCTCACAGCAAGAGTCTCATGCCTTTCCGCGGTCCCATGTTTCCCCTTTAACCGATTCTTTTAATTCCGGCCTAGAGAAGACGTACACCAACCTTCCCCTTCCCTTCTCCTACGGCCATGACCGTCTCACTTCAGAGCACGTTCGGGAGTGCATTCGTTGGTCTTATTGCCAGTGCGGTGTACGCCTCGGTTCTCCTGCAGTAGCGGGTATCGGCTCACCCTCTTCCAGTTTATATGGCGTGACGATCCTCCAGACGTATGACAGGCCAGCTTGAGCCAGTATTTCATCTCGGACTAATAGCGGGATTAACAGATATCTGTATTACCGGTATAACTTCTTGTGCTGTTTCCTGGCTCGTTCCAAAGTCCATTCATCCAGAAACTATCCCAATGACTCGAAGATTCTTAAGTGGATGGTTATTTGATCGTTACCGTTACTCGAGCCAATTCTGACAGCGCGTTTAGGTTGCCATACTATGGTATTCTTCTTTGTTTCCATTTGGAAATTGCCTCATGTTACATGAATTATGCTAGGGTTCTAGACACCGCACATTTAGTGTTGTGTACCATCGCGGTATATTGGTAGAGCTGATTCCCGTCAACGGTCATTCCGATATCTCAGCTTTCGCCACAGGGTGCTGATCTTGAACTTCAATAATCCTGCCATCCTTACGAGCACGACTTGGTATGTAGGCGCCGCTTAGACAAAAACCACTGGCCTACACTATTTTCTAGGAGCATGAACGTACGATTTCTCTTTCATTCCAAACACTCGATAGACTTGAACATCATCTAGGTCCAAACTGATTTTAACGGTCTGATTGGACTTATAGTAGAATGGTTAGCAGTTCTTCCCTATTTTCTGCTCTTGTATATTAACACAAATTTCTAGCTTCTATGCCCGCCGCGTGTGGATAGGTTCGATTGCTTGCTTATACACCATTTCATGCTGGTGACCGCCTCTAGTATCTCGAAACATCTTCCTAACACTTGTTATTGTGAGTGGAAATAACATCACGCTCTACTTCCAGTCATACCCATGGTGCAATGATCATAGTTCGTGCTCTCCATCATACATTTCGGTGTGTGGTTGTTTCTTCGCTGGCGGGAATGGATAAACAACGAGGTTTCTTGTCAGCGCTCGGGATAGGTTCGTTTTTGTCCAGGCTCCGAGTCACCTTGGCTTACCTTATGCACAGTATTCACAATCGGAAGGTACTGAGCTTTATCTTCCGTCGCATGAGAGACGCCGACACGTGACATAGCTTTGAAACTTCGAGATCTCGATTCTCGAGTTTAGTTGTGAGTATCTTGATAATATTTTGTACTCTTGGTAGTACTGATACAGGCCAGTGGGTGACTAGCGCCGGGCTCGGTTCGGCAGCTGCATGCGACATGCTCATTGGCATATCCCTGTGCTATTACCTGTCCAAAAGCCGTACCGGATTTTCGCGGTAAACTTTATTCTCTTTCTAATCTTTGATCTCATTCGTAACTTTATGAGTAGAACCGATAATCTCATCAGCACATTGATGACGTACAGTCTAACCACTGGCTTTCTTACCGGCATTGTGGCGTGCCTGGTCGTGGTCACTGTACGCCGCTCGCACACGTCCCATCCTTATATCGCTGAGACGCACTCGATAGTTCGCAACCATGCCCGACAAGTTTGTTTATGTGGCTTTCATCTTTCTCTCGGGCAAATGTGGGTGCTTCGACTGGATCATCATTATGCTGCTTGTTGAGGTGATCCTGCTAGGCTACGTCAATTCTGTTCTAGCCGCGTTGAGTCGCAAGTCTTTCATACTGTTCGGTTAATCTGATCATCTTGAATATACAGCCTGAATAGCCGCGAATCGTTGCGGGAGAGAGCGCATCATGATGGCTCCTTCCTTAATCTCTCCGGGTTTCCTAGCGGTGCTCTGACTGTGCCAAGCAGAAGAAAGGTGCGCGCAGTACAAGAAGATCCTTGCCCAAATGACGCTCTGACCTAGCCCTCTTTGGCCGTGAATGTCGAGACCGCCGTCATGTCAAAGTCAGACTACCCATTTGTAGGCGAACCTGTCAATCATCCCACTTGTTCCCAAAGTAACACGGCAAAGCCTCCTCCACCCAGCGCTTCCACAACAAACTCGGTCACTATGTCTCCAATATTGCCAGCGACTTCAAAGTCGGCTTCATGATTTGGATGAATTATTCTCTGTTTTCTTGTACGAATATATTTGGAATATACCAGACTGTATACCTGTGACTTTTTTCCACTGCTACCACATCACACATACGCTCATTTACCGATTGGACTTCAATCTCAGAGAATTAATTCAATGAAAGTTGACGGTCACGTGTCTATTTATGGCTTCAACAGCTTCTTTGCGCGACCACCTACTGAATGGCCTGCGGGATATCCCTGGCACCCGGGAATTCCACATACACGTCCTTGTCTCCTCTCCGAGGAAATTCCAAGGGCTTTTTCCTTTCGCACAACCTCGGCCAAGGTCCTACCTCCAGGATATTCTCGTTCTGCTTTCAGAACAGAGCACACCCGATTCCCCGCGAGTTTTCACAACTGCTATTGAGGCATGCGTCCACAATGTTCCCGCTACGTCTTGCGCTATTTTCTACGTTTCCAAGGTGGATACCACCGGCCAATCCACGTCACCTTCTCCCACCGCCGCCCTCGTCCGATCCCTGCTAATATACTACGCGGACCCTGCCACCCGACCCGTTTCTGCCGACCACCTATGGATCCATCTATTTGCACGAGCTCAGTCCCAGTATCTATTTCCCAACTCTGCCGATTACAGCGGCAAGCATCCGTTGAGCGATGTCAAGCTTTGTGCCTGGTGGAAGCGCGTGTTGACTGAAGTGGCGCATGCCGTGAGCGCGCGGGAGAGCGCGCGCGCGGATGCAAAGTGCGTTATCAAGCTCTACTATGTGCTCCCTGGATACAGCCAGTTGGAGGCGGAGCACTCATTACAACGTGCCGCCGCATCGTCTGCTGACGCGCCGCCGGGGACTTCCTGGACGTATGGGCATCCTTATTCCCAGACGGAAATACCCCTTCCCTGCCCTGCACCCACTCCGGACCCACATCACAATCTGGGGCACTTTATTCCGTCGTTTGACGACGATCCAAAATCGCGCTTCATGGACGAAATTGGGTGCACACCCGACGCGGAAGGGATTAGGTCACCTCCCCGGAAACGTCTGCGCACCGTACTTCATAGCAACGATGCCGACACCCCTAGGGAAGCGGCTGCGGAGAAGGAGCGCCAGGGTGGGAAAGAGCAGCGTATTTTGGGAGAGCTCGGGACGGTGTCACCCGATGAATTCTGGGAAAGAATGTCCTTCCGCCAAGAATGTGTGGCGGGCGCCGTCACTGGGTTTTTCGTGGCTGGCATCTCTTGCCCTTCATCCCAGTCAGCTCCCGCAATTTCACCCCTCGCCCCGTTGCCCGGCCAGGTCTCTTGTCAATTGAATAAGCGAGTCCTGAGTTCCCTCATGACCGGTTTGGAATTTTCTACCCTCGAGCGGTCGGTTAAGGCCACGGAGACATTAGAAGGTGCCATAAGAGGACTCTGCGAAGGGATTGCGACTATTCCAGCACCTCGAACGCACATCCGGGACTCTGATCGACGGACTCCCGAACCAGAACCTTCGCGCGCTCTACTGGCCCCGCCCTCGACGCCCCCCCGCCGTGGAAATGCGTACGTCGCGGATGTCTCGCCCAATCCGTTCCCGGAGCCGGTCACGTCGCTGGAGACGTACCACTCGCATATATATGGGTCCATATGTGTGAGCAATGCGGCCCGGCCGCCCCAGACGCACAGCGGGGCAGGGGATGCAGGGGCGTCTACTGAACCGGGACCGCAAGTAACGGTGCTGGCGGTCCGGAAGAAAAAGAAACGCGTCGATTAGATGCTATTGAGTATTCAATCTTGATGTATGTACAGTTTTTTTTATCGAGGAGAGTTTCGAGTCTCCCGTGCACTGCTGTGACTCATGTCAGATCTGTGGCTTGATGAGCGTCCTTGCGCATCCCCGGGTTGGTTGCTGGAGTGATTGTCCGCGTTCTCCGGGATGGAAGCAGGATTTTGAAGTGGTGCCAAGGTGCCGACTGGCAGAGGAGGCCGAATATTTAGTTTATGTCGGGATGTGAGAGAATTGGGTGTGATGCACATGGTCTGGGCCGGAAATCCGAGCAGGTATCATCAGAAAGCGCGAATGTTTCGTACGTTTCGCGTTGACAGGGTTGTTGTATCACCACCCCATGATACCGGAAAGTTGAGGCGGACCCTACGCTTGGATCGACTTCTTTTCATTAAGCCGCTACCTCGACTTCTTGCGGCTCTCTTTCCACGTTCGTCCCGACGACTGATAGTCCAGGAGTGCCCTCCTCGACGATGACCACCCATGTACCACACTCCCTTCCCTCCTTTGCGCAGGCTTTCAGCGGCGAACCCCCTCTCGGCAGCATATCCTCGGGCAACAACTCCCTCCCCCCGATACATACACGCGACCCGCCCTCCCATTCTAGACGCGCCAAGTCACCCCAGGGCCAGTCCCGTTCACGACACCCAAGCGAGGAGGACAGGATTGCGGGCAGAAAACGCTCTCGCACAGAAATCACGTCGACTCCGCGCGATGACGAGCCCTCCGATTCAGAGTGCGTCCTGTTCGGCTGCATGCTTAGCGCAATCTCATTTTCTGCCTCCACAGACGAGATTCGCCACGTCTCATTCGAATAAAAGAAGAACAGGATCAGGACATGTTCGACGACACTCAGCAACGCATTATATTGGATCAAACAAGCGCGCCGCCCCCGTCCAGCGTCCAGCCGTCTCCCGCCAAAAAGCGTCGCGTCACTATCAGCGGCGCACCCCAGCTCAACATCGACGTGCGCGTTCCCGCCGACCAATCGTCCAGCACTCCCATATCCCCTGTTGTTATGGTCATGCGCGATAACCCGGAGCTGGTGCGATCGATGATCACCGTCAAACAGAAGCAGAAAGCTCTGATTGAGCAGCGCAGAGGGAGCATTGTCAACTCGCCAAGTATTCCCGCGGGTCCTCCTCCTTCTCTGACCCTCGCCGAGGAACGTCCCACCCCGGCCAAGGCACCAGCAAGCACGCGGCAGCGGCGTAGTCCCAACTCCACGAATAATACCCGCCGAGCCGCCAACGGTGCTCAGGTCCGGCCTCCTAGCCCGGCCCCTGTGGTTCAACCTCCTCCGGTTGCTAGCCAGAATGCGTTGCCACCGCCGCCAATTAGTTTTGCGCGGCGCCGGGCCGAACAGCTGGGGGGCAGGAGACCCGCGGATATTTGCATTAGTCCCCGCGAGGCGCACACTCACGAGCAGTTCCAGCCTGCTATCCAGAGTGCACCGCCCATCCCCCAAGGCGGCGGTCAGGCGTCCTTCTACTCTGGTCGGTTTCCAATGACCCTGCCTCGACTTCCGTCTGTCATGGGCGGAGGGGATACTGTGCGAAAGGTCCCCTGGACATGTTCCTCCCACTCCCACACGCCTCTCGATGCAGCGTAATAGCAGCAGCACCGCCGTTCCCTCTTTGTCTCATCCAACGTCGGGCGCCGTTGGCGGTCGTTCTCCCCCAGCCGCGTCTGTTCCCATTGCTTCAACCCTGGTGCCTCCGACGCCCATGTCGCTTCACCATCCTGGTTATTCAGGAGACAAGTCTGCCTTCTTGGCTCCGTTCGAAGTCTTCTACGATGCCCTGAACGACTCGAAGCAGATGAAGAATTGGCTCGGGGAGCAGCTTCAGAGGTCGAATACGCTCATTCAAAATCTGACGCAACAGCAAGAGAAACTTAATGAAACCGTAGACGCCCTGGTGGAACGAAAATTAGGCAGCATGCGGGCGGAAATGGCCGGTCTGTACCGCAAGGTGGATGAGTTGGAAGATGCTCTTCGTCTTGCCACTGGGCGTCGGCAAAGCGTCGACTCGGGGAGTTTGAAGGCCAAAGGTAAACAGCCACTTCGCAATGGCAACTTTATGGCTTCAGAGACGTACACCTTCCCTCCTCGGCCTCAGGCGGAGCGTCCGAGAGGGGAGCCCAGTCGCCGGCCCTCGCCGGGCTGGCCCCAGGACAGAGACACGCAGAGCACACTCGAATCCGAGAACGGGTCCCCTGCGCCTTTTGACGCCCGTCGTCTTTCCCTTTCGGCAACACGACTAGACCCCCCGCGCTCGCAGGCTTTTGAAGCCTCGGCGCAGCGGAGTTCGCTCAATAACATGCACTCCCCGCCGCAAGGATTCCGCGAGAATCCCCATCCGCACTCTTCCCCTTCGTCGCAAACGAAGATGAACAGTCACCCGGCGGAGCGCCCCACCCCTCATCGACAGTCGTCGCAGACCCAGGTGCCTTCTGCCGCATCTGCTGAGCGGGGCGGTTCCCCCTTGCATGACAGCCGCAGAAACTCGGTCTCCATGTCCTCCGGGGGCGCGCCAGATGACAGCTGAGTTATTCAGCCCTGGTAGCGATCTCGTCCCCTCGTCCTTAATCTTGTCTGTCAAATCTACACCATCTTGACCGTGTACTACTATGTGATCCCCGCCTCCTTCCCTTGTCGACGATCTACCCCCCTCGGATTTGTGGCCCGTTTGGATAAACACTTTTTTGATACTTGCCTGCGCTCATGGAATTCTCCCCCGGTCCTTCCTTTCCTATCTGTCTCCCGCATTTACGACGACGTTCCTTATCTTTCTGTGTACTCTGTTGGTAGTCAATGTACGGGCACCCTCGCTTTTCCTTCGGGATTGTCCGCTCGTCGCTGAGTCAGTTGCAGGCATGTGTCCCACAGTTAGCACATACTGGTACCGTTCCAATCTAGCCGCGACCGCCGACAGGTGCCGGCAGATTAGCTTACTGATAACTTACCAAGACGCGCCATGGAGCTAGTCGTCAAACCCCGTTAAGCCAGAAAGTCTCGTCAGCGTGCTGACAGCTTCCTCACGCTTCATCGATGTCTCTCTTAAAAGCAACGCGTCGGCTGACCTCTGTAGCTCAGTCTCTCAACCCCGCATTCCGATATCGATTCTCAACAATGGCGTCCAAACCCATCATGCTTTACACGGCTGGCACGCCAAACGGCCGCAAGGTCAGCGTGTTCCTCGAGGAGCTCAAGGCTGCCTACAAGTTGGAATACGAGTGGGTCACCGTTCGGATGTGCGAGTCCGTCACTAATGTACGACGCGATCGATAGCTTCCAAAAGATTGAATTGGGCAAGAACCAACAGAAAGAGCCATGGTACATCGCACTGAATCCGAACGGGCGAATCCCGGTTATTATCGACCGTGCGCGCGACGATTTCCCCGTCTTCGAAACCGCCGCCATTCTTCTGTACCTCGAGGACCACTACGACCAGGAGTTCAAGTTTGCTTTCGACCCCGCGACGCAGCCCAAGGAATACAGCCAGATGCTGCAGTGGATATTCTGGGCCCATGGAGGATTGTGAGTCGGCTTTGCGTTTCACGGATTGTTATGCTGATGGTTCATCCATAGAGGACCGATGATGGCATGTTCCCCCACCGTTTGAGCTTTCTGAATCTTGCTAACGCGCTGCGCTTTCTTTCTAGGGCCAAGGTTAGACCTCATATTTTATTCGCGACGCGTAACTAACGCACCGTCCCAGCCGGCCACTTCACCAACCTGAAAGAACTGATCCCTTATGCCAAGGGCCGCTACGTCGATGAGGCCAAGCGCTTACTCGGTGTGTTGGAGATAGGCTTGAAGGATCGCGAGTATCTCGTCGGAGGGAAGTTCACCCTTGCAGACATCAATGCCCAGCCTTGGTGTGTCTTTCGTGTTTATAATTGAACGCGCACTGAGTGTCTGTAGGGTGGCCGGCCACAAATTCTGCGGCATTGAGTCACTCGATGAGTGGCCAAATCTCAAGGTAACGTTAACGCCACTGCTCAGTGCTCTTGCACATTCTGAATTTCCGCACAGAGGTGGTTCGACAACATCGCCGCGCGCGACGCCGTGAAGGCGGGCTTTGCAATCCCCTGAATAGCAGTAAATGAACAAAAGAGAAAGAGCAAAGAAGGAAAAAGGCAGTGATGGGATCAAAGGCGATAGGCACCTGAAGTAACACGAACAAATATACTTTCTGCATGTTTCGTACTTTCACGTCGGCGTTCACGCGTACGCGTACATACGCAACGAAATGGCCTCGTCCAAAACCTGGCACGGCAGAGAGACCAGCTTACCACGCACCCGACCCTTTGGTCAATAATCCACAGGCAGTTGTGACTGACTTGCCCGATGAAGACCTCACTTTTATTCATCGACCACCACCTACTGCCCCCTCTCCCTTTTCCCTCACGACAAATCCTGTATCTCCTCTACTCCGGTCGAGGCCGCCCCAAGAAGCTATACCGCTACCCCCGCTCTCCCGGAGACCGGGCAAAGAGCTCCCGCGCGCTTCAGAGCAAACCATGTCCGAAATTCGCCGACTTCGCGCCTTGGACCCCGACCGCTACTCGACTGGCGTGCTCGCACGCAAGTTCAAGGTCACGCGTGGTTTCGTCTCGTCCATCGCAGCGCTCAAGAAAAGCCAACGGAGAGCAAAACGGCAGGAGCAGAATGCAGTGGTCGAGAAGGCGAGGGAGAAATGGAGCGAAAAGAAGACGACCTTGATGATGATCAAGGCAAAACGGAGGGAACTGTGGTAGCGTTGCGCTGCCTCGGCGTATGTATCCGCGTAAGCCAACTCTGCTGTGTTTAAACTTTTCAGTGTGACCTCCGATTTCAATCCATAGTCGGGGATGACATTGCCGGAACGCCGCGTCGTTTCTGCACCATACTCGCAACTTATGTCCTCTACTCGGACAGTGAGTGCGGAATAAACACACTCAAAATACATTCCTGCTTGATACAAGCATTATTTATGGGCGAAAATATTAATCATACAGGATGTTACATTCCGCTTCGGGTTGATTATGCGTCTATGCGTCGACGGAAGCATCTAGTTGCAGCCCAGCTTCCTGGATCGCGTCTCCCTTCCATCGGCAAATACTGAATCTATGGTTTACTCCCGGAAGCGTCGGGAGACACGTCGCGCCGCCACACCCTCCAGTCTTTTCCATGGGTAATAAATACACCACGTCTTTGACGCGAGAGTGTAACAAGGCCATGCTGCACATGATGCATGGTTCGTGCGTCGTGAAAAGAATTTGAGATGTGAGAAGGTAGTTGGTGCCGTTATGTGGCGCGTCGGCGCTGGGCGGGAGCTGCGCTTCGACTGGTTCTGCATCGGAGCTCGCGCGGTCGTCCGCCATCTGTCGTATGACATTCATTACGGCGTGGCGAAGGGGATGCGCAGCCGTTTGCCGCGTGTCGTGTGCCATGAACGCGGAGGCTGGTGAAGCCCCATCGACTGCCTCGTAAGGGGCAGGGACGTACGCGGCGATGGGAAGCTGCATGGCGTAAAGTTCTAAGGAACGACAATGAAAAACGGCAGAAGAACCCTACCTCAGCCTTGTCCCGGCATCGGAGAGCCTCTTGGACCACCAGGTGCATGGCTTCCCATGCCCACCGTGCTTTCCCCTGTGACCAATCCTCGACCTCGCCCTTACGCCGCGGTGCATAAACCGTCGGCCAAAGGGAGGATTTCACGGTCAAGGACGTCAGAGTCACGGCGACCGACGACGGGACCGTTACCAGGAATGGATCAGGTAGACTGATGTCCTGAGGCAGAGTCGGTGGGAGGGGGGATACACTGAGCAGGAACGTGCTCTTCTCTCCCAGTTTACGGACACGTTTGAGGTGCCCCAGCTCAGATGTATCCAATTCGCTGCGTCTCAGCCATCTACGCGCTAATTCAGAGTTGGTTAAGAATCCAAGTAGCTGACAACTACGTACTTGAGCATAGGCCCAATACTCTGGGGTTCAGGGACATCGACTGCCCACGCTTGTACTAGAAGATCGTTCGAACGAATTTTCTAGCCGAGGAGCTTATAACTTACTGGTCCGAACGGTATTGAGGGTTTCTTCCTCTGGCGGGGGCTTGAATCTTTCAAAAGGAAGGTCCTCTTCAGGAACAACATCGTCCACGGAGCCGTCGAAGAAAATCGGCAGGGAATCCTGTGGAATGTCGACATTGGATAATCCACCCCATCCGTCGCCTTTTTCCGGGCTGCTGGATGGTCTCTCTGCATCACGCCCAGCCGGTTCAAACCACAAGTTACTGCCATAATATATGCACAACTCCTCGTCCAGTTTTACATTCCGAGTCGTAGTGTAGCGGATGGAGTCGGTTGAGGTGTCAATTGTGTAGGACAAATTAGGAGAATTCGAGTGATTGAATAGGGAACCTGTGAATCGTGAATTGTTTCAGGTGGATCCATGAGAGAGGAGGGTAAAAAGTACCCAAGCCGAGCGCTAGTGCCATACTCCCATTCTTCCATTTGAATGCGTATTCATCGAGAATGGTGAACCTGCAAACCGTAATGAGATGGCGCGGCGGCAGCAAGAATAGCTCTCACCTTCCGTGGGTTTCGTACTCCTCCTTGCCTAGGAGAAGAACCGGGCTGATTTCCACCACTGTGTGCTTCGCGATGGCGCGTGCGGCTGCAGTTTGGACAAAGGTCAGGGCCGCCAGGAATCGCATCTGAGCAGGACTAGCCGAAAACACCCCGCCCTTTGCCTTGCGAATTTTTGACAACGCACGTCGGATTGTTCAGATACGGGTGTGATGACTCCGAGGTGGATGAAGCAGGATCCATATAATTAATGCAATAAAATAGACAAGAGCCTGCCGGCAAAGCCCCCGGTATCTTGCGGTCGGCACAGGAACCAGTAGATCCACAGATACTGTTGAAGCGTTTAGTGGGACACGTCTTCGACGCGTCAGAAACACGTAGAAATTTAAGAGAAAGAGACTTCGGTGATAACCGAGCGGAGTTTCAAGAAAGATGCGTCTGATCTTACACGTCTTGACCCACCACTCTTTAAAGCAGCAGTTCTTTGGACTAGCAAAGACTCTGAACTCACACAATTTTTTATGACTAGTATCTCGGGCGTACCTCATGCCACCCCCGCGACCTTTACCGCCTGTTATTCTCTTTAGCCTAGTGCCCATCGCCGGTTGGTTCGTGGTGCGGCCTTTCATAGAGCCCATCCCGCCCCTTCCTGCGCTCTACACGTCCTTTGGATTCTCCGTCTTTGCATTGCTGGCAACCCTGTATATCATCCCCGCCGTGGGCCCAGCATTTATCAAGGCAAACTTGAAAGGCATAGACTTGCTCAAGAATGACAAGACTCCGATGTACGTTCCTTGCCGCCTTGCCTCAAAATCAAAACGTTCTATAACACGAGTCTCTTGGCAGCCCGGAAAGTCAGGGACTTGTCTGCGCGTCCATCTACATCCTGCTTCTAATTCTGTTCATTCCCTTCGCGTTCTCCGACTCGATATCTAGCTTTGCAAATGCAAAGAAGACCCACGAAGGGATCTCCATCACCGAGTTTCCTCATTACCAGGTACTTCTTGTAATATTCACCGTGTATGTGGTAATAAACCTTCTTTGAAGCTCTCCGTTTACTTGTCTTCCCTGCTCTCCCTGTTAATTGCGACTATGCTTGGGTTCCTGGACGACGTTTTCGACATCCGGTGGCGACACAAAATACCAATCCCGATTATTGCGTCGATTCCACTTTTAATGGTGTACTATGCTGAACGAGGAAATACTCATGTGGTCGTACCAATACCCCTGCGGTTCATATTTGGAACTCTAGTCAATCTAGGTGTGGTTCTCGACCTATGCTCAAGCCACCAGGACTGATGACTCCCCAGGACCTCTATACTACATCTACATGTCACTTTTGAGCACATTTGCTACCAACAGTTTCAACATCCTTGCGGGCATAAACGGATCCGAAGTCAGCCAGGCGCTCATCATTGCCCTTTCCGTCATTCTGAACGATCTCCTCTACCTCCCGTGGCCGCTTGACTTTCGGATACCACTACACCTGTTGGGAAACAAAGCCGAGGTAGAGGTTGGTGGAGTTTGGAGTGCAGGGATGGCGTACGGAAGCAAGGAGCTTGTAGAGCGGCACCTCTTCAGCCTGTACTTTATGCTGCCCATGGTCGCAGTGTGTGCTGGCTTCATGTACCACAACTGGTGAGTCGATTAATAAGGCGATGGTCTATCTAACAGTATACGGGCAGGTACCCAGCCAGAGCGTTCCCAGGCGATACCCTCTGCTACGTCACGGGCATGGCGTTCGCGGTGGTCGGTATCCAAGCCCATTTCTCCAAGACGCTGTTGCTGTTCTTCATCCCGCAAATTTTCAACTTTTTACTCTCGTGTCCGCAGCTTTTTGGTCTTGTGCCATGCCCCCGACATCGTGTTCCGAGGTGAGGCAGATGTTAGCGCCTCGTCCAGCCAGTTAATTCCCGTTTATAGAATCGACCACGACACCAATCTGCTTCATCCGTCTAAAACCTTGTTCTTAAAGCCGCCATCAACGCTGACGAGCTTCGTTCTTCGAACGTTTTCTGCACTGGGGCTCACAGACTTGACCACGCATCCAAGCACCGGAACAATCCTGGAAGCAAATAACCTGACCATCCTCAACTTCTTTCTGCTGCGCCTCGGCCCAATGAACGAGAAAAGACTCGTGCAGACATTAATGTGCTCGCAGGTAGTTTTAAACACTAATTGTCTTGGCGCACTAATGACATTTGCTGCTCGAGGTCGCTGGAAGCCTCCTGGCTTTCACGGTCCGCTACGGATTGGCAGGGCTTGTCTACGACGGCAATAGACGATGACTGCCGGGTGGAGTTAAGCACTAGTTAAGCATGATTGGCGCGGAACGGAGGTCGCGGAAGGGTGCAAGTAGTAACCGGACAAGGAATGTGACGTCATTCGGAGAGTTTAGGGCGGATTTACCTCTGAATCCGTGCGGGCTTTGGCGGGGACCCGAGGTATGAGTCGAGGTGGCGGGAGGAGCTCCGTCTGACATGGATACCCGATTCCTGCCTTGTAAATTCCTGTAAATTATCGGAGTCGGGACGCGGAAATCACATGTTTGTGCCGCGTCCAAAAGTAGAAAGCGCATGAAGGCCCCTTTCGCCGCAATACTCTTTGCTTCAGTACCACATCCACCCTCCCCCAGTCCCATCTCTCCCGCCGACAATCATGTCCCACGAACGAGTTGCTTTCGCCCAGGAAGTCGCCCAAGTAGAGCAGTGGTGGAAGGCAAGCGCGTTCGAACGTATATACCGTCACGCGAAAGCTTACATTCCCCCAGAGCCCGCGTTTTGCACGAGTTAAACGCCCTTATACCGCAGCTGAGGTCGTAGCAAAGCGCGGGACCATCCCAATCCAATATCCGTCCAACATCCAGGCCAAGAAACTCTGGTCAACGCTGAGCGAGCATGCCAAACGAGGAACCCCCTCGCACACCTATGGAGCGTAAGTCGGGGCGTTGCCGTGACGGAATATTCTCACTCCCAATTTTTATAGTCTGGATCCCGTCCAGGTCACGCAGATGGCCAAGTACCTCGAGACGGTCTACGTCTCCGGCTGGCAGTCATCTAGCACCGCGTCGAGCACCAACGAGCCAGGTCCAGATCTTGCAGGTACGAGATCCGTTGCCACTGTATAGGCCACTTTAACTCAGTCTCGCCTAGATTACCCTTCGAACACCGTACCCAACAAGGTCGAGCATCTGTTTATGGCCCAGCTTTTCCACGACCGGAAACAACGTGAAGCCCGCTCTGCCATGTCCGACGCCGAGCTCGCGAAGACTCCTTATATCGATTATCTGCGTCCGCTAGTCGCCGACGCGGACACTGGCCATGGTGGTTTGACCGCCGTTATGAAACTTGCTAAAATGTTCGTCGAGAAAGGTGCAGCCGGTATCCACGTCGAAGATCAGGCTCCTGGCACGAAGAAGTGCGGCCACATGGCTGGAAAAGTCCTCGTTCCTATCTCGGAGCACATCAACCGTCTTGTGGCGATCCGACTTCAATTCGACATCATGGGCGTCGACAATCTTGCGATTGCGCGCACCGACGCCGAGGCCGCGACTCTCATCACATCCAACATCGACGACCGCGACCATCCTTTTATCCTGGGGTGCACCAATCCTTCTCTCTCCCCTCTGAACACCGTGATGGTGGAAGCCGAGAGAGCTGGAAAGTCGGGCAGCCAACTGCAAGCAGTTGAGGACCAGTGGACCAGCTCCGCGAACCTCCAGGTCTTCTCAGTGACCCTGGCCTCTGCATTGTCGAAGCAAGGCACCCCTTCGGCTACAGTTAATAAATTTATCACCCGCGTTGCCCACGTATCATACCCTCAGGCTGTTGCGATCGCCCAGAAGGAGTTCGGGCTCAAGAGCGTCCCTTATTGGAACTGGGACAGCCCGAGAACCCGCGAGGGATATTACCGCTACCAAGGTGGTACCCAGTGCGCGATAACGCGCGCCATAGAATTTGCACCCTACGCCGATCTGCTGTGGATGGAGACGAAGAGCCCGATCTTGAAACAAGCACAGGAGTTCGCTGCCGGTGTGCACGCCGCACACCCCGGCCACTGGTTGGCGTACAACCTGAGCCCGTCGTTCAACTGGGACGCCGCCGGGCTGGGCGAGAAGGAGATGCAGTCGTACGTTTGGCAATTGGGCAAACTCGGATTTGTCTGGCAGTTCATCACGGTACGTGCTGGCGCGATGCGCGCAGCGGTAGGCTGAGCCGTTCCTTTTAGCTCGGGGGCCTGCATTCCAACGCGTGGATCTCGGACCTCTTCGCGAAGGAGTACGCCAAGACGGGAATGAAGGCCTATGTCGAGTTGATCCAGCGCAAAGAGCGCGAACTTGGCACAGACGTGCTCACTCATCAAAAGGTTCGTCATTTCCTAAGCGCTGCCAGCAGTCATTGAAAGATGGACGTACAGTGGAGCGGGGCGGACTATGCCGACAATCTTATCAAGACCGTCACTGGTGGGGTGTCGTCCACGTCGGCCATGGGCAAGGGAGTGACGGAGGCGCAGTTCAGTTCGAAATTGTAACAATAGACCATGCATAGTTCAAAGGGCGGAAGCTCTTCTTGCATTTAAATGGAAAGGATTCATTATTTTGTCGGCTCTTGAGGCGCTTGAGGCCTAGGGCGATATGTAATTGACACCGACTTTCGAGAGGTGCGTTTGCGATTACTTAGAGGACACAGCACATTTTTCTGCAAGTTAAGCGCTCTGCAATTCTTACACGTACGGCTGTCCAAATTGTACAATTATGAGTTCCCAAACATTCCTTTACTTGATGACAGCTCAGCTCCCAATTTATATCCAAGAACCTGAGGACGGCCTTATCAGAGAATGTACGACGGAGGAAAGGGAGCCAAACCTTATCCCAATCAATCTTCTGCCTTGTTAACGGCAATGCGCGCCGAAGGCCCTTGAATGTCTTCTCCCCCATTTCCTGGTACGTGTCGTTTAGCGACGTCTGGTATTTGCCCTCTTCGTCCTCGATCAGGGCAAGAATCTTCGAAGCTGAAGCGCTGGGGGAGGAGGTTACGACGGCAGCTGGGAGCGCCAGGGATATTGTGTGTGTTGTGGAGAGTTGGACCTAAGACACGCGTCAACAGCAGTAGACGCATAGTAATTCAGAAGCCATACATTGCCCTGTTCGTAATAGTGCACATTCACCAGGACCTTCCCGCGAATAGTGTTTTCGTTGAGATCAATAGTATATTCCGACCGCCATCTCCCGGCCCTTGTCGCTATAAGTTCTCGGAGATCCGTCGCCAAGATGCGGCCTCACCAATAATTCGCGGGGTTGTATTTGTTGGCCACAACTTGGATGACGAACTGGTTTGTGTGGTCTTTCGACGCGAAGATGGACGCGACGCCATCGTGGAAATGAGCAGAGAGGTATGTTAAGGTTGATTTCTCTAATGCGGCCCTAGAATGAGTGCTATAGTGTCCGATCCACGCAAGATATTGGCGGCAGGTACCGAAAGGGTTCAGAGTCGGGGTCAGGCTCGGCTGGTTCCGAATCGGAGGCTTCCTGCAGACGAGAACACGGTCAAGACAAAACACTGCGTTAGGTACGGCGTAACTAACTGGACGCACCAGACTCAGATGGTCGAATAAGAAACTAGTCTTGGACCGAGGGTCTATGAATCGTTCCTGCCCCCCGTCTGTAGCCGAAATGCGCGCAGCCTCGCTGACGATTGACTTGCGATTTAGGTGTTAGCGTTGGCATGCCGAGCAGCAGCAAGACATGCCTGGTGGTCTGTCCCGGGAACATCGACGGTCATGAACTGCGTAAGATTGTATTCTTTCAGAGCGGGTAGGACGCCCTCGTGGAGGGAGTCGTCGTCCGAGATGATGTTGCGAACATCTATCGTTCCGCAGGCAGATGTGAGCCGCCTGCTGGGAGGACGCGTAAGAAATGGGTCCCACCATTCAGGACATCGTTTATCTCCCCAGGCGGCGACTGAAGGAGAAAGCTGCACGCTGCCTCTATGCGCTCGTCGGATGAATTCATGGCTGGAGATCGGATGAGGCAAGTCTATCAACAAGGCCAAATTTTCCGAGTCCTCTCTCGTTCTTAATAAATTCCTCTGCAGCACTTAGAGCACTGGCAATTCACATCTATTTAGGCAATCAAGGGACCAACGGATTGTGTGCCCTCTGGAACGGATGTCGCGGTTTAACAAGTGCCGGAACAACACAGCAGCCGGAGTTAGCAATTTCCTCACTCTGCGGAAACCTCCATGCTGCCCAAAGACACTATCATCATCCGGGACCTTCGCGTAAGCAGCACCGTAGGACCAGATCGCTGGGGAAAGGTCCGACCGCAGCCCATTGTTATTTCGATCCTCTTCGAGGCCTCTCTGATCGCAGCCGGCACATCTGACGATGTAGCGGACTCGGTGCACTATGGAAAGCTGGCCAAGGATGTCGCTAAGCTTACCCAGGACGCGGAATTCCCCAGCCTCTTTGCCCTGGCCGAAGTTGTCGCGCAATTGGTTCTGAATATGGACGGCCGAGTGTGCGCGGTAACCATAGCCGCCCACGCCAAAAACCAGTTCCTTCAGGCCGAGTCTCTCGGCGTCGAAATTCGGCGCACGGCAGCAGCTGAACTTGGGTCGGAATGCCTCATCCAGGATCTCCGAGCGAATATTATCATTGGTGTCAACCCTCCCGAGCGAGAGGCGAAGCAGACCGTGCTGTTAAATTTGCGGTTCTATGACTTGGACTGGGAAAAGGTGACAGGAGCTCAAAGCTGGCAAAAGATCCACGCGGAGTTGGTGAAGGTACATTCTTATTCGCCGTCTATGGACATGAATTGCTAACGTCAGCGCCTGGCAGGTTATAGAGAGCACCGAATACCTCACCCTCGAAGCCTTTGTGCTCGAGGTAGCTCGAGCTGCATGCCAGATTGACTCTGTGGATTGTGTTACTGTCCGTGCGCAGAAACCGAGCGCGCTCACCATTGCTCACTCTTCGGGTGTTGAAATAACGAGAAATAGGGCGTTTTTTAATCTACCACCCATGTAGTCTACGGTAGCGGCCTTTTAGCTGCCTCAAACACTTTTTCCGTTAAAAAAACCGATAGATTTTAGAGTCGTGCAGTAACGTTGCAGCAGCCGTTGGTATAATGCCTCCCACCTCCTCATCGCAAAAATAATGAGCCAAAGTTACCCACCAAATTGTTTTGTGGAGACTCACTTGCACATGAAATCGCGATGGACGGTCAGGTGAGTCGAACACGTGAGGGCACTTTGACAAGCGATGAACGATGCGCCGGGGCCGTCGGGAGCTTTGAAGGCTGTTCTCATTCCACCATGATTGCTCCAGGTATCACCTACCTCGGGCGTAATATCCTACTGCGCGCCATTCCTGTTGCTTGTACTGTCGCCATCACTCGCCAACTCGCTGCGACATCTGGCATTCTCATCCCAACATGGCTTCTCATTTCTCTTTCTGCTGCCAGTGTCCCTTTATATACCGTTCTTCGGTTGACCTTGAGGAACTTCCACCACCGTAGGGAGGTACAGCTCCTACTCAAATCCCTCTAAACCGTAATGTGACAAAGTTAAAGGCCACAGAACTGGGGGCTCGCCTCGCACCCACGTCGAACAATGGCAAGTGGCCTGGAAACCTGGACCTCCTCATCGAGATGCAGAAAATCTGGAAGACCGGGTACCCCGGTACGTGCCTCTCTACTCCCCATGTCCTTCACCGACTCGGCTCCAGGCGATGGGCTGCGTGAGCTTATCGAGGAGGTTGGCCCGGTGGCTAACCTGCGGGTGCTGTGGGATAATATTATCCTGACGACCTCTCCGGAACACATCAAAATTATCCTTGCTACGGACTTCAACAACTACGTCAAGGGTAGGTAATTCTCATGCCCCGCGCGTACCAATACCTTATTTTTTTAGGCGAGAAATTTCAATACGGCATGAGCTCGGTCCTGGGCGTTAGTATCCTCAATCTACGCAAGTGCATATTGCTGACCGCATGCAACGCAGACCGGTGTCTTCAACTCTGACGGCGAGATGTGGAAGTTCCATCGGTCCATGACCCGTCCCTTCTTCAGCCGCGACCGGGTCAGCCATTTCGAAATATTCGACCGGCACGCGGATCTCCTTATTCAGCTGCTGAAAACCCGTATGCGCACTGGCTACGCCATTGACTTCCAGGTTTGATCCATTACCCCATTCAATGCGTTTCACACTAATCGATGCCCAAGGATCTAGTGGGCCGGTTCACAATGGACTCAGCCACAGAGTTTCTCTTCGGATCCTGCGTGAACAGTCTCCACGCAAGCCTGCCGTTCCCGCATAACGCCGCGTTCCCGACGCCGGAGTCTGACTCGGCACATGCACAGGTTGCCATCGCGTTCTCCGCCGCGTTC
The DNA here is from genome assembly GCA_029289555.1 of Mycena latifolia. Taxonomy (NCBI): domain Eukaryota; kingdom Fungi; phylum Basidiomycota; class Agaricomycetes; order Agaricales; family Mycenaceae; genus Mycena; species Mycena latifolia. The sequence goes on from JARJLE010000050.1 coordinate 286,614, forward strand.
AACGAGTCGATGATGCGCATCTCCAACCGCGCGCGCATCGGGTGGGCGTGGCCGCTGGTCGAGATGTGGTCGGACAGCACACTCCAGCCCATGAAGATTGTCAGCGCGTACATCGACCCGATCATTCATGAGGCCGTGGAGAAGAAGAAGCTGGCGAATTCGCTCCGGGACAAGAAGCTCGAGAAGGCGGATGACGAGGTGGCGGAGGGAGAGACGCTCCTCGATGAGCTACTCAACGTTACCTCAGGTTGGTCCGCGCTTGTGAGAACGCGTTCGACGCTGACGCGCCGCTAGACCCCAAAGTTCTCAAGGATGAAACGTTTGTTTTGGTCCTTTGCTCATCTTGAACTCTTTGAATACTTTTCTCTCTTAGTCTAAACATTCTATTGGGTTCGCTGCTTCGCATTAGTCCTTTGCCGAACCTAATCCAAATTACACAGCTGGCAAGGACACCACCCAGTGGACGACGACCGTGATCATGTACTTGTGAGCCTTTGCGCCCTCTTTCCAAATTCTAGCCTTCAACCCATTGTAACAGCCTCGCGATGTACCCGAAGGTGAATTTGAGGCTGCGCGAGGAAGTTCTCCAGCACGTTGGCCCTAGTCGGCGGCCCACGTACGACGATATCAGGGACATGAAGTATCTGAGAGCCGTGATCAATGGTGGGTTACTCGACATTTCACTTATTCTGACCTCATCGATGTTTCAGAGGCTATGAGGCTTTATCCCTCCGTGTAAGTGCTCACTACTTCATGCTAAATGTGTTGTCTGAAAATCTCCCCGCAGGCCATTCAACGTCAGGTATCTACCTGGACTAGTAGGACCAATGTCTTCTTACAAACCGTCTGCAGAGAAAGCATCAATGCGACCACCTGGCCCTCGCCCAACCCTAACGAAAAGCCAATCTATATCCCCGCCGGTACCCAGTACGTTGTCCTTTCGCAGTTTGAAATATATTTAACTTTGCGCCATAGGGTCCCGTACTCGGTGCTCATGATGCACCGGCGAAAAGATCTGTGGGGGCCTGACGCAGAGGAATTTGACCCTGACCGCTGGCTCGACGAGCGCCTCAAGACCACTCTTCTCACCAACTCCTTCATGTTCCTCCCGTGCGTAGAACTGGTGTCCGACTACCTGATTAAATAATTTAGCATCCGTCGGCAGGTTCAACGCAGGGCCCCGCATCTGTCTCGGGCAGCAGGTGCGACATATCGTGATCCAATACGTTGCCTTCAGCGACTGACGGAGGGGTAGTTTGCGTACAACGAAATGTCGTTCATCCTCATCCGGGTGCTGCAGAACTTCTCGTCGTTTACGCTCGACACGGAAGCGTTCCGCCCCGAGGCACGCCCGCCACCCGAGTGGACGCTGCTCGAGGGGCGCAAGGCTTGGGATCGGTTCTTCCCGAAGATGCACCTCACGATGTACAGCGAGGTAAGATGCGCGCTGGCCGGGTGTTCACGGGATGTGCTGACGCTTTGTAGGGCGGAATGTGGCTTAAGATGACGGAGGCGGAGAACATGTAAATCCCAGAAATTAATGTGTGTAAGTTCTATTACTATTACTATCGATGTATGTATGTTACGAGGTGTGTACAAGTTGCTTGAGGCAGGTGTAACCGCGTAAGGCTTATCAAACAGTTCACGCGAATTCAGCAAGGACAGTGGTCAAGTATGGTAGATACACATGAGAACCGATATACATGATACGCACACGCCGGTATCCTCCCGAGAGTACGATGAAGCGCGTCTAGGCAGCTGAGACAGGACGGGACCGCCTGCTGCGCTCCGTGTACTGACTCTCCCGGTCCTGCGCGTCGGGGACCCACTGACCGTGGAGCGGCTCCAACAAGGCGCCGTTGGCGACGATGAAAGTGAGACTGACGCCGAAGTTGAAGGAGACCATGACCCAGCAGAGCCAAGAGAAAGCGACAATCGCGGAGAGGACGCGGCACGGCTCAAATTCCTGGCAGAAGCCGAGGCTCCCCCATTGTGACTAGCGGGGAAAGGTGTGTGGGGGCAGAAGAGAGGATGCCAGGTGGGGACGTACAGTCGCAATGGCGGTGCCGACGAGCCAGAACATCCAGATGACGAAGAGGCCGACAAGTTCGCCGCGGAAGGTTGATACGAGGTTGTCCTCCACACGTTTGTGGATTGCCCGAATGCTAAATGCAGCAGCGCTCTAACGTGAGAGCCACTGAAGTAGGGCGAGACGTACACGAAGAGAGCCCAGGCGATCGAAATCATAGTTGTAACCAAAAGTTCTACAATATCGGGGTCATAGAAATCCTTCCCTGTAGCATTTATTTATTTAAGTTCACGAATGAAGCGTTAGACACAAGCGCGCACCATGGTTTAAAGTGTCCCCGCGCGGGAGATGATTGGTATAGCTGAGCCGAGCGATAGTGAGGCAAAAGTCGATGAATGAGAACAGAACCAAAATCGCGTAGGAAGCGATGCGGAGGGTAGGGAGGTCAAACGCCATGACGGCTCGCGATCAACGCAGGAGGAGAAGAGTGAATCGTGGGACCGCACGCGTAACCTAATAAGCTTCGCCATTGTATGTAAAGCCACCGAGGTCGGCGTAGCAACACAGAATAGCCCTAAACTAGGGTTAGGGCGACCCCGTGGATCCACGCCCCTTTCCAATTTTCAACACTCTCATTGCGCTCTCATGTTGCTCCTCAGACGACTTCAACACATCCGAGCCGGTGGCCCTCTCATCAGTCGCTTGGCAGCTCCCCTCAGAACCATGGCTTCTACTCCGCTCCATTGGACTCTCAGGCTCGATCCTTGAGCCGGCACCGACTCACATGTCCCCCGTTCCATTGACCAACAATCAACATTGGACTGTCACCCCCGAGGGGAAAAGAGTTGTCGACTTGTCGTTTGTAGAGGAGCCTTTAGGCATGCCTTGTGAACAGGTAGTCGTGTTACTCAGACTTTATGCCGAGTCGATTGGGAAGACATTCGTTCTCATTGATGATGAACAGGGGCATGGCTTTCCTCTGCTCGAATTCGGAGAATTTTGGGTCAGGATAATCGCTATACAATCGTTCGTAAGATGGGATGGGGGTTGAATTCCAGCACCTGGCTCGTTTATGACCAGCAGTGAGTGCAGTTTCACGGTTTATTCCATCCATTCCTGGACTTTCTCGTTAGCTCTGGCAGCTATCTCGCGCTCAAGGCGCTGACCGGGTATTGCACCCAGTGTATTGAAAAGGGCTTATCGAGGGAGCTCGACGTCCTCGTACGCGTATCCTTGCCTCCGCATGAACATTGTTTGCAATTACAGGATTCTTTTATTATTCCGGGAAAAGGAACTTCTGGCTCGCATCTATGTCTCCTCACGTCCCTACTCGCCGGCGATTTGAAGTCCACGTGGAATGCCCACCTTCCACTGCCATTGGCGAAGCGTATTCTCCTGCATACCCTACGCGGCCTCGCACACTCCCACAATTGCAGTGTTGTCCACACGGATCTCAAGCCCGATAATATTTTCATCAGCAATGTAACGATAACTAGCGACATCGAAAACCTGCTCCAGGCGGATCCATCGAGGATACATGAAGCAGAAGCATCGTATGACGGCATTGTCCATGCCGCTGTGTCGCAACCGATCCCTAGACCCTCTTTGGAGGAAGGCATGACTCGCACCTATGTACTGGGCGACTTCGGTAGTGGTGCGTGATTGATATAACATACTTTTTGATATTTAATTTTGTGCCGCCCAGCCCATCGGAAACCCTCGGACAGATGCGATTTTGGCGGGGAAGATGATTGCACCGTTGCACGGGACGCAGCAGCCGTTACCGGACCATCTTGGAGATGAGTTTGCGAACACATTGGACGTTATTCATCTGGCTGGCTTCGTTTGTGGGGGCCCCGGGAATCTAACGTCGTTTTGGCTGAAGACCAGGAGGAGGTTCAGCTCAGGTTCGTCGACTTCGACTGGGCTGACTGGGCTGGGGAAGCACGCTATCTTATTGGCCATTCGACAATCGTGAAACGGCCTCCAGGGTCCGAGGGCCTTGGCCTGCTAGCCCCATCGCATGATATGCATATGCTCGCGTAGATTCGAGAAAAGCTATAGTTTATGTTGTTCCTCTTGTCGTTTGTATGCTCTCGAACTGAGTGTTTTTAAGAGCTGAACAGTGCACAGATCGGCACAATTATTACATCTACAACGCCATTCGGAACACCCAGCGCCGACAACCTTACCTGTGCCAATCGCAAGAGAACTTTGGTGGACGAGCTCGTGGACGATGCGGAAGCAAAACGGTATGCGAAGAGGAAGTTCGAGGATCTGCAGTCCGTGAGGGGTGCGAGGGGCCGGAATACTTTGGCCGCCAAGAAGGCATTGAGAAGAGGCAAGTGGTGATTACAAGCAGTCCGTATGCGCCTCAGGAGCTCGTCTGTACGCGTGCGCATGCGTGTTACATTTTTGATCCTTCCGCCATGGCAAACAAGATATCCCGGTCAATACTTTCCTCGACCAATCTGCGAAGGTGTCCCTCGTTGTTCTTCAACAGGGTTAAGGGTGCATCGAACTCGACCTGTTGGCAGTCGCGTTAACATGGAGGCAACGAAAACAGAGTAGTTGCGCACGATACGCCCAGCGTCTAGGACCATCTGCACTGAATATCAGTTTCACTCGTCCCTCGCACAAGAGGAATGACCTACAATTCGATCATAGTCCATGACCGTTTGAAGGCGATGGGCGACAGTGATCACTGTCGCACCCCCGAGCTCGTTTCGAAGAGCGGACTGGATGATTGCATCTGTCCCGTAATCTATTATAACTTGAGTCAGGGCGCACCAATAAAAGTCGGGTCATTTACCGATGGCAGACGTAGCTTGAAAAAGGAATCAATATGCGGACGGTATATGCGAGGAAGCACATACCTTCGTCCAGAATCAAAACCTTGCTCCCTCGCACAATAGCGCGAGCCAAGGCCACGATTTGGCGTTGTCCAACGCTGAGATTTCCGCCTTCGCTGGAAACGACACTATCGAGCGATAAACTATTTTCACCACCTCCGTCTGCCTGGAGCGAGAAAAGACCCGCAGCGCGCAAAGCGTCGTTCAAAACCGGGTCGCTGTACTGGCCGAATGGGTCCAGGTTGTGTCGCAGCGTTCCCGACAGTAGTTCAGGCTGGGGTCGAGATTAGCGTTGCGAGGGAAACATCAAAGAGGACCGCATTGGAGTCTCACAAGCTGCGGAATTATGGTGATGTTATCTCGTATGGCGCTCAGATTGAGCGATGAAGTGGGGAGGCCGTCGTAGTAGACCGTGCCTTGGGTCGGGATGCAGCGCAACAAGGCGAGAGTCAGGGAGCTCTAGAACCGTCGTTGTAGACAATCAGATGATGCAAGAAGACTGGCTTACTTTTCCGCTCCCCGTTCGCCCAACTTAAGTATACATGGTCAGTCAAAGCTCCAAATCCAGGCGACAGAACGAACCGATGGCAATGTGTTCCCCGGACTTGATCTGAAAGGTGATCTGGAAAGTGTTCATCGTTATCAGGGAGCGTATCTCACGACCTACATTGTGCAAAATCTGAGGGCCATCCTATATAAAGTGTGTCAGAGCAAGTGTAACCGGTATGAGAAGGTCTTACAGCTGAATATTTGGCGGAAAGATTGTCTGCGCGCAATTCTCCGCTGGCGGGCCACCAAGCAGGAGGCACACCCTCTTTCGTCGGTTTCTGCTCTTGCTCGATCTCTATGTACTCTAAAACCCGTTCCAAACTCGAAGTGCATTAGTTTGCAGAACAGGGGGGGGGAAATAACCCCATACTTGTTGGCTGCGGAATGAGCGGTCAGCCGGAAACCGTACCAGAAAAGACAGTGCACATACCGTTCAATTGGAGTGAATTGGTTGTTCTGACCCAAATAACAATCATGGATGTGAACGAAACGGCCGCTGTGATGGAGAAGCCGACGTTGGCGGCACCATAGTGTGATCCTCCGCCATAAACGAGATACCATCCAAGAGCCGCTGAGAAAACCCCGCCCATAATATCGGACCTCAGAGTGATCCAACTATCGTATGGGGGAGTAGTCAGAAAGGAGACCACGATGCTGCCAAGACAGACATCTACAAACCGATTCAGATTCCAGAATGAGATGCCTGCGCGCAAAAACCGGTTGATGCGGACGGCAGACTCATTAAGAAATGCCTCTTCAGCGCCGTAGGCGCGTATCGAGACTGACGATGGTTTAACCGGCTTGTATAGGTAGAAATACCGGAAACTCACTCAAGCCGGAAATGGCTGCAGCGAAACTAGGAGGAAATTCATGGACATAGAAAGGCGGGCCCGAGTAATTTTACTTACTGTGCTAAGATGGGAGATCTTGCCGCAGACTGATGCGCGAGATCAGTAGCCAGATTCGTTGCAGAATGCATCATACCATTTGTCTCTGTATTGGGAGTTGGGCGATCATGTATAGTCGCCCTATCAATATGGAGATTAATGCGATTATGCCACCGGGAAAGATGAATGCTGGGCTGAGAATTATGATAGTGGTAAACTTGGTGAACATGCTAGATATTCAGTGAGATTGCAAGCGGAGATGGAAGCGTAAAGCACGGACAAGATGGACAATTCTATAACTGTAGCCAGCCTGAGAGAGAAACTGTTGTCAACTGGAATGTTCAAGTGAGAGTGTTGTTCAATAGCTTATGGCAAATAGTTACTTATGCCTATATCCTGCGTGGCCCGGGTTATGACCCGACTCATGGGCGTGCTATCGAGCCATCTAAGTTGTATCAGCATCAGAGCTGACGGTATACTGCAAACAGTAAATGGATTACCTGAACGTCGTACCGACGACGGCGTCGATCAATCGATTGTATATTATTTTCGTCGTTCGCATTGTGCCAAAAGCGTATGCGACGTAAGCGGTGATATAGAGCACGATAGAAAGTGCTACTAATGCAGTATAAACGCCCAAATAACTGCGTGATGATAAGTTACGATGTTCTTCTCGAGAGCTAATATCAATATCGATACTTACAATGGGGCAGAGACTGAAGATGGGGGGCGAGTCACGTATTGGCTAGACCAGAAACCAAGGAACCAAGATTGAAATGAAGTGGTTGCTTCGTTGAGCACGAACAGGCCTAATACAAAAGAAACATAGGCGATGGGCCGTGAGCTGAGATTGGCAAGGAAGAATTTGTCTAAAAACGTTCTCGTCAACTCAGGAGTGCACTAAACAAAGCGAACACTTGCATGTCCGCCACTTGACGGAGCCTTGCTGCGATATTTCTGATACCATCAACTTTCCTGTAGGGCTCGAATCGATGATATCAGACTTTCGCGCCTCAGAACCCTGTTCGAGGATTTTTTGTTCTGCTGTATTGGCGGTAGCCAAAGTCTCGCTTGTTTTGAGCACGATATCGACCGGGCCCTGCATTATGCTTCCATCCAAGCTGAGCGAAACAATCCACTCAGATACTGGACGAGCCAAAGCAATGTTGTGGGTCTGCGCAAATGGGAGATCACAGGCCGTCAGTGGAATGATTTTGAATGGTTTTAACTCACGACAAGAATCACGGTCCTGCCTTGAATTAAATCACTGGTGCTGGAAAGACAATTTTGGACAATCCATTTCCCAGTATGAACGTCCAAAGGTGCGAGTACATCATCGAGGAGAAGAGTGGATGCCCTTGAATAAAGGGCCCGAGCTAAACTGACTCGCGCCTGTGATCATCAGCGATATGCAACTTTATCATTGCAAGGAAGAAAAACCTTCTGGCCACCACTAGATTTTTGGGGTTGTTCAAGGGGAAAAAATGCGCAAGGAGTAAACGAACCTCAATGTCAAACCTCTTTCGCCAACCTTGCTTTAGGGTTAGGTTTAGGGTTGGTCCAGGTTGTATGAGACTTGCCTCAGTCTGATCGCCGGCGTCCAGTTGCTCCAAATCCCGATACAGTGCACATGCGTACAGAACTAGTTGAGTTAGCCAACTCAAGAGATTAGTGTTGCACCCACCCTTCTCGTAGCGAGTCTTGTCGAATGGGATGCTTGTATCAAACACAATGTTTTCCTGAGTTATGTTGTAGCTTTCCATTAAGAATCAATGCGTAGTTGGCACACCTTGATAGTTGCATTCTCGATCCACGGTTGTTGTGCTGTATACGCAATGCCGCCTTGTCGGGGCAGATTAAACCAGGGATGTGGCCCTACAGGGGTAAAGTGCATTTCTCCGAGTAAGGCGAGGAGAATGGCGGTTTTCCCCTGCATGGGACATTAGCAAACACCAATAGAAGGGCAGGCGTCTGACGAACCACCCCGGTCGGCCCGATGATGAGATTTACAACACCAGGTTGAAAGACAACCTCAGAATGAATGCGCAGCCGGTAAGAGGTATCATCCACCTGAGACGACCAAGTGAATTCGGCGTCCCGGAGCCCGATTTTATTAGAATTTTCGGTGAATCCGGGGGAGTAATCTTCGGCAGAGTACGAGTCCAATAGCTCAGTCTACTCGGGCTTTGAACAAGACCCCAGATATGACAAAAAAATCACTTACGGTTCTCAGAAAATTGTCCACTCGGTCCAACGATACTTTTCCTGAAACGATGTAAACTGAAAATTCATAAATCTCCCATCCCCGCGCATACCTTGGATGATCGTGGGGATAATGCCTACTGCTTGCCGGATTTGTGAACGCAAGATACCATCGAAAACTGCCAGCGAGGTAAAAACGATGGAAGCTGTCGAATCACCGGTAGGTATGAACGGAAACTTGAAGAATAAGTCGGGTACCTGTTAATTTTCCCTCCATGACAAGAGTCTGGAAGGCATAGAGTGAGTCTTTTGAGGAGGGGAGTACGTGACATGACTGACGAAAGTGCCAAAAGTGGCAAGCATCACAAGCAAAGGGACGATAAAGCTAAACATGTCAGGAACGATGTGTTCGAACGATGGTGGAGTGTACTGACTTGATGCAGCTGTTGAGGACCATGAGCAGGCGGACGTTTCTTATTGACATCAACTCCTCCTCCCGCTTAGCCGCAATGTCTTCTTTAATTTTGTCCTCCCAAGAAAAACATTTTATCATGCGCAGGACGTTCATAGCTTGAGTGTCGTTAGAGCACCGCACAGGGAAGAGGACCTCACGCACTCTCAGTTACTTGTTGGACTCTGGCGTCTGTCTGCGAAGCTTAACATCGTTGCCGAGGGGTAGTGGACAAATGGAACAAACCTTTTGTCGAGAAGATATTTGGTAGCTCCGTATCGTCTTGGCTAAATAGGAGGGAAGAGGCAGAGTTATTAAAATAACGCTCAGACCGACGAAAGAGCTATAGACTCTCAGGTTAAATTTAAGCGGGCAAGGGACGATACTGACCTCCAGCCCAAAATGAGATAAAGAAACCAGACAGCCAAGACAACTTGAAGCGGAACAAGTAAAACTGTTGACTTTGAATTTGAGAGAAAGCCTTTAGACAATATACTGACCGGTTATCCATAGTTCCATCACCTCCGTCAGCAAAAGTACGTCGGACGTTGAAAGATTGTTAATCCGCCCAACCAGATTTCGATTATTGCCATCTCTGGTGTTGGAGTTCATGCGGATACGCAAGGAATGTGCGAATATGAGCTGAACCATAACACCCTCTGCTTGTGTTCTGTTACGCGTCTGGACGGAATCAAGCTCGGATCGAGTACCAGCATGTTATTCTTACTGCGATATTGTGTATCGGGCCTGGTTTGTCGCACGAACAACTGGAACGAAAAACAGCAGGGCGACCCAAACCCAGGGACGGACAATCGATCCTTCTCCTTCGTTTTCAAGATATCTACAAATTCTCAGTTGAAGTACTGACATACTGCGCAAACATACGCAAGAAGTCTATTCATAACTGTGGGACCCGCAAATTGAAATGCAGCCTGTCGGATATTCAGCGAGAGATACAACTATGTGAAAGGCAATCACATTGCATAACGCCAGCGCAAATAGGGACATGTATTCTCGACGGTAGACTCTGAGAAAACCATACATAAGGTGATTACTTGCACCATTGCTATAGGGATCCAACGCGGGGAAGCTCTTTCGAATCAGCCAGGATGCACTGTCATAGTCCGCCAGGGTAGGAATCTGATCAAATGAGAGGCCTCCCTGCTTGTAGGCTAGAAAGATAAGAGCATCCAAGTAGCCATATGTCAAGATTGAGAAAAGCGAGCACGTCTGCTCTGCATTGGGCTCCACCATTGGGTTCTGTGATCGGCCGTTATTAAAAAGTAGGAAATAGGGAGATGCGAATGCCAACCTCAGGATCCACAGGAATGTACAATCTGGGGCTGAACAAGGGCACAACGATGCCCGCGACGGCGAGAGCTAAGATTTTGGCCCATAGCAACCAGCCTTGAGCCAAGTCTTCTGGTACGAGAGTAAAGGTAGCGAAGGGCCATGCATCGCGGTGCACGTAGATCAAGAAGGAAACCAGGAGAATAGCATTCAGGTGGATCGAGGTCGCGAATGGACGCGATGCCAAAGGAACGCAAGCAAGCAATGTCGCGTACGCGTAAGTAATACACAGCACGACATTTTCCCAGTTGCCGCTGGTTCGATTCGCAATGGCCAATTCAAGGAGGACCAAAGTAGCGCATGCCAAGATTTTCACAAATGTGAAGACATTGGGCACACTGCGGGCTTGCAGGGCTTTTGATTCCGAGGCATCCGTGGACCGGAGTTTCGTCGATGCCCAACGCCCGAGAAGGAACGACGCCGAGCCTACAGCAATGTACGCTGGGAAAACTCTGAGCAAAATTGAGTGCGACGGCCAATCTCAGGTAATATTGCGCACTGGTTCATCGACTTTGAGCAATGAGCAAGTGGAAAGGAGAAAATGGGCGGTCTCTGTCGTCCGTCGGTCAAGGGAGGCTGTTGGAGTCACTATTTTATCCCCTGCTTCTTATCCAAGCTTCCGGGGCTCCCGGCCCGGGGTGGAAGACCCGATGATCGATCAACAATTGCGGACTCGAGGATGAAGTGGCTGTGCAACCGCCATGAAAGACCTGATAACTGCGGAGTCCCTGCGCGCGCCAGAGGTATGGCTGGGCCATGGAACGAGAAGGTCGATATATGGACCTTCGGTTGCCTAGTACGCCTTTTCAATTGACGACGCTCTTTGCCGCCCTAACCAAAACAGGGCTTTGAGCTTGTTGTTGGTCCCAGGCTCTTCGTCCCAGAACCCAAGACTATAGCAAATGTCACGCTTGACGCGACTGAGAGTGTGCTTTATCAAATGATGTGCTTGACGGAGGATTTCAAGGCTGAGAACCTCCAAGTTAGCTCCCGCGCAAGCCAATGGTTCGATTTAACCTGTATGTCTGACATCATTTGCGTTGCTCCTTTCGAGGCTTGTACCTACTTGAGTTCAATGCAACCTCAAGAAATCACCCCCACTCTTCAACTACAACTATGCAGATATTATCGACGGGTACAAGGTCATGAGCAGGACAGATGCCGAATCGATGGGCCAGCTCCTGAAGAAATGCTTACGTCTCGATCCATCGGAACGCTGCAACGCGGAGGATTTACTTGCCGATTCTTGGTTTAAAAGTGGCTGATTGAAGCCCTCAAATATCTGCAAAGCGCTCACTCCAACTTTACCCCTGCTCAAAAGATATCGCATCTGCGTATGAGTTTCTCCTTCCTGAACGCCCACCGCTTCAAGTCGAGGCTCGTCGACTCCGCCGCCTGTGGTGTGTTTAGCGGCCTTGGAAACGCGCTCACATTTCCTCCTGGGATGACTTGCCAGGGAACGCCTTCGGCAACCACTCTACAATCACAGTGTGTCGCCGACCGTCGGAATTTTAGGTCTTCATCCCCCACTCCCCTTCTCTTTCCTAATTTTTTCCCCCCTCTATCTTGTCTCGAGACTATCCCTTCTAAAAATTTCACCATTCCCTGTTATCGGTAATAATTTGAATCGAGTACATTATCATCATCGATGCGAGACAAATACATGCCATGATATTGAGGAGGCGAAGAGAATGAGGAGAACAACGCATTCGATATTCAGTACACCATTTAAATTACATACGAGGGCCTGCCAAGCCTTTGGGGTAGCGCCCTGATGCACGATCAATACTAATCAATGATGTACAAAAAGCCAACTGGCAATCTCTCCTCCAGCTCTCACCATGGCTCCCGTCTGGCAAAGGAATCCGCGCTATCTTGTCTTCATTTTTGCGGCCATCGTCACAACACTCTATATTATGGCCCCGGGTAATGAGCCTACACCGAGACTTCATTTCCTCCCAGACCACGACTTGCCCGCCCGAGTTGCTCGTTCCGACCGCATATACGACAAGCTGCTTCTCGACCGCAAAGACCTTATCAAGAAGTTCGGTCCGACGCCCAATGACGTTGTATTGTGAGCGAGCCTCTACTTACTCTGGTGTCACTGTCTAAATTCATCAGGTTTCCTCCCAATAAGGACCCATGGCCCGCATACACTGTCTGTAAGACGCCCGCTTCACCTCATCAATCTCTACTGACCTGTCCGCACTCCAGGGGACTTTTTCCCCGCAGCATATAATTGCCCACATGAGATCCAGCGCCTCGGCGCTCTGGGTGACGGCGGGAAATGGGTCTGCGGTATCACGCGCGTCGAAACCAAGCCAGACTGCATTGTCTACTCTTTTGGCGAGTCTCCCCTGCTCTGTCTGACCTTCAAGGTATTTACGCCTCAACTCTGAATAGGCATCAACTACGAATCCTCCTTCGAGGCTGAGATTCTGACCAACACGGAAGGATGCCAAATTTGGGGCTACGACTTCTCCGTAAACTCGTTTGGTCCTCAGATCCCTTGGACGGTGGCTCACCGCACGCACTTCCGTCCTTACGGGCTCGCGGGCACGGACAAGCATGGCCCGGACGACGACCCGAAGATGTACACGCTCGAGAGCCTCATGAAAATGAACGGCGAGTCACTGTCCTTCACGTCTCTCCCGCCGTGCTTAGCGTCTCGAAGGCCACACCCATATTGATATCCTCAAAGTCGACATCGAGCGCTGGGAGTTTGAGACCCTTACTACCCTCGTTAAACCATACGTAGCCTCCGGCCAGCCGCTGCCGTTCGGGCAGCTCCAACTCGAGATCCACATCTGGGACCTCTCGTTCGCGGAGTTCCTGACCTGGTGGGAGATGCTCGAGGCTGCCGGTCTGCGTCCCTTCTGGACCGAGGTGCGCCCGTGCCTCCCATTATAATTCTCTCTGCTCACCGACCTGCAGCCGAATCTAGTGTACCAGAACTACAACCGCGACGGCACGTCTGACCTGGCCGAGGTGTGTGGCGTCCATGTCTGATTATCATTATTCTCACCGATTTTTTGCAGTACTCGTTCCTCAATATTAAGGGTGATAATATTTTCATCAAGGACCCAAAGCGGCGGCTTCCTCCGTCCGACGAGGACGAGTATGGCCACGGGCATGGCGCGGGACCTACACACTAATCTTAAAATTATCGAATTACATACAAGAAGTATAATTCGTACAATATACCCCGCGGATCTTCCTTGTAGAGTGCGGTGGAGACTAAATCCATGCCAAGGACCGGGTCTGACTAGACAGTGCGACAGTCTTCGAACATCTGAGGCCGTCGGATAGCACTACCCTTCACTTTGCAAGGATCCTCCGCGCGCTTTTCGTTTACCGTTTTCATGTCCATCCCAATCTTATGGTGTTCAGGGGATATTATAGCTCGATAAAAAGAACGAGTCTTCAACATCTTTGGACTTCACCCCGCCTCCACCTGTGTGCTAGCAAGGTTCATTTCGCTGCCTTGAGGATCATATCCGCAGCCTTCTCCCCTACCCCATATAAGCCTAGAGTGGTATGCGGGAAAATGCTCAGAGGAACAATTGACGCATCCGCCACACGAAGATTCGTCGTCCCTAATTTGAAACGTTCAGTTATTAAAAGACGCCGCCCGTCCAAAAACACTGACCATAGACGAGGAGCTCGGGGGATACGACACCGCCCAGCTCTTTGGGCATCATAGAGTTGGTTCCGATGAGATGGATTCCCGGCGTATAGCTGAAAAACAGTGGTCAGTGCAGGGGAAGGGGAGAATGACGTATGACTCGCGTTGCGAGAACCCAAGCCTTTACTTCCTCGTCTGTCGCGTCCGGCGGAGGCACTCCGGTGTCAGCAAGTGCGGTGCTCGTGATGAGATCACTGAAAGGCGGGGTCACAGCTGCCTGCGCGATTCCTCGTGCCATTCGAATGGCGATTTGGATGTCGACATCGACTGTAAGATATTGCGGGTTCGGGATTGGGTCGACAGAAGGGTCAGTGGTATTGATAAGCACTGTTCCTCGCGAAAGAGGTAAGATGGATTGCGACCAAACCTGTATTGTCTTAGACCCAGGGGTGTAAAAGAGTTCAATGATAGGGTCTGTGATCAGTAGTTCAATTCGGGAACCGTTACATGAGATGGAGGTGCTTACGGTCGATTCCATAGGCGTCCGCCATGAGAGAAGCTTGGGTGGAGAAGGATTCTGCATTCACAACACCACCAACGGAGAGCGAGAAATCGGCGGAGGAGTTGTGCAAGGCAGAGGCGATTATATCGGTACCTGGCAGAAGAGAGAGAAGTTGGCTGGCATGATGAGAGCCAAGTTGCGAGACAAACCATTGGGACCAAAAGCGTCTCTAGCAGTCGGATGAGCGACAACAACCCCGAGGAGAACGTCGATTCCAGCCGTGACGTTGGTGGTGTTCGCGGATGACGCAAGTGGGAAAGAAACGTTGGTGAGCAGTATCTGATCCTGGAAACTATGGTCATCGTTAAAAGGTTCATAACCTATCCAATCTTTCCTCACTTTGCACCGACGCCAGGAAGATCGAGCACTGGTGTGATCCCGAGACTTTTCAGGAATCTGAATGCGAGTCAGCGGGAGGATCTGTTTCTGTGGTCGAAGCGCATACGTCGTGTTACCGATACCGCTGCGCTGAAGCACCGCAGGCGACTTTGAGGACGAGCGTGAGTCATACGAATCCTATGTGAGGAAGGCTCACATAAATGGCGCCCGCAGAGACGATGACTTCCCGCGTAACATTGAAGGACAAGACGTGTCCACCTACTGTAGGTTCTACAAAGACTCCTGTCGCAGTTACGTTACCGTGCGATCCTGCCCTAGTGAGCACAGAGTTTACTCTATGCTGCGTGAGAACTGTGAGGCCTGTCCGCTGCTGGGTAAGAGGGTAGAGATAAGCCCAAGCGGAAGAAGATCGACGGTCGGCTTGTAAGGTTGCGTTGAAGTGGATCTCGTGATAATAATGGGCTACATGTCCTCCAGAGAACCCGTCACCGAGATCTGGTTTCAAAGACACGCCATAGATAGTTTCAGCAGTGGGGATAGCAGCGTTTTGCATCGCTGGAGCGACGAACGGTATGGCGTAGGAAACTCCAACAGGGCCGTGGTATCCATGCACGGCAGCGATGAAATCTGCCCCATCTGCGCGTTGTTCGGCATTTGGAGGAGTGAATGTCTCTGATCTCTGCATAAATCTAGGATTCTTTTTAGGAGACGCTTCGCACCTGGGAGTGATTACTCACGGCAGGAACTCGTTCCACCCCCAGCCTGGATTTCCAAGTGCTTCCAATGCACTCATACCTGCGAATGTTGGTCTGGAACCCATCATGGCGTTGATCGAGGAGCCTCCGCCGAGGCAGCTTCCACTGTCAGATGTATCAGCAAAGAATCAACGGAAATCCCTGTAAAACACCCACTGGAGTAATGGTTGCACGCGCGTACCATTGAATCCAACTTGAGGTGGTGTGGTTGCCGAGAAACGGCAAGGAGATGGCCTAAACGCTTGTCAGGGCAGTCCATCTCCAGAGAAGCTATTACTCGCGTTCCAAAAGGCGTAAACGGATTGTTCAGGTCTTCGTTGTCCATCGCGTCTGGCCCTTGTTCAACAACCAAGACATTGTGATTGACTGAAAGGCGGTTCGCCACGGCTAGAGCAGTGGTCCCACCACCGACAATAATATACTCGTACGAGCTTCTGAGTCTCGACGTGTCATTCGTGATGAAAGTAGCCTGGACAATTCCAAGGAAGGCTGAAACGACAAGTGGATAACAGAGAATTTGCATCTTTGCTCTTGCTGGAACCTCAAATCGCACTTGTTGTTCTTTATACGTACGAGACTGTGCTGTTCCCACAGCTCCGCGCAGTCAACTTGGCGGAACATCTTTGTGTCCTAGATCGGTCTCATGAGGTGAGGAATCGGCGTTATGGACGTCACAGGTTGTTCATATGTCGTGAAGCAGGGAAGACATGGCCATAGCGTGCGAGCGCTTGTCTTTAGAAAAGTATACGAAGTCGCTTTTGCGTGTGAAAGATTGTCTTCAGAAAGTCGGTTTTGTGAGACGTCGGAAAGCAGATATTGCGCTCGACAGGTCGTGACCTTCTTCTACATGGTTCGAATTCTTTGGAAAGCTGAAGCTCGAAGTGAGACTAAATAGAAAGAAGGGCGACTGGACTGACAGGATTGAGGCGATATCATGGGTCGAAATAAGACTTCGTACTTGGATGGAACTCACAAAAAAAGAAAACGACCGAATAAAAATAGAAGATGCTCTCGTCATTGCGGACCGGGTGACGTTCAGCGAGAAATAAATATAGAAACCGGCAACAGACGAAATGAGATCCACCCACTATGGCGCATGAAGTAGTTTCTTTAAGTTTCTGCCCACAAAATACTATCCCACAGACGGCCTCCATTACCTTTACTTACATATGTATTACAAACGATCCATAAAATATCCAGTCTAAGTCCTAATGACTCCGGCCAGCCAACCATTGGAGAACAATGTCGAGGTTGTGCTGGCTTTTCATGGAACACTGCAGTGGCGTCAGTTCTCCTACCCAAAAGTGGGTAGAGCAGATTGCGAACCGAATAGCACTAAGAACGTGATCATCTTAGCTGATGTATAAGAGGTTGAAAACTGCATAGTGCGTACCGAGACAGGCCTATCTGTGATTTTGTCCAATTGTCTAATGATCGGCGTATGGTTAACAGCGAAAAAGAAGGGAAAATAAGAATACGAACAGGTCTCGAATGAGGTCTTTCACGGGTACATGCCCGTCTAAATCGTTCTTGTTTCCAAGCTAAACAGAGATCCAGTAACACAATGGGGAGGGTTTGGTGAAGACTAACGACGAGCAACGGGACACCAGTTAGTGCCGGCTGACCCAGAAGCTGATGCAATTCAAAACGGGCTGTGTTGAACTTCTCAGGCTATGTGCAGAGAATCAACGGCTGCTGCTTGGTAGTAGAAAAGCTGACTTACGTCTGCCGAGTCGATTACAAACCTGGATGGAGAGGTCAGCAAAGGGAAAGGGAGCTGGTAGGACGCGGCTCACACGATGGCATCCACCCCATGGCAATACCTTTCCCACATGGAACGGAATTTGGGTTGGCCTGTGCAATATATGTCATTACGCTTAAAGCAACGCAAGAAACGCACAGACCAGCAACGTCCCATATTTTGAGGGTTACGTTTCCCTTTCGGACCTACGAAGTACGGCGTTCGTAAGAGAACAAGTCGACGAACAGAAGTCGCTCACTTTCCGGAAAATGAATCCCACAGTGGGGACGACATCCTCGCTCCACTGAAGCCTTGTCAAATGAATCCAAGATAACCGAGGATTGGTCTGACCTGGCCTGAACCAATTACGTTGACAAACGAGGTTTTGCCCGATGCCTGGAGGCGAGCGTAAGACTAGGAAGGAGACCGTTCGTGCATATACGTACTTGAAGGCCAACAATTGCTGTCGAGAAATGCCGGTATGAGCGTTGGCGATGTGAAGATGCGGGACGACGCACCAATTTCTGCGGTCTTGGACAAGAAGAAGCTGCGCGTTGGAATGAGATATGGTCCAGGGGTGAAATACCAGACTCGCCCGCTAAGCCACTGGAACAGGGATGCGAAAAAGCCCGCCATGAACTAGATGGGATGCTCTGGGGAGGTGAGGCGGCTTTAAATTGAAAGTGCGTGCAGGATACGGGATCGTCGTACAAAAACAACGAAGGGTCGAGTCGCGTGCGAGAGGTCCGAGGAATAGGCGTGTCACTCGTGACAGCTTCGAATTTTCTGTTTCGAGATTTTCTCCAAGTCGTGTCGCGTTCATGAAGCGCGGTGTCTTGAATGCAGGCTCTCGCATCTCGCTGACCAGAACACGGCCTTACGCGGAACTCTCCACTGCGGCAGCGCGGAAAGCTGTCGCACCTGCCGAAAAGAAGCGCACCCTTTCTGAAAGACTTCAACGGAAATCGCCCTCTCCGTCCCGCCCTCCCATTTTCTTGTCTGAAGATGCGATAACCCGGACACAAGCCAAAACTGGTCAACTCCTTCGCACTCTTCACGATGCCGTTATGCCTGTTGCACCACTCTACGGACTAGAAGGCCATATCGGCAATGCTCCGTCTGATTGGAAGCCTGAGGAGTGGAAGGACGATTGGGGCTCCGACAGTGAGCTTTAAACTCTTCCCTTCAAGTGGGTCTTGACAACTTTGTAATTAGCACTGACGCCGCCAGACAAACGGCATAAACCGCCTCACATTGGTGGTTCTGCACCGCCAAAGGAGCCTCCGTCAAAAAGAAAGGCGCCCTTTGCCAAAAAGCGAGCTCCAATTGCATATACACGGAAAATTGAAGGGCTCATTGAGCCGTCGAATGCGCCTGTTCTGGAGGGTACGGCTGCCATATTCCCCCTTGCGCCATTCATTGATGTTTTTCTCTAGACCTTGCTCCAACGTCAGAGCATAAACCCATCGCAACTCTCGAACACGGGCTGGAACGCGTTTTGTTCAAGTTGGTCAAGCTCGCACGTTGTCTCCAAACCCAGCTAATGATTCGAATCCGTCCAGTCCTGGGGTTCACTGGCTGCAGGACCCTAGATCCCGAGTTTACAATTTTCCGCCGCATTTGGAAAATATACCAAAAGTGACGGAATTCGCCTTTGAGCGATTGCCTGGATTTATCAAGAGTTCGCGAGACGAGGTCTAACTGTTCTGTTGCCAACAGCATCTCCAGGTTCTCATCGTTTGATATAGGACTTGCGATCTTTAGCCAAGCGCCAAAATCGCATGTTTGCGGGGTCAACTTCATCGCTCACGGGGATGCTCGGCCATTGTTACTTCCTTATATCCGAACATAAGGCAGTCGACATTTCGTCTTTGAGCCAACACTTCCAAAACGAAGTAGGTGCATCTCCTAATATTTTCCCCAATTATGTAACATTTGCAGGATAAAAATTTCACCCCCGGCCAAAGGATGCCGACTTCTGTACTGTTCAACTACCAGGATGGGGTCTATTCTATTGACTCAGATTCTGAAGATTCTTCGAAGAACATCCTGACTTGGCTGGTGTGTGGTCTGGAACTTGCCATTAACCCCTCTCATTAGTTTTCGGCACGCAGGGGACCCTTCTGGAAAAATTTGTAACAATGTCTAAACAGGAATTCGCGACATATTTACGGTCTACGCCTCCGGTGGGCGATGTTGTTGAAGATCCGATGAGAGAGGCCTATCGATATGCCAAGGTCAGTGTCCGCTTATGACTTTACATTTCCCTGACTCCGCCTTCCAGTCGGAGAAGTTCGTTATGCGTTCGCAACTGGACTGTGTCGATAGGCGGCTGCCAGGAACGGGTGTGTTTGACATCAAGACTCGTGCTTGCCTGCCAGTCCGTATGGATATTTTGAACTGGGAGGTCAGTCCTTTTTTGGTGGCCTTTCCGTGTTCTAACGCCCTATTGCTGAAGGAAAACTCCGGATATCTTATCAAGTCGGCACAGGGCTTGGTGGAGAGCTTCGAAAGAGAGTACTATGATCTCATTCGATCTGCCTTTCTAAAATACGGGTGTGTAAAAGTCGACATTCTTTAACTCGCTTCGCTCCTAATGGTCCCTCTAGATTCCAAGTGCGAATTGGAAACATGGATGGCGTTATCGTCGCCTACCATAATACTGCCAGGATGTTTGGTTTTCAGTATGTCGCGCTCCAGGAGATGGACGAGCGACTATTCGGATCGGAGCCAGGAGCAGGGGATCGTGTTTTCCAAAAATGTGTATCCCTGCTGGAGTGCATTGCGTCTGAGATCGTCCAATGCTTTCCCAACCAGGTAAGTCTGTCTTGATCTTTTTTGTGTCATATTGAATTCTGAAGGCACAAAGTCTCTCAAATGCACCTTCGAATGTGAAGAAGATTCCAAGGAGCTCAATGTATGGGTGCAACCCGCAGACTGGTCGCCAACGGACCGGGAACCGGAGCCACCTATAAGGCAACTTTCTATCCGTGCACAAAACTTCCTCAACGATTCTCCCGTCACTGGCTCCCGCGCCATCAATTCTTCATCGACGATGCCGTGTAGGGTCTCATATTTTACGCGTGAATATCAACTGATTGTTTTCTTCACTCCAGGGACGCTCCATTGGTCCCTCTCCCATTTGTCGGACAATCAGGACGAAATCCGGCGCAACTGGGCTAAATGCATGGAGCGCAAGTTCCGCGCTTACAGTCTTCCCACCGGCGTAAGCTTCGAGGACCTTCCCCAGTTCTGGAGCGACTTGAATTTTGGAAGCACCCCCAAGCCGGCGGATACTGAGACTGCTGACGACCCTGAACTGCCTGCCGATTTCGACTATGGAAAGTTCCGTCGTCCCGATGGACGCATACAGGTTCTGAGGGATCTTGCGCGCTCTGGGCGGGAATTCTCTGAAATGCTGGAGCGGGCAGAGGCCGGGAAGAAGAAGGTTGTTTTGGGAGAGCCGTATGACATCTCAGATGGCGAGATCGAGTCGTACAGGACGGAGGAAGATCGCGACATCGAGAGCGATGCTGCTGTAGCCAGCCTTCCTAGTCAAGACGAACAATCACAGACCCAGGGATCTCTCACGGAGAATCCGGACGCCACTATGGTTTCCGCTGACCCAGAATATTCTGACGAACGACTAGAAACTGCTAAACGATCCGGCGACGATTGAGCGAGAAGCGCTCCATCTCGAATCCCCTCGGTTTCACACCATGGACAACTTACCGACGGATGGCTCAACTGATCTCGACAGGAAATGGGATGAGATCAAGATGAGATCCTCGTGCTTAGATCTTACTAGGTTATCGGTATTAATTTAAATTATTACATTGTAGTTTAATGCAAAATGTATCATCTACTCACTTCATGTTCGAATAACGTTTCCAGCTCGCGTCCATATTTGGATGGGAGGAGGAGTGGTGTTTGTCGCCGTCGCGTCATCCAAACAGACTCTGATTTACCAGGTAACCAATCCACCACCATGACTTCTCGTAGTTCAACACAAATTGCCCCGACAATTTCCGCCAACTCCCTAGTCCCCCCAAATCTTGTTGCGCTCGCAGATCCTCCCGTTCGTCAAATCGACGGTGCTGCGATGGATTACTTCCTCATCGAGCTAGTCAACACTCTGCGCGCTTCAGCAGCAGTCGCCACCGAACGCTCTAAGAGAATTGAGGCAGAGATGGTGGAGGCCGGTCTCATACCTCCTCCCGCCGCACCTCCAGCGCACCCGCTTAAGAAAGAAGCGGCGTCGGCTCGGGACTCCGTAACAAGCCTCAACTCGCGAGCAAGCACCGGAGGACGGATGTCCTCCGCAGACGAGGCGGAGGAAGCCGTACGTTCGCGTCTTGAGGCTATTGGCCTTCATGTCGGCGCTAACTTCACTGAACGGTAAGTCCAACCCGACCTGTCTGTTGCCTGAGTTCTGAATGCCAGCAGATTGTGCCGCGACCGCCCATTATTCGGCGAGACGCTCGACGCGATCAAGTTTATTTGCAAAGACATCTGGGCGGCATGCTGGGATAAGCAAGTGGACAACCTACGGACGAATCATCGAGTGTGTTACCCCTTCGTCCGCAACTGTCTTATCACGCTCTGACGAGAGACTTTAGGGCGTCTACGTTCTTCAAGACAACTCATTTAAGCCAGTTTCGCGTATATCTTCTTGGGAGGGTCGAGCCGACGCGATAAAGCGCGCAAAATTGGTGCGCACCTACTACTAGCAAGATGTCTTTAGTGTGCTCAGATTTGGAACATAGTACGCTGCAATGCCTGCTGGCATAATCCGCGGCGCCCTCTCCCGACTTGGATTCCAGACGACGGTATCCCCTGAAATCACCTCGTTACCACAATGTAAGTGTACCACTTGTATTTTGACGTTGTTCTGAATACATCAAGGTACATTCCAAGTAAAAATGCCGAAAGGAACATGAAAATATTTCTTCTTGTACGACACTTGTACGACGTTCCTAGTTTTACTCTTGATGTGGTTCAACGGCCGCCGCCCCCAAGGTTTGCTTCTGAAACTGCTGAAACTGACTCCTTGGCTTCACCAACTTCCTTGTGAATATATGTGGAAGTCATAACGATACAACAAAATTATATTCCAGGACATAATAAATGCGAATAAATTATCTTAATGTTAACAAGACAAGATGCGGGATACATTATAAAGCGTCAAAAATACGGAGGAAAGCAATGGTCAAACGCTCAAGCTATCCCAGGGATTCCTTCCCCGAGATCTGGCATGGGTCCACCGGTTTTATTCGCGCTGTCGTCCGGGCTCAGCTTCAGCGACTTGGCGATGGGAGGCGTGGACGGCGGCGATAACATATGCTTGATACCTGCTGCCAAGTTCGATGCCACGAGGGGAACAGCAGCGGCGACTGAGGATGGCTCTGCGAACAGGCACTGTCCGTTCGTGTCCGTATGCATTGTTTCATTTTCCGAGCCAACCAGCGGGACGGCTGCGTCGACCGCGGATGAAGCCGCCGAGTCGACCGCGGATGGAGCTGCTGCGTCGACCGTGGATGGTTCTGCAAACAAACACTGCCCGGGTGTGTCAGCGTCATCTTCCGTTTGTAATGTTCCAGCTCCAGTAACCAGCGCGTTAACAAAGGGGCCCGGGGCGTGCAGGGCGTGCTTCTTGTAGATGCATCGCTCTTCCAGTTGCGCGTCCGCCTGGATGAATTTTACCACTGCATCGTCCTCGGCGCCGGGCTGGAGCCACAAAGCGAAGATACCCAAAGCTTTCGCCTGCTGCAGGATCTCGAGTGTAACCTGCACATGCAAGTTCAGTTGGTGTCGGTGGAGTGATATGAGTATGCCTACTTTCGGCGGGACCACGATAGACACACTTGTGTGTTGGGTCAGGCAGCTCTGATAATGCCTTCATGCATTTAATCCCCTGGATCTCGGAGGCCTTGAGATTAATCGGGACCACGTCCTTGTGATGCTCCACCAGCCATTTGAGTGCCTGTGCCACGGTTAGTATACGGCATCATGCCTGAATGGGTGATGCTCGCCTTAAATCCATTTTTTGCGGGATTAGCGGATGCCCCGACGACGGCAAACTTGGATGCACCCAAGAAGAGGGCCCTTCTGTCGGGCGTGGCGGTTTCGGCGGATTTAGTATTGATGGAAGCAGCCGTTTTAGGGGGAAGGTTGGTCGACGTCGACAATGGATCGGGCTTTGAGCGGGTTCGTGAGGGAGCGGGAGTGTGCTCGTGCAGGGCATGCATGCGGTAGATGCATCGCTCATCCAACTGCGCGTCCGCCTGGATGAAGTTTACCACTGCATCGTCCTCGGCGCCAGGCTGGAGCCACAAAGCGAAAATCCCCAAAGCTTTAGCCTGCTGCAAGACCTCAAGCGTAGCCTGCGCATGCAATTGGTTCAGTTGCAACGATGCGATATGAGAATGTCTACCTTGGGCGGGACCACGATAGAGACACTTGTGTGTGTTGGGTCAGGCAGCTCTGATAGCGTCTTGACGCATTTGATTCCTTGGATCTCCGAGGCTTTGAGATTAACGGGAGTTACATCCTTGTGGTGGTCGAGCAGCCATTTAAGCGCCTGTTAAGTATTAAGCATATAGCATCACGATTCCTTAAAATAGGGAGATTCTAACTTTAGATCCATTTTTGGAGGGATTGGTGGATGCACCGACGACGGCAAATTTGGTCGCCGAAAGAAATAGCCCTCTCTTGTCAAGTGTAGTGGTTTTCTTTGTGGTCATCGTGGTGCGGAATAATTCCTGGACTGACGGAGGTGGGATGATGGGGAACTGAGTCACTTGTCGAACCCGAAAACTCCATCGTTTAAATAAGTTGTCCTTGTCTAGGCGCCGTTACGGGACAGTGCACAGCCTATTGAGAGCCTCATGCGCTCCCGTATTCGATGCACTTCCGTCAGAACGCATCGCTTTGCCTGGCGTTCGAGAAAAAAAGGGAGGAAAATTTGATGCACATCTTACATTTGACGCGGAGAGACCCGGAGATTGATGCGGTCCTAATTTTGTTCCTGAGCTCAGAGATCCCAGGTACCGGCTCTTACCGACTGGTACCGACCGCATAAACGAGCCTAAGCGATACGATAACCGGGCTTGAGCACTGCTTGAGTCAACTGTCAAGCCTTTATAGAATCACGATATGAAGATCCTGGGCCAGAAGGAACGACAGAAAATCTTCTCCCAACTTGAATCATCCCTCGATGGCTGTCGATACGCCGCTTCTACATAGTCCGAGCTTGTCCGATCGAACTCCATAGCGAGCGCCCAAGAATCAGCTATCGTTCGGCCCACAAAGATACACAGCATTCGGAGACAAGTTACCGCCGACTAGTGGTCCGTGCTGTTAGAGGCTAGCAAATAAAATATTATGCTCGTGTTCAGGTGATCCAAGGAGACGCAAGCCAATTAAGTTGTAGACGAGGAGAGGTCAACTCGGGGCGGTATCCACAAATCAACCTCTACAGCCCGCTCCCAAAAACGATCTTCATTGTTCCGGCCGATCAATATTTATATGCGGGCCGTTGAAGACGCATGGAGGACCGAGGGCGGCGATTCGCATGATCATTCGTACAGCCCTTATTTATTGTTTGCAGTCGGAAAGGACATACTAAACTTTAAAGCCGAGCGTCAATGTGAAGACGCTCCCAGATAACAATCAGAGATGATCATGAAATGAGGATGTAGATCTTCAATGAGTGCGCCATCACCATCTGGGGCAATCCAGGTGGTTAATAAACGCTAACGACTATGGTTGGTTGGCTTACAATTACAAAGATCGGGGATTACTGCACATGGCGGATTGATTTTCGGCGACGATGGTTGCACCTGGGCCATGATATTAGGTTTGTATTGGATCCACAAAGCTGTACAACTATTATTGATGCAATGGGTTGAGTGAGGAATTTCGCTCCCCATCCAAGTTTCATCGTGGGCCCGTCAAGTGTTTCGCCGCCGTCGTCAAGATGCGACTCGTAGAAAGACAGCCAACGCGGTCGGAGATGCTTGAGGCTCGTATTTATCAAGCTTGACTCGGAGAGAGCAAAACATGAGGTGGGTCCAGATTAATGCGACATGTGCAACATGTACGTAGGTATCTGAACGTTGAACGTTGCTGTAATGTATCCCCGTCAAGGATATGTATTTACAAAGCTGTTCACCTTCGTCGAGCCGTGATGCTGGAAAAATCGGAGGAGGCTCCACTAGCCGCGGCGCAGGGTAAAAAGTTCCCTCGGGAGAGGTTGCTAGCCCTGAACATACGGATATAACGTTTATTTTTTGTCCCTGATATTGTCAGTCTCTTTACACTGTCACATCTAAGGGCCAGAAGCGGAGATGCGTGTCCGGAGCACATGTATAACCAACCACCCAGACTCATCCCATGGATGAATAGGTTGAAGGCTGGATTTGTGGTGTGAAAAATTGAGAAGGTTAGCGTAGTTGACGATGTGGTCGCCCAGCAGTTTGGTATGTATACCGCAAGACGCCTCCGACTTGGCTCCGGAGGACATAAGGAGCCTGAAGAAGCCGACAGAGAATGAAGAGCCCGATGGAGAATGAAGAACCCGGTGTCTGAACACTGTCGAAAGTTAAGTAGGCGTCACAAGCGAGGAATCGCGACACCTTACCTTCGTCGTCGAACCTTGAAGCTGTGGAGTTGTTGTGGAGAGGCATGGTATCAGAAATATTTCGAATCCGGCACAATTGCGTCAAGATAGAAGCAATAAAAGCTGTCTTGAAAGCTGTCGTCCTCAGTAAAGAACCATGTCTGGAACTTACGATCAACTCGGCATTACGACTCGTCTACAGCTACGCGACAGGCAAGAAACTCGTCCTACATCAGCTACTGGGTGGCATCAGAGTGCTCGACAGTTACTTGTCAACCTCGATCCCTGAGTCGCTCGCAGAATTGTCGTTGAACACAGGGCGCATCTTGGCAAGCCCATATGCATTTTTGTAGAAGACGACGTCGCCCTCGTCTTCAACGAACTGCAAAAAGGTCAATCCCTTGTGTTCCAGTAGAGCAGATATATGTACCTTGCACTCCTTGTAGACGCGGTACATCTCAGCCCACCCCCCGGGCGCACCGTCCAAGCGAAGGCCGGTGGGCACGAGCACTTTGCGCAGAGCGGCACTGGCCTCCCACCTAAACAGCAATCGGTCACGGTTATCTATCTGCACAAGAGAAAATTCTCACGCGTTGTAGTGGGGGATCTTGCTACAAACGTGATGCAGAATATGAGTTTCGGAGATGCCGAGCCTGGGAACAGTCAGAACGTGCGCAGAGCAGAGGGAAGGAGACAAACGTGGCATGCGCGCCGATCCAGCCCATTATCGGCCCCAGGTCCCCAAGCAAGTTGCGGTCCAGCGTCGCGAGCGCACCGCGGGGAAAAGTGAACTCGGGGGCGCGATAGTGCGGGAGGAGGGGATCCGTGTGCTGCAAGAATGTGATCAAGACGAGCCAGTGGTTGACCCTGAAAAGGGCATTAGTGTGTTTGATAGAGTAGAGGGAACTTCCCCCTACCAGAGATAGGGAACACCGTAAACACGGAATACAGTGGCGAAGCCGTAGGTGTATACAGAGGCTACCAATGCGGCCATCCACAGAAAGATGCCGACATCAGAAATAAGAATCTGAGTTCTGTGATGGGGCGCGAACATGGGGGCAGCAGGGGTGAAGTCTGAATAATCTCTATGTAAATAGAGATTCGTGAAATGATAAGATTAAGACGAACGATTGGTGCCTGCAGGGTAGCGCCGTTGACCAGAAGCGTTGAGCGCGAGGTAAAGAGGCCAACCGAGCAGCTAGAAAAACAGTTGAGCACAAAGTAACAAGTGTAAGAAAAACAAGATACCAAGTACGACATGAATCCGTAGGTCGCGCCGAGAGGAGAGTCGCCGAGAGCCTCCCAGAGTTCCTTTTTGACCTCCTCTGAAACGGAAGCTCCGAAGAGATCCTCGCGCTTGGGGTCGAAGGGCTTGAGGCCGACCTCCGAGCGGGTAGAGGGAACGAAAACCTGGTCTTGGGTCATATGCCCAGTGGACGCGTGATGTTTCGCGTGTGTGATGCGCCAAGAATGGTACGGGACGCCGAGGCTGCGGAAGGGTTGAGAAATAAGAATGCGTTGTGGTCCCAAAGGACTTACCCAGAGTGGAGGATCCAACCGACAGTGCTGTTGATGATCTTGGATTCAGAGAAAGCCTAAAAGGAAGGTGTGAGGATGCCGCAGCTGCAAAAGACGGAGAGATACCTGGTGTCCAGCTTCATGAGCAACGACCCAAAGACCAGTCGCGAAAAGTCCAGCCCAAAAGCCGTAGAGAGCCCACACAGAGAAGCGTGCAAAGGGGTAGAGAGCGGGGTGTGGCAGAGAAAGTGTTTGCGGGTCGACGAGGGCGTCCGCGTACGTTGCAACTTTATAACAGGCAGCAATGACGAACATGTTCCAAAACATGTAAATTGACGACTTGACAGCCGAGCGCTTGTGACAGTGAGCTCTGAAGAGTGCTCAGACTCAGAGGCGAGGGTGAACCGGGAGATGAAGGCGTACGGGATGGCAGCGAGCAATTCCTTCATGGTGATGTCTGGGACGACGAACGTCTCTTGTTTTCCGGCATCTAGGTTCTCGTTCATCGAAAAGTTCTGAAGTCTCTGCAAACATACCCTCGTGTTTTGGGGACATGGTGGTCGGGCGCAAAGAGGGGGGGCCCGGTCTATCGTCTACAAAGTCTAAGTGAGGGGAGGTCAAAGTTCTGATCAAATTCGTGGGGTATGATTAGCTCGGCTTCTTCCGCTTTGGGGTCGCGGCCACTCTAGCTCCAGCATCCAGACGCCACCTGCCCCAAAAATTCAACCTGTCGAGGCAACTCGTTCGATGGCTGATCTATGTTAAATACATACTTGGCCAGATAGGGCCAGAAGTAAGGTCGCTACAACTCGGCTCGTATCTAGCCGAGCAATATTGTGAGTCCGAATTATTTATTGCATTCTGGCCAAACTTGCGCCACAAAATCCTCCACGTCGTTCCAAAGCACCTCAGGCCTCTCAAGGGCCGCAAAATGTCCACCCTGAAATAAATATGTCAAGTCGGCGAAAAGAAGGAGTGCCAAGGATGTGGTTACCTGGTCATGCTCTCGATAAAACGCCAGCGCGCCGGTCGTCTCGATCCACGCCCGCGGACTGGGCAGAATTTCTTTCGGGAACGCCGAAAAACCAAATGGCTTGGTGATTATCCAGTCGGGATTGTTGCTGATGCCGACGTGACTCGCTTCCACGGGCTGTGAACGTGAGCCGTACGGCTACAGAAACAGGGCATTGACGCACAGTGGTCTGTCGATAAGGGTAGAACGACGTGGCAATCGTCTCCGTGAACCAATACAACGACACGGACTCTAGGATCGTGGCCATCGGCGGATCCTCGTCGGTCCAGTCGAGGAACTTCTCACCGATCCTATGGGCAGACATAAACATCCGACGGGATGTCACACTACATAGAAGCAAACCATGCAAGAAGAGCTAGAGGATTTGAAGCGAGGACGAAGCCCAGAGTGGCGGGGCGCGTCGCCTGTTCAAAGGCATAAGAGCTCCCAGAACGCACAAACTCGTCGCTACGCGCAATTGCAGCACGGTCTCGCTCGCTGAGTGTGGAAGCATCCCAGTTGGCCGGTTCGGTCATGTAACAGAAGTTCATGTGGATTGCTATTCATTCCGAATTCAACTAGGATTAATATCGAGTGGTCAGTATTGGACATTACCTTTGCAATTAACATGCTCCGAAACCAGAATTCGCGCGGTCTGGCTTCCTATATCACCGCCTTGGACAACGTACCCTTCGGCAAAGCCAAGTTGCACCATGAGCGTGTTGAGTAAGCGTGCGACGTCCTGCAACTGGAAGTTGTGGTCGACCGGAGCTGGGGATGAAAATCCGTAGCCTGGAAGGGAGGGCACAACGATGTGGTACGGTAGCGTGGCTGGAGTATACCGTGTGGAGAGAAGGGTGAAGATCGGTAAGAACTCAAGGGAACTCCCCGGCCAACCGTGGAGCATTAGGATGGGCACCGCGTCGGGCTTCTTACTGAAGAGAGCGAGGAAGTGTAAATCGAAGGAGGTGCCGTCCGCGGCAGTCACTGGAGTTATATATTGGGGAAAGGTGTTTATGTGTGCCTCAAACTTGCGCCTTCGATAATGAATTCGGCTTTCAGTAGACTTGGATGACCGTAAAAATCACCAGTCAAAGGATTCCCATTCGGCCTTCGCAGTCTTGATCCACTCTATGCTCACCCCGAACTTGCGGTCGGAACGCAAGCTCTCATATGTCGGCGGAGCAACTTTGGCGAGTTTGAGCAGCGTCTTGAGCTCTTGAATCGCAGAATCTGGGATTGCAACTTTGAACGGAGTCGGCGCAGTTGTCGCAGTTGTGGGGAGTGTTGTGAACAACATGGTGCAAGAGGGACAGTGACGTCGGGAGGTGGCTTATTAAGAGCTAGCATGAATAAGAGATTGATGACTGGAGAGGATTGGAGTGACGAGTCGCTTGAGCCGGACCACTTTGAAAGGAGTATGTATACAAGAAGAGTGGGACTCGGAACAGTGGGACTCCCATCGGCAAACGAGTCCCACTGACGCCATCACATCAGTAGTGATCGGCAACTCTCGGCAGTTCGCCGCCCTCGCGCTGGCGCTGCCTTTTCCGCTGGCACGCTCATTCGCTGGCGCGAGGCGTTTCCACTGGCGCTGGCCCTGTCGAGAACCCCGCCGACCTCTCCCCTGCGGACCCCCCTTGGCGCTCGCCGATGGCCCGCGAGCTTTTCGCTCGCCGCTGGACGCACTGCGTGGTGCCATCCTCCGGCACGCCATCAGCGGAGCTTAAATTACTGATTCCCGAGTCCCATTCTTATTCTTCCTTTACACTAATGATGCGTCGCTTATAATTAGAGCTAGCCGAGGGTCCCACTATCATCCTGAGTCCCACTCTTCTCGTCGGTACTCTATGCGTGTCGGCAAGCGACAGCTTCAAAGTACCGACGAGAAGAGTGGGACTCAGCCTCACACGCATACGGTCATGCCAGTGAGAGAGTTGGTCACGAGAGAGTTGCGCGCTCCCCTTGCAAGTTGCACCAGAGTTGCGAAACGGCGTTCTCAATGGCGAGCTGGAATGGATCATCCAGTGGATGTGATAGGCGAGCGCGGCAACAACGCCGATCTCGACAAAATGGGATTGATCGTCGTTTCACGGGCGGTATGCTGCGGCCTTTACTCTATTGAGGCATCGATTTAAAGACTCGACCCCATTCTGCCACTAGATCTCACCTCCACCCAGGTTGAGTGCAGCTCGCCATGGCCTCAGAACTCCTCGAAGGCATTATTTCGTCCACGAAAGCGTCAATTTCTGTTCTCCTCGTCCTCGTTCGTGTGCAACACGAGTCTAACATATTCCGTGTTTACCTAATCGCAATTCAGGTTTACGGTTATGCTCTGCGCAAGTTCAATTTCATCTCTCAAGAGGGGGAGAGCGCAAGTGCTCTTATTCATTGGCGTTTCCGGGTGACTCACTAGTCGACCCTTAGAATATCAGCCGACTAGCTACCAATTTTTTCCTCCCGGCATTGCTGTTTGCAGAGATCGGTAAATTATAGTCTGTCGAGGTAGTAGACGCTTCATCTTTCTAACTTGTTCTTCAGGTCCATTAGCAACCGCAAGTAACTTGAGAAACTGTGAGATTACGCGTCATGGACTACGACTACCTGTGCAGTAAATTTAACATACAAGGTAGACTGGCCGATTATTCCCTTTCCCTCTTTTTCCAATGCGTGGCCTTGACGGTGGCCGTGCTTTCTCATATGGCCGGGATGCCTCGTCACTAGTACGTACATCCGTACATGCACTCTCTGGTTTCTCATTTGAATTTCCCCAGCATTCCTATGTTCATTTTCAACAATGTCTGTCTTTTTCCCTCCGTGTCCGCGAGATGATTAATATTTCCTTAGGTTACCTCCCTCCCTCTACTTCTCATAAATGCTTTGGCTACGACGGGGGGTCTGAATGCATTAGTAACTGATGGCAGGACTCTGGAAAGCGTTCTAAAGACTGGCCGAGTCTATATTCTCATCAACGCTCTGGTTGGAAACCTGACGCGGTTTGCGTTTGGTCCTTGTGTGTCCTTCGTTCGATTTGTTCTTCACTATTTAACTTTCTTGCCGACAGTTTTGATGAAAACACGCCAGTCAAAAGTTCGATTTAACGCAGAGGATGGACTTCTACTTCCGAATTCAACCGGGCACATCGCCTTACCTGATGACGACCAGGATTTGAAGCCGACAATCGAAGTCAGAATAATATCCAGCCTTAAACGTGGCCAAGACTGGATTGTGGGTGCAATCAACCCTCCGCTTAGAGGCGGACTCCTTGCCATTGTCTTCGGAATGATACCATGGTTTCATCACGAGCTTTTCGGCCCTGGAATTCTGTCCCCGTACGCTGTCCTTCAACTCTGTTTGGGATCTCTGCCTGATGGTGTTCCAATTCAGGATTTCCGATAGTATAAGTAACCTCGGTAAACTGTTTAGTGCATTGCAGATGCTCGTTCGTAAGTATACCTTCCTACGATCTCGTTATATTATTATTCACAACAGTTTTTAGTCGGCTCACATCTGTACTCGAAGAAGGGAGCTAAGCCGCAGCCCTTCCTCTTAGCCTGGCTCTTCACATATCGATTTGTCATCGCCCCAGCCATTTCTATCAGTATGGTGTACTACATTAGAACGACATGGCCGAATCTTATAGTCAGTCCACTCTCACTGAGCTGAAACCTCACTGACGGCACCGCAGGATAAAGATCCGATGCTAGACTTTGTCATCGCAATGTCCAACGTACGTGTTTTCCGTCCACACTCCATTTTGCACGAAAACTGACCGCCGTAAAAGGTTGGGCCTCCGGCTTTAACTCTATCTGCAGTTGCAGCTATGTACGTCGTATTTTTTTTCCCCCCACATAGGACTTGCAAATAAATGCTCATATAGGGCGGAGCTCACTTCCGACGTCGAAGGGCAGGTCTCACGGATACTCACGAGGTTTGCTGCCGCCTCATCTTCGGGTATCTTGTACTGATGTTTCCGTAGCTCCTACGCTGTTACACCCCTAATCTCGTTCCCCGTTACAATCGCGCTGTGGATGATTAATCAGACTGGTGTTGGGAGTTAATGCATAGAAACGCATAGTTTCTTGTAGCTGTTGTATTATGCCATCCTGTAACATCCTGTAATTAGGCTTCAAGTGATATTCGTGATGTAAACATGGGCAAATATACGCGTCGCGTCCGTGTCAACCGCACACGTGACACTCCATGTTCGAAATTGAACGCGAGTTGCTTCCTGCCTTCATGGTACAGTGCGCGAGTTGCTTTCTATCTACACCCCAATCCCGATCCACATAGACTGCTCCCCTCGCCAACGGGCCATGTCAGACTTCGGGTCGATACCGAGATACATCGGTAACTACTATCTGGGAGAGAATCTAGGTTCGCCGCCTCGTTTAATCTTCTCCACCAGCACCTTAAACATATTTGCTAGGATCGGGGTACTCTGGTATGCCACGCCTTGCACGCATGTTGTGTGACTAAGCGAACCCGTCAGGATCGATATTCCGCGCGACCCACATCCACACGGGGGAGGTCGTCGCGCTCAAGGTGCAGCACGTCAACCACGAGTGCCCGACGAATCGTTATGAGCGCCATCTCTACCCGTCTTTGCAAGGTGCGCCGATGTTTACCGCCTGCCTTGCGTGCAGCTGATGTCTCTAAGGCGGGGAGGGCATGCCCACGCTTTGGGCGTGCGGTGTCGAGGGAGCGTGGGACTACCTCGCCATAGATCTATTGGGAGCGAGTTTAGATAATTTATATCGGAAGAGCGGGAAGGAGACTATGGACCTCAGCAGCGTTTGCGCCATTGCCATACAATTAGTACGTGTCCCAAGTAGATGGCTCCCCCATACCTGACCACAGTCACTAGATAACGCGGCTCGAGTTCATGCATAGCCGCGGTACGCGCGCTTGCGGTTCATTTTCGCCAGCTGACGTTCGCTTCGCTTAGGCATTTTACACAGAGACATTCAACTCGGAAACTGTGTCATAGGGCTCCCTCCGAACGAGAAGACGATTTATATGATTGATTTTGGGTTTTCAAAGCGATATATCGACCCCTACACCCAAAGACATATTCCCGACAGCCGTGCGAAGCGAGACTTCATCGGAAACTACTGGTTCAGGTGAGCGTAGAGTAATAAAGGTACCTACGGTGACTCAAACGCATGCCCCCGTTAGTTCGGTTGGAGTACATTGTCGCGGCAAGGGTGAATTCTCCGTCATCTGATACGCCATGATTTAGATTTGAACGGTTCTACAGTCCCTTCGCGCCGAGATGACCTCGAAGCCGCTGCGCTGATGCTCATCCATCTCCTCACACCCCGCGGTCTTCCCTGGACACGAAACGGCGTTCCTAAGACTGAGGAAGCTCATGACCGTCTGAAAAAAGCGAAACGGGCGGCGCGGCCCGAGGACCTTTGTCGGGGGCTACCCGACGAATTCGAAGAGTTTCTGAGGTACTGCCGCAGACTGCAATTCCAGGAGTGCCCGGACTACGAAAGATGGCGGGAAGAGTTCAGAGCACTGGCCGTTGCAGAGGGTCTTCCGGAAAGCGAAGACTTTATTTGGCCGCCTGTCCATCGGGTATGAGCAGTATTTTATGCTGGTGGACATGTTCTAACTCGCTGTTAGTCAAAGCCTCACTCAAAGACCGGTCCACGCCGCAGTCACGCTCCGGCGCCAGAGGAGATGGAGCGGATTCTCAACGATCTCACCAACCTCGATCTCGGGGAGCCTGTGCTGGGCGACCGAGAAACAGTCGACGAAGCTGTCCGCAAGGCCAAAGACGCGGCGAAGGATGACTCGGCCAACGACAACCAGTCAACAGAAGTTATCGATATCACCAGCGACTCAGAGGACGACGACACGATACCGCCCCCATTCCTCACCCCCAAGGCGTACAAGCTGACGAAGCTAACAAAACGAGCTTCGGACGCGACGGACAACGTAGCGCTCTCAGAACTCGTTGTCGAGTTCGTTGGGATAATGCAGTCCAACAGTTCGCGAACGCTTACGAAGGAGGGCTTCGCGTTCATCGACACACTGTACAAGCAGCTGGCGGATCCGTCGGTTTTCATCCTTCCCATGCGGTAGGTTGGACGACTTGGACTGCTTAGTGTTCTGAGAAATTAATTTCAGGACTTCGAGGCAACGCTCCGCTGACAAAAAGCTTCAGCAGGAAAAGGAGCCCGCGCATGTGAAGCTGGGTGTCGTTGCGCGTCTGCGGAGAGAAGTGCTCGGTGCGTCCAGCAACAGAGCGCTTGCCAAGATGGTCGAGGACTTTGGGCAAGTCACGAACAAAAGCAGTGGGCGGACTGTTACGAAGGTTGGCATGATTGTTTCTGAAGACGCGCACAACTGATTTCATTTCATATAGGACGGCTTCGCATTTCTGGAAGGACTCGCTGAACGGTTGAAAGTGTTACAATAGTTGATCTCGATTTGTATCTGATATAAGTTCATGTATTAGCGCGGGGGAGTGTATGTAACGACTGGGCCTGGCTAGGCCAGGCCCTCAACGCTTCGCATGAACGACAGGGCGGACCACGGAAGGCCTAGGCCCTTCGCGTAGATAGTCGTGTTATGACATCATAGTCCAGACGATCGCCGAACCTGCCCGGAACTGAGAACTCAGAACGAATAAATACCGCATGGCCACCGTCTTCTTCAAGTCAACTTGTACCCTCGAATGTCTTCACAACCCGACTCTTCTCTTCAGGCAGAGGTAAACCGCCTCCGTCTCCAGCTCGAGTCCTTCCAAGTCAAAGATGGCTCTGAGCCAATTGCCATTGGAAACTACCTCCTGGCCCGCCTCGAACAATTAAAGGTTACAGTAAGTACACCGCTACGTGTCCCTTCGAATAATTTAATCGTGTCGCTCGCAGAAAATGTTCGGTGTGCCGGGCGACTTCAATCTTGGTTTTTTGGTACGCCGGCTTTCCTGGTTCAATCCGACATCTTTGCCTAATCTGTTTCTCATAGGATTTCGTCGAAGACCATCCCACTATTGACTGGTAACACTGCTCTCAACCTAACGGTCTACCTGGCTAATTTGAAACACTAGGGTCGGAAACTGGTTCGTGGCCGAACTTTTCCCTCGACGCTGA
The DNA here is from genome assembly GCA_029289555.1 of Mycena latifolia. Taxonomy (NCBI): domain Eukaryota; kingdom Fungi; phylum Basidiomycota; class Agaricomycetes; order Agaricales; family Mycenaceae; genus Mycena; species Mycena latifolia. The sequence continues at coordinate 322,212 of JARJLE010000050.1, forward strand.
GACTGACGTATACCAACAGCAACGAGCTCAACGCTGCTTATGCTGCAGATGGCTACGCACGCGTTAAGGAGCATAGTATCGGAGTCGTTCTGACCACGTATACACGCCGCCTACCTGCCCACGATCGAACGCTAAATCGCTCTTAGGTTTGGTGTCGGAGAACTCTCGGCGATAAATGGAATTGCGGGCGCCTTCTCGGAAATGGTTCCCGTTCTGCATATTGTTGGTGTTCCAAGCACCACTCAGCAGAAGACGAAGCCATTGCTGCACCACACCCTCGGCGATGGAAGGTACGCCGTTGTGATTTCTCGTTATTATTTTCAGTTGAATAATCTGGTCTAGATTCGACGCATACATCAAAGCCTCTGAGAATTTCACCATCTCCCAGGCCAATATCACTGACACAGCTAGCGCGGCTGCTAAGATCGACGGTATCCTCACGGATTGCATCACTCGGGCCCGACCAGTCTATCTTTCCCTCCCAACCGACATGGCGTTCAAAAAGATATCCTCTGAAAGGCTCAAAATTCCCCTCTCGCGGCTCCCTCCTCCCAATGACCCTGATGTGGAGGCATTCGTACTTGACGAGATAGTCAAGCTTGTCGAGGATGCGGCAGACGATGCGGTCATCCTCGTCGACGCCTGCGCAATACGGCATGATGTCCGCGACGAAGTGAACGACCTCATCACGAAGACGGGATACCCTGTATACTCTGCGCCCATGGGCAAGACAGCCGTGGCTGAAAATCATGAACGCTATGGTGGAGTGCGTGTATATTCTTGTGCCTATCCTCGTTTATTCACGTCCTCTGCTAGATATATGTCGGCTCCATCAGCCATCCAGATATCAAGGAGAAGGTCGAATCGGCGAAGCTGATCCTCTCCATTGGGAGTCTCAAGAGCGACTTCAACACAGGCAATTTTTCCTACAGGATTCCTTCCCGCCGAACCATTGAGGTCTGTTGGTCCCTTGCATTACCGCATTGTTTTATAATCCTTCTGCAGTTCCACTCGGACCACACCAAAGTGCAGTACGCGGGCTTCCCCGGGATTGGGATGAAGGAGCTGCTTCCGATGGTCACAACCCGCCTTCAGCCGTGCAGTGCAGTGGCGCGCAAGATCCCCGTTCCAGATTTCACCGCTCTCGTGCCAAAAGAGGACAACGACATCATCAGCCAGGCCTGGTTCTGGCCGACGATGGGCAAATTCTTCAAACCCAAGGATGTTATCGTCGCAGAGACCGGTTCGTGCCCTCGATGCTGTTTCCTTGGCGCCAATGACTGATGCTTTCTGCAGGAACTTCCAGTTTCGGCATCCTTGACGTTCCCCTCCCCGAAAAGTCCATCTTCGTCAGCCAAATCCTGTGGGGCTCGATTGGTTGGACCATCGGGAGCACCCTTGGCGCTGCGTTTGCGGCGCGCGATCTGGGGCTCAACCGGACTATCCTGTTCATTGGAGACGGGTCCCTCCAGCTCACTGTGCAAGAGCTGTCCTCGATGCTCCGCCACGGCCTCAAGCCCATCATTTTCGTCCTCAACAACTCTGGCTACACCATCGAGGTCCGTCCTCTCCACTCCTTTATTTTTTTTCATCTGCGGGCTAACTCGAGGTTAAGCGATTCCTGCACGGCAAGGAGCGCAAGTACAACGACATCGTGAACTGGAAGTGGACGGGGCTATTGGGCGTGCTCGGGGATGCGACGGGAACGCTGTCGCAGTCTTACACCGTCACGACGAAGGACGAGCTGGAGGCGCTGCTGGCCACCGCGTCGTTCGCCGAGGCGGGGAAGATCCAGCTGGTCGAGGTCATGATGCCGAAGCACGATGCGCCGCGGGCGCTGGTTCAGCAGGCGGAGCTGAGCGGAAAGACGAATGCGTATGCGGCCTAGTTCTCCCTGACCACCTCCCTCGCTCGTTCCTCGTTCTGAATAATGCAACCCAGTATGTTTGAGATAGATGTGACCGATGTATTCTGTTAGATATGTGTAGCACTTGCCTTGTAACTCTCCTGGAATCAAACTTTCATTGTCAATGTGAATCAGCCTGTCGCTGCAATTCCTCTCCACATTCGTTGGCGCGCATGATGCCACTTGAGCTCAGGCATAATTCATCCGTGCGTATACTTATTGGAGGTCACAGCTTCTGAAGGCTCCAATGCTTCGAACCCTGCAGATCTCCACTCCTTCCAAGCTGTTCACTACTCACGCTGACTTTACTGCTAGCGAAATGTTTGTATTTTCTCGCAAAGAGGAAGAATGTAGGTAGTACAGTAGATGGTACATGTATTTCGAATCTGGGCGGTCATATTTTCGAAAATGACCGGGTAAACCTTTCGATAACCCGACTTGCCCTTTAAGCAATCGAGATCTTCTTCGCGGCCGTCTCAGGGCTGGTCTTGGGGAAGGTCACAGTGAGGACCCCGTTGTCCATGTTGGCCTTGATTTCTTCCTCCTGTCAAACGTTCGTCAAATCCCGCGCGCGAAACATAATAATATATGTTTATTTACCTTGACTCCCTGAGGAATCTGCAGGGTCCTCAAGTACTTGCCGTAACGCCTCTCACGGATGGCGTAGCCGGCCTTCTCGTGCTCGTCGGACATCTTGCACTCGGCGGAGACGCGGAGGCGCCCGGGGTGCACCTCGATGTTCACGTCCTCTTTTTTAATGCCTGGGAGCTCGAACGTCGCGGTGACAGTGTTCGTTTCGGTATTCTCGTGCAAGTCCATCCTAGAAAAATAAGGTGGTTAGGATGCACATCGTTAGCTTGCTAACTCGATGCTTGCCTCGGTCTGAATGCCTGCACGTCGCCCTCGAGCTGACGTCTGACTTGGTTGTTGTTGTCGTTGGCATTGCCGCCGCCCGTGCGGAAAGCCTCGTTGACGATGCGCTCGAAGTCAGAGAAGGGGTCGTAGTAGAAGACAGACATTGGAAGTGAGTTGTGTTGGTTGTGTTGGTAGTGCAGCAAGGGCGCAAAGCGAAGCCCTTTTATACCTCTAACAGACGACGTTGCCAGAAAGATCTCGACCGCGGAGCGAAAATAACCATGAGAGCGGCCAATCAAAGAACAGAAAGACGGTGAAGCCAGAAACTTGTCGAAACTTCGAGGACCGGGTGGACGTCTACTGACTAGCCTTGTGACTAGCTATGAAATTTAAACCACCCGAAGTTGCCCGAATGTTCTGGATAAAATAGACCTGGAACGGAAACAAATCCACTGTCGGAGAGACGGAACCACTTCTGTTTAGTCCCTAGTCGTTAGCGTGAATGATGCGGAAGGATCGTAACAACAAAAAAGTTTGCAGAACATGGTCTTGGTTGAAGGACAGACGCCGGCGTCGTAACAGTCCGCCGGTCGGGCCCGACGTCGATCTGTCAATCAAATCTCAAACGTCATGTGTTTCTTGGTGTTTTCTGTCTCCTTTTGTCTTGCGTGAACGTTGCGTGAACGCGTCCGTTCTACCTGCGAGCACACAGCTGGAATGAACGAAAAGACCGCAAGCCACAGAGACTCATTATCGCCTTTGAGCTGTCGTGTATAATACACCCATGTCACTTGACGTGTTAGATTGGATTGCAAGCCGCCACTGGCGAAACGTCCCATTTTTATCATCGCATATAAGCTTCCAAGCAATCCGCCATGCCGTGCTTGCAGTCGAGACTCTGTTGAGACTCTGTCCAGTTGTCGAGGCTCCCTAACTGCCGAGCCCCTCCATTGCAAGTAATTTTCCTATCGGGGCGGCACTAGTCGACAAGTGACGTGCTTCCATTTCTTATTACTCGCTCGTGGCGCGCCTGCCGAACACCAATTTATGTAACCTCGCCTCGGGGCCCTGACCCACACCACGCTCTTTCCGGACGCGATGAGCAGCACTCAGACTCAGCCCAGGGCCGCCCGCCTCAGTTTCAAGTCCATCCTTTCTCTGCCCGTAAGTTGGCTGCATTTACCATTGTTCTCTTCCCTCAGACGCGTTTAGTATCGGCTGTGCAATCCTCCACCAGCTGTGGCAAAAGTCAGATCATGTGGAGGTATGTTTTCTTTCTTTCCTCTTCCCTCATTAAATTCTTACTTCGCGTCTTGTGGGTCCATTTTAGTGACCCCTGTCTTGCAAGTGAATTTAGAAGACGTCTTGGAAAGAAAACATTTACCACCTTTGGGTGCGGTTTCCCCTCTTAAGAACACAATCTTCTGCTAACAAAGCTCAGGTTTAAAAGATTTTGAGGCATCTAAATCTCTTCTGGAAGCCTTGCTCGTCTAATCTCTATCCAGGAGTGGTTGCTATACTGCGAGGATTCTGTTGAGAATCTGTAAGTCGCGTCTCCCACAAAAAAGAACACGTCCCTCACCGTCCACCAGCTATTTCATTCTATGGCTCAAGGAGTATACGCTCAAGTACAAGCAGTGGGTTGCCCGTACTGTCTATGAAAGAAATAACGCGGGCGACTATCGGATGGATTGGCCGCTGCATTCTTCATCTCAACTTGCAATGTTCTACGCCCGCGCCAAGCAGACGTTCTTCACTCCCAACGCAGCATACGAGCTCAATCTCCCCTCTGTCGCATTTGCACCCTTCCACGCGTCGAACGGGTCTCCGCATCCAGACCCTGCGATTTTCACCGAGATCGCAATCGAGACCCGAAAGATGCTTGACGAAAGCCTTGCACGCTTTGCGTCGGCACAGTTGTCAAACGTAGGGAATCAACGAGCGCTTTGCGGTATGCAGTGTCTCTCGAAAGACGATTCATCGGTTTCTAACTCATGCCTCATTCCAATCAAGGTATAATCGCAGGCGTGGTGTTCTGTCTCTTGGGCGCATTGACTCCGATCGCGTATAATTTCGCTTACGGGCACTCGCGTTGGCTCCGACTTAGTTCTTTTCCCGGACTGTGGTTTGGGTTGACCGTGCTTCTCGCCGCCTGGAACGGCGTTTGCATAGGCGTGTATGTTTTCGGGGATTTGAGGCAATTACGCAAGTTCGAACTGTCGCGCCCTGCTATTTCCAAGCCCCAGCCACTGAGGGCCCCTCGACCGCGGCCAACGATCTCGTACCCAATCCCCGGGATCACTCCCATTCCAGTGATCCAACCGCGGCTCGCAATCATCCCTCCTCCGCCCGCTCACCTTCCCTCAGCGCGTTCCCCTTCTCGCTCGTCTGCTTTACCGTCTGCCGGGTCCAGCGTCGATTCTCATTCTTCCTGCTCGGGAGAAACAGGTGCAATCCATATTTCGCCTGCCTATTACGACGATTCGGAGGTCCAAGGCCCTGCGACGAGCCCGGTAACCCCAGATCACCTGGGCGCATTCCCCTTCTCCACGAAGCGAGCGTTCGATGAAACTGAAAGCGGTACAGACTCGTTCGGTGCAACCGCTTCATTCATCCACCCCTTCGACCAACTCCCGGAAGACGACCGCCAGTTTGGTGGACCCCCTCGAACGCATCCCGAGGACCGACAACTCTTATCTGCTTTTGATTTTGATGCGCTCCCCCGCTGCTCTTATGGTACTACCCCACATCATCTTCGCAGATTGTCGCAGCCTCGCAATCTGATAAAAAGCGAGCCCAAAGGTTCCAAAAGGCGCCTGTCCCCCAAGGCCTTGATCGGGCGCATGCAGTCTAAGTGCGTCACGAAGTGGACGGCCCCCATCGTTGGTAGTGCCTCTGCGCGTCCCCACGATCTCGAAGCCGGCGCAGAGGTCACGCCGGACGAGAAGGTGCCGCACCGCCCGCGAGACAGCCTCGATTCTTCGTCCCGTCCACATCTCGACTTACCGCAGCACACACGCACCCCCGTCGACAAGAGCGTCGTGCACAAGCAGTTCAAGCTGGTCAAGGCCGTCCCCGCATTCGCCGTCCCCCTCACTCCCGTGCTGAGCTCCGTCGTCGTCCGTGGCCAGTGGGAGATCGTCACCCGCTCCGCGGTCTTCGCGCTCTTTCTTTCCTGGATTGTTCTTGGGTGCCTGCTCGCGGTGCCTCCGCCGAGGAGGTAGATCTCTCCCGATTTTTCTTTCCGTGAACACTGATCGCTGCTGTATCTCTCGTCGTTGATATTTTGATCGACCGCCATTCATTTTGAAATCTACTCATATCTTCGTCGCTCGTTATATCGTATCGCAATTACTTATGTATGTCGTTTTAAATCTTCTTGAGATTGTGTACTCGCCATTCTTTTGCCATGTATGTTGTACTCTACCAGCTCGCGCTTATATTCGGTATTCGTACGACCGCCATAACTGCTATTGCTCGCCACATTCCCTTTACAAGCTCGGTAGAAGGCATGGTTGAAAAATTGAGATTTAATTACATTGTACAAGTTGGAAAGAGAGCTACATGTTACTCGGTACAGAGGAAGACATTCATTGCAAACAAAAACGAAGAACTCTGATAACTGTCCGTGAATGGGACAGGATGAGAGAGGCTGAAGGAACTCATCGCCATATTATTGAGCCGTCGGCGATGACGAAGTCGAGTTTGGGCTGAATTTGATATAAGTTATAAGAAAGCGACATGGTAGGTAGAGCTAAAGAACAAACAGTTGAGTTTCGTTTATGAGCTTCGTTGAGCTGTGCGGTAGGAAAGTAGAGCTTACCAGGATCACCAGTCCGGAAGAACCATCCACCGGGGCTCGACGTTCGTTCTAAGCTTCAACTGTATTTCTCTCAACCGTGCCGCGCTCGGAATGTCTTGCAGAGAGTTACATGGATACTTGGCGAAGATGACGAATGCGTTTGACATGCCCTTGTCGCTGTAGAACTCCTCGAAAAGAGGATGAACCTCAAGGCCCTCGCAGACCTCAAGCACGCGTCTAAACATCAAGGCAGCCTTGTACTCGTCCGGCCAAGGCTCATTGTGGTGTTCGAATAACGCATCATTGAGCGGGAAACCGTAAACGTATGTGAGGCCAGGAGTCAGTGGTTGGGGGATGGACGGCGGTGGCACGGCATCTGGGCCATTTCTAAGGAAAGGTGCTTAACGAATAAAAGATTCAAGGAAACAAATACCAAGTGCGATTGAGTTCTTGCCGGAGGCTGACGCTGAGGGAGGCTGAACAATGGTTCGCGTTATTTGTTCAAGCTTGCGGAATGGCACATGATCGCTTTTTACTATAGGGGTTTTCTCGCTTTCTCACCTTTTTACGGCCATCGCAGAGGTGGACAAGGCGCGCCGCCGTTACTTAGCTCTGCAAAAGTGCATCCTGTGTAGTAAGTTATGAATGCGGTTTATCTTACAAGCTGGAAAGAGAGCTACATGCTATTCAGTAAAAACGGAGACATTTTGCATTGCACCATCACTCAGGTGCGCCATCCAACAACCATCGCAGACCCGATCGGTAGTCTTCCTCCCATTTCGCCGCCATCTTGAAGCCAGGCAGGCCATATTGAAATGCATGCGGTACTCCAGGATAACTGTCCGTGAACATTTCAGTACGTGAGGCCGACTCAGCCGGAAGACCTGGCGCACACTGAGGTTTTGGTCTTCACACCATCATTCTTAAGCAGGTTATCGTAAAGAAGGGCCTCGTCGCGTAAAGGATCCATTCCGCAGATTTGTATCACAGCAGGGGGAAGGCCCTTGTGAGACGAGTAAAGAAGTGGCGAGACCTCCGGGTCAGTGGGAGATCCTCCGAGTTGGCCTAGCATGTCCATATTCAAAGGAGATTTGAAGCAGATTAAGGAACAAGCGCACTCCATGTCCATATGGCACTCTCCGCAGGCAACAGAGGTGCATACTTGTTCTGCTCGTACGACAAAAGGGACGGCTTGTATCTTGAAAACGGGGAGTATTGTCAATAGCGAATACTATTCCAAATTTCCAAGAGCTCACCTTTCCGGGACAGCGTTGGGATGCAGGACAGCAGGGACCTGAAGAATCTGCCCCGTGAGTTCTTTATCTTTGAAGAACGGGTCGTCGCGAGCCCGATGTGCAAGGACGGCGGCAAGATGTCCCCCCGCCGACAGTCCTGTAATGAGGAATCCCTTCTTCAAGTCTGCATGGAATAAGGCTCGGAGTTCCCGCCGCCTCGGGACGCCGGTGAGCCCATACTGCAACGAAATTGATAAAACGATACCCATTTCAGAGCAGAGTAACAGTCATTCAGCCCTGTCGGGTGCGGGTGCTCCGGCGCTAGCCTGAAAAAAAAATTAAGAGGAATTCCTACAATTGCTCACAACACGAACCGATAATCCACATTCAGGATTGAAATTTGAAGTTCGACACAGATGGCCCTGAGCTGATAATCGTCCAGCTCTGCATTCCCGCTCGTCCACCCTAATAAAACGAATATAGAAGGCAGTCGCTTGAGAGCCGCAACGTTTACCTCCACCATGTATCCACACCATGAGTGGATACGTCTTGTCAGCGACCGGTATAAGGCTTCTGACCAGAATGCTCCCATTCGCGACCTCAAGCTGGTGATCAATAACACGATAATCCGATTCTAATACCAGAGAACACCAGTCAAAATGCGACTCGCCCAGTCGTCAAGTCAAATTTGTTACCTGGTGGCAATCCCGGCCTGTAAGTTTTCTTCGATGTCGCGAGAAAGAGAGACTCGAATCGCTTTCTTCGGGCATTTATCTCGTATATCTGAGGTATCGCCTGCAAGTCAGCAACATAGGGGGCAAATTCCGGATCAGGTTCAGACAAGTGGGAGTATTCGGCCATGGTCACTTCGACTGCAAGCAAAGCAAAGACGAGTGTCAAGCGAGCAACCAGCGCTTATAACATTCGGTTTGACAGCGTAGGAACCCGTGTGTGAAACAACTAAATTGGTCGATTGCGGGAATCTGCGGGGGATCCGCGTCCTGTCTTCAACGATTGGTGGATTTAGATATTGAACGAAACAGGATAGCAAATGCAATTGCAACGGACGTCAATAGTACATGTACAATGGGAGGCTACGAGTTCAGCACACACGAATTTTTGCAACTGTTGGGTCATGGTCACTGACTCTGAGAGCGGTTGTGGCGGCGTGGTTATTGATATGGATGTGCTCAACTTCTGCGCAACGAGCGCTGAGGGAGGGCGACAAAAACATGTGGTCCAGCTGCTCGCAGTTGTTGTCAAAGACGTAAGTGTATCTCTCCACTGGTGGGATTCCCGCCACCTCGTCAATATCATTGAGCAGAGGGGTCAAGGACGCCCAAACCGATCGCGTTTGGAGGTATTCGTTGCAATCCCCTGCGACAACAACATTCGCATGTCGGTCCTTATTTAACAAGGAGGCAACAAACGTCTATAAAGGCCTGTCAGCGACGACCATGCCGCTCTGCAAGTACTTACAGCCACAGTTTCCACTTGACTTGTTCGCTGATCAACGGGTAAATTCACGGGAGGTCGCGCGTCGCCCTAAACAATCGGCATCAAATTAGTTGTTCTTCAAGGGAAAAGATGCGAAACATACCTCGCCGGTGCTGCTACCGCCCTTCGAAACCAGATGAAGATTGACAGTGAAAAGAGTGTGCCCTGAGGCTGTCAGCCACATAGCTGCGAGGGGCTTGCGAGAATCGGTCCAAGCGGCATTAGTAGGGTCTATCCGACCTGGATTGAGGCTAAAGAGAAATAAAATGAATGATACGGTAAGGAAAGGACAGCCAATCCAAACCTCAAAACTGGCTTGCCAGCAGAACCCAAGACCATAGTTGCATTGAGGGCCCCTCCTGCAAGCAGTCCAGGGGCACGAACAAGACTCAGTTTTTCGGGGCGATACCTGTATAATGGTGAGTTTTGCCATTAGCGAGGAGGGAAGAACTTGCAGGTATGCCTGGCGAATGTTTCCTCCCGGTTGGCCTGGAGTATGAGTGTTAAGATGAGGTGCCCAATGAGATGAGGGTAAGACTTGCCTCCATCCTCTCCATCGACCGGATCGATTTCAACAAACGAGTATGCGACGCTTGTATTCGCCTGAATGGCTGCCACCAAATTCGACAGTGTGACATTGGCACTGACAATACCGTCGTCGGTGGGCCCCGAGTTGTCTTGCACTTCTTGGACGAACATTATGTCTGGTGTAAGAAGTACGTTAGATATGTGATTGGCTACGTCCAGGATATGAGTTCCGGTTGGCGCCATGTTCTCGACCTGTACATTAATATTAATCAGTACTGTCGTCATAAAGAAATATCTGCGTGCATACATTGTAGTCCCCAACGGTGATAGCACAACGATCGTGCGGCGACGAAACCAAAGTCGTCGGCGGAATAACGAAGGAGGGGTTAGAAATCACGGTGGGCGCCGTCAGCGGAAGGACGTAGTAGAAACCAAATTGATAGGTGATTACTCCCACGATGTCGGTCAGCTCCGAGCCGATGGCGACTTTTGGATTCTTGGTCCCGTCTAATGGAGCGCCGACGAGGATAGCTTCGGGGTTCGCGTCCGGGATCCCATCCTTGCCAAAAGTCAGACTCAGTCCCCCGCGAGCATTTTTTCCTGTAACAGGCCATTCGCCATGGACCCAAAACTCCGCGAAACTGTTGGGAAAGTCGATTGCTACTGGCTTGGGAATAGCCACGAGTTGTCCCTGGAGACTCTGCCAGAAGTCGATTCCAAACTTGTCTGGCTGCAGAGTAGCATTGACTACATCGACACGGCTTTGATTGTTGGGCACAGAGAGCCAACCTACGATACACGAGTCAGCTGCGATGAGTTGTCCGTCAAGGAGACGACCAACCATCTGGACCAACATCTAATGCGGAGAATTGCTGAGTCGGTGGTTTCCGGTCTTGACCAAGAACGAGAGGGGTGATAGTATTGTTTGACGAGAGCACAACGATGTTTGTCGGGGACGCGATTTCGGTCAAAAACAAGTAGTCCGGGTCAGCAGCCGGTCGAAATTCCGTAACCTTCCCAGTGAGAGAGACTTGATCTCCAACGGTGACTTGACTGAGGATTGTAGTGCTCGTTGTGAAGACTGCGAGGCCGTTGGACACCCGCGTGTCGTTTACAGGGTCTCCGAGGAGGTAAAACCCAGATTTTCCCTATAGTCACATAAACAGTGCGCGTCTCCCGAGCACAAGATATTGCTTACCCTTCGCCGTAACAAGTGCCGTTAAACTAACCGTTTGACCCAACAACGGGGTACGCTGCGAGACTCCTGTGATATCGGTAACGAGTGTCGAGGTTCCCAGCGATATTAACGCAAACAGGAACAAGAGCCTGAGCCAGTCCATGGCAGTGAGAAGGCCGTATGGGGAGGAGCAGGACTGTGGGCGGGACCTGCATTTTCTCAGTTACTTATGCTGTCCAAGATCAGTCGTGCACATGGTGGTGTCTAATCTAAGTGCGGACTGCGAAAGGACCACGTGAGTGCCAATGCTGGGCGCTGGGCCTGGCAGCCTTGCTGGCAGCGGTAACGTATAGCTTGTAGAATGCCACGAACGTGCAGTCTAAACTGCTGCACCAACGTCGACCCAACGTCGACCTCCGCGCATGAATATTCCCTCTTGGGCCCTGCTGTTACGATGGAGACTTTTGGTGGCGAATGCCGAATTTCGCTGAGATACAGGAATGCACTTAACGGCAGCCTGTCATTGTCAATACAACTGTCGAGCGATTGGGATTCGAGTTTGCCATTTGGGGTGCCTGAAATGATCGCCGATCTCTCCCAACGGTGATTGCCGCTCTCCCAAAACTTCATCTGGCTTGCCAAGACTTGTGCCAAGAAGGCCCAAGATTGTTACCTTTCACACGTTCAGTGAAAAAGTCGGTGTACCTCGTCAACACTCAAAATAAAGAAATAGGGTATCCACAGAATGTATTTGCCAGGAGGTATCAAGAGTTGCAGAACGTATATAAATACAGCTTGGGTCGTAACGGAGAAAATGACACCCTAAAGCATCTAGTTTGGGATGTTGAGCAAAAATAAAATCTAGATAGCAGCGTGGCAGGCGTTGTTTTGTGTGTCGCAGTCGCCAGCAGAGAATCCTCCTCCAGAGTTTGCCTTGTTGGCGCACTGATTGTGCTGGACGTCGCATGAACGGCCAAGGGCCGCAGCGGAGTTCAAGAACTCGGAGCCTTAGAAAAATGTTGAGCAAAGGTACAGCGGAGGAGAGTAATTACAGGCTCACCGTCAACGATAAATCCTTTGCCACCAACTTCGACAGGGGGAGCAGAGATCCCGCCGAGAGCTCCGGTGAAGGTCTGGACGTTGCCACTTGAAGCAGCTGCTGTGGTAGACGAAGCAGACGCGGCGGTGGTGGCGGGGGTGGCGACAGCGGCCACGGTGGTGGCGGCAGCAGCACCGGTCTCCGCAGCGCCAGTCGCAACGACAGTGACAGATCCTCCGGTGGATCCAGCAATCGGGTTTCCTTGGTCGTCAACAGCCTCGACGTCGCGGAAGTCCTGAAACAAGAATGAATATGTGCGCAGGCAGCGAATGGGTTAAAATACGAACAGTCGTGATGTCGAAGAAGCTGTTGAAGATGTCAGCGTCAATGCCGGTCTTCGGGGGGGCGGCGTTCGCGGCGGCCTGGGCGGAAGCACAAGTTGCCTTGGCAGTCGCATCGGCACCGCAGGTGTTCGTCAAAGTATCGCAGATGAACTAATTGATGGAATGGGCAAGCGAAAACAACGACAAGGGAGGATACTAACCTGGGTGATGATGGAAATCGCCTGGGCAGAACCGTGGTTGAAGGAGGTCTTGTCGACGGGCTGGAAGCTTGTTTCCTTGCGGTTGTCGAAGCCAGTGGCGAACTCAATCTGGGGGATCGAACATTTGCCTAGACGTTCGACCATAAGCGGTGAATGAATGAGACAGAACGAGTCAAGTACCGAAGTTGCCAATGGAGCTCGAGGTCGCAGTGACGGTGGCAGCAGCGGGAGCAGACGTTGTTGCAGCAGCAGCACCAGTCTCCGCTGCGCCGGTGTCAGCTGCGCCAGTCGCAACGACAGTGACGGAGCCTCCGGTGGATCCAGCAATCGGGTTTCCTTGGTCGTCAACAGCCTCAACGTCGCGGAAGTCCTGAAGCAAGAATAAATAGGCACGCAGGGGGCGAATGGGTTAAAAGACGAACAGTCGTGATGCCGAAGAAGCTGTTGAAGATGTCAGCGTCAATGCCGGTCTTCGGGGGGGCGGCGTTCGCGGCGGCCTGGGCGGAAGCACAAGTTGCCTTTGCAGTCGCGTCGGCACCGCAGGAGTTCGTCAGCGTGTCGCAGATGAACTGAATGGCGGAATGGGTAAGCGGAAATACCAACAAGCCTACAGGGAGGACACTAACCTGGGTGATGATGGAAATAGCCTGAGCAGAACCGTGGTTGAAGGAAGTCTTATCGACGGGCTGGAAGCTTGTTTCCTTGCGGTTGTCGAAGCCAGTGGCGAACTCAATCTGGGGGATCGAGCATTTGCCTAGACGTTCGACCATAAGCGATGAATGAATGAGACGGAACGAGTCGGGTACCGAAGTTGCCAATGGAGCTGGAGGTCGCCGTCGACGTTGCGGTGGCCGCGGACGTGCTCACTATAGCCACATTGGTGGTGGCGGCGTCGCTGGAACCGGCAGTGACAGTAACGGTGGCCGCCGGTGGGCACGCAGCGGAGTCGGAGGCCCTGACATAATCGTTAGCATGAAGTATAGTCCCAATGAGGCAGACATACGCAGTGGTGGCCGACGAGTCGGCGGCGGTGGTCGCCGATGCAGAGACACCAGCGACGGCGGCATTAATTTCGTCAGCGGTCGCATCTGGGAGCACAACCGTTATATAGAGCTTTGGTGCATAACCGAGGGGAAAACGAACCTTCAACCAGCAGGTTCTGGGTGAAGATACATCCCGTAGCGTCGTCGGTCGTGTCGCAGGTGTTTCCCTACAAAAAAAGGGTGAGCCAAACCAAGATGAAAGGCTGAACTAGTCAACCTTAGCAGTAGGATCTATGTGAAGTGTGAGACAACGAAAAAGAAACAAAAGGTAATAAATAGCTGACCGCCTATCGTTCCGGGTGCAAATGTACCCGACTTGAGCGCGTCTTGGGGATCGCCGCCGACGGATGCAATTTGCTTGGCGAGCTCCAGGACGATGGCCTTGTTGACGGCGGCAGCGTTGTCAGAAGCGGGGTCCTGAGAGCATACTGTGTTGGTGCAGGTAGGTCGAATACTATAATAGACTGACCTGGTGCTGCTGGATGGCGGCGATTTCAGGGTTGACAGCCTTGATGCTCGTGCATGGGGCGGTGACAGCACCAACAGAACCAGAGTTGCGTTCCAAGGCACGGTAAATCAAGGCATCGACCTGGCCCTGGAACGTCGCCGGCCGCCTTGGCGTTCGTGAATGCCTGATCGGCGGTTGCTTGTTGAAGACATGTTGCGTCCTAAGTAGCAGGTAAGAGAGGGACTCGAGGATGAGTAATATTCCACTAACGGTGATCTTCCCGAGGCCTTGGGCAGCTGCGGCGTTCCCAAGAAGGCCGAAAACAGAGTCCACAATGCCATCTGGATTGTTCTTTATCAAACTTGCTTGTACGGATGTCAAAAATTGCTGGTGAGAATGCTCTGTTCAACGAATCTGATTAGCCTTTGTGTGAATCTGGCGTAGTAGCAATTACCCTGAGGCACTTCACGGCGAATGGGCAAAGCCAATGAAGAAGAAGAAAGTAGAAGAGCAAGTAGAACGGTCTTGTAGGACAGCATTTTGAAAGTGTATGTCCAGCAGAGGCGGTTAATGAAAGTGTGGGGTAAGGAAGGGATGACCTGGAAGAGAATGAGTACGGGCCACGAATAGGGAGACCAGCTGAACGCACGAAGAACCAAGTTGATACGACTAGCAACAAGAACCTGTCTTGACTGGCAAAACACAAAGAGGGAGTAAGAACTGCAGAAAGCCACCGAGAAGAACATCCTTTTAAGGCGGCCGCCCTATGTTAGGAACCGGAGGCAATAAGTTGACCATCACGTTGCCGTGGCGGCGATGAAACAGATACGCGTGGCAAATTGGCAATTCATTTTGCCAGGCACATCCCACCTAAAGGACAGGATCAGCGATCAAATATGCCAATGATTGGTTTTCGGACGCTTTGCCACACTCAATGTTCTGCAAATGTTCCGAGCTGGCCGAATGCGCACCCATTATTCCACATAATTCCTGTCTCCAGCTTCACGGTGGATATTAACGATAACTGCGCTCAATAATGATACATCAGTTTCCAACGAGGTCGCTTGTGGGTCCGATGATTCTCCGAATAGTAGCGAGCGCAGCCGCCGTTGATGAACGCTTGCGAGCGGCAACGGAGGGCAACGGCCAGCGATCTGGATCAGCCTGGAACAACAGTTTTTTACGTTGATTTTACGATCAATTGCGGCCTTCCCAGCACATTTTCTTTGGTTGTACGATTATAAGTAGCTTTGGGTGAGAGTATTATGTGAAGAGGGTGGTAAGGGTATGGAGAAGTTGGACCGTTGACAGTGTGCCGGAGAGTGCCTGCCTTAGGCTTTACTGAGCACCGGCGTTCCAGCGGACCGGCCCGGCCCTGTAAATCCTTGTAAATCCCATTTACCTACACCCTTGTAAATCGTGGTATAATTAACGCATATGGTCCCCTCGCCCAAGGGTATTTGTTACCGGATGTGGGTGGATCACAGATGTATATGCCGTTTCCTCGACATCATCGAATCATTTGTGATATCCGATCCAAAGGTTTTGTTCTTGTCTGTTCTTGTTCGCACTTAAGTAAAACTTGTTCTGATATCCTGCCGCCGTGAGCGCTGTAGACATTCACAGATACCGGCGTCAATTTCATTTGATACATAGTTATATCCGAACGGAGGTTGTGTCTTTTTTCGACAAAGAATGCACATCCTGTTCTATGGGAAAAACATCAGGCAACGTCACTGAGGAGGCTACGAATACTCACGGATACCCCACACGTGCGAACGCAAGTCTAGAAATTCTATTTATTGAATTCAGCACGCGTGCGAAAGGTAAAAGAGCGATGCACTCGCCAACGTGGAGACCATCGTAAATTTTCTTGACCTCTGCTCTGAGCCTTGATAGATCATCTTTGGATGATGTGTTGTCGGCCAGGGCTTTCAGGTCTTTTTCGACGGCCTCGATCCTTCTAACATGCGCAGATATCTGACCAGAGCTTCAGACGCATCACGGGACATACGGACATCAATAGACCTTCTCGGTACTGAGCTTCAATTCGTCGACGCTGGCCTGCAACGCCACCGAGGCCTGGTTATATTCATCCAGAAGGTTGTACGCAGCAAATGACGCTGCAAGCGAGAATCCAGCTAGAAACCCAACGATACTGTAAATTTTGCCTCATCAGACCAGAGCGAGAGAGGCGCAAAGAGGCTGCCGGAGGACGGCGAAGCGGACAGGTAGTGGTGGCAGAGGAAATTACCGACCCTCCACGAAAGGCTCCGATTGGCTTTTTCGGCGTTGCTGGAGTCCCAATGTTTGGAGTTTGCTCATTCCTGCATGCTCGGGATGTAGAAATCCCGGCACGCAAGGCGGTGGACTGCAAACAGCTCCGAGGGCGAGGGTGTGCGGTATGAAGGAGGCGGGATGTGCGCGCCGCTGTAGCTGCGACTGTTGAGGCCATTCACGGCGTTGCGTTCAGCGTTGAGCACGACGCGTGACGCGTGACCGTAACGAGATCCCTATTCCGAATACTTATTCCATGTCCTCCAAACGCAAGCAAGTGGAAAGCGAACAGACGGGACGAGACAGGAAGAAACAGAAGCTGACAGACGCTCGCACCATCCCCGTCCAATCCAATCCAGTTCCGGGCTCGTCTTCGAATGGTGGGAGGGCTTGTACACCGAAATCCAAACCAAAAGTTTCTTACATCTTGTGTGCTATTCAAAGGCAAACGTCTGGGCGGCGCTATCGATGTCGAGAGATTTGCCGAGGTTCCACGATTTTTCCTCCTTCGAGTGGCTCATTTTGATTTTGTTCTCCAGGCCCGGGCGTTTGAGATTGAAGCAATGCACACGTCGATGAAAACAGCAAGGCTGGTCTGCAAATGACATGCGCTACACCATTTACCTACTCCTATTTCAGTGCTAGCTCGACCCAGCGGGTTTGGCAATCGCTTCCGCGACATCTGCGGCGTCGAGCAGCCAGTCACGATGTTCGTCGCGTGCCACTTCGTCTACGCGACAGGGCGCGTCAGGAGGTAGCCTGATATACAACGTTTAATTCCACCACTAATATCTACCACCACAGATGAACGCGGTCCAAAAGAAGGCCCCGGCCCGCCTGAGGGTACAGAGGGGTAAAGACAAACGTCTGAGTCGCACTGAGACATTTCTCAAACGACAGCGTAAGTTTTTAAAAGGACCGACTGTTTGGGCGGGTAATTAAATCCAACCCAGGCGATAAATCTTGGCTGGAGACTCATATATGGCATGCTAAACGTATGAAGATGGAAAATATGTGGGGTTATCGTTTGGTACGCTTAACGCGTCGTTCTTTTGTCGTTTTTCTTATCCCAATGCAATAGGCGATAACCCCCACCGAGAAAGCATTCCGCCCGTCTCATAGGGCTTCCGTGCATGGCGCTATTCTTCATGACGCTTCGTATCAGACCATCATCCAACTTCAGGGCCCACAGAATATACTCCGAACCGTTCTCGACACATGTTGTGATCTCCAAGGTCCAGGCCCGAGCGCGAAGCGGTCAGTATTTTCTGCAAACCAATGTATCAACTCCTGTAGTTTTGTGTCAGATACCTCCCTGGGGCGCGCACGATTGACACGCATATTTACGAACCTGGCCAATATCCATTTGGGCTCATCGGCCCTGCTACCATTTTTTGGCGACCAATCCCTACTTCAAAGTCTCAAGCCCAGAGCGATGTTCCTCAAGATACGCCCGCGCAATCTACTGCCTCGGGATCACACAAGGGCAAAGGCAAAGGCAAAGGCAAGGCAAAAGACCCTTCTGAGAAATCTTCGAATGCCGATGCTCTTCCTCGAACTGTTTGGATCCGCACACATCCAGCTACATCGGAAACCGTATTTGCCGCCCTTCAGGCTTCAGCTTCGTTGGCCCTCGATGCTGCGCGCAAAGCCGCCCCCCCTGGCACAGAAATCGATAACATCGGTGTCGAGATCGAGGACCTGAGCGGCCAGCTCAATGCATTCGAAATCATGGGCCCTAAATCGAATCAAGTTCTGAAAGGTGCCTTGTCCCCCGTCTCCCAAGACTCCAGGGAGGATTTTAACAAAGTCGGCGGCCGCCTTCCCTCTGTCTCTGCATTGCTCATCCCTGCGTAGTTCTGGGCGTCCATGACAGATTTGCAAACATCAGGGTCTATCCCCCGTGGTATGATCGTAGGTTTTAAAGTACTCGATCCGCGATTGAAGTACGTCTACCTGGCATGAATTCTATGGTTTTTAATTCCTCTCAAAGGTTCCCTCCGAAGAATGCCAAACCCCGTCCTACTTCTGCCTCTCCTATCATCATTCCCTCGGCAACACTGGCCCAGAGCGAGCTCTGGGAGGAATCGACGCGTGATAGTCTTAGGAAACCCCGTTATAAGAAAAAGGAGCTGGATGAGAGGCGATCCAAGGTACATCCCTTCCAATGTCTTCCATACTGTGACTAAGCCGTGACTGTAGAATCTTGTACCGGGGACCCCGCTGAGCCCCCTCCGCCAAGATGACCGCGTTCCAGTGCTGCTCATCCAACGCTCCGTCGAGCGTGACGCCTCTTCAAGCGACCTGGCCCTCCACGGGTGGACACTCCTGCTGCCCGCGGGCTGGTCCATGCCCTTCTTCTCATCGCTTACGTTCACCGGGACGCGCGTTGGCGGGCAGCGCGAGCGCCAGACACAGGCCTTCGAGGCGGGCACGGGCTACTTCCCGCGCGACTATCCGCTCTGCGCCACCTACGACGCCTCCGCCAGCGCGCGCGAGACCGAGGAGCGCACGCGGTGGGAACGCACGCCCCCCGCGAAGCGCGCAAACTACACGCGGCTCGGGACGCGGAGCCCGTGGTGCGCGGACTGGGACGTGCTCCTCGGCATCAGCGCGCCCGGCGACGCGGCCTTCGTCCCCACGCAGCGTGAGGCCGGCGACGACACCGTGGCCGTGCAGCCATGGCTCCTACGCGGCTCGGCCGTCCGCGGGCTTGTTGACAGACTACACGCTGCGGGCTCGTCCGGCCGATCGGCGGCGCTGGCGGACGAGCTCAACAGCATGCGGCGCAAACGCGCGATGGCTCCGCTGGCGGCGACGCCCACCGCGCTGTTGCAGGGCGCGTTAGTGCGCGTTCGTCTCACACTGTGTGGGCGAGGCAAGCCAGAGGACTTGGCGCTCATCTACGCGGTCGACGACGCAGAGGCACGCTTGTGGAGACGGGTGCCGCGTAGATCGCATGTCGAGGACGAAAGTCCTGATGAAGTAGCGGTTCGTCTATCCTCTCTTGTACCTGGATGCCAGTATTCAGGTATCACTTCCAGCTCGCGGAAGTCAAACCCCTAGCGACAAGTATAATTGGGTACGTCACGACGGGCAACTTCTCTCTTTCGCATGGCGAGGGCTCGGCGCTCGGCGCGGTCACTTTATTGCGTTTCCTCGAACTGCGAGAGCAGGCCCAACGGTAAATACGCCTCGTTGGATATATGCAACGCATTGACTCATTTTGTTCAGGCTCGCCTCGAAAGAAATTTTGGTGAAAATACGCAACCGTGACGGGCACTTGTGCCGCGCAGCGTACGTCGACATCCTTGACGTATGAGTGCAGTTGGGACATGCGCCACACGTGTGTATTGCATGTCGGTCGACTAGATAAATATAATGAACACCTACTCAAATGGTCCACTTGTCCACGGCCGCCCGCACAAGCATGCGCATCTCCTCGCGCGCCTGCTTCTTCGCGCTGTCGCTGATGCCCTCGAGAGCGTCGAGCTCGCCGGGCGACGTCTGCAGCGCGTCGAACGCAAGTACGTACCCGTCGCGCGTAGAGAGGGTGATCGGCAGGGTCGATTGCGAGCGTGTGTGCGCGAGCGGGCGGGGCGCTGCCGGCGTCGCGGGGGTCGGCTCCGTCGGCTGCGAGCTCGAATACTGCTGCGGCTGAGGGAATCTAAATTGGTGAAACTGTGTCGCAGACTTGGTGTGCGCGTGCATGTGCGGATGCGCAAGAGGCTGCGGTTGGGGCTGCACAGTGGTGTTGCCATTCAAGGAAGACAGCGAGGAGGAGGGCTGATGCGTCTGCGAGGACGCCTGCGAGGTCGTGCGCGAGTGGATCCGCGACGACGAAGAGCTGCCACCCTCGGTGTTGGCGAGGGAAAAGGACGGGTCCCGCTGGATGGTGATGCTGCTCTTCGTGCGCTTGAGCGTGCGCGTCTGACCCGTGCCGCTCTTGGTCTCCTCGGGCCACACGTCGTACGGGTTCGCGATGGGGGAGCCGTTCACGCTGAGCATGCTTTCGTCCTTGCGCGGCAAACGCAGACTGCCCCCGGGATAGCCTGGCGTCTTTGGGACCATGGGGTTGAAGGTGACGATGGAGGGGACGCGCGCGCGGGTGGGCGCGTTGGTCGATGGTTTGAGCTTGGAGGGCGAGATGGGCGCGCGAGGAAGCGGCCGTGGACTTTGGGTGGCGGTGTTGAATGGAGCTCTGAGTTTGTGGGGGCTGGGAGAGCCGAATGTACGCGACTAGACGCTGAATGAATAGACTGCGGGTGGGATCAGGTCGGAACGGGTGCGTACCATGGTAGATGACTTTGTACCAGCTGCTGCGAGAATGCGAGCGCGTTGAGCGGTGCCTGGGCCAGTGGATGAGCCTGGTTTCTTCTGCAGCGAGACGGTCATCCGAGCTAAGAGAATGAGTCGAGTGAGCTACGCGTGGAGAAACCCGCATACCGTTCTTGGAGGCCTTCTGGGAGTCTGCAGACGCGTCGTGTTCAGCCTCCTGGCTCGCGACCCACTTCCTCTTGCGGGTGGACTTGTCGATCTCGGTCGCGCCTGCGACAAACTTGTCGCGCTGGACGCCACGAAGGGCCGCCTGGATGTTTCCGTTGTACTTGGCGCCAAAGTCGCGCATCTTCATTGCGCGGACCTGTTTCGGGATGCGGGAGACGAGGCCCTCCTGGTGGATGGCAAAGTTCTCGAGGTGGTCGTTGAGCCAGGAGCTGAACTGGGTCTTGCGGTGGTTGACCTCGATGTCGAGGTTGGCGACGAGCTGGTGCTTCTCCTCGACGGTGAACTTGAAGCTCATGGCGGAGGGGTGCGAGGTTGGTGGTCACGTGTGTGTGTCGGGATCGCCAGTCTGAAATGAATTGAATTTTAAAAAGTTGTAATGGTGCCATTCCTTTTCTAACTCTCTCCACCACCATGCGCGATATCTACATCGTCGTCGGTGGCAGCGGCTTCGTCGGCCGCCACATCGTCCAGCAGCTCGTCGCCCGCGGTGACACCGTCTCCGTCCTCGACATCGTCCAGCGCTTACCACGACGTCCCCTTCTACCCCGCAGACATCACAGACCAGGCTCAGGTCGCCCAAGCCCTCAGGTCAAGTGGCGCTTCCTGCATAATCCACACCGCCTCCCCCACTGCCGGCGTCAAGCTCGAGAACGCGGATCTCTACTGGCGCGTCAACCTCGGCGGCACCAAAGCAATTATTGCAGCCGCAGTAGAGACCGGCGTGCGCAAGCTCGTCTTTACTAGCTCTGCTGGCGTTGTGTTCGATGGCGCAGACCTCATTGACGTCGATGAGCGCACCCCATTTCCCGAAAAACAAAGGGACGCCTATACTGAATCAAAAGCAAAGGCCGAGGAGGCCGTGCTTGAAGCCAATGGCAAGGACGGGCTCTTGACCGTCGCGCTGCGACCAGCCGGAATTTTCGGGTGCATACGCTCCTTTTTTTCTCTCTATCCTATTCGATTTGTTGAGACCGTTTCCTAGCCCGGGAGATCGCCAAGTCATGGCCGGCCTATACCAAGTCTGGGAGCGCGGCCAGACGAACTTCCAAATCGGCGACAATACAAACCTCTTTGACTGGACGTATGTCGGCAACGTTGCCGCCGCCCACCTGCTCGCAGCGGACCGCCTCACCGACTCCCCACCCGCTCCCGTGCTCAACGACCTCCCGGAGATGCCCAAATCGCCCGAGGAGGTCCCTCCGCTCACTGCAGCGGAGGAGAACCTCGTGCGGTATGCACTGCCCTCTATCGACCTCACCACAGGCTCGCACCGCATCCCCACCTCTGCCGCGCGCCCCCTCGGGCCCTGCATCACTCCCCCACCCGACGCCGACGCCCTTCTGGCCGCCTTCAACGGCCCTGCTCCCCTCAACCGCCCCGTCATGCGCACGCGGTTCGACCCGCTATCCGACGCGACCATCGCGCGCTCGAAGCTGTACGCGCCGAGCACGTCCCCGCTGCAAGTCGCCGGCCAGGCGTTCTTCATCACCAACGGCGAGCCGTGCTACTTCTGGGACTTTGCGCGGCTCGTGTGGCACCACCTCGACGGCGTGTTCCCGAGAAGGCCGAAGCACGCAACAAGAAGAGCCTGTGGGTGCTGCCGAAGGAGTTCGGGATGCTCGCGGCGGGGGGCGCGGAGTGGTGGGGGTGGCTCTCGGGGAAGGACCCGACGTTCACCAAGTTCAAGGTGTCGTTCTCCTGCGCGCGGCGGTGGTACAACATCGAGAAGGCGCGGAGGGTGCTTGGGTACGAGCCGCAGGTGGGTGTCGAGGAAGGTGTACGGCTGATGGTTGAGGTGCGTTCGTTTCACTTGTTTTTTCCGGTCTTTCGTTTCTCAAACCTATCTCAGTGGTGGAAGACGGAGCATGTTACAAAACAACAATAGTCGACTGTTGATTTGATACCATAATCTATTACTGGGGGATTTTCGAGGGACTTGAGTAACAATAGGCACACGTTATTCGGTATGTATTCATTCACTGTTGCTACAACATGCACGCACTTCATCCGTCCTCGCTCTCATCAAACATGGACACGAACTCTCCAAAGACCTTCATCCGCTCGGCGATATGTCGTTTTGCGTTGCAGTCTCGGATATTGTGCCTCATGCCAAAAAAATATCAGTGCAAGGCCGAATCACGTTCTCCGCCCACACCCACCTTGTCGTCCCCCCAGACTGCGTTGTCAACTCCGCCCACTCCTCATCGACGTCGATCTCGAGCACAGCGCCATCGAAGAACATAATCTTGTACCGCCCGCCTTGCGACACGCGCGAGTTGTGCCGGATGCACCAGCCGACAGAGGGGATGAATTTCGTTTGCGCGCCGCGGTGGTCGGGTGTGGTGAGTTCGAGGTCATCGCGGCACCACGTCGGCAGAATATTAATCGCGGTCTGAGTCTTGCCGGTCACTGAGAGATGCTGGGCTTCGACGCTGGCCATGTCGCTCGTAGAAGGGACTTTGCGGCTCGTTCTCCGGGTTGTGGCGGGCATGAACGCGAGCTTCGACGGCCGCGGCGCAACGTTGACCAGCGATAGTGTTTGCGTCGACGAAAAGCTGGCTGGGGCTGTTCGGGGCTGGATATTTGGCAAGTCATGATCAGTCACCGGCAGAGTCCTGCTGCGAGATTTTGAAGCGCCTAGGGAGTCGAGGGAGGTGACGCCGGAGGATCTTCGCTTTCCAGCTGCTCAAGAACCTCGCAGATGCGCCAGAAGCGGGCCAAGTGTGCAATACTGTCCTGTTCAGTCGCGTCCAGAGTTTCCCAGTCCGCGGTAGAGATGTGAGGATTCTCGTCGATGGTTTTGACTACCTTCTTCGTCCACTCTTCCCCTCGAGCCCCAGATATATGCTTCGCGATCTCGAGCGATCCGCATTGTCGCGAGAGGCGCAATCGCATTCGAGGCGCATCGACAAATGTTTCGGCCGATTGGTCCGTCTTCCTTCGGCTTTGGGATCCCGAGAGTCCGAACAAGAGCTCGATATCCGCCGGGGGGGCGTTGGCCATTAATGTGCATTTCGCCGCTCCTGTGTGCAATATCAGCTAGAAAGTACACCGCGAATTAGTCTGTGTGGCAAGTAAGGCTGGGTGAAACTGCACCTTTGGCGTCCGCTGCTTTATACGCTCAACCAGGAGCCCAGCATCGTTGTACTGTCTCCAGTAAGCAGAAGGCAAGTCCTCGATAATGTGCCTTTTGATGGGCTCTGTCAGACAGCAGGGGAGGCTTAGATGTGGCGCGCCGTAGATCTCAATCTGCAATAAAAGTCAGTGATACACTCCTAAACTGCACTCGGTCATACCTCCGTTCCCTGGGAGTTGATCAAAAGGACTTCGGCGCCTTTCTGGCCACGCCGACGCTCCCCCTCTCGAAGATCGACTAGCAGCGAACAGGAAGGGAAAACAGTGATCTGACCGTGGACCGTCTTGTGCACTTCTGGACTCAACAATGCGGTTGTGAAAGGTAAAGGCCTTGTCGTTCCCACGGGGATGGTCTAAAGACATCTTGAATACCGGCATTGGCGATAGAAAGTACTCACCGGAGGTGAGCTGACTGAATAGCAGACGGGCTCGCGAGGTTCCACTACGCCGTCCGTCACCCCTACACCTCGGTCGATGCGGCGATGCGGTTGCTGAGGGGTTTTGTCCTGAGAGAACCGAGAACTGCTCGAAGGCTCAGCGTCGGAAGCAAGATGCCGTTGTTTCAAGGGAAGAGGGTCAGAAACGATGCGCCTTGCTGGTACTTCGCCCAGCAACGCGTCGCGCCGATGAGTATTCCTGATGTCGTCGGCAACTGTTTTGTTCGGTGCAAAAGAATGTCTTGGGGGTTTGGGGCGAGTGGAAGGGAAGGTCGATACTGGAGGTTTCGGAAGGCCCGAATTTGATTCGAACAATGCGTGCTTGCTGAGGACGCTCTCTGATGCTCTAGACATAGTGGACCTGAGAAGAACGACAGGAAACTTGATGTCAAAGAACGGATGAGATAATATGATTGAAAGTTGTATCCTCCGAACCGGATCCTTGAAAAGAGACAGTCAGCTACGGTTAAAACTATGGAATTGGTTCACAATTTCTAGCACCCTGACCACCAAATCTTGTATTTCCAACGACGTAGTCTTTGGAAGGACATATGATGCGTTCAGAATCTTGTCCACCGTCTCAGAATTTGAATTGGCCTGAAGGAGTCTTTTAAATCTTCGGGTGGATAGTCAAGCTGGACAAACTAACCTCGAAAGGACGTCTACCTAACAGGCAGGCGAGTGCGATACACCCCACTGACCACAGGTCTGCGTCGCAAGTATACGGCAAATCAGCCAAAATCTCCCTGATAACTTGCAGTCGATAAAAGGAAGTGTCTGAGTGAACGTTGAGGGCGTACGGAGCAACAAAGTGGGGGGCCTCCATAAAGACCTCGGCAGGGATCCTTGAAGGCGGCAGATGTGTCGCCAGATGAAAGTCACCGAGTTTCTCGTTGAAAGCCTCAGATGTGGATGCTGAGAGATCGGAAGAAACTCACAATTCTGCCGTCAGTCGTCAACAAGACATTAGACGGTGTGATTGTACGGTGCACGACGCCCTGTTTCTTCAAATATACCAGGGCTTCCATCAGGCTCTTTAAGACACCTCGAAGGTGACCCTCAGTCATCGGGTTGTCATCGATGTAGTTGGCAACGGTTCCTCCTGAGCAAAGCTCGAGCAACTGAAAGCGTGCAGATGGTGTGGAGAAGCTCGAGAACAAGGAGATGATACACGGGTGGTAGAGCGACTGGTGTAGGTTATCTTGCTCTTTAGAACGAGATAACTCAGTGGCGTCAGCTCGACTGATGGAAACCTGAAAGGAAATTAAACGCGAAAGGTATGGTCATGCCATAAAACACACACTTTTCTCAGCGCAAGCTGGCGATTCCTTAAGCGCCCTCGCCTACAATTCACGAGATAGACTTCGGATATCCTTCCTGACCCTATATGCTCCATTATATCGTAATCCTGGAACGGTGAGCTGCCCGTAGATGGACAAGAAATAAGGTTCAGTACTTCAAGTTCTGGAGCATTATTATCTACAAGTTCCATAATTTCTCGTGGCATTGTGTGACTTGAGAGTGCTGCTGGTGGGCTCATTCGTGCTGAGCAAGCATTGAGTTGCGGGGGGGGGGTGAAGAGAGGATAAATAGAGCCTCGGCAAATGCCGGCATGGAGAAACGCGATCACGTGTTACTCTCCAGCGCAGTACTGCAGTCCAGAGTCGAACTAGCAGACCAAAAATGTGTCCAGGGATAACGGAAAGATGCCTAATTATTCTTCCTCTGCAATAATGTTTTTATTTCACAGTACCGACGAAATTCTGTACGGGCCTAGTCTCTCTTGACAGACGCTTTATCGATTCTAACTCGTTCCTCGTTCGATAGTACGGGCCGGGCATTTGATAGGGAAGACTTGCACATGCTGTATACATATTACAAAGTGGTAGCACAGATGGCACTCGGCAAGCAGTAAGTCTATAACCTTCCTTCTCAGTTACCTCAAAAACTTGCTCCTCGTCTCCTTCGAATGCCACTTTAGACTCAACTGAAGTGCCATGGCGGGTCCGCTTCTGATGAATTGTTTCGACACTCCAGAAGCCAGCAATACCTTCATCGCGGAGGTAGAAACGTATGGACAACAGTTCCTCTGGGGAAGCCAGAAGGGTCTTCGCAGAGTTGACGTCGAGGTTAGCAAGATCGTCAGGCGGAGGACTCGACTGGGATGGCGCGTGACGGTGCTGGGATTCACTGTTCAGGTGGGCTTTTGTTTCCGGGAGATTTGCTAGGAATAGGTCAAAGCTTCGAGGAGAAATATTAACAGCAGTTGTGGCGACGGAACGACAACTCACATATTGATGAAGTTCTTTCGGTAGAAATTGTTAAACTTTGGACCATGTTTCTGTATTGCCACAGAGAGGATGTACCGATCATAATATATCGAAGCGATTGTTGCATATTGAAGTTGGAGGAAATGTCTGTACATCGTAGATCGGGAGGTGCTTCAGGTGTGACAGACATAGGAATCAGACGAACTCTTGGAAGGTTGTTGCCTCTCTGGTTAGGGCCTCATCCCAACCGCGTAGCAAGGCAATAAAATCTTCATTGGGATCATGCGAGAGCTCATGGCGCACATGGGGATCTGTTGAATTCCTCAGATCTTCAGGCCATTCTGTCGCACTCTGTGGGATCTTTGGCGAGAACCTCCGAAGAGATGGCGTGCAAGCGGTGGTACTTGGCCATGGACATCAACGTGGCGCATCGCTTCTTCTTCCCAAGACTCGGAGGGCATGGTGGGTAAGGTAGCGGTTAGAAACACACGGGCGTTGTAATGAGGCTTGGGACGGCGGCGATATCTGTGCAACAATGTCTGTCGTGTGCAATTGGCTACCTCGGTGTCGTTTGGCACAGCGAATTAGGAAGTGCCTTTCAGGCCGTTGCCTCATGCTCACCAGATATCGATGATGAAGAGATCCGAGTCGTCGAGAAATTACAGAAAGGAAAGGAGAGAATGCGGGTGGTGATGACAGTTCAAAGATTACAAGCGCTCGCTGATAAGATAAAGAGATCTCCGAGACGCCGTGCGGTAAAAAATAGATATGTCCAGGGACGACGGCGCTCATATGCATCTTGACTTGAAAGCCATCCATCTGTTCACATAACCGACCCCTAGCGCTGCTCAAGGCCTGCTTCATCTCTACACGGCCGCACAGATGGTCCTTCGCAACGCGCTGCAACTGTTGCAACCAACGCGCCCGAGGCAGCTGTTGCAGTGGGGCGGCGTGTTCGCTGTGGGATTCGCCGCGGCGGGATGGAGATCGTTCGCAACCTCCTCCCGGCCGGGGCTAGGAAACGTCACGCAACCCAAATACACGTCAGGCATTCTTCGGAAATTTAACCTCGAGGCCTTCTCTCTTCGCTCCGCCTTGTTCTCAACCACTACGACCACGCCCACAATGACCCTCTCTGCTCCCCAACCGCCCCCTGACTGGACCCACACTCCAGACGAAGTCATCAGACTCATAAAGGAATCAATCTCCGCCGATCGTGCAGTGGAGGACAAGATCGGTGCATTGCAGCCGTCTGAATGCACCTATGAATCTGTCAGTCCCACCACTTACCACTTAATTCAGGCGTCAGCTGAAATTCATCTCAGGTATTTGTGAGTTCGAAGCCTAACTGAGTATAGTTCTGGCTTTTATTCCTCTGCCCACCGCAGCTTGCACTCGAGGCCGCAGGAACTGAGTTCGAGACCGTCACCGAGCCACTCCTCTTCTACCAGAACGTCTCTCCCTCCAAAAAACTGCGTGACGCATCTACGGAAGCAGATTCACTGGTCCGTGATTATGGCGTCGAGTCGTCCATGCGCCTCGATGTCTTCCGTGCGAAGCTCGCTGCGGAGCAGAACATCAAGAGCTCAGGTCTCTGGGAAAAACTCTCCGGCGAAGAACAACGCCTGATCGATAAAATGGCATGGTCATGTTGCGTTCCCTCGGTGTCCTAGTCTATTAATGATATAGCCCAGATTCTGGAGGGTAAACGCTCTGGTTTGGGATTGCCGGAAAAGGAGCGAAATACTTTGACGGCTTTGCAAAAGCAACTTTCGCAAGTCTGCCTCGAGTTCGATGTAAGGAATTGGAATTGTATCGTTTCGAATCCGTGCTCATCACTTGATGACAGAAAAACTTTAATGAAGAAAACGTAATAGACGTGCACATAACTTTTGTTTTTGGCTTATACTCCAGCAGGGTGTCATATCTTTCACGAAGGATGAACTCGACGGTGTCCCTGCCGACGTAATCTCTGGTTACACGAAACGGACTGAAGGCTCAACCGAACTATACGATGTAACCTTCAAGACCCCCGACATCTTCCCAATCGTTGGTATCTGAAATTCCATTTGCGCCCCTCTTCTGAGTACACCGCATCCAGTTCAAATTTGCTACCCGGCCCGAAACTCGCCAACGCGCACACGAAGGACATGAATCACGCCTAGCAATTAACGTGCCTTTAGTGGAGAAATTTCTCGCCCTCCGGCGGGACATCACCAAGGTCCTGGGCTATCCCACCTGGTAAGTATTCGCAATCCCTCGACATTCCAGTACAGTATGTTGATAAAAGTATGTGTTCCAGGGCAGATTACAGGACAGAGACTAAGATGGTTAAAACCGGAAAAGGCGTCGTTGATGTATTTGATTTCCCTTCGCTTTCTTCCATCCTGTTTTATCTTAAACTATGCCAGTTCCTCGATGACCTGGAGACAAAACTGAAGCCCGTCGGCATCAAAGACCGAGAGACTTTGTTGGCTTTAAAACAGAAAGAACATACTGAACGGGGTCTCCCATTCGACGGCAACTTCTACATCTGGGACTACCGGTACTACGACCGCAAATTCATCGAACGTTCGCTCGATCTCGATGATATGCTGGTCAAAGAGTACTTCCCGGTCTCGGTTGTCGTCCCTGCCATCATCGACATCTACCAGGTACGTTAGGAGGCGTATTTCGGCGCTGTTCCATTCAGTAACAACTCCCAGAACTTGCTCGGTGTACGGTTCGAGACAATAAACGGGACAACGTGGCACCCAGGTGCGCTCTTTGTCCATCTTTGGTACCACAAGACCCCTCACCACGAATAGATGTGCAGCAATATTCTGTGTGGGAGAAGGACGCTACTGACGAGTCTGGGTTCATCGGATATTGTTACCTTGATTTATTCCCCCGGGGTAGGCTTCCCCTCATATCGGCGTACTTGACTATTTTCTGATTATCTTTAATAGAGTCAAAATACTCTCACGCGGCTGTCTGGCCTATATTTTCGGGATACAGTCGCCCCGATGGCAAGCGCAGCTACCCGCTCGCGGCCATGGTTGCGAACCTAGCGAAACCTACGCCAGACAAGCCCGCGTTGATGAGACACGATGACGTGGTTACATTTTTCCACGAAATGGGGCACGTCTTCCACGGTCTGCTCAGTCGTACCCGGTTTGCGAAGTTCCACGGTGAGACGTGCCAGCCCTGATTTCCTACTAAATGACTTACTTTTACCCACCAGGCACAAAGTGCGTTCCGTGCAATTAGCTGTTGGCCGCAACGTACTAATCCTTCAACTCAGAGTCGCAGGGGATTTTGTAGAGGTCTGGCTGAAAATTTAACTCTGGCTCTCCAGCTATAGCTGACAGGCTTCTTTAGGCTCCTTCGCAAATGCTGGAAAATTGGTAAATTAGGCCGCAAGGTGTGCAATGACCCTTGACTGATGCCATAACGTAGGTGCTGGGAACCGAAGGTCCTCCAAAAAATGTCAAGTCATTACGAAACCAAGCAGCCTCTCTCTCCAGAACTCATTGATAAAATTGTCAAAAGGTGATCCCATGTTAGCTCGTAGCTGCCAAATTTTGCTGATCACCTGTAGTCGCTACGTCAATGTCGGTTTGTTCTTCCTCCGTCAAGTGTTCTTCGCCAAGTTCGACATCAAAGTGCACACTGACCAAGGTACATGACAATGGCTGTCATGCTATTTGCTGACCGTCAACGGCTGACTGCAGAGAGCGAGGACTACACGTCGTTATGGAACACCCTCCGTGAAAAGATATCTCTAGTAAAGTCGGAGAAACCCTGCCCGGGACAAGGTACGTGTCGTGCCTCCCTCGATCCAACTCGGAGCTTGATGCATCGTTTTGAAGGGACCTTTGGGCATATCTCCGGTGGGTGATTTTGTAGACAGACACTTCAACGGCACTAACTCGTACCTCGCAGGTGGGTATGACGCTGGCTACTACGGATACACCTACTCGCTCGTTTTTGCCACGGACATGTACTGTACGTCACGGTCCCCGCACGGTGTAGTCCTGCCACGTTTCTGATTTATCATTTGCAGCTACTGTGTTCAAAGGCCATTCTCTCGACCCCGCCCGTGGAAAACTTTATCGCGACAAGATTTTGAAGTACGGCGGAAGCAGAGAAGAGCTCGACTCCTTGAAGGCAGGTGCCGAGTATCTCCCCATCCCACAGAAACCTAACACCCACCTTCTAGGACTTCCTTGGCCGGCCGCCGAACAGTGAAGCCTTCTTGAAGGAGCTCTTTGGAACTGTGCCAGCCGCGTCCCTGTAGAATAGTTCTTGTTGTGTCTTGTTGTGCCAATGCCATCAAGTGCTTTCGTTATCGTATCTCACTGCCACTTGAAAGAAAAACTGTGAACCATTCTGTTTCTCGGGTTGGAATTTCTCCTGCTTCTCGGGGATTTTATCATCAAAACCTGTATTTCTCTCTACACGCACAAACCAAGATATCTCCCGGGGCTGTGACGGTCTTGCAGCAAAAACAGTTTCGCAAAGTTTCGCTTCGAAGTCTGCTGGACGTTTCTATGCTGTAGGCCAATGACACTCTTGGACAGCATCCCGCAGTAGGAACGTCGTCAATATGATTGAATCAAGTTGCTGCGGCACTTGTTACTCCAAAATGCGAGCGAGCGAAGTAGCAAAAAACATGCGAGGTATTTTTTTTCCTCGCTACCTTTTTGCATATATAACGGCAAGGCCTCCCCTCCATACATTCAACTGAAAACCTGCCTGGAAGCATGTCGCGCCTTCTCCGCTCATTTGTATTCGTTGCTTGCCTCACTACTGCTTTCGCTGCTGAAGTTACAAATACCACGACTGATGGTGTAGCAGACCGAGGGCCAATGTTCGTTTCATTTATTCTTCGCTATGAATCAAATGACTTATGCCGCGTATAGCGGTGGATTTGTCCCGAAGAAAGCACCCGCCTTTATAGCGCTAATCATGTTCGGGATCTCTGCAATCCTTAGTTGGATTCGTTAGTTTTTTTTTTGACTTTTAAGTAGAGAGCGGTGCCACTAACACTCATCCAAGAATTCTTTATAGTCACGCCGCGGCGTCCCTTCATGCTCACCTTAACGATTGGACTGACAGCCATGGCCGCTGGCTTTGTTCTCCGTATACTCTACTCAAATCCGCCCTTCACTCTCGGTAAATACATTGCAATGACCATGGTGCGTAACACGCCTCCCAACTACAGATCCCGCTCATTCATTGTCCTCATGATTACAGTTTATCTTACTTTCAGTGAGGACATTAATTGCACACCATTACCCCGCTCCTAATCATATGACCAGCCCTGCGCATATTTGGCCACCGACTACATGTTGCTTGCGCGTCTTGCGGCGACCTTTGATCCAGAGGTGTCTGATCGCTCCCTTTTAATACGATCGTCGCGCATCGTCAAGATCTTCGTATGGAGTGATTTCTTGACATTCTTCCTCCAAAGCTCTGGTGGCGGGCTCACGGCCACAAAAAATGCCAACCTCGCAAGTCTCGGCAACAAGGTACGTGCGGAGCGTCGGCTGTCGCAGAAAATAAACCAAGTCTTCTGGATAGATTGTCATGGTTGGCCTCATCCTCCAGGCGGTATCATTCCTGTTCTTCACCTGGGTATTGATCGTCTTCGGCTATCGCGTGTAAGTCCAAACAAGCATCGAGTATTGGTTTTATTGACTCCCCTCCCAAGCCGCACGCGTTTCCCTGCGGCCTGGTCCCAACGGAACCGCCGGCCCTTCAGACTCTTTTCCCGGCGACCGATCGACGACTGGCGAATCTTGTTCTACGTGATGTGCATCACCTGCGTAGGGATCTTCGTCCGCTCTGTATTCCGTATCGCCGAGTTTTCGCAAGGGTAAGTTAATTCCATTCACCCCACAAGATAACTGGCCTAATGCGTTGCATAGTTATGGTGGTTACATAGCCTCGCACGAAGGATATTTTTACTTATTCGACGCGCTTCCGCTTTGGAGCGTCATGTCCCTCTATTGCATCGTGTGGCCCGTCCGCGTCTTGAACACGTACCCGGGGCAAATGGAACTGCAGCCCGCCCTCAAACCGCTTGTGTAATTATTCACTTAGAAATGTTTTTATACCTAGACTGCGGACAATACTTGGTGTTATAACATTTTTTTCTCAATCGCTCTCTCTCAAGGTCTGATTTGGGCCGCTACGGTGACATAACAATAAGATGATATGGCACAGTACCTTTCTCCTCTCGACTATTTATTAAGTTGTATTGCATTCCATGAGCAGTCTGTCCATCTGACGCGCTTAGCTGCGGATAGCTACAACAAGCTTGCACGGCTAGTTCAAGGAGAACACGATCATGCCTCCTAGCCATTGCTCAAATCCAAATCAGCGTGCTGTAAATGCTTCGCACGCGCTAAAATAGAGCTGGGTAAATTAAAATAAGACTAGACACAGATGCATTCCAATGGTATCATCCTGCGACCTTCACACCCGCCGCAGGATCCTCGCCAAGCTCCTCCTCACCCTCCTCATACGCCTCACCCTCCTCCTCTACCTTGCCCACCTCCGCGTCGCGCCGGTCGTCCTCCCGCTGCAGCTCGTCGCGCATAACCTGCACGTCGGTGTCGACTTTGGGCGCGACACGGTCGATACCCGCCTCTGCGAGCGACACATGCGTACGATGGGTCGCGAGGTGCGCTGAGCGCCGCGGGGGCCGCTTGAGACGCCGGCGCGCGACCATCACGGGCACGGAGCATTTCTAGGGAGTCTCGTAAGTTGCCGAGGACGCCTAATATTCCGTAAACCGTACCTCGATGAGATAATGCGATGTCGAACCAAGGAGAATGCTACGCGACCGTTTCGTTAGCGAAGGAGCAATGTTATTTGAGGATAAAATAAGTCACCCTTTCAGCTGGCCTAGGCCACGCGACCCTACGATCAGCATCTGGGGCTCATGGTAGTCGACAATATCTGGGCTTGAATTCAGTGGCGAGTCAATCAAGTACTCCAAAGCAAACCTAAAAGCATGTGCCTCGCGTTCTTCGCGTGCCATGCCTGGCACACGACCGTCACATTGAGCTTAGTGCGCTGCAGAAGTCCGGTGGCTTGTCTGCAGAGGATGTAGGCCAAACCTTGGCGCTGAGAAAAATCGCATCGGCTTGTGAAAGGAGCGGATATGCTGATGGACACACCTCTTGCTGGCTACGCAGCTTGCCTGCCCGGTCAGAGGCATTAGGGATCGGGGGGTCGACTAGAAAACGTATGAGAAGGAGCTGGGCAAGAGCAGCAGTCCCGCCTACCCTTTCCCTCGTTCTCCATTATATTCACAATCATCATCTCGTCTCCGTCCCGAATAACAGTCCCGATGCCCCACTCGACGGCGTATCGACTTTCCTCGCTAAGATCGCTGGCAACAATGTAGCGCTTCCGCTTGCGGTCGCCCAGTTTCCCGTCGGGATCCCCTTGAGTGATAGTGATCGTGCAGCGGTCGCGCTGGAAGATAGGGCGCGAGGTGTGCAGTTCCAGCGGCTCGTGGCGCGTCGACTTGCGGCGGCGCGGATTGCGCTTGCCGCGCGCGGTGCTGGAACTGGAATTAAGTGTGCTCGGGAAGTAAGGGTCGGGAGGGACCACAACGTTGACACCCTCGCCAAGTGGGTCGGCGTCAACGTCGTCCTGGACGGGGACAGGGGCAACGATGGAGTTGTGCTCGGTATTGCGTTCGGTAACGGGATCAAACATGTCGTCGTCGCTCCATTCCTCTTCGTCGTCGTCAGTCTCATTGGTAGCCTCGTCGCCCGAATCATCGGGGTCGTCGGTGAAGGCATTGCGGGGCCGCACGGAGGAGGTATCAGAGGAGAGGTCTATGTCGGACTGGGTGAGAGGGAGGGCCTGTGGCGTCGGCGAGGGATCGCGCTGTTGGCGGAAGCGGCGAAACGAGAAGGGCGACTGGGAACGCGCACGAGAGCGGCTGCGTGACGGATCTTCGGACGCGGGTGGCACATGAGACGAGGAGCGCGCGGACTTGCTGGAGAGTGCGCTACGTCCGCGCTCCTTGTCCGCAGCACTCGAGTCAGTGGACGAGTTGTTCGTGCCTGTGCGGGTCAGGGAGAGACTGGAAAGGGTGCCCATGGAAAGGCCGCCCATCATCGAGCTGAAGGACATCTTGCTGAAGGAACCCCGAGAATTTATTTCAGGGGGCTTGACTGCGACCTGGGCCGAGTTTGAGCGCTCGAGGGCATTAATGATGAGTTGGGAGGCTTGCTGGTCAAGCTGCTGCAATTCGGTTAGTACTGGAGGCATTGAACGGCGCTGGGGCCGATATCTGGAGACGGGAGACGGAGGAGGCGAAGACATGGGAGCTGCTCACATCCGTTGTAGCTGTAGGCTTCTATTAAAACGCGGTCAGATATAAATTAGCTCCAGGTCTTGGCGGATCACGTACACTCATCCCCGATTCTTATCTCTTGGCCAAAGCAAGAAGAGAACGAAGACTTGGTGGACAGGCAGTTGGACGTCGGGAAAGAAACAATGTAAAGACGGCCGCTCGCCGAGTCGCGTAGCGTTCTCATCTGCAAGAGAACAGCCACTGAGGGCCTAGACCATCACAGACCATCACGCCAAGCACCAGCCAAGACTGGAACTTTTTCGAGAGTCTCTTCTCTATTTCTGTTCGCTCTTCCATCTCACTGCTGGGTACTGCAAATAAATCGAGGGTCTCAGTCTCAGGTACTACAAAACCATATTTTTGCCTGTACTCGCTGGGACCACTCTGCACCTCTGGCAACCCCGACTCGGGCGGTGTTTTGGCCGCATAAACATTGGTCCTCGCCTTTGCAGGGAATATGGAGCGTATGCGGCTGGGCATTCATCACTGCTAGAATGAAATCATTTCATGGTGGCGTTGGTTATGCGGCATCGCCCAAACGGGACCGAAGGATCGGCTCACCGCATTTGGACTCACAATGCACAGTCTCAGTGAACATACCACGGATCGTCATCGAGGACTCGGATATGTGAGTTGCAAGGCCGTTTTCCTGGAGCGCGACTCGGACATTGAGTGTGCTACTTAACGTGACGAGTTGCCGACCTAATCGCCTCTTCGCATGCCTCGCAACTGAATTGGTTCAAGTTCTTTCAGTTACCGGGCTGCCTGCTACAACCTGTGCGGTTGCCACGAAGTATTAATATTCTGGCCTTCGCACAACGCTCCTCCATTTATCGTCTGTAGCCGTTCACCAAGCGTTACTCTGGCACAGGTCGCTTCTTTTTCTGTCTCGGCCGGTGGCTGCTTGTTCTCTAGCTTGAGTGCTGTCTTGAATCACTCTCGGAGGTGGAGGGATTGTCATGGACGCTATATATTGTCTGTGTCTGAGCCTAGGCGTTACCACCGGCAGTTTGTTTCTGCGTTGCCCTTGGATCAGCTCGACACTCAGAACGCCATGCTGCAAAGAAAATGTATTAGATCAATTGAGTACGTCTCTCTACGTATTGAGTCAAAACGCCACAAGTCGCCGAACCCCGGCCATGGCACTCAGAGCATGTCTGCTATCGATTTACAGGACCCGCTAGCGTTCCCTGCAAAGCCACATAGCCACATCAGCAGCCGGAGTGGGCAGTTTCCCTTGTGACATTCTAAAATACGGCATGTCGTACATGTACGAGTCGAGGTATTTTAGCATGGTGTCCCACGCTATCTTGTGTTCCACCGTGAATGAACGAACATCTTAAGTTTTGAACCCAATTCAGTTTGAATTCTATGGCTCAGCATGATGTCCTGCTGCCGCAGGACGGAGCCAGGCGAATATTCCGAGAGCAGAGTGGTCGACTCGCACACGACAGGGTGCCGATCGTGTCCCAAAAGGCCACAGCATTGCCATTTATGGAACGAGAGCTCGAAATTTGGTTGGAAGAGCTCGAGCGTCAGCCACTGTCATCCTCTCCCCCAGCAGCATAAATTCAGGAGACCCCCTGTTTCTTCCTTCACCTTTCACCCTCTCCGCCCACCACACCGCTCTCTTCCTCCCTACCTATGCACCTCACGTCGAGCGTCTCAGGTCCTGCCACTCCCCTCACAGTAAGTAGCGTGCTCATCATCATTTATATGTTGCGCTAACTACGTTTGTGTTTTGTAGATGTGGTTATGAGGTGCGTCGTCCGTCTCCGTCCATCGTTCGCTACCAACACCAGGATATGCTGACAGCTTGCGTTACCCCCCTCGGTACCTGTGTTTATCTTGACCCAACTTTTCTGATCCCGATGTCTTCGACCTGGTTTGTCGCGTCGTATATTTCGAAACGCTTGACCCGAGTTCCCCGCTGGATCATGGCCTTGTCGGGTATCAGCTTGAGAGCGCATCTGGTGAATGCAGCACGCTTGGCACTCTATCCCGATGCGAAATTTGACGGTGACCTTGTCAAAGGTGCCCGTGCGCTGAGCCGTAGATGTGCAAAGACCCACTTATTGTAGGTGCAACGCTCGTCTCCATGGCTTGCGTATAGCTGGGGCGGCGGGTGGACGAAGACCAGGTTTCACCGTGTCGATGCACCGCTGGGTATCGGTCTGGGAGAGGACTGGCAGCCGCAGTACCCATAAATTTCGTCCGGCTACGGACCGAGATATTGTGGGCAGGGCCGCATTTCGTGCAAAGATCTCTTGTCGCAGGCGATACTCGCTCCACTCTCTTGTTGGGATGGCAGGTTACCGGAAATTCAGTTCGAACGGTAAGGTGGGCGGAAGGGATGAAGAGGGCCGGGGAGATTTGTGTTGGTGATGAGGGCTTTTTTGTGTGCTCGCCTTTTTGTGGTTGAAGAGGTCCCCTGGGCTTGAGGCAAGCGTTTCAGGCGCGACCAAAAGCACGAACTTTTTATCTTCACGTCAAGTTGTAGTTTTTTTCGTCTTGTTCATTCAGACTAAATAGCCAGCCAGGCATTTGTGTACACTTGGCGATGCAGACAGCCCATTATGGGGGTCGACTACGTTCATAGCTCGCGTAACCACTTGTGGGAGTGCGCCTGAAAAAAGAGAGGCAGAGAAGGAGCAAGGATTTTGAATGCTTCTAGATTTCTAAGAGTTACGAATTGCATAGATGAAAGATGAAAGGTGTGCCAGAGTACAGACTGTACAGGTGGAAAGAAAGAGGCGGCCGGCCGCTCCGGGTCTGTCCGGCTTGCCCTCCGTGAACAACCGCATTGCACATTTGACGAATTCGACGTCCTCCGAGTCTTTCCTGCGAGGCTAGTCCAGGTCGACGAATTAACATAGGTACATAAGTAATAGGCCGACACCGGCGAATAGTTATACAAAGTGATAAAAGTACATACAGTGATAGAAGTACATACAGAAAGGTTAATAATACATAGAACGTCCCAGCCGCATAATTAGTCCTGGCTGAGCTTTAGCCTATCCCCCAAGTCCTTGCGAAGCAACTCCGCATGATGCCCCTTGAACCCGTCGCAGTCCGCAATTATCACTTCCGAGAGAGTATTTCGCCTCCCAAGCCGGCAGCTTGTCCGTCAGCTTGACGCGCTCGCTGAGGACGTCGAGCAGAACCGCGCCCGAGAGCTCGTTGCAGTTGGAGAGCTCGAGGCTCTTCAGGCGGGGTAGGCGGATGCGGACCTGCTCGTTCCGCGAGGGCACGAACGGGCGCAGCAGCTCGATGACGTTGTCCGACATGTCGGAGGCGACGATGTAGAACTGCTCCAGCGCATCGAGGTGACTGAAGACGAATCTAAAGTCCTTCGTGCGCATGTCGCTCCAATCCATGTCCAGGATGCGGAGCGGGGGGTTGGAGCGCAGGATGAGCCTGCGCAGGCCCATGCCTGTTGCGCGATCGCTCGAATGCGAGCGCGAAAAGTCGTTGGCTTCGTCGTCACTGTCGCCGTCCTCGTGGAAGTAGACGCTGTTCGCGAATTGGAAGTCGACATTCAGCTGGGCGAGGTAGAGCTCGTTGAGCCGGGGGGCATCGATGGAGGAGAGAAGGGAGCGGGTGCCGCAGGTGCTTCGGATGTGCAGTGTCCGCAAGGCGGGGAGGAGAGCGACGGGAAGAGGGCTGCCGAGGACCTCGTCGTCGTGCTGCCATCCTGTGAAAAAGAATGCCTCAAGCTCCGGACATGCCGAGAGGAATTCGAGG
This sequence comes from Mycena latifolia, assembly GCA_029289555.1. Lineage (NCBI taxonomy): Eukaryota > Fungi > Basidiomycota > Agaricomycetes > Agaricales > Mycenaceae > Mycena > Mycena latifolia. The sequence continues at coordinate 361,017 of JARJLE010000050.1, forward strand.
ATGGAGCGCGGTTGCGTGTGTACTGCGAGAGAATGCTCCGACATGACGATGGAGGTGAAGCGCAAAGGAACTAATGAAGGTGCTTTGGGGAGCTCGGACGTCCATATGTTCATGGTCGACCAGGGGGACATGGCTGAGGTGAATGTAGGGCGGTCGACTGGGTCCACTCGGTCTGGGTCCTGAATTGCAATGACAAGGGGGTCAATGCAATTAGGGAGAGAACCAGAAAGGTCAATGAATTCCTCGCGTTTTCCGGTCATCGTGAAATGCCGCCACCGGTCCAACAGAGGCAAAAATGGTGAGAGGAGGGGGAGGACAAGCCCCGAGGACTGCGATACGTCGAGATGGACATCGAAGATCAAGGGATACGACTGGCGCGTCCATAGCTCGGCTTGGGAATGGGAGGACGCGATGGTGGCGCGATCATCCAGAAATACATGCTGCCAAATTCTCGGCGACGACTGCGCAGTTGGGAATGAGAATGGATGGCTGCCGATAGCAGGTGCGGGTTATAATTACATGAACTACTTGACGCCAAAGGGAAGAGACGCGGGCCAAGTTCAGGGGCGCGAGAGGCTCGGTTCTCGTGGTGCAGAGAGCGAATATCTCTATCAGCAGCTCTGGAGGCATAAGAGCGGCGAAGGAGTGGTCACCATCGGCTGGGTGAGCGAGGATGGCCATGGTTGCAGGCAAGTTGCAGACTTGGCCTTTTCAAGCGGTGAAGGCTGGGTGAGACCGAGTTGCCGTCGCGCCCGTTATTAGGCCGATCGTTTGCGGTCTCTGTCAACCTGGCGCGACGTCGCTACTGCGTCCACGGCCACACAGCCCACAGTATCTGCCTCATGCTCAGACGGGTATCCGACCTCCCAGCACCAAGTAAATCGCATGCCAAAGAAAAGATGTAACACCTCGTAACGTCGTCGGTCAAGTTGTCAACAACGCGGGATCTCCACTTGCACGTCGTTACAATATTAAATGTGTACAGAGACAGACTGGACAGACTCCGTGGGCTGGAAAATCGTAGCCACGGTGACTGACCACACCCGGTGGTCCCTGCGTGAATGGCCGACGGCCGTGGCGCAATTCCGAGGTCTTGTTTCGACTATCCCTTCCGGCGTGGCTGAATTGCTCGACGGCGTCCAACCATGGAACTGCGAATCATATAAATAATACCAGAAGAATCTGGCCGGACACGCCGCATCCCGAGACTGAGCGCTGAGCACTACGCAACCGGTTGGTCGCAATGAACGGCCGCGTGTTATAAATTATTTTGAGCCGTGGGCCCCAGTACGTATCAGGGAGATGATAGTTCAAAAGAAAATGAGCTTGAGAGAACTGGCCGGGAATTGCCGGTGGAATTTCCCGCAACTCACGTGGCAAACTATACAGCTCAGCCACCTTCCTTCAAATCGACAACCGCGACCGCGCCCCCGCCCGCCGTCCCTCCTCAAAAAAATCAGCCCAGCATGCCGGGAGTACGCGATATCAGGTTGGCCCGTACCCCACCTGCCGAGAGCTGCTGTTCATCTCTCGTTCGTCTTGCAGCGCAGAAGCGTTCATCACAGCCTACGCTTCCCACTTGAAGCGCTCTGGAAAACTCGAGGTGCCAACATGGGTCGACCTCGTCAAAACCGGCTCGTTCAAGGAGCTCGCCCCCTATGACCCCGACTGGTACTACGTCCGCGCAGGTCCGTGCATCCGTCCTCCGACTTTTTGTTTTGTTTTACTCACATTTTTTGCTTTACTTCCCCAGCCGCTGTCGCACGGCACATCTACCTGCGTAAAGACGTCGGCATTGGCGCCCTCACGAAACTGCACGGTGGCCGCAACCGACGCGGGAACCGGCCCTCGCACCACGCCGACTCGTCTGCCTCCGTCCAGCGGAAGATCTGTCAGTCGCTGGAGAAGATTGGCGTCCTGGAGCAGTCCGACAACGGTGGCCGCAGAATCAGCCAGGATGGCCAGCGGGATTTGGACCGCATCGCGACCGCCGTGGTGGAGGCTGCCAAGGAGGACGAGGATGAGGACGAGGAAGCCGAGGTGGAGGAAGACGAGGAGTAGATGTTTCCTCCGGCCCCGTATGACTTGCATGTTTCCCTAATCTCAATCTGGTATGCTGCATGCGACTAAATATTTTTTGCGCCATGCCTTGCGATAGGGCTTTCTCAATAGGCGGAATTCTTGACGTTTGCGTACTACCAATTTCACCTTCGACTTGCGTGATCCAGCGCGCGACTCTAATGTCTCAAGTCTTCACCATTCGAATGATTATACAGTGGAGGTAATACAGAGGTGAACGTGGTAATACAGTCGGTCGAAACGACCTCAGGCCAAGAAAATCTTCCGCAGTTGCTCAACCGCCCCAGTCTGCGAGCAGATAGGGCACGCATGTGTGTGCTTCAATGCATGTGTGATGCATCTGAACTAAAGTGAGAATACGATCTGTTGGGATGCAGGGGTATACGCACGGAGAGCAGAAGATGTGGCCGCACGGCGCACAGCACACCGAGTTGGGCGCTTTGTGGCACAGTGGGCACGAAAATTGGGGGACGATTTCCTCGTCTTCCTCGTCGTCCGATTCATAGTTGATCTGCAAGGCGAAGATGGGTCAATACCAGGGCAACAATAGACTTCGTGGCGCGCACCTCCACAGCCGCACTCTCCGGGTTCTTGAGCTCCTCGGCATCCTCGTAGTCGTAGTCATCGAATGCCTCCCAGGAGTCGTCTGAGTCGTCGTCAGACTGTGGGGGCTCGTCGGGGTACTTCAGCTGCCCCATCTCCTCCTCCCATTCGTGGGACGGGATCGACGGGTCGTCCTCGACATCGTCCTCCTCATCGCTGTCGTCGCGGTGGACGGGGGCATGTTCAATGTGCTGCATAGACGACGGTGTCAGCGGATATTATGGGAACTCTGCAAAAAGGGGGCATACAAAGCGCAGCCCAGCGGGCGTTTGGAACTCTATCTCACACGACGCACAGTAGTGGTGGTGGCGCGAGTAAATAAAGTGCTGCCGTTGGGAGCACCTATCAGCAATAGCTCGGTTGCGAGAACAACGGTAGGACGCACGTTTCGGAGAGTGTTCTTGTTAAGGAATCTGCGCTTGCAGTAATCGCACTCGGGGTGCGCGGGCGTGTTCTGGATATGTTCTGCGCGTTGCTCGAGCGAGCTGAAGTACAGGTCGCAGGTGGCACAGTAGCACTCGTCGTTGTTGAACGGCATTTTTGCAAGTGTGAGTGATGTGGGTGGTGTGTGGTGCGAGAGGTATTGGAGGCCCTCTACCCAGGGGCCCACGCCCTTTATAGCCTCAGGACGGGCTCCACTGCATACCGAAGTGGAGCCCGAGACAGAGTTTTGTGTGAGACGAAGGCAGAGGAGAGCGGAATGTCTCAGTGTAGAGGGTCTAGACTCGGGCATGGCGGACAAGATTCCGCGGTCATAGCCGAGACAGAGAGCATGTAGACCAGTCCAAGATAAAGAGCATTTTAAGAGCAGAGAACTTGAATTTGAGGGCTTGAAGTTTGCGAGGACTCGGAAATTGAACAAGATTTGAGGCTGAGTGAGCGTCGCCAACCATGTATTTCGTCCCGAACTCGTCAATGGCCTCGCAGTATTGCATTAAAATGTAGCTGCCATTAATTGGTTGCCCCCTGCGAGCCCCATCGTCGCCAGTTGGCCAAAATTGAGTGCGAGTTGAAGTCAAGTCGAGTCACGGTCCCGTGATCTCAATTCCTTGCTTCCAACCGCCATGTCGTTTCCAGAGGTCACCGCGGCAGACATTCTCAAGTTCCAGTTCTCCTCCTGGTACCCCATTTTCTCGTCAATCAGCATAAAATCCACGGTCATCCGCCCTCTGCCCCAGGATTTTCTCGACTACTTGCATTCGGACGGTGTACATGTCCCCGAGGGCTCGGACGACCTGTTCGCCGCGATCTTATCTTTCAGATAACTGCGCTTGACTCTCGACTGATAGGCCTGCTGAAAGCACCCTCTCCGATGACGAAGACGAAGAGGAGGAGGAGAGCGACAACGAAGGGGAGACACGCCGCCGCTTTGCGTTTCCAGAGCTGGACAGCCAGATCAGGGCGTGCATCAGCACGTATGGGGCGGTTTTCCCGAAACTTAACTTTTCATCGCCCAAGGTGGGGCCGATCTCGCATGTTTTCCATCTCCGTTTCTAATCTCTTAACAGGACGCATCCTGGATCCTGCCTGCCTCGTCTCCGCTGAAATGCACGTCGCCGGCGGACGTGTACATGCTGCTCAAGTCGTCGGATTTCATCACGCACGACCTCAGTGCGGAGTCTGTGTTCGACGGGTGTAGCTCCGGCCCTTGTCCGTACGAGCTGGAGCTGGTGCTTCGAAAATGGTACCCCGTCGACCGGAGCCGCGAGCTGCGCTGCTTCGTCCGCCAAAACACGCTGCTCGGTACTCTTCTTGCCTGCCATCCCGGAATGAGCTACTTATACATGCCAAGGCATCTCCCAGCGGGACACCAACTACTACGACTTTCTCAACGACGAGGCCACCCGAACGGGCATCGTCTCCACCGTCCGCGACTTTTGGGAGACGCGCATCCGGCCGAGATGGGACGCGCCGCACGACTGTGGGCCTTCCCCACCCCCGCATCCGCGCTCGCCCCGCTGACCGCCGCGCAGACACGTTCGACCTCCTGCTCACGCGCGACCTGTCCCGCGGGCACATCCTCGACTTTAATCCGTACGCGTCGCGCACGGACCCGCTGCTGTTCACGTACGACGAGCTGCACGCGCTGAGTCTGGTGCCGCCCGTGCGTGAGCCGGAGCTGCGTGTGATCGATTCGCGTGCGCACCCCGCGGCGACATCGAATGCGCCGGTGCACCAGCATAACATGATCCCGTTCGAGGCGCTAAGCTTGAGCAGCGGGCGGGATGTACAGGAATTTGCGGATGCATGGGAGGAGGGCATCAGGGAGAGCTTGAAGCCGTAGCTGGTAGTGTGGTCGAACAAGTTGTATTTTACTTTTCTTTATGGCTAAGTCCGTTCACACGTGACCACAAACCCTTCTTGACCAAGTTTTTTTCAGCACGGCGATGGGGAGCGATTCGCTCGATTTCGAGGCGATGTTGTCGAACGATCTCAAAGAGCGGGTCGCGCGCAACATGCGCGACAACCCCGGCATGTCCCCCGAGGCGGCGATGCAAAAGGCGCAGGCGGAGGTCCTCGCGAACAACCCGTTCCGCCCGCCGACGCATGGCTGCCCGGTGAACGACCTCCCACCGGAACTGCTCGCGCACATCTTCGAGCTCGGCCGGCAGATGTACGAGGAGGAGGAGGAGGAGTACGATGACGAGTACGACGACGACGGCGTCGACCTCGAGGAGGAGTGGGAGACGGACAGCGAGGAGGGCGACGCGGACGAGGAGGTGGACGAGGAGGACGACGACGCGGACGTGCACATGTCGAGCCCGCAGAAGCGCGCGGTGTCGCTGCCGCCGCCCGAGACGGACGCGGAGGACTCGGACGCGAGCTCGGACGCGAGCGGGGCGGAGGAGGAGGAGCCGGACCTCGCGTTCCAGGTGCTCGTCTCGCACGTCTGCCGGCACTGGCGCGACATCGCCCTCGGGACCCACACCCTGTGGACGACCCTGCGCTTCGAGGGCCACCTCAACGCTGCCAAGGCCCAGGCCTGGATCAACCGCTCCAACGGCCTCCCGCTCGACATCTTCATCGACTGCACCACCATACACGACCCCGTTCACGACCAAGACCCCGAGGGCGCGGAGGACGGCCAGACCGCAGATGGCGCGCCGCCCGTGGCGAGTGCGCTGAGCCTCGCGGCTGCGGCGTTCGGTATCGTACTATCCTTCGACCAGGCGAACGGCACCGTCACGACGTCTACCACCGACGAGCTGCCTGCCGAGCCGCCGCAAGAGCCGTGCATCACGCTCGCAGACCTCATCGTCATCATGGACATGATCACCCCGCACGTCCAGTCCTGGCACATCTTCGAGGTCACAGTCAGCTACTACACGTACATGTACGAGGTGCTCTCGCGGCTCGCGCAGTGCCCCGCCGCGCCGCTGCTCGAGGAGCTCGGGCTGTACGACTACGAGGACACGGAGGAGTACGAGGTGTTCGAGCCCGCGGAGCTCCGCACGCCGTTCCTGCCCTTCCACGGGATCGCGCCCAAGCTGCGCAACGTCGCGTTCTGGGGCGTGCACCTCGCGTGGGACGAGTCGCTCGCGTTCCTGCAGGGCCTGCGCGAGATCGAGCTCGCGTACCACGCCAAGGACGTGCGCCCCTCGTTCGCCGCGTTCCGCGCGATGCTCGACGCCTCGCCCGAGCTCGAGCTGCTGTCCCTCTGCCTCTCGGGGCCCACGGGCGACATGGAGGTTGTCGAGGTGCCGTCGCTGCGCACGCTCGTGCTGTGCTACCTCGAGAGCGACTACGTGCAGCCGCTCGTGCGCGCGCTCGTGCTCCCCGCGCTCGAGGAGCTCACGCTCGACTTTTCGCAGGAGGACTACTCGGACTTTGCCAAGCAGCTCGCGGGCCCCGCGCGCGGGCAGGCGCGCTCGCTGCTCGCGGGGCTCACGTCGCTCAAGCTCACGAGCCTGCCGTGCGACAACGCGAGCGGGGAGCTGCTCATGGCGCAGCTCGGCGCGCTCAAGCGCCTGGATCTCAACTGCACCGAGGAGGAGCGGTACTTTGAGCTGCTGCACAAAACGAAGGCCAAGCCGCAGTCGGGGCCGCTGTTCTGCGAGAAGCTGGAGACGCTGAGGCTGTCGGGGGTCGAGGGGAAGCTCGTGCGCAGGCTCGTCGCGGCGCGGAAAGCGGCGGGGGCGCCTTTGGTGCGTTTCCATTTTTGCCTACATATCAGTCATCCTTGCAGCGGACTGACGATACGGATGTACAGACAACGGTGATGGTGAGCGACAAGGACTTTGTCGACCCCAAGGACGAAAAGTGGCTCCGCGCGAACCTCGACACGTTCAGCTTTTTCGAGCCGTCTGATTCCGAGGAGGAGATGGTGGTCGACGAGGACGACGACGGGATGGACACGGACGGGAATTAGTCAGTGTTGGGTGCGATACACATTGATATATGATACAGAATAGGTATATACGGTACAGTACTTATAGAATGAATCATGATTGATAGAGCGAGTGTGTGAGCGCGAGGGCGACTTCGGGGAGCTCGTCGGTGGAGCTAGTGGGCGGGTGGGGCATGGCGACAAGGACGGAGACCTGGAGGAGCTCGGGGGGCGCCTCAGAGCGTAGGGTGGAGGGTGCCTTGGAGGAGACGGAGCCGTAATACGAAGAGAAATCCGAGTCCGTCGCAGGCACCGGCTGTGCCGCGATGGGCTGTCCAACAAGGGGAGTAAGATGATGAGCAAATCTCGGGAGATAGAACAAGGGCGTGCCGTGATGTCCCTCCACGAGGAGAGCGGCGTCTTGGAATCTGAGAGCCAGACGTCGTAAAGTTTTGGTTCGGCGCCAAAGGAGAGGTTACGGGAGCCCTGTTCGCCGGGCAAGAGGATGAGCCCCTGGGCCATTGCGCGGTCGACGCGCTGGCGGAAGCGCCGCCGGACGATGACGGCGCGCGAGAGGATGGAGCATGAGACGGCGAGAAGGAGAGTGAGCGTTGCTAGAAAGGTGAAACTGCGAGCTATTTTAGAGTCGGTGAGTCGGAGATAACAAGGTGGACTTGCAGATAGAGGTTTGAGCCTGAGCCTGACGTCGGGGAGGACGTCGAGGACGAGGACGGGGTGGCCGAAATTGTAGGAGAAGGGACAGAAGAAGAAGACATTGCAGTGGAAGGATCGTCGACTGGATTTGATCGTCGCGTGCGATCACACAGCGCCTGTAGACCAAGACTAGTATTTATTTAACGCGACGCACGTTGACTACAAAATGTTTAATCCCCTGGTCGGTGCCTGTAGTATTTAATGGGCCGCTCGACGATTGTTCCTGCATCGCCGACGTCGCTAGGCTATAGTACTCGTTCACCAGCCCATGGTAAATCCAGGATTTATTGACCAGTTCAGTGCTCTCTCTGTACATTTTTCTTGAACATTTCTCTGTTCGCAACCATAGCCATGAGAGTCGCAACGAAAAGCTATGATCCACTACCAGATCCTGTATTAGAATTGATGTGGCGTTCTGATGCACTTGATTCCCATATATTATATCAGTCCCATTCCCGACCGGCTTCTTTGGACCTCTCACTCCTCTTCGCTCCCACCATGTCGCTCCCCGGCCTCCCCAACAGTCTCAACCTCTCCCCCCACCTCTCCGCACACAAGTACTTCCTCGTCTGCACATTGACTGTCGCAGCATGGGACACCCTCGTTCTATCGCCTAGGACATGGCGTCTCATGCGCACCGGCGAATGGCCTGTCCTCAAGATCCTCTTCCACTTTATGCGCGTCTTCATGCCCGTCGAGTTTGCCATCGTCGGTCAGCGAGTTCGCTACCCGTCCTGCGCACAGCCTAATCGCTTCACACAGCCGTGGCCTTCTTCGACACCAAGTGGTCTCGAGCCGTGCGTCTCTTTTTTTTCCCACTCTCCCGCACCACTCCCTGATGCGCGTCCCATCTTAGAGCTGCGATAAGTTCTTCCTCTTTGAGCCCATCTGCACCGCCATCCTGCTCGCCGCCGCCTCTGGTACGCATCAGTTGCAAAATAAAATTGTCCCGCGTCGCTGATGGCCTTTAGCCGTCCATGTTATCCGCATTCACGCCATCTACGAGCGCAGCCGCAACGTCCTCATCGGCATGGGCTCCCTCTTCGCCCTCCAGGTCGTCGTTACCGCCGTCTGCTGTGGCTTCTACCGATGTACGCGGAGCAATTTTTTTCTCCCGTGGCAGCGGGAATGCTAACCCCTGGCCAGCGGTCCCGCTTCTCGACGGCCAAGGCTGTATCGCCGGCCCCAAGGCCAACTGGGTCGGCATCTACTGGGCCGCCCCCACCCTGCTGTACACCGTCTCCGTGCGTTTCATCCCGTCGTCTCCACACCCAGAGATCCTTATCCCGTCCCGCTCCTAGGCTGTCCTTGCCCTGTTGCGATCCGTCAACTCGCTCCAGGCAAAGCCGCTGAGCGCCTGGAAGCTAATGCTGCGTGACGGGCTCAATCTTTACGGCGTGAGTATTTCCCGATCAGAGGTACACACAGAGTATGTACCTTAACCTAACGCCCCGGACAGGCCATCTGGATCGTGAACATGGTCAACATGCTCTTCTGGTTCATCATGAAGCCCAACAACGACGCGGACCCCATCAAGACCATCGTCACCAGGCACGTCCCGCTCCCTTCCATTTCCGTTCCGCATTTTTTGACCCCAACACAGCATGGCCGCGGTGCTGACGACGTCGATGACTTTGCGCATTGTGCTCTCGATCCGGGGCACGCTCGTGCACGGCGGCTCGTTCGCGCTCACGGGCTCGACCGTCCCGTCGAGCTCGTCGCGCGCGACGCACGTCATCTCGACGCGCTCGGGCGCGCCGACGCACTCGACGCACACGCCGCACACGTACACGCTCGACGACATGCGCTCCAAGCCCGAGGCCGCGTGGGGCGAGGTCGACTCGAAGAACAACGGCCCCGAAGACAACAAGGGCATCCCGATCGACGAGCGCGCCGCCACCCCGCCGAATATCGGCGTCAAGGTCACGATCGACCGCGAGGTGGGGTACGACACGTATACCGCCAAGTAAGACCCGTGCGCGCACACGCCTATATCACACATACTATATGCGGAGGCGGATCTGGATGGATGGAGGGCTGGCTGACTGATTTATCGTATCGTATCTTACTTACCCCGAGTCGTTGTCGTTCTCGTTGTGTTTTTGCTTCATCTCTATCTATTCATGTCTGTGTATTGTATACGCTAGCGTCTCGGTATGCAAAAGATAAATTTTGCCCGCCGTTCCTGAGATGCGTACATAATTAAGGAAGATTTAAATTTAGCGCAAACAGGGCGACATCTCGACGTTGGCAGGTCCAGCCGATGGTGATCTGGGCGGCGCGAGAGCGTTGCTTCTTGCGTATACATACAGGTACGGGTGTAGTATAGAAGATGAATAGAGGATCTATTCGTAGAAGAGGAACGTTGCTGGTCAGCGTATATATGGAGCGAGACTGGCAGATGAGCTGAGCATCAAGCCCGAGTCTTCGGCGAATCTGGTTCTCAGCTGGACTTGCAGTGATGCACTTTGCGGAGTTCGAGGAAAAAAGCCGACGTGGTCAAAGCGCATCATAACATGTCATCAAATTGCTCGATTAGGAAAGCGGTGGACGCGACGCGACGCGTCCTGCGCTGCGCGCGGCTCCTATTGTCCTTCACGGGTGGCATGATGGCAGTCTGCACACCTCCTCTGTCCTACCACACACCCATTTCTCCCCCCTCTGCAATGGCTTCCTTGACCTTCCAATTCGTCTCTGAGAACGACAATTTCAGTAGTAGTGCTGATGTCCCAACCTCAGGCTCTAACGCGCCGCAACCAAGTATCCCAAGAAATTAAGATGGGGAGCAGTATACATTCCCCCACACCAAAGCCGGCGCTCCTCGCGTTTAGTACCGCTGCCGCCGTCCCCATTTATAAGCTTAAAATTACGGAGGCGCAGCGCACGTCCATTGAAGGCATGTACAACCCCGGGCCCGGGGAGACTCGATCAGGAAAAAAGACTTGGCTAGGTAGCAGTGGTAGCGCTACCGTAGCGCTTCTTTTTTCCTGATTCGGAGCACGCCGCAAATCGACGCCCACATCTTTCTGCTCGATGTTGATTCGCAGCGGTGCGCGTCTGAGACCATCGCTCATCATGGCCTGGACGCCGAGGCTCGCACGCGCAGGAGTAATCACTGATCGGTGCAGTGGAACTATGGGGGCCTGCGGCGCGAAGACGGGATCTGTGCGCAAAATTCTGTATCAGTACGGTTGTAGCAACCACCACGCGCCCGCCGCACCAGAGACCCCGCGTCGCACCGCCGTTCCGTTCACGGCATGTCTTGCTCACGCCGAGGTCACAATGCGCGAAGATGATTTTTTTGCGCCTCCGCGGCTATTTCGAACACAACCAGGAATGCAAGCGTGACGCTGCTCGATTCAGTGTGCCCGATGCATCCCCAGTGAGCGCCGAAAAGCGAAAACTCGTCCTGCCACCTTCGCCTGGCTCGGAAAGACCACAAAAGCGCCAGCGGCCGTCGGGTACTGGGTAGACCTGGGTTAATTTCGTAGACGCGAATAGATAAACTTTGATTGGGTTGGATGTTGGCGAGACTGCCCTAGTGCGAGGCAAAATCCCACTGGGGGATTTAAAAAAATGAGGACGGGGTGCAGAGCGATGCTGGGGACGAAAATGAGCTACGAATTCGAATTTGCCACGAAAGCCACCATGGGAATCCTCCTGCGCTCCGAGCCCAGGTCGGACCGCGGGCGACTCGCCCCGCCGCGCCGCTGCGGCGTTCCCATGCCCGTTTAATTATGCTGGCAGATGCTGACCCGCCCGACATTCCTGCGCTGCCAGTGGCTGTTCCAGCAGGTAGATCTAGTGAAAGGGCTGCCGCATCCCGCGCTGATACAGGGGGCCGCCCGCGAAGCCCGAAATCACGTCGCGAGTCGCGTCCGGTCGGGGAGCCGGCCCGTTTCATACCGCAGAGGTCGTGTTTCAATACGGGTGGACAAGTGAGCTCAGTCGGCGGTTGCCTTGAAGCTCCCCGAAGTGATGAACGTTCGGCCCATTGCTGAGAGTATTGTCGGCACCGGTCGCACAATCGTCGCGTCCACTGATCCGATTCCTACTTGATTCATGCAAGGCATTGTCTAAGTTGGCTGTCCGCGTTTCAGAGAGCCGTGCTTTGGCCGTGCTAGCTCTTTGTTGACCGTACGCGTTAGACGGATTGAACTGCCGAGTATTGGGCCATTCGCTTATCTGCAGGACGTTTTAGCCAAGTTTTAGTTGAGTTGTAGCGCAAAAGCTGGTGCCAGCCGGCATTCAAGCAAGTGGCTGTGTTATTGCCGAGCTCTGAAGAGTGTCCCTCTAAATTTCAACCAGTTTCCTTTCCTCGCTTTCGTTAAGCTTCGCTTCGTCAGTTGTTTGCTTCGGCCTCGAGCACTCACTAGTCTTCACTAGTGGCTATAGGCTTTGTCCGTGATATTCATCTCCTCTTTTTTCGCCCGGTCAACACCCCCGGTCATCTGCGTTGATCAGCACGCGAATTCAGCCTCTTCAGCGTCCTCCTGGCTATCGTTGAGCCCTTTCATCGCTGCGGTACACTTTTATTGCCTAAACCGTATTCTAAACTCACAGAAATCCCCTCGTGCCTATCTCACATCGCTCACTGGGCCGCAGAAAATGAAGGCATAGCGCCCAAACCAAGATCCAGGTGGAATTTCGGGAAAATGCCCACTGGCTGCTGACTCCCTGCTATTATCTGGCAGCTTGAGAGGGCCCGCTAGGAATGTCGCGCCGCTACATGACCCATCTTGCCGCCATCAATTCCCACGAGCGCAGCGTCCAAGGTTCCTAAAAAGGCAATAAAGTATGATCATACCGGGCAGCTCAGGACATCACTCTCTGGAACCCCCATATGGTTTCTACGCCTCTGACATCGCAACGGCATGCCGTGTATTTTTGGAGTTCAACTGCGCGCAATGGCTGTGTTCGCTCGATGTTTTCCGGGATTTAACCGCCGTCTGCCTAGCCAACGAGAAGCCTAGTGGAAACTGAGAAGCCTTTTTTGGCCCGAGGACTCGTTCCTAGGTCTGATGCTTGTTCTCGTGTGTCCGAGGAAAGCGCGTCGAACAGGATAACATAGCGCCGACAAATATCCTTCCAATCTTGTCGTTCGCAAGGCTATTGCTTTTTTTTTTCGCTTTACTCGATTGTTCACGAGACCAGCACTATGAGGGTCTCATAAAAATGCTCCTACGGTATAAAACGACCCCAGAAAACTCAGGTTTCAAGCAGTCCTCCAACCCTCTTGTGTACGCTCAGAAATTTTACCTCGCTGACGGATTCGGTTAACAAGCCTTCCTCGCAGTTTAAAGTTTAAAGGGACCGCCCCCGACCCGCTCGGCCTATCACCGGTATGGTTCTGAATATGTATTGACGGAATAATCCCGCTCACTTGGCCAATGTAGCTTGGCAAATCGACATGTTTCCGACTACTGCCCTCATCTCTCTATGCTTGCTTGCCGTTGCTTACGGCCAGCAAGTCGGAACCGTAACCCCGGAAAACCACCCGGCCCTGACGACGCAAACCTGCAACAGCGCCGGCGTGTGCACGACTCTCAACACCGCCGTGGTAATTGACAGGTGCGTTTCTATGAACAAGCTCAGGATCGTACGTGCTGAAAAGCTTGTTCAGTAACTGGCGATACCTCCACCAGGTCCCCACAGGCGCGAACTGCTATACAGGTGCGATTTACTGCATTTACTGCGTTCAGTGGTTCGTCGGCACAGCTCGGCGCATCAGGCCGGGTTTATTGCCGTCTGCCGATCACGCGGCCAAATATGCCGATATCAGATGCGATCTCGGCTCACTCGCTCGGCTCAGGCGGCATTGCCGATGCACCCCTGAACGAAGTAAATATTCCATCCAAATACTAACGAGGTCCAAAGGAAACACCTGGAATACTCAGTTATGCCCGGGTGAGCCGTTTTTCTTTCTCTTTCCTTCTTCTCTTTCTTTTGTTTTCTTTTTCCATCAACGTCGTTCATAATAACTTACGTCCCCCCCCTCTCCTCCTCCTTCCAGACCCCGTAACGTGCACTACCAACTGCGCCCTCGACGGCGCCGATTACGCTGGCGTCTACGGTATCACGACGAGCGGCAATTCCCTCAAGCTCGACTTTGTGACCGGCGCGAATATCGGTTCCCGTGTCTATCTAATGGCGAATCCCACTACCTACCAGATGTTCTCCCTCCTCAACCAAGAGTTCACCTTTACCGTCGACATGTCGCATCTCGGCTGTGGTCTCAACGGCGCTCTTTACTTGACGGAGATGGACGCTGACGGCGGAATGGCGCGGTTCCCCACCAACAAGGCTGGGGCACAATACGGAACTGGCTACTGTGATTCTCAATGTCCAAGGGACCTCAAGTTCATCAATGGCGCTGTATGTCTGCCGTCTTTGAGGAAACGAATGTTCTGCTAAAATGGACGCCAGGCCAACATCCTCGATTGGACACCCTCCCCCACAGATATCAACTCCGGAACAGGAATGTAAGGGCTCCCCTCTCTCTTTCTTCTCTTTCACTTACGCGGGCGCTAGGTTCGGTACTTGCTGCAATGAATTGGACATCTGGGAAGGTGGGATTCAAATTATATTCCAGGATCTCGGTCCATTAAAATACCTCAGCGAACATGAACGCCGCGGCTTTCACCCCGCACTCCTGCAGCGTTGTCGGCCAAACGCAATGCAGCGGCATCGACTGTGGTGATGGCGACCAGCGCTACGACGGTGTATGCGACAAGGATGGATGCGATTTCAACTCGTACCGCATGGGCGTCAAGAACTTCCTCGGCCCTGGCTTGACTGTCGACACCAACTCCCCCTTCACCGTTGTTACTCAGTTCATCACGAACAACAACTCCTCCACCGGCTAGTTTAATTCTATATTCTTTCTTATTGCTTAATTTTTTGACTCGCGTATCCAGGCACCCTCACCGAGATCCGCCGTCTCTACGTGCAGAACGGGAAGGTCATCCAGAACTCGAACACCAACATGGCCGGCATCTCCCCGCCCGTCAATTCCATCACCGATGCCTTCTGCAATGCGCAAAAGACCGCGACCGGCGACACTAACAGTTTCGAGTCTCGCGGTGGACTTACGACGATGGGCGCCGCCCTCCAGAAGGGAATGGTCTTGGCTCTGAGTATATGGGACGACCACGAGGCCGACATGCTCTGGCTCGACAGCAACTACCCGCTAAACGCCAGCGTCACCGCACCTGGTGTCGCGCGCGGCCCTTGCTCTGCTACCTCTGGTGATCCCAAGGTTCGCCCGTTGCAGTCAAGATTTTCTTTACGATAGCTAAATCATCCGTCTCAGACCGTCGAGGCCACTGAGGGCGGCGACTTTGTCATCTTCTCTAACATCAAGACCGGACCTATCGGGAGTACCTTCTCTGGTACCTCCACTGGTGGTTCGACCACGACCAGCACAACTGCGACCGCGACCAGCAGCTCAGCCGGCTCTACCTCGACTGGCGGAACGATCCCCCAATTCGCCCAATGTGGTGGACAGGGCTGGACCGGGAGCGGAACCTGCGTCGCTGGCACCACTTGCGTGGTCCAGAACCCCTGTAAGTATTTTGGTTGGCCGCTGATTTCGCCCGGCGCTGACTGCTCCCTTCTAGTCTTCTTCCAGTGCTTGTAAAAGAGCCCGCGCAACGGACCGGTCGTCTGATATATAAAAGCGGGGCGTTGTTCATCTCTCTCCCTTACGAATACATAAGAATGTTTCTTGAATTGATTGAAGCCAAAATTAAGTACTACAAGGTGACCTCGGATATCAAAACTTCCCGTGTCTAAAAATGCAGCAAACATGAGAGAAGCGGAACAAAAAAGAACGGCGACGTACGGCCTAACACCGAAACAGTAACACGCTCTTGCAGATAACGCGATGACAGCCAGCCACGTTAATATTACAGCAGCGAGGCCCATCCACGGTGCATTTCCCCACTGAATCGCGAACTGCACCGATGTAATCTGGGCAACTTGAGTCTTGGCTATGATGACCAGAGCCAAGTCAACGGCAAACACCGCTGTGCTCACAAGCGCGGTGACTATGGAAAGCACCAGCGCGAGGATAGACAGCTTATGCGAGGCGAGGAAGAGCGAAGACACGAGGGTGACGAGGGACAGTCCGGCGGCTACGGGATGTAGGACTAGGACGACAAGCAGTCCCTTCAGAACGAATTGTACGAGGGTCGTCTGGGAGAGCGGCTTAACTATTGGTATGGGATTATAGGGAGTGGAGGAACGTACGGATAGCCCTGTTAAGGCTACGATATCATCTGGCACGACGTAGCCCAACCGAGGACCAAAGCATTCCCCGAAGTTGGTGAATAGTGTCGGCTGTTACGCTTAATGAGAAAAAATCAAAAGCTGCGAGAGAGGATAGACAAACTTCGTCAAGGACACTAGAGATGCGGAACGTAAGAGCGAAGCCACCTCACACAGAAAGGGGAGAAATACCTGCTAGCACATACGCCCCAAACTCCGAACCTTAGCTCCGTGGCAATGGATGTATCTGGTTGACTGGAAATTAATCTCGAGGTCAGCAGTCCTCCCCGAGAAACCAGCATTTGTTCAGCTCACCCAGTCCGCGTCGAATAAAATTTAAGCAGATATATTGGCTTGATGATGGGCAACGACAACCCAACGAGCAAGGAAAGCAGAAAGGCAGTGAAGAGAAGGCCGATGCAAATCCAGGATAGGACATGGTACGCCGCGAGCGGGCGATGGTGGGGCTTCACCATCGTACGAGGTTTTCGGAGCGTTTAGCCGCGCAGGTCAGGGACTTCAGGGGTCTGGGATCGTGAGGCGTCGTGGAGGGAGTTCGTTATGGGGAGAAGGGCGTCTCTCGCAGGGCTGGTGCAAGCGCTGCACGCGTACCAGCTTGGCAGGAGACAACGAGCAACTGTCCGGCCTGAGAAGCATGAAAACATATCCAGCCTTACGCCATCAAGTGCGATCAATCCAAATTTGGTCAGAAGCGTGAATCAACCCCGTGCATGCCTGCATGAATGCCCAAGAAACTCGAAACCAGGGTCCAGCATCCTACGGACAGCCCGCATCTGTAGACCAGCCCAAGAGTCAACCAATTGCGTCGCCATGGGCAGCTTGCCTGTAACAGCATTCGAGACGTGGCTCAATCTACGGGATGGCCCGTGGTTAATAAGATCCTTCGTGTTCGGAGACTCGGAGATATTTATCGGAATATATTTACAGTACGAGTCTCAGTATGGTCAAGTTCAGGTCTACCGATACGTGCTTACATAAATAAAATGCGTGGCGCGAACGTACAATGATGTATGTATACATATGCCAGGGCAGCAGATTTTGGGCTCGAAATTCAGAAAGCGGTGCGGGGTGGGGGAAATGAGGGTTGTGCAGGGTCCATGAAAGAGTGAGTGGTGGTACAAGTGAAACAACAGAATATTAATGTCAAAATCGGCGTGCTTATGGTGGGGTGCTCTGTATTAATTTGAGCTCCGCGACGAGGCGCTGTGAGGATGTCAGTGGGCAGACAACGAGCACAACTTGAATACGCACCTCAGCCTCTTTCAGGAGAGCCTCCGGACTCGAATCCGTGTTCTGCGCCTGTCCCAGTCCAATGCCGTATTGCAGCAGTTGGGCCATATAATATGGAGTGATTATAGTTTCCTTCTCAGTGAGAAGATCCTTCGCCGTTGGCGGTTCCGCTATTAGACGAGTCAGCCAGGAAGAAACACCACAGCGGAAGAAAACTGACACTCTTTCATGGCGAGCCAGTCCTGCTCCATCAGCTCCGGAATCAACGCCCGCTCCTTCGCATTCCGCCGCAAACAGCTCTGTATGCTCGCGATCACGTCGCGCCGCACGCGCCGCTTGAGATGGTCGAGCTTTTTTGGCGGTGTGCTCGGCCCAGGGCTCGACCCTTGCTTGGGAAGCGTAGGCGACGTCGGCGTGGCGAACTCGGGGAACCCAATCTGATACGCCGTGTCCGGAATGGCCTTCATCTTCTGATACACGCTCAGATGCTGGAATGGGGGGTGGCCGTAGACCATTTGGTACAAGATGCATCCCAGGGACCAGACGTCACTCGCGCGGCCGACTTTGAGGCGGCGCATGCCGTCGGGAAGCTCAATAGCTTCGGGGCTCATGTAGTTCACAGTGCCAATCTTATAAACGCAGACATCAGCAAAGAGCAACGCTATAAACTCTAACGCAAAATCCAGACCTGGTGGTCCCGCTGGATATTTGTCGTGTCATTCGCAATCGCGTTTGCAATCCCGAAATCGATCAGTTTGAGCTGCCCTCGCACCAAGACAAAGTTCGCGGGCTTCAAATCCGAGTGCACGATCTTTTCCTCGTGAATGACGTGCACGGCTTGCAGCATCTGCTCACAAACGCATGAGTACCCCTCCGGCGGCCACGGAGGACATCCAACGCACCTGCTGCCAATAGTACGCAACCCACACCATATTCAGTGGCTCCCGGCTCTGTTCACTGACCAGGCGCGCAAGGTCGATCTCGCCGCACTCCATGACTAAAAACAGATGGCCCTTGCTGCCCCCAGGACCCGCTTTGACCTCGGAATCGATCAGTCGGATGATGCGACTGTTCCCGTCGAGCCTCTTCAGCAGCGCGATCTCGTTCATGTAGCCGTTCATCGTCTCAGAGTCGGTCTTGTCGAGTGACACGCGTTTGATGGCGTACAACTCGTTTGCGCCGTTCAAGACCCGGAAGACGCGCGACGTTCCGCCTTTGCCGATCATGTCGAGGCGCGCGTACGGTTTCCGATTGACCTAGACAATGTTTTCAACATTGGACACTCGACAAAAAGTGTGCAACTCACGACGAACGTTCGGGTACCCTGCTGTTGCTGCTGCTGCTGCTGCTGCTGCTGTTGGGAGTGTTGTTGCTGCTGAGGATATTGCTGCTGGACCGACTGAGGCCTCACTCGTTCCCGCACGGGCTCCCGCTCCTTCTGCTGGACCTCCCATTCCGCGCTTTCCCTCTCCCCACTCCACGTCCTGCCCAGAGAAGGCGCCGGCCCAGTAGGCGCAAGCATCCCACTCGTCGTCTGCTGCTCGGGCGCCGTCCCGCTCCGCTTGTGCTTCGCCGAAGCGGCCCCGGGCCCCGCAGACGCCGCCGCCTGTAGCCCGCGCGCGGAGGGCGACAGCCGTGCCGCAGGCGGGTTCGGCGCGGACGGGGACCCACTCAGTCCAGTGAGCGGAGGATGCGGCACCGAGCGCAGCGTGTCCGAGTCGCGCCGCTTGTGCACATTATACACGGGGCGCTGCAAATACGGCGGTGGGTTGTGCGTTGGCGACGGGGATTGCCGCTGTTGCTGGAAGTGGACCTGGAGCTGGTCGTGCTGGAGCTCATCGGCATGTGCCTGAGCTTGAAGTTGGGCGCGACGCTCGGCATCGTCAGCTTCTCGGCGGTACTCTAGATCGCAAAGATGAGAACTGGGAGAGAATGACCTGGGGGACTTACTCTTGTGAAGGTCCCTCTCATCCATCACCACCCGTCGGGGCCCGTCGTTGGTCGGTGCACCATCAGCCGTGGAAAATCCGAGACTGGTGGTGGGCCTCGACTGCGATTGGTAGTTAGAGCCCTGGTTCTGGTTATACAGGTGCTGGTCGTCTTCGTTGGCTAAATCGATGTTCAATACGAGAAAATTGTGGAATTGGCTCAAACGCACCGAGTGCGTCACTGAGGCTAGCTGAGCGTCTCGGACGTGTATTTCCAGATTGACCGAGCGAGGCAGAGCCATGAGGGCGTGATCGAGAAACAGCTGGATTGTCGGGAGGGGACGGCTCGTAGTCGACCATTGGTTCATCGTCTGCAGGAGAGCACGTTACAACAAAGAACAAAGGTGGAAAACTTTCGCGACGTACCGAGATCAGTGTCCTCTCCTGCGGAATCCGATGGTTTTATCGTCTCAACCCTACCAAAGGACACGGATGTAGAGCGAGAGGCACCGAGGCGCTGCACTCCGCGCTGTGTCTGGCTTTGCGAGCGCTGCGCGCTTGCCTGCTGTGGCCGTCCTGAGGCGGCGGAATACGCGTCTACTCGCGAACGAACAGGCATGACTAGACGCGACGGACCCTGCGGTTTCATGCTGGGTGGCCCTGGTGTGGACGACGCTGCCGCGTAAGGGAACTCGTCCTGGTGTTCTGTGGGAAGAGGGAACGACAGCGGACGCCCATTGGTTGTACCGCCGAGGTTCTCTTTCTCCTCTTGCTGGTGCTCGTCTATGGCGGGGATGCGAGTGGCACCAGCGCCCAGCAGACGCGGGTCCTGGACATTGTCTCTGTCCTCCGCGGTGGCGCGGCGGAGAGGTCGCATGGCGCGGAGGGACGACGCGTGGCCCGGGGTCGTTGTGAGGGGCACAGACGCGACGCGCTGGAAGGAGCGCGGCTGGGAAACCGACACCGACTGGGCCTGTGTCGGTTGTGGCTGGGCGACGACATTTGGGACGCTGTAGCTTTCACTTCTTGAAAGACTGGAGCGCCTCGCGTGGGCGGGCAAAGAGAGGGCTGGTAGGGGGGAGGGTGGCTTGAGGAGGTCTGCTTGGTGGGCGAGAAAGGACCTGTCCTCTGGGGTCGCTGGGCTCGACGACTCGCGGTTGCTCTTTGAGGGCCCCTTTGATGTGCGGACGATGTTCCCGTTGTCGAAGATGTAGTCGAACGATAGGTCCTCGATGAGCTCGGAATCGTCTGAGGCGGGGGAGGTGGATTTGGGAGGCGGGGAGGGAGCAGGAGGAGGTGCAGGAGGAGGAGAGGGAGAAATTGCAGGGTCCATGATTCGAAAACAAGATAGCAGCGATAGCAAACGACAGCAAGGGACACAGAGCGAAGGTTGACTACGATCCAACACGAGGCGTCAAACGCGGTCACGGGACCATGTTGGCCAAAAAAGCGCACTGCCACTGATGCGGTTGTCGCCCCCCCTTGTTCTAGTTCCAATGCTATCTCGAATGTATATGGATTTCTTTGCTAGCTCACTCCGTACAAAACGGCGCGCTATTGCCTCCGTCATCACCAAAATCTTTAGGATGTAAGTATTTAGGTGCATTAGAGCACAGATCTGGAAGCCTTGGCCCAGGAAACTCGCAAGAAGACAAGTTGGCTGTTTGGCGGATATTCTCTGGACTATAAACTTGCCAAAGCTTGCTTCCAGTTCAAACGTGCCACAATTTTTGTGGAGGTTTTCAGGAGGCGTTTGTTTAAAATTGTTTTACTGAGGTGCGGAAGAACATCTTGAAACGAGGCTTCGCTAGACCACCTGCTAATATCATAATTTTAAGCTAGCCCCCGGGCTTGGGACGAAATTCCGAGAAAGAGAAAAGCTGAAACTGACCCGGAGAGCAAACCGTTTTCGCAGCCTCAGAAAGCACGAAGAAATAAATCTGTCTGGAAAATCGGTTGGCCAAGTCTGGCAGTAGGAATGTTCGGTGACCAACTCGGAGGAGAGCCGCCTCCGAGTCGGGGTCGGGGTCGGGGGGTCGGCCTTGGGGTATTTTGATGGCCGGAGATTCATTTGATGGCCGACAATCACATTCTCAAACGGTTCATAGCCGGACCGATGTGTTTCGCTCTGTCCCCCGCCTTTGCCTCCAACAGCTCTACGAGACTCTACAGACAACGATGCCTATCGCAACCCCGCTGACGAAACTCCTCAATATTCGCATGTATGTTTCTTCGTTCACAAACGAATTTGACCTTGCTGATCCAAACATAGGCCCATAGTGCAAGGTGTGCAGAGTGGTAACGCGAAAGTTTGGATCCTAACCAGCTTGGCGAAGGGGGCATGCAATGGGTTGGCGTCCCCAAGCTCGCAGCAGCCGTGTCGAATGCCGGAGGATTGGGTGCGTGGCTGCCTGCCTCGAGGAACGGGACATCCATTAACTCACTCTTCCAGGAGTGCTTACCGCACTGACCCAGCCTAGCCCAGACGCTCTCAGGACCGCCATCCGGCAAACCCGGGAGATGACCTCCAAGCCGTTCGGCGTCAACATCACCCTGCTGCCTTCGATCCAGCCTCCGGACTACGCGGGATACGCGCGCGCCGCCGTAGAGGAGGGCGTGACGATTTTCGAGACCGCTGGACACAGTCGTACGCTCACCTTCTCGTGTGCCGAGAATCCCCAGTTGATATTTCGCAGCGGGGGACTTGATCAAGTATTTCAAGGCCAATAACTGCATTGTTATACACAAGTGCACGACAATCCGGCATGCCAAGGTCATTTATACGACGTCGGCGCTCTGATTCCTCGATACTCACGACTCTCAGAGCGCAGCCAAGCATGGCGTAGACGTGCTGAGCATAGACGGGTTTGAATGTGAGTCGCTTTCACCGCTCCTTTCGTAATTCTAATCTCCTCTTAGGTGCTGGACATCCTGGGGAAGAGGATATCGGCGGGCTCGTATTGGTGCGCCTACTCCGTGGCGCTAAGCCTCTTACCCCTGAAATTTTCTGCAGCTCGCGCGCGCAGCCAAGGAGCTCAAAATTCCCTACATCGCTTCAGGGGGGATTGCCGACGCTCGGGGCTACGCTGCAGCATTAGCGTTGGGCGCCGCGGTATGCCCGTTTCCCTCGAGTCTCAGTCTCAATTGATCTTTATTTTCAGGGTATTAACATGGGTAAGAGACTACGGGACTCGCCTCATCCCTTGCGCGTCGCTGACCTATCATTTTAGGAACGCGGTTCATGTGCACCATTGAGAGGTACGGCTTCCGTGTCTCGCTCCCGTTGCATTAAAATGAACATTGCGTTGACTTCGAATTCAACAGCCCAATCCACCAAAACATCAAGGAAAAGATCGTCGCGTCCTCGGAACAAGACACCGTGCACATCTTCCGCACGCTACACAACACCGCGCGTGTGTTCAAGAACAAGGTCTCGCTCGAAGTCGTTGCTATCGAGCGGCGGCCCGGCGGCGCCAAGTTCGAGGACATCCGCGAGCTCGTGAGCGGCCAGCGCGGGCGCGTCGTGTACGAATCAGGCGACCCGGACTACGGCATCTGGAGCGCGGGGGTGTGTGCCCTTCCCTTCTTTCCCCCGTGTTCCCAACTTGACGGCGTTTACACACAGATCTCGGTGGGGCTGATCAACGACATCCCGACGTGCGAGGAGCTTTTGAGGACGCTGGAGAAGGGCGTCGAGGATATTATCGCGGACATGAATCTCGTCGTGGTCAAGTCCAAGTTGTAGACATATACTTATTACTCTTGATAATTACAACAGGACGGAGATCAGATTACCACTTGTATGGGTTCCCGGTGAGTGGAGGATGAAGGCAGAGGGTGGGATTCGGGAAGCATGAAGAAAGTATGGACGCAATTTGTCCGCCTCAAGTTGAAGTGGACTGTCAGCTTCGCAACACAAAACTCAAACGCTACTCTCCCATGCACCATCCATATGAAAAAAAGTACTTGTAAAAAGTCGACTACGGCCACCGCAACGCACACCAAGTACACATTTCCTTCAAAACAGCCCCACGCTCCTCCAATACCTCATCCACTCTTTGACATCCTTCTCCGCGAGCGGAAAGTCTAGAGAGCGTAAGGTTTGAGATGCACTGAGGGCGTTTGTCATGTCCAGCTTGGGGAATCCAAACGCGTCCTTCTCCTCATTTATGTGCTGATTTACAGATCGGAAGAAAAACAAGAGGTTTGCTGCGCGGAAAGACTTTGAACTTTCTTGCGTTTGTGTGGCATTCTCGAGTCGAGACAGCCAGTCCGCGTAGGGCACAAGCGGAACGCCGAGCTCGGTAGCGATGACATCTCCAATGGTGGACCAAGCAGTGGAGCGGGGATTAATGAGGTGTAGAATTCTTGCCGACGGGGCAGCTTCCAGGAAATCGATAATTGCAGCAGCGGCGACGTGAACCGGAAGCCAGGAAACGTCCTATTAAAAACGTTCAGTATTGGGGGATCCAGAGGTCTGAACGGCGTACCCTACTGTCAGCGGGGATGCATCCGATGACTCGAGCACTTTGAACGAGGGCCGGAACCCATTCGTGGGCATTCCAGGCGCCGTTTATTCCCCCACAGAGCTGGCCAACCCGCACAACTAACGGCTTCGATGGCGTCGACTGTGCCGCTTCGGCGAGAATCTGCTCCGCGACCCACTTTGACTCGGGGTACCCCCGTTCAGCAGCTGTCCCAGAATCGACGGAGGTCTCCACCAAAGGTTCTTTGCGGTCGATATCTGAAATCAGTTAGCGTTCATTCTATTGCAATCACACTAGGAGCGTACTACGGAAGACGCCGACAGAGCTTGTAAAAAGTAGCCTTGGAGGCTCAAGGAAAGGCGAGGCCAAGGAAAAGTCAACGATTTTTCGCAGTCCCTTGATATTGGGCTCAAATGAAGGGAGTCCAAGAGTAAAGTCAACTGGCCAAGCTATAACACGTGCTTAGGGACTGTCTTGAGGGTAAAAGATAGAGTTTACCGGTATGGATGATGTGGGTAACGCTTTGTTGCATCTGTAAAGCCCATGTCAGATTCAAATAGAATACATGGAAGAGCTGACATACCTGCTGATAAACGCGGGCGGTGAGATCAAAGTCGAGTTTGGCAATGTCCCCTTCAAGAAGCGAAAGCTTGGGCGAATTCAAGATTTCCGCGGGTAGACCACGGTCCAGGAGAGCAAGGGCTTGTCTCTCGCGCAGGGATTCCTGCGGAGAGGAGCGATTGAGAGCGTAAACTCGGACTACATTACTATCGGCGAGGAGACGCGACAATAAATAGCACCCGAGTTCTCCTGTTGTCCCGGTAACTAGAACGACTTTTTCCGAGGGTAGAGGGAAGTCGCGCTGTCCTCTGTGACTCGGAAATCCCTGAATATATTTTGTGACCATCTCATGCATCGCGTTGGATTTAGAAGCCATGGATGTTTCCTCATCGGGTGCGCTCCCAATGTCAGCGTTTTGTTTCAAACATTCATGAAGGTCTTGAAGAGTGAGGTCTGCCAGAAGCTGCAGTTGTGTAATCGACAGCACTGGTTTCAATGCGGAAGAAAGGCGGCTGGCTGATAATGAGTCCAGACCATAAGAGGTAAGAGGGATGGTTGGATCAAGCTCCGCTTTATCCAGATGTAACTCCCTCAAAACAGTCTCTTCAAGTATATCCGATGCGTCAGAGATTGAGGAGTTCGAGGTCGCGGTCATGGTGAAACGTTCGTACATGGGAGAAGGACCCAGATGACCCTGGACTCCGTCCCAATCAAAGTCGGGAACATATGTTCGGAATGAGCCTGCTCGTAGTTTTTTCAATCCATCTTCGATGCAAATGCAAAGGTCTGATGGCACAATCAGACAAACGGGATGCTAGAGCAAGGATGAACACGAACCGCGGCAGCTCATTGCATATTTCGCCCACGGAGAACGCGTTTGAGAGATGTATCTACTTAGCGCAAAGGTCGAATCGGTTATGGCCGGGGCAACAAGAGTGAAAGCATTTTGATATCTCCCAGTAAGCCATTCAAGGGCGGTATTAGCACTACATAGATGTTAGGAACAGCGGGGTAGATATAGCGGAGCAACGCACGCTGAATAGTTTGTCTGACCTGCTGAGCCAAATGATACGACTGAGCCGGTGGATATGAAAAAGTCCAAGTTTCCAATCGGTATGGCCTTTTCGATGACCTCAAAAGCATCGATCTTAGAGGCTATGGGACCCAGGTATTCTTGAGTACGATTGGAATCGAAAGACATCAAAAGCCCATCAACGAGCATTGCAGACAGAAAGACGCAGCCCGCAAGAGGTTGTCGGAGTGAGTTCACGATCCCGCTGACCTGTTCAGGGGATGTAGAATCGCACGCCTCCAGCCGCAACTCAACATCGGGCAGTCGTTCCAAGTAGCCTAAAGCTTGCTTTAAAGACTGTTTGGCAGAGTCATTCAGAGAACGTGCGCCGGAGCGAGATGTGAGGATTATTCGACGGGCACCTTTCTGAAGATATGTGAGATCAGTTCTCAATACGCAGAGGTAACGAAAGCACACACCTCGTACATCCAGATTGCCAAATGAATTCCAAACGAGCCGATGCCCCCGAGGATAAGATAAAATTTGTCTGAGTCGAATAAGACGGGGATCGACATGGTGAGGGTGGGAGGAAGTAGTTGATAGGGCTCCCTTCCGGCCACAATCGTGGACGGATCGGGATTCGCACCGAAGACAACTGGCAGATATTTCTGGAGTATATCGCCTGCCAACCAGCGGTCTTTATGAAGACTTGGGGAAACACCCGACAGAAGGTCATCCCAGACGAAAAGAAATGCGCCAGCCTTGAGACGACTCTTCAGCACCTGTATCTTTGCGCGATCCGTAGCCCCCTGTGCGATCACAATATCGCTGGCACATGAATCAGATTCAGGGAAGGACCCCACTTTCAAAACGCTCGGATCGAGACCGAAGACGGGCCAGAGGTGCTCAATGACATCACTCCAAGGTTGGTGTTGAGGGACAAGGACACGCTGCCCACGAAGTCGTTCTGGGCTAGTTAGATGTCCGCCGAGGGCGAGAGCCAAGATGAGAAGAGGTACAGCCAATGCCGACACCATATGAACATCAACATCATCGGGAACTGCCGCGATTTGGCCTTGAAAAAATGTCGTGTAGTTCGAGAGCATAGAGTCTGATGACACGCCAACAACTCTTGCCCCGGCGGCCCAGGACGAGGAACGAGTAGAACGGACCACGCCGACCACGCCTGACATTGTGCCAGAAGTAGAAACACTTAAGATTTGGACGGCCACTTCACCGTCCCGAAGGATGTCGGGGACGGATTGAACCAACAAGGAGGGAGATTGGAGCTTCCAGCATTTGGTCATATCTAGGGTCGATTTTTCATCGACCGAAGGCTGGAGAACTATCCGAGGAACGAGGAGATTTCCCTCGACATCCACAGCTAATTCATGCTCCAAATACGGAAATCCTGTTAGGTAATGCATCGCGGCAGTTCGCCTGCTGGCTTCCCAAGATGAAACGAAGAGGACGAGTCGAATGTCTGTGTTTGTGGCCTCCCTACGTAAAGAGCGCGTAAATCCGCGAGCGGCTGCCCCATCGAGGGTCTCGTCCGTCGCATCGATCCAAAGTGTCTGTCTGTCCGGCGACATCTCGAGGTCGGAAAAGAGGTTTTGGAGACTCAGTACTTGATGAATAGCGGGAAATGAGGTGAGTACATGGAGGTTCGATGCAGACGTGCCCGCGGAATGACACGGACGGATGTTGAGAATGTCTTTCTGCACTCCAAGCGACAAGAAAAGCTGGCGTTCATCATCATCGATGTGAATAGTGAAATGATTGAACCCATTTTCACGCAAGGCCTGTCGCCACGTCGCCTTGTCGTACCGGCGGCGTTCCATCCCGCCCTTCGGCAGGAATGAGCTAGGTATCGACGGCCCTCCACTGACTTCAGATATAAAGAGGAATCCGCCCGGAACCAGGAGGTCATGCAGATTTTTCAATGAGGTAGTCAGGTCCTGCACAAAACCGAGGGCATGAGCGCCGACGATAATGTCGTACCTCCACGCGGAGAGTCCCTGACTATCAAGAGGCTGGCCGAGGTCGACGGCGGTGGACGGCAATCCGAAGCAGATCTCTGGGGGAGGGGCGAGCGAGCTGCTGGTAACGCACGTAGTGGATGGATAACCCTGCGACAGCGTGGCAAGCATGCGGGATAACGATCCTGAGACTTGAATAATGTGACTAAATGAGGCTACGATTATCTGAGCTGCCACACACCATTCCCTATCTCTAGTATTGAGACGACCGATTTACCCTGCTTGACGAGATGGTCGAGGGCATGACAGACTTGCGTGAAACATGCCTCCACAGGATAAGGGAGGGCATCTAATATTTGCACAGAAGAAGGCTAAAGAATTGACATGAGACCCAGCCGCAACTATGAAATAATATTGTACCTTTGCGGGTTGGAGTTTGGTTGAGCATTCGGGTGCGAGTTTGACAAGGTCATCAAGGAGCACATAATCAGGGCTCGGGGGTAGCTGGATCGGCGAAACATAGTACGAAGAGCTCATGGGCTGGTACTCCGTATCGTAATGCCTGAGGCTCCCATGGTCGTGGGACACACCGTGTTTTGCAACCCGTGTGCCGAGTAAACTGCATATCTTGCTGCCTGTCGCATCAGCAACTACGATGTCGAATACAAGGTAGTCTGGGGATAAATTCAGCACGGCAGTCTGTGACAGGATTGGCGTACTTGCCTGGATGCCACTCGCGGAATGTAGAGTACGAGAACAGGGTGTTGGGGAGTTTTCCGTCCGCATGAAGAATCACCTCTTGTATTCCCGAAGGGAGGAAGTAGGTGTTCTGATTGACATCGCCGGTGAATTTGGGGTGCACCAGAGCATGAAGACACGAGTCGAGCACAGCAGGGTTTACGATGTAGGGCGAATCGCTGTGAATAATAAGCGTGAGAATCCGCACGTCAACTTCGGCTATGATGACTCAGCACGGCACGAACGTCAAAGCATTGGTCGCCGCGGCGTCAATCTCAATCTTGACCATCCCTTCATTGTTGCCGGTCCAAATTTCCGAGATGTGACGAAAAGCTGGACCATATTCCGCAAAATAAGCAATCGAGTCATAGAACCCTGATGAAAGGCGGCAAAAGTTGGCGGATTTCTCGTTCTAGAGCGCGAATGTCTAACCTTTAACGGGCATAGGAAGGCATCGCTCTTGAATTTCGGGAATACTGAGCACGGCTGTATCCGCAGGTTGGTCCTCGCAGGTCATAAATCCGCAAGCATGGAGTCGGCGCTGTATGTATGAACTTGAGATGAAAGTACATTCCGTTGCAAATTTGCTCACCGAAGCATTAGGCTGCTCAGAAGGCCAAGACCTAACTTCCCAGTGATGAAGATCGCTTGACGTTTCGACACGAAGGACTTTGTCTTTCAGCAGGGGAAGCATTGCTATGAATTCAACGTTCCACATTCGGCGGGCACCGAGCTCGAAAACCTGAACATAATATGTGAGCAAAAAAAATGGGATTGCGACCTGTAGAATATACCATTTCCAGATATCCGGTTGCTGGTAAGATGGGCTCCCCTTGGATCACATGTTGTGCCATGTCGGGGTGCGTTAAGATGTTCATACCCATGCCTTCATAGTTCAGGGGGCCACGGCGACTACGCGAAAGAACAGCATGAGCTGAGGAAGGCTGATAAGGGACATGTTTTCGGTTAAATGGGTACGGGGGAATTTTCTTCGTGGACTTAAGGCTCGTAGGTCCATTTAGAGCCCGAAAGTCCAGCCCATTATAACCCAACGACATGATTTTGCCCAAGGCGCGAAGAAAATCCACGACTTCAGCAAAAGGTTTGGGGTTTTTACTGCGAGTCAAAGGAGCAACGACGAGATCGGGCTTGACACCAACACTTGCAATGTAAGACGCCAGGACTGGATGCGGGCTAATTTCGACGAACATCGCGTTCGGATAATCCCGGAATACCGTTGATACTGTCTTCGCAAAGTACACGGGCCCTCTCGCATTGGACCACATGTAATCGGCTGTGAAGGGTTCAACCCACCGATAACCTGTTTGCGTGGAGTATGTCGTTCGTGAGGCCACATGTTCCCCGGCGTAACGAGCATAGATTTCAGACATTCGCGCCTGATAATCTTCGCGACAATTTTCCATAAAACTTGAATGAGCTGCAACGTGAGTCTGAATTTTGCGGGCAAAGATGCCTTGGTTCTGAGCACATTCAACGGCTCGGTCGATAGCAATCTCCGAGCCTGTGAGAGCCATTGCCTCTGCACCGTTGTAGCAGCCGATTTCTAGAACATCTGTGTCTTGCGGCCCCACAACCTGTTGGATGATATCTGCAGCTCGCTCTGCGGAACAGGCGACTGCCGCCATGGCACCTCCCAATGCTTCAACAGAGCTCATTGCCAATCCGCGAGCAAGGGCAATTTCCACGGCCATCTCTTGCGGAACCGCGCCAGAAGCATAAAGCATCGCCGTCTCCCCCGCAGAATGGGCGAGCACAATATCCGGGGACACGCCATGGTCGATGAATAGGTCGTACAAGGCCATTTGAAGGACTATGAGAGCTGGCAGGGTGATGGCAATGGGCCAGATGGCTGGCAATGTCTGGTTGGGTGGAACATCGTCAAAGAGCCCAAAATCATTTATGAGGGATTTGCCCGTGCACGACCGATAAACTGCATCCATTCGAAGAACACTGGCTCTGAAAATGGTGAAATTCTTAAAAAGTTGTCGACCCACTGCGAGGATATCAATATATGCAAGTGATTTTGGTCCCAAACATACTATTCAAGTGCTGTGGCCCTTGCCCAGAAAACACAAAGACAATGGGCGCCTTGAGCTTTGGAGAAAGAACGGGAGGAGGAAATTCGATGACTTCCTGTCCCGGGACCCAAGTAGCAAAGGTCCGCCAGGTCAGTTGCCTCGAGCGCCGGCCGTGGATAGTTGAAAGAGTGGAAAGATCGTCGGGGTCGGAGGTCGCCAGGGATGCGGCTACTGCCGTTGCAGTCTGGGGAGAAAGACCGCCGGGAACTAGTAACACTGGTCTGGCCTGCGGAGTCGCTGAGGAATATTCGTGTTGGGGCGGAGCTTCGAGAACAACATGCCCGTTAGAACCACCGATTCCGGAGCTGCTCATCGCGATCAAAGACCTTCCGGAGCGCCGCCCAAGTTTCGTGGTTTCTATCGGAACTCGAAGGTTATATTCCTTCCACCGTATTGCGGGATTGGGGGTGGAGAAGTTGACATTGGCCGGAATAAGTCCCGTTTCGAATATTGAACAGACTTTGGATAGGGACGCGAGAAATGCGGTGATTTCCAAATGGCTTGAGAACACCGTCCGAGTCAGTGCACATTGGGATGTCGAAAAGAAATGGGATGCTGACCCTATGTTTCCTTTAACGCTGCCGAGGAGTAGTTCATCGCTCCGTCTGAAAGCTGATCCGACCCAGTTCGTCTCTGTGGGGTCGCCAGCTGCATTTGGACGTGAGTGATGGGAGAGATTAGATTACGGTCAAAATTTTAATTACCGGCCGTGCCAGTTGCATGCGCTTCAATGAAGTCAATGTCGGACGGCAAACAGTCTGTTTGACTGAACGCCTTTTCCATTGCGTTTCGCTGAGCAGTGGCAACAGGAGCATAAGCAGGTGCAGCCGATCCAGTGGAATTTATTGCGGTCCCGAGGATCTTGAGGTGAATCGAACATAAGAAAAGTTGAGATGTGTAGATAGAAAGAGCACATACAGAGGCATATATATGGTCTCCATCGCGGACAGCGTCGGCTAATAATTTGAGAACAACAACGACAACACCCTCTCCGCGAGAAAAACTAGAATTTGCCTTAAGAAGACGGAAGTTGGAAAAGATTAAACAGAGACTTGCCCGTCGGCAGCAGCATCGAATGGTTTACACTTGCCATCAGGTGCTAAGACAGAACTCTGAGAGTATTGCACGAAATCTAAAAACCTGCGAAGATAAGTCAGAGGTCCTTCCGTTCCTGAATATGCAACTAACCTATGATTCAATTGACTCCCGCCCACAAGGGCAGCCTTGCACTCTCCCGCCCGAATCGCTTGAGTAGCAAGATGGAGGGCGGACAAAGACGAGCTGCAAGCCGTGTCAATGGGCACCGACGGCCCGGTCAAGTCCAAATGATACGAAACTTTGTTCGTAATCATACAAGGGATACCGGAAAGTAACCCGCGGGCTTCGAAAACATCCTAGAATTTTTATGAGAAGAAAAATTTATACGGTAACCTAAACCTACTTGTCCGGACATGCCCAAGATGTCAAAAGCGGTACCTGACATATATACTCCTACATCTTGACCGCGAGAATCAATCCCTGAATCCAAAAGTGCCAAAAACGAGTGCTCGATAAGCTTGCGGGTGCTAAGTGCCATAGCATACGCGTCTTTGGCCGTTATTCCAAACTCTGAATGATCAAACTCGGATACATTCTTGAGGAAGCAGCCTTTTCGCGGGAGTACTTGGCCGAGATTGGGACCTTGCCATCTATTTAAATTTAAAGCTAAGTCGCCCAGTGAATGTCGAAAGTAGCTCTTTACCCATCAATGTTGAATCTATTAGCTGGAACCTCTTCATAAGCCTCGCCCTTGTTGAGCAGGAATTTGAAGAAAGCGTCGTGGTCAAGATTGAAGTCGACTGAAGTGCCACTAGGGAGTTCGGCAGAGATCCCGATCTGTCATCAATGGAAATGAGATTTAATTGATAAGATTAGGAAGCAACTGCGCACAATAGCCACAGCTGGGAGAGACATAATCAACGCAAATCCCACCTTGACCTCCGGGACGGGGAGCGGTATTTGACCATTCTAACCAACCGGGCGGCGCTCCGGGCGTTGCTTCTTCGACGACTCTCGTGGTGTCTATCTGTCTGTCTGTCATTCGAGAAAGACGTTATCAAACCAGATCCGAAGCTGTACCAGCTCGCAAGCCCGATACTTGGCCTTCTTCATGTTGCGGCAGGATCGCATGTGTGGAAACTTGAAATATATACGGACCGTCCCGAATGACCACGGGGGATGTCTAAAAATGCTTGATTCGACCAAAAAAAGAAAATGGCATTGTGGCGAGCCTCGAGTTTAAGAAAACGTTGTTCAACATCTTCTTCTTTCCGCGTCTTGCGGCTGAAATTGTTCCCGAGCTGATAACGAGCTGATGTACACAACCCGGCATTTGGCGTTTGTGGGTCAAGAGGAGTGCATACGTCTCCAAAGCGTCGTCACAACTGGCTCCGAAATTCCTGCTCGAATGCCGCCCTACGTTGTCCCTTCCTTCTTGGAGGGTGTCGGGTGTCGGATTTCGCAAGGGTCACATTGACACAGTTTCGGCACTGGCAAGCGGGCGAGTAACTGAGGGTTTCCACGATTTGCTCGTGAGTGATGCTCTGATTAAATCCTGCACATTGCTCGTATCCAGTTTTTTTATTTGACGGAGCTCCGGCTAACGCAAGAGTTACAGGATACCTGGAAAGATCGCTTTCCTTCCACGGGGGTATTTGTCACCAAACTCCCGCTTGTACGCCACATGCTTCTTCAACGCCCATGGGACCATGAACTGGGCGCTCGCTGCCACAAATAAGGCCGCTGAACGTTCGTACGATGGGTCAATAATCATGAATGAGTAAGGGACGATCACACACCTGAAAGACTGCCGCTCATGGCGGCGACGACGCTCCAGCCGAGCATCTCAAAAAAATAATTGGGGAACGCGAGGTTGAAGGGCCAGGAGAAGCCGTATCCCATCGGGACGGCGCGAGTTGTAGTGCCCGGCGGCCGGAGTGCGCGAGTGGTGAGATGCGTGTGGAGGTTCGAGAGTTCAGCAAACTAGAGATAAGTTAGACGGCCATTCGCGTAGCGTGTATGATTTTGAAACAAAAATAGCCCACTTACCCCCCAAATGACCCATGCAACACGGAGAAACGACCCATCGCGATAAGTCCCGATGACAGCGGGCGCAGAGAAGGCTGGGCGGTAGAGATCACATGCGAGAAAGACGCCCGAGATAATGTAGTAGTGCGCGGAGCTGGAACGGAGGTCAATTCCACCAGGAAGCGATATGGACGAAGGAGCACGAGAGAAATGAAGTGGAAGGGGATATACACACTTCTTGAATATATTCTTCAAGGGCATTGTTGCATGTGAGAATCTATGGACGCTGCAAAGAGAGATTGATTAGAATTCCAAACGTGGTACTGAAGGGACAAGAGAAGAGCTTACAACATTGTCTCAAGCTCCCTTTTGGCAAAATGCATCAACACCATCGCGTAGACGGACCTAGACATCATAATTAATGCGGACCAGAAGCCATGAAACGGCGCGTACTTTTGCAAAGCGCTGTGTTGCACGTCCACACCATAGACGAAACGCGGGAAGTGATATATGAGCGGATGTATGATCAACGGCCCAGCCTGTAAGACATGAGGAAGATTAAAAAAACTGGCAGGATGAGAACCACATACGTATTCGACTAGAAACACCGTCCGCCATGCAACCTGGGGTCCAAGATCCCCCACAATCAGTTCTGCATCCCCAGTAGCGGTAAATGGGATGATAGAATCGTCAGAGAGAGCCTTTGAGATGCCGGGGAGCGAAAGCTTTTGACGGCTAATGTAAAACTTAGATGGTACAGTTTCAATATCACAGGTGGTCTATGTTGACAGTGTACGGACTGAAGGATAAGCTTTGTGGATCGCAAATTTGACATCTCGAGCAGTCGGAGGCGGAGAGGGAGGAAATGTGAGGGTTAGAGGAAGTGAAAGCGCGCGCAAAAAGGAGGTTTGTTTGCTTGAAGCAGTGACTTTGACAACGGAAGAGGGGACTGCCATGTCCGGAATTAGGACACCTTGGCAAACGGTCTTCAATGCTTCAGTTTAAACAGGCGAGCATTTGGAGTCGGCGTTTGGCGGCGTCGGCTTGGGCGTTGGCGTCAGCAAGGGCGTCAGCGAAGCAGCTGCTCGGATGTTTTCGGACCGGACATCGCCTCATCAGGCCATCGGCAATCAATAAAGCCGAACCCACCCATCAGATTCTATCAGAATTCTATGAGGCGCCGCTCAGTATTCTAGTTGAGAACGGCTCCATTCAAAACGTCGTGGCTCGCCGACAAGAGCCACATGCAACCTCATGCGTCCCGCTTTAAATTCGAGGCCAGTTCGGCTTCGCCCACGTCCGACGTGTTCTTCTAGCCTCTCGCCACATTAAATTCAATCTGCCATGGGGCTCCATGGTGTAAGAAAGGCTTGCTCTATCACGGTTAAATGGTATCAACATGAGCTCGCCACAAGCCCACACAATCTTGATCATTGCCGTATCTAAATCTTGCTTTCCGGTTACACTGGCCTGGCAGAATCTCAGTTGTGGCCAAAATCAGGACAAGCGGCTCATGGTCGACGTCAGCAGGCGGGCATCGACGACATTTTTGGATACCGTGCAAAAATCACCCGCGGCAAATTCCGCCGATTCTTTGACTGGAATTACAACTCAGATACAACTGCACCCTTTTACAGGACTCAAATACTCCCGCATGCAAACTGATCGCATTGATATGATGTCAAGCAGACTGATGCGATTCGAAGCGATAGTTCGAGCATCGGTGTGCATTGCGACTTCAATTTTTTTGGGCTGTTTAACTTGCTGTTTGATGAGGGACTTGAATTAAAACAAGGACTGCCGTACAGCCTCTGGCGTTGTTTGATTCGTGAAACATAGGCTCCATTACCTGGGAGTCGGGTCACTCGGGTACGAAAGTAACATCGCGTCAATTAAATGGGGTTAGTTCATCAGTTCGTTTGCGTAGGTACGCGAGTTGTCATTTTTGCGAGGGACTTGGGCTTTCAGGCTGGCTGCACAGAAATTCCTGGTTCCACAATCTCCACGACTCTCATCAACATTGAACCTTTTGTTTATTTTTAGGGTGCAGCCGACATTCCGGATCTTGATTGAACAAGTTCTTTGGAGTTTGGGCGGCGGCGCTGGGTACTTGTACACCAAAAAAAAAAAGATGGTGGCGTTCCGTGTGCGATCTTACCGGGGAAGGACAGTAAAAACAGTTGGAATGATAGTGTATTCGAATCCTCGAAGCGATGCCCGGATGAGCCCGGTTGAGTCAATTGAACTAAGTATACCAAGGCAATGATCATGACTGGACGTGGGTATTCCAGGAAACTGTAAAATCACAGCGGGAGGGGACCACAAATCGCACGTCTCCCACATAAGAGTAAACAGAATGTTGGTTCGAGTCAATAATGTATGTACGGTATAAACACCTCCGGCTACACCTCATCCTGTCCCTTATCCCCGCGTGAATGTACAGGATCGTATCCGTCTCCTTCCGTCATCTGGTCGACTTGAATGTGCACATGCATGGGTTTAAACCTATCGGTCGCTGCGTTCCGCGGCAAAGGCATTCGTGGAAGCCCTCGCGACCCGATCGTACTGCTCTGCCTGGTGCTGTCGTGGCCTATGACAAGATTCTTCTGAGCGGCGATCCCAATGCGGAGGATGACCATGTAGAATGCGATGGAGATAATTGGGGTGATCATGTCGACGACGACAAATTGGCCGTTAGACTTTAGCGCAAAGCATGTGAGGGCGGCAATGAGGGTAAGGGAGTACAGAGCTCCTGCGTCGACTACGATCAGCAGAACGGGAAGCGTTAGGCCTCTGCCAACGCGGTTACGGTTTGCACTGCGATCCACAGACCACAATCGATACGCGAGCAGGGCTAATTAATGATTCATGGTCAGAGCAAGTATCGACATAGAAGCAAGGCATACCGGTCGCAGTTAGGTTGCACGACAAAGTGATTGAGTAAAACCCTGTGATCCAATCGGCCGTTTGTTGGGCAAATATATTTCCCGCGTTGGACGTTGCGTTTGCAAAGGCGAGGCAGGCTCCTACGACGGTCGCTATTTTGTTTAAAAAAAAATTCAGATGCAAACTGAGGGATAAAAGAAGCCTCTGCTGACTTGCAAGACCAGCGTAGACTACCAGGGGAAATAAAATAACCCAGAATGAGCGCCAAACCATGTAACATCGATAAATCTAAACAGCATGCATTAATGGCAGCAAAGATGTAGGTAAGATAGAGCAAACGGCGTACCACCACTCCGTCGCCGATCAAAGTCTGTATACCGTAAAGAACATTTTTGAAGACGAAGGACGGGTCGCTGATGTTCCCAAACCAAGCGGCCGGTCCACCCGGAAAATCATCGCGATGAACAATAAGACCAGTGTAGACCCGTCTAATATCAACTATAACTCGCTAAAATAAAGACTCCGTTATTAAACAGAAGAGCGAAGAAAGCGCTAGCTTACAATACTGCTCACAGTAAAAAGTGAGCAGGCAATTAGAACCATGGTGCGATTGACTTCGGCGTATTTGCGACCACGAAGCAGGACCCATAGGGTCCCGATGAACATCAATACTGAGAACCCTGAAATGACGCGTTATAAGACAATGCAACCAGAGCCCGTTGATTATTTACCATATAGAATTGCCTCCAGGGAAGTGGATATGACTGCCGACTTGTCAAGTGGAAGAAACTGGACCATTAAGGCTTTGCCGGATGCTGCGCCAGCGACTGGTTTAAATGCAAATCCTAGA
Organism: Mycena latifolia; assembly: GCA_029289555.1. Classification (NCBI taxonomy): domain Eukaryota; kingdom Fungi; phylum Basidiomycota; class Agaricomycetes; order Agaricales; family Mycenaceae; genus Mycena; species Mycena latifolia. The sequence continues at coordinate 397,865 of JARJLE010000050.1, forward strand.
GTGGTGGCGGTTGCTGACTGGAAACACGAATGTCGCGCCTCCAAGTCTCGCAACCTAACCTTGTTTGACACAACCGGTGTTATCACGGTGATGAGTTCCGTGATGGTTTCATTACTTCGGTTGCTTTTCTACATAGAGTAGGTTCAGATGATCAAACCTCAGCTAGAAAGAAGAAAAAAAAGAAGAACGGCATCCTAAAAAAAGTTGCTTCAGCGGATTGATACAATTCATGATGTCTCCGCATGCTATGATATGTTGTCGTAGTCCCGGGATGTCCGGGAGGTAGAACGGGAATATTCGAAGGCTTATTTTGGCACCCCCATGAGTACCGAACACCCCATGACGAGTTGCGCCGTGCACTTGCCGATCAAGTAGCTGGAAAGGAATCATGGTTCTACGCCGCCTTTAAAGACCGGTCGTGGGCGCGCCTCTGATCAATTCATTCCAGTTCAAACAATAATGGGTATCGACTTCACTGTGTTCAAGGGGTCCGTCAACGGGATCGTTGAAGCGACGAGCCATCGAGAGCTCCCGACCGGTAACCAGGTCCTCGTGAAGATCACCCATTCTGGCATTTGCGGCACAGATGAGCACTTCAAGCAAGCCGATATGGCGCTAGGCCACGAGGGCGTCGGCATAGTCGAGCAGATCGGGGAGGCCGTCAAGGGATTTAAGGTTGGGGACGTCGTCGGGTGGGGGTATGTGCATAAAACGTGCGGCGCATGCAGCCTTTGCCTCTCTGGTGAGGTTTTGCGGACGAAGCTCAGATCTATACACTGACTGCGATGATCGCCAGGCCATGACAATTATTGCGCGGCGGCAGATCTGTAAGCTATTCACCTTTTGAGCGTCGCATGGTGCTGATTGTGGGGGAAACAGATATGGGACCAGTGATTTCGACCAGGGCTCATTTGGCACCCACGCAATCTGGGATGCGTCGTGGGTGTTCAAGATTCCGGATGGCCTCTCACCCGAAGACGCGGCACCGCTCATGTGCGGCGGAGCTGCTGTGTGGGGGGTGATTGACACCTACAACATCCGCCCCACCGATAGGGTCGGCGTCGTGGGTGTCGGGGGACTCGGCCATCTCGCGATCCAGTTTCTTGCCAAAATGGGTGTACGTGTCGCTGTATTCTCGAGCACGGAGGAGAAACGCGCATTGGCGGTCAGCCTTGGAGCAGCGGAATTCTATGTAACTAAAGGCGCCACGGCACTTGAGATCGGTGCGCCCCTCGACCACCTACTTGTGACCACGAGCTTCCTGCCCGACTGGATGCCGTACGTTGCTGTTGCTGCCCTGCATCTAGAGTCATGCGTTCAACTGTTCCCCTAGGTTCATAAACATCCTGAAGTCTACAGGGCGGATTTATGCCTTGACCATCAGCGGGTCTGACCTTGTCATTCCAATGATGCCGGTCGTAATGAGAGGCCTGACGATTCAGGGCTCTGGGGTTACGTCACGCGGGAGGCAGATCGAAATGCTGGAATTTGCGGCTTCGCACAAGATCAAGTCGATTATCGAGCGTTTCCCGATGACGAAGGAAGGTATTGAGGAGGGGATGGCGAAGTTGCGCGAGGGCCGAATCAGGTACAAGGCGGTCCTCGTAGCGTAGCTTGAAGTAGTGGGTAAGTCTTGGACCAAAAAAGTTCTTCCCTGTCTTGTACTTCATTCTTTCTCTGTGTACATGGTCCAGAGTCTCACAAATCTGTTGCATACATGGAAATAATTGATAAAGGAATAATAGAAGGACACACCTCAGGCTTAGGCAGGGCTGCCGTTTGCAGGAACGAATATGAGCGACACTCCTCTCAGTCGATTAAATTACCTGTTGACTGCGGGCTGCAGCTACTAAAGGACCATTTTAATTGCATGGATGTGTGTGCCATGCAAAGTCCGCTCGTCGGCATCGCGGGAGGTGTACCTACACACACCCGACCCTAGTTCTCCTGTTCCAGTGGCCGCACATCCAGACCGTTACTGGAGAGAGATCATGGCATAAAGATGGCGTTGGTTTGTGTTTGTTTCAAGGGCCTTTGCCGCATCCTTTGGCAATCCTTTGGCCATCAGCTCCGGACCCCTCCAGGCCTCCCGAGGGCGACCCAGGCCTGGACCCGGTCTTGCAAATAATCACAAAGAGAAAAAAAGTTATTGGCGTTGAAAATTGGTGCAACAGCAGTACAAGAAGTGCGAAATAAGCGTGCGATGGAACTAACGAAGGGAGAACGAGCCAGTATTACGAAGCGCATGCAGGCGAGGGACGCACAGAGACGGTTTAGCAATATGTGAAGGGTCAGAAGGGAACTATAAGGATTGAATCAAGAAGTTTATAGCGCAGACCAACTCACAGGATGGTGCCAGGTAAAAGTACGTATCTGCGCACATATGAACAAGTCGAATGCAAAGGAAAAGGCAAAGGCACGCACACTTGAGTGGAAAGGAAGATGCTACACTGACGCGAAATGAAGAGTAGGATGGCAATGAGCGCGGGAAGGGAGAGCTGCTGGCATTGACAATCACGGAATGAAGGGGAGGAGAAGAGGGAACATTGAAGGGTCGAAGGGATAGACGAGGAATACGGGATGACTGAACAAATGGAACGCACCGGGAGCGCTCTCCATCCTGACGTTACCGACGGTGCTCGTAGAAGGCCCGCTTCCCCGACAGAGAGGTAGAATGAGGACAGTAGAACGTCGAGATACGAGGAAGGCTGGGGAGGGTACTGTAGAGTCGGCACTGGAGTGCATGGTGGGTCAGGGCCGCGCGGCCGAACTCGAATGGGAAGCCCCAGACTTCTTGAGAGTGCCGTGCGAGGCGGGGCAAGGGATGGGAAATCTTCGCGAGGAGGTTTTGGAAGCTGCGAGATGGCGCGCTTGATGCGCCGTATCAAAGTCACGAGACCTTGCCAGCCTTGGACACTTTTGGTGACGCCGTGCGCTCACCAAAGGATCACTCGCAGTCCGTCCTCTCCTTCCTTTCCCTCGCGTCCTCCCTCCGCCCATGTTTTCTATCTACGCATGACTCTCCACAAAAACGGCTCGTGGTCTTTACCAAACTTTCCTGCCTTCCCATTTCTCAAGTGTGCGAGTCATGGTCCCCGATGGAGTCGCTTATTAAGAGTAGTCGCCTTCGCCTACTTGACCGAACCTTGGCCTGGGCCAAACCTGTCCCAAGAAGTGGTAATCCATCTCTTAGCGAGAAGTCTCCGACCGAATCTCTCTGTGTGCCCTGTGGCTTCACTTTCGGATTGTAAGTCGGCTAATTCGGATTCCTCATCTCCTTCAACATCGTGGACTACCTACACCTTAAATGGGTAGCGATCCACTCAAGATCCACTCACATCCACCCGTGAGTCCGAGTTAACCCGTCGTGAGTTGACCAAGCCGGCGTACTAATCGTGCACGTGCCCGCCTTACAATCGCGCCTCGTCTCGTCATGAAGGCTCATGAAGGTTCCATGAGCTGACTACCCGATGCCTATTTAATGGCTGCGCTCTTGATGTCTGCTCCCTACTTACAACATCCTCAAAGTTTTCTCCCTTCACCCAATACATCAGTCTCGATCTCACCCTTGTCCAAAATGTCGGCACCTGTAGAAATTCAGTCGATTAACCAGTGGAACGAGGTTGTCCAGTCCGCGACCGACGCAGGCAAGACAATCGTCGTAGACTTCCATGCCGAATGGTGTGGCCCGTGTAAGGTGCGCTGCCCCGCCCTCTTCACTCCAAACTTTTTTAAATTCAAATGCAACCAAGGCTATCGCACCAAGATACAATTTACTGGCGTCCCAGACGCCCCAAGTGCAATTTCTGCGGGTCGACGTAGACCAGCAGACTGAAATCGCACGGACATTGTGCGTTTCTTTCCACTTCCACGGCAGACAACATCTAACGACCTCTTCCAGCCAAGTATCCGCCATGCCCACTTTCTTCGCGATCAAATCAAAAAGTGTCGTCGGAATGGTGCGTTCCCGTGATGTTATAATGCCCTTGTATCTGACGAATACCACGAATGTAGCTCCGGGGTGCAGATCCGCAGGGGCTCGCCCGCCTCGTTCGGCAATTCGCAGGACCAAATCCGCCTGTTGCTCCTTCTGCCGTCGCCGCCGAGGAAAAAGTAGAATCTTATGAGGATGCGAGCGCTGTTCAATCATCGCGCCTATAGTTGCCTCTGATGATGCGCGCGCCCCCTTCCCGTAGTTATTTATCCCACTGTATATATGCACTGTAATACCAACAAGCTGAACCGTTGAACCACTTTGCCCGGATGCATCGCCCACTCGGCCCACGATGTTTAGTCGAGGCATACAATATGTTGGCCGGCAGACCGTAATAGCCATCGCATCCAGCTCGACGAGGTGTTGATGACAGGGGGTCGGCTGACAAAGTGCCATTGAGCGAGTACTTTGGCCATACCAGTGGCGCGAGGCGTTGGTGTTCTCAATTAGGAAAGTCCACTGAACAGATGGCATTCGGCTCGCCACAGCACAAATTACAAAATAAATTATACAACAATACTCTTGCACAATTGTCGCGATTATAAAGGTATTACCGCAGAGAATATCTAATCAATGAGACCGTATCTGTTCAATATACGAGGACGCGCGCTCCAAATAAGTGTAGATGGTGTGTATGGCGGTGTGCACGCCGTCCTCCTACATTAAAGATGAGCAAAGCGAGACGAAGTGATAACGAAGTCCTTACAGCACGGATCTTCTCCCCCACAGCTGCAGCTTTCTCCTTCATGACACTTCAAGGTGGATCAGGACATGAAGACAGTTGAAGACAGCAACCACATACCGACTGGTTGTGGCCTTGATGAGGGCTTCAGAGAATTCGTTGGTATGCAAACTGTGGACTCTCAGTCCGGCCTAGAGGGCTGTGTATCAGTATAAAATGGCATCACTTCACATCGCCAGCTTACTCCGAGTTTCTGTACACGGCTACAGGGGTGGAATGTCAGCAATTTCACTCAAAACATGCAGATTTGGACAAACCTCGCCCAGAAGTACTGGTCGGCAAAAAAAGCCTCCAAAAACGAGTTAGAGACGAGTTAGAAACGAGTAAAAACGAGTTGGAAACCAGTGAGAAATGTGGCTTTCCATCGGAAACTCACCTTGATCAGCGTGGGAATTCCCGCGCGTAAGCTGGCCCCCGTCGTGCCTGCGCCGCCATGGTGCACACAGGCATCGATCTAGACCCCATTAGTCTCGTGTTGAACGCGCCAGAAAAGGACAGGGCTTACAAGCGGGAACAACCAGTCGTGTGGAACCTTGTCGAGAGAATAACATTCGGGCGGGATCACGACTTCGGGGTCCTTGTCGTTGCCTTTGCTCATGCGTGCCGACCAGCCTTTCGAAATAATAGCCCTCACGTCACCTGCCGTCCGTTAGCTGCAGGTACCGCGTCATGAGCAAATGGCTCACTCTTCAGAACAGCCTTGACAATGCGGGCCGTCGTTTTGTTGGGATGTGGGACTGTTATCGACCCGAAACCAATATACACGATGGGCTTTCCATCCTTCCGAGCTTTCGCCATCCACTCGAGGAGATCTGGTGGAGGAGTCCAGTTGGCACCATCGGGATTGTCGAGGAACCAACTAATCCGGAATTGAATCAAAGATGTCTTGACAGGAGACTTCACAACTCACTATCCGGACACGGTTGTAGCATCACCCCAGTCGAGAGGCTTGGGCACAACGGCCTGCGAAAAGTTGTATATGAATGGGATCTTCGACTGGGCGAGATGGCCCATGTCAGTGTTGCCAATTTTGAGGGTATGCCGCCTCCACCGATTAATTTGGCCAGAGGTTGCGGCCCACATGACGTTGCTGGGAACACACTCGGCATAAAGATCGGATATTAGAGTAAACGAGTTACCTGAACAACACATAACTAGTGGAGAGTCAAACTCAAATTATAGGAGATAACAAATCAAGGCTTACGAGGCGCTGTTGAAGGTCGGAGCCTCGACGGGTGGACTGAGGAATGCGTGGGGGAATTCTGATGTCCTAGGAAAGCGTGAGCCATAGCGAGACATAGGACAATGCACCTCACTTCGTCCAAGGCATCGTAAATGTGCGGAAGTAGGGGATATCTGCCACGAATCAGAAGGCATACTTAAGAAAGCTACAATTCTAAAACATACTGAGCGCTTCTGCGATGTGCACCCCACTCATTGCGGAGGGTGACTCCAGGAGGACGTCTGCGCCTTGACACGACTCCCAAGAGTCAAGGAGTACTACGAAAAATGTAAGGATACAATACAACGAGGCGACCAGTTGAAGCCATACGTTGGTCAAGCCACGGCCGGAACTACACCAAGATCAGCAGAAGAAGCAGAAACCTGGAATATACGCTTACATTTTGTATACTTTCCTTGAAGAACTCCGGCGAGAACATCTATCTCGACCTTAGACCGAATTGAATGTATTTCGACGCGAAGATCTACCTTATTTTCGACACTTTCGGGCACGCGTTAATTTGAGAATAGCACAAGAATGCACGCCGTACCTCAGTTTCATTAACGCCCCTGGGTCGCCGCCGGCTTGCTTGTGCTTGATCCCAAAGCTCTCGATCCAAGGTTTATATTCCTCGTGCGTCACAATTGTTACGGTGTGGCCTTCTTTCATCAGCCCAAGTCCAAGTGCAATGTACGGCTGTACATCGCCACGCGACCCTATGGTCAGACACACAAAGTGCTTCGGGGTACGCCTGACAAGAACCTCGCGCGGGAGATTGATTGCTTTGGGTAACTTGGCCGCCAATCGTGGAGTCGCCCCGTTTGCAATCGCGGCAGCAAGAGTGCGCTCAAGCGGCGCAAAGATACCTGTCGTGGACCTTTTGAGTGGCGAGACCGAACTGGTGGGGGTGCTGAATCCAGACGAGGCACTGGGCGTATGGGGTTCGTTAATGGCAGTGTTGACACGTGTTATTGCCTCGGTGCGCAGCTGGTCCGTCTTGAATTGGAACCGCAAGTCGGAATGGCCTTCGATTTCAAGAGCCAGGCCGAAAGCGCAATTACGGATCATGCTGAACGGCTTGGCCTTGCGTAAAGTGGAAATGGGGAGACGATATCGAAGATCGGTATGCGTGAAGAATTTGCTCCAGAAGCAGATGTAGTTGGTAGAAACCACAAAATACCCGGCGGAGGCGATGGTTCTATGTACGCTTGCCTTAGCCACTAAAAATATTCAGCATATTTAAAGGGGATTTCAAAAACTAGAAAACGAACTCCAGAGGGTCGGCTCGCCACCCAACGCCAACGCATCCCGTACTGCTTTCTCCTTGAGATTTTTCGTCTCGACGTCGGATTGAGCGTCTGTAAATGAGAGGGGTCCCAAATCCACGAACACCGGCATCTCGTCAAGCTGGAAGGGGCGGGTGGACCGCGTTTGTTTGTAACGAGCTAGGATGGCGGGGAGAGCCTTCCATTCCGGGAGGGAGTAAATGGTTCCCAACCGGACGATACGTGGGGAGTCGCTGTCGTGACCATTAATATCAATGGAGGCCAGGCTGGGCAAGGCCGGATCGAGAAATTCGACGGAACCAATGCGCGCAAGAGGGAGGCTGAACCGTACACCAACGTCTCTCTCAGTATCCGACCCATCGAGGACTTCACGTCTGCGATGGCGATAGAGAAATACGGCACCTATGGGAGCATTGATGAAAATACAGTCAGAAAAGGTAGGCGGGCAACCGACCTGTAATCTCTTTCCTCCAGTCTATAGCTGCCTCCTCTGTGTCGAATTCTGCAATTCCACTGTTGCTTTGGCTCGTGTCTGGCTTTTCGAAGATGATACGGAGGTATCTAGGACGTTTCGGGTCTACAGGTGCAATTTTCTGAATACCCGACACTAGAAAGGGCTATGAGATAAGCAGCAACATTGGAAAATTACACGCACGCAAAATGGTGCGAATGGGGCGTATCCTATCCTCGTCACTACTAGAAGCATATGTGCAGAGCATGTCGTGGGACAGTTCCAACCACAGACGGCGCTTGGAGCGCCAGCCTTTGCGATGGATGACTACGGAACCCGCCTTGATTACTTTGAGTTCGGGACCAGCGAAGAGACTGGCGTGGAATGCGATGCGATGAGTAGTCAGATGTATGACTCCGATTATTGCGATATCCTTGATAATTCCGCCGTCGGTCTCGAGCAAGAGCTTCTCCTCCTCCTCATCCGGAGCCAGAGGACCAAACTCATTAATAAGGAGGCGAATGACTGGTGAGTTGGTAAACACGCGAAAAAGGCAGCACAAGTCCAGGGGAACGTACTCTCGTCGGGGTCTAGTTTCCAGGGGTCGGAATCGAGTGTGCCGGAGCGGTGCAATACGGGGGCAGGGATGTCGCATACGGTAGACTCGTCTGAGCCATCGAGTCTCTCATCTGGTTCTTCGGAATATGATTCTGGCTCCTCAGCGATGCTGCTTGTGGGAGAGGGAGTCCAGGAAGGAGCCGAGCCAGTTGCGCCAAGCTTGGCGGCGCGAGATGCGATGGCTTGCTCGCTGGGCGTTAGGCCATTGAGTAGGGTATCGAAGGTGTTCCCGCTACGGTTTTCTTGGTTTTCGATACAACCGCTGGTGGCAAGAACCTGTTCAAACGCGACTGCCTCGGTATAGAAATGATCAAAAGAGGTAACCGGGGTCAAGTCATCGTCGGTGCTGAACGAGTCACCGCTGCCGAGGGTGTCTGTGCGGGAGGCAGATTCCAGTGAGTCCGCCGGGGTGGCCATTATCGATGAAACTAATCTAGTGGCTCGCGTTCAATATATACGGTGATCAAGTCTTTACCAATTTGACATGACAATTAGCGCCGCCACAGGCTCCGGCGTCGGCCGCGAAACACACTGCCCGAAACCGCATATTTCCTTCCATCTCATGTGTACAATCAAGTAATGCATTCCTACCCTCAGTATACTATGCCTGCGCCGCCTGTTTCGCCAGCGCCCGTCGACCCCTCACACCGGCCCGCAGCCTCTCCAGTGTTGGAACCGTCGTTTCCCATGAAATACACGCGTCGGTCACCGATTGCCCGTACCGCATACTGGCGAGTCCAGTAGTCGGGATATCTTGTCGGCCCTCGACCAAGTTGGATTCTATCATGACACCCATGATCAGGGTAGACGTGTCCTCGGACTCGAGCTGTCGCGCCTGCAGAGTGTTAGGTTAGGGGTGTTAGGTTGAGCGTGATTGGCGTACAATGTCTTCGGCGACCTCCTTTTGTTTTTCATGTTGCTTGGAGCTGTTTCCGTGGCTGCAGTCGATCTGGCGAATCGACCGTCAGCGATGAACGGATACCAACACGGCACATACCATGATTTTCTGCACTACTCCGGCCTTTTTAAGTTTTGCACCAGCATCACGGACAAAGTCAGCGGAGTAATTGGGCCCTGTAACGCCTCCTCGCAGGATGATGTGGACATCCGGGTTGCCCTATTCCCGGTCAGCGCACAACATGACACGACGGGAAGAATGTTGACCTCTGTTTCGACGATGGAGCTTAGGCCCTCCTTGCCCACACTCAGAAACACATGCCCGGTTCTTGCAGCCCGACACGCATCAATCGCAATTCCGACACTACCATCGGTCGAATTTTTAAAACCCGTCGGCATGGACAGTGCCGACGTTAGCTCACGGTGCACTTGCGACTCGGTCGTACGTGCACCAATGGCGCCCCAAGACACTAGATCGGCCGTGTACTGCGGCGTGATGGTATCAAGGAACTCGCATCCCGCAGGGAGCCCAAGTTTTGCAATATCCAGCAACAAAGTACGTGCAATACGTAGACCTTTGTTGATTTGAAAGCTCCCGTTCAGGTCAGGATCGTTAATGAGGCCCTAAAAAAAAGCGAACATGTCAAGAGCTCCTTTCATAATGCTCGTGGCAAGTCTACTAACCTTCCACCCAACTGTTGTTCGAGGTTTTTCAAAATAAACGCGCATGACGATGAGGAGATCATCCTTCGCCGTGTCGGCGTATTGTTTTAAAAGTTTAGCGTAGTCGAGGGCGGCGGCGGCATTGTGGACCGAGCAAGGTCTGCAAGACACACCAATTAACGAAAAACTCGTGCGTGGAGCAGCGGGAGCGTTCACCCAACAACGACAAGGAGCCGATCATCGTCGCCCTTTAGGATATTTTCCACTTCCAGCCGACCTTGAAGCACTGTGTGGGCGGCGAGCAGCGTCCTGGAACGACAGATGAGTCAAGACACGTGCATTCGCTAGCAAGGTTTGCAGCGTACAGCGGCAAGTCCTCTTGGAGAATTTGTGGAGGTATAAGTGGTCGCGTAGATTTGACGCGGCTATTCTCGAGCCGGGACAGGGCGTCCTTGAAAGACATAGCCATGCTGAGGTCGGGTGCTGGAAACAGCGAGGTGGGATTAAACTCAAGCGTCTGGATGTCCTACGTACACGGGTTTTTAGACATGGTTGCAACTAGCACGTTTGACGTAAATCAGAATGCGGAATGGCCGGACCAGAACGAAGGAGATCTAATTCACAGAAGCGGAGCGGCGGAGACAGTGACCGAACTCGAGGCAGAAAATGGCAGATTGAAAGATGACTCCAAAAATGGAGTAGATCAAATGGATTGCATGACTAAGCAACACAACGCACTTTTTCTTTCCAACCGCAAGCCATGGATTTCTCAGGTCTCTCGAGTGCAGAGCAGGCTCATGTCAACAAGCTTGTTGAGAGGCGCCAGGTACTCGCACACGTTGAACGCCACACACTTATTCACTCCTCCAGTTCCAAGGCTTCCTCACCATGTACGGCAAACTCGTCGAGAAATGCTTCAATACATGCTGCAACGACTTTACCAGCAAGACGCTGTCCTCAAAGGAGGTATCGCACGTCCACGCTTTTTCTCTCCTGGTGTTGTAACCTCTTGCAGGAACAATGCGTCAGCAACTGCGCCGAGAAATTCATGAAACACTCCGAACGCGTTAGCGCGCGATTCGCCGAGATGAACGCTGGTCCGTGGATATCGTGTTGCTCCTACTCATACTAATCCTAATTTGTAGAAGTAATGAACGGGCAGAAAAATGTATCCGGATGAAGCGAACGTCATATGTATCTGACGTAGCTTCGTTCGTTTCGGCGCTCCATGCCATTTGCCTCGCTACAGCCTGTAGATCAGGTTCGCCCTTCAGGCCTCCGGCCACGAGGCGAACCGGGCCTACGCTTCCCTCCGATAATCGATTTACGGAGAACAATTGATGACACTGCAGTCAATGGATGCACCTCTATCTTCAGTTGACTGATTGTCGTTCCGTTTTTCTATTATCCAGCTTCCCGACCTTGCGGAGAGAAGTTTGGTAGGGAACGTTTGTTGGTTGTTCATCATTCATGAGAGAAGAACACATCCAGCTCCGTCACACATTCAAAAGCTATTCTGGCAAACAAATACACCATCTTTGCAACTTTGTGCGGAAAGAAAAAGAGCGTCGGGCAGATACCGGGGAGGGCGACGAGATCACTTTAATATTCGTTCCCGAAGCGGAGGACAAGTCCAAAGAAGGGATTTCCGTGGGCGTGAATCACAGCTAACCGTCGTGCGAGTATGAAAAGTGGAACGACAAGGAAAGAATATTAATTCAACCGAAACGCTGCGTACTACTCGCGTGCTACCTGCTCAAGGCGCAAAAATCACGCCGGGAGCGTCTTATTAAACCAGTCGACAGCCTGTTGAAAGGCCTTCTCAAACCCTTCCTTCACGTCTGGATATGCAAAATTAGGGCGGGCGGCGAAGCCATGCGCTAGCGAGATTGTTTGTTTAATCGCGTCTTTCTAGCCAAAGCGCCAAAAACTTACCAGTACCTAAGACATTTGTGTTAGCCCCAGCTCGCACATCGGAAGGGAAGCAAAGAAATACGCACCCTTGAACACCTGGATCTCGAACTCAACAAAAGTGTCTTTGCCTCTGCGTTCCTCGTAGAGGGCTTCGATCTCGGTCAGCCTCGCTGGTTTGATCGCCATGTCGTCTGAGACGGTCGTTGGAAGGAGACTAGAAAGTGGAGATTAAATCTCGCACCTTCAGCACAGGACCATGCCGTCGGGGCCTACAAACGAGGATTAGGATTTAACGCCGTCTTTAGTACAATGAATGACCTTGATGGCTTTGATATGAGCGTCACTCGGAGGGGAAGGATGTGCGAGAACAATGCTGTTGAAGAGGTCCGTCGACGCGCCGAGCCGCGTGGCAATTCCGCCCCCGAAGCAATATCCAATGGCACCGAGTCGTTCGTACTTCTTGGCCTCTTGAAGCTTTTTGACAAACTGGCCAGCAAGGTCACCACACCGGTCAAGCAAAAGCGTGCATCTTACCGAAATAGTCCGGGCTTCAACTACGGACGGACGGTTTCTGAACATTGAAGGGATGCTTGGCAGAGCCGTCCAAATCAATTTTAGTATGTCGAAGAACGACATTTTGACACCAGCTCTGTCGGGCAGCGACTTCATCTGAGCTTCCGTAACAGGGGGATGGCCTGCAAAACATAAGTGACACATAGGCACCTGGAGATCCTGTACGCACCTGCGAAAAGATCAGGGACCCAGACATCACATTGAAGGTGCATGGCAAAGTTATCCGCGAGAATTTTAGAGTTCTTGAGAGGAAGGCCAAATATATCCGTCAAGAGTATGATGGCTCTTTTGGACGTGCCGCCGGTAGCAAAGTATGCGCTTTCGAATTCAGATGCTATGGTGCCGGTTGGTTCTCCCTCAAGCACAGCACCTGAGAGTGTCGCCAAGTTAGTCGGGTGTCCAATAAGTTCACACCGACGCGTTTACCTTTGAAACAGTCGGGGCAGCTCATGTTAGGGAGGTATATTCCGGCGCGGTCCCGTTGATGTTGGTTGACGAAGACGAACCGATTTATGAGCCATCGCGGGTGAAGCAGGACGGAAGGTAACCGGTGCTCGGGAAGACACGTAAGGTCATGTTCATTACGTCTACTACTTGATTTGGGACTCGGAGGGACATCCGTTGATGCCGTCCTCCGACGCGCTGCTCCTAGTATTACTATGCACTCCGATCACCCGACGCTGGTTGTAGCAAACGTCCGACTTGCCCATGCCTCTGCAGATTTGTGCTGGAGTGAATGCTCTGGCCCGCGCGTAACTAGCATATGTCTCTCAAGCGAAGCCAGCCATGTGGATCAATCACTCCGACCTCCAATAATCGACGCCAAAGACAGTCTCATGTTGCCTTCGTGCGTGCTCCTCTCGCTACAGGGGCGATAAATCCACAGCTCGGAGGCAGATTATGCCACTCTCACATTCATCTCGACAAATGTTTTATTCTCGACCGATGCGAACTAGTAACTGGGTGTGTACAAACTCCCCGTGGATGAATCCATGTCGAAGAGTCGTAGGATTTTGCGGAAGCAATGAGAGTCACGAATCAAGGTCGGCCAGAATTCTTCGTAGGGTTTCTGTTGCCGCCTGACTTTGAGAACACAGCAAAAGCCTCATTCAACCCAGACGACCTTTATCACCGAGGCTACAAGCTAATTCGCGACAGTCTGGAGTCTGGAGTCACAACCATGCGCGCACACGCTTCCTCTCTCCTGGTATTGTAGCCTCCTGCAGGAACAATGCGTGAGCAACTGCGCCGAGAAATTCATGAAACACTCCGAACGCGTCAGCGCCCGATTCGCATGAATCCTGGTCCATGGACTTCGTGTTGCTCCCACTTATACTAATCCAAATTTGTAGAAGTAATGAATGGGCAGAAAAATGTATCCGGATGAAGCGATCGTCATATGTATCTGACGCAGTTTCGCTTCGTTTCGGCGCTCATGCCATTTGCCTCGCTATGGTGGTTCGCCCTTCAGGCCTCCGGCCACGAGGCGAACCGGGCCTACGCTTCCCTCCGATAATCGATTTACGGAGAACAATTGATGACATTGCAGTCAATGGATGCACCTCTCTATCTTCAGTTGACTGATGGTCGTCCGTTTATCTATTAGCCAGCTTCCCAACCTTGCGGAGAGAAGTTTGGTAGGGAACGTTTGTTGGTTGTTCATCACTTCATATATTTCATGAGAGAAGAGCACATCCAGCTCCGTCACACATTGCTCAAAGGCCAAAAGCTATTCTGGCTGGGATTACACGCAAATACACCATCTTTGTGCAGAAAGAAAAAGAGTGTCGGACAGATACCTCAGAGCCGGGGAGGGTGATGAGATCACTTTAATATTCGTTCCCGCGGACACGTCCAAAGAAGGGATCTCCGTGGGCGCGAATCACAGCTACCGAACCGTCGTGCGAGTATGATAAGTGGAACGGACAAGAGGAGGGAATATTAATTCAACCGAAACGCTACGTACTACCCAAGTACTACCTGCTCAAGGCGCAAAAATCACACCGGGAGCGTCTTATTAAACCAGTCGACAGCCTGTTGAAAGGCCTTCTCATACCCTTCCTTCACGTCTGGATATGCAAAATTAGGGCGGGCGGCGAAGCCATGCGCTAGCGGGATTGTATGTTTAATCGCGTCCTTGTCCTGGCGAAAGAGGCAAAAACTTACCAGTACCTGACATTTGTGTTAGCCCATCTCGCGCATCGGGAAATGAAGCAAAGAAACATGCACCCTTGAACACCTGGATCTCGAACTCAACGAAAGTGTCTTTGCCTCTGCGTTCCTCGTAGAGGGCTTCGATCTCGGTCAGCCTCGCTGGTTTGATCACCATGTCGTCTAGGACGGTCGTTGGAAGGAGACTAGAAAGTGGAGAATAAATCTCGCACCTTCAGCACAGGACCATGCCGTCGGGGCCTACCAACAAGGATTAGGATTTAACACTGTCTTCAGTACAATGAATCACCTTGATGGCTTTGAGATGAGCGTCGTCAGTCGAAAAAGAAGGATGCGCCAGAACAATGCTGCTCAAGAGGTCCGTCGACGCGCCGAGCTGCGCGGCAATTCCGCCCCCGAAGCAATATCCAATGGCACCGAGTCGTTCGTACTTCTTGGCCTCCTGAAGCTTTTTGACAAACTGGCCAGCAAGGTAACCACACCGGTCAAGCAAAAGCGTGCATCTTACCGAAATAGTCCGGGCTTCAACTATGGACGGACGGTTTCTGAACATTGAAGGGATGCTTGGCAGAGCCGTCCAAATCAATTTTAGTATGTCGAAGAACGACATTTTGACACCAGCTCTGTCGGGCAGCGACTTCATCTGAGCTTCCGTAACAGGGGGATGGCCTGCAAAACATAAGTCACATAGGCACCTGGAGATCCTGTACGCACCTGCGAAAAGATCAGGGACCCAGACATCACATTGAAGGTGCGTGGCAAAGTTATCCGCGAGAATTTTAGAGTTCTTGAGAGGAAGGCCAATATATCCGTCAAGAGTATGATGGCTCTTTTGGACGTGCCGCCGGTAGCAAAGTATGCGCCTTCGAATTCAGATGCTATGGTGCCGGTAGGTTCTCCTTCAAGCACAGCACCTGCCAGTGAGTGTCGCTAAGTTAGTTGGGTGTCCAATGAGTTCACAACGCGTTTACCTTTGAAACAGTCGGGGCAGCTCATGTTAGGGAGGTATATTCCGGCGCGGGCCTGTTAATGGTGGTGGTTGACGAACACTATGTCGTCGAGCGATTTATGAGCCATCGCGGAAACAGGACGGAATGCCGTAAGCGTCGTAAGGTCATGTTTATTACATCACTTGCCTGATTTGGGAGCGATATCCGTTGACCTGCGCTGCTCCAATGCACTCCGATCACCCGACGCTGGTTGTAGCAAACGTCCGACTTGCCCACGCCTCTGCAGATTTGTACTGGATTGAATGCTCTGGCCCGCGTGTAACTAGCGTATGTCTCTCAAGCGAAGCCAGCCATGTGGATCAATCACTCCGACCTCCAATAATCGACGCCAAAGGCAGTCTCATGTTGCCTTCGTGCGTGCTCCTCTCGCTACAGGGGCGATAAATCCACAGCTCGGAGGCAGATTATGCCACTCTCACATTCATCTCGACAAATGTTTTATTCTCGACCGATGCGAACTAGTAACTGGGTGTGTACAAATTCCCCGTAGATGAATCCATGTTGAAGAGTCGCAGGGATTTTGCGGAAGCAATGAGAGTCACGAATCGAGGTCAGCCAGAATTCTTCATGGGGTTTCTGTTCCCGTCTGACTTTGAGAACAGCGAAAGCCTCTTTCAACCCAGACGACCTTTATCACCGTGGCTACAAGCTAATTCGCGACAGTGTGGAGTGTGGAGTCACATCCATGCGCGCACACGTTGGAATAGACACGACGGTGGAACTCTCATGCCTCGCGGTCGGTCTCAAGCTCAGCAAAGTTTTCAGCAGCATTTGTAATATTCAAATCGCCGGTAATCCTCAATCGTCTTCACCCGGCGCGAATATTCAAGTCTAATTGTGCAGCTTTCGCGCAAGAACCTCTCTTTGACGCACCGAAAGCTCCCGAGCCTAGCCGGAACTACAGTCTTCTGGTTCAGGCTGCTGAAACTCCAGGAATCGAAGTGGTAGGCTCGGCGCCTTACGTCGAGCCGACAGTGGATCAGGCCAAAGCCAACATTGCCCTCGTATTGAAACTCGCTCAGAAGCACAGCTGTCATGTGGATTTTCATCTCGACTACAACTTGGACCCCGAATCCGAGCCTCTTATCTACGAAGTGATATCAGAGGCAAAGAAGCTCTCCTGGTCTCGCGAGCGACCAATTACAATTGGACATGCCACGCGGATGCAGCTGTTTACAGCCACCGAGTGGGCCCATCTAGCCTCTGCTATCGGCGACCTCCCTATTATGTTTGTGGGACTCCCTCAAAGCGACATGTATATGCTGGGAAGGAAAGATACCGACACATCGCTGGGCCCTCCCCGGAGCACTCTTCGAATACCATACATTACCAATAAATACGGTCTCGAGGTGGCTATGTCCGTCAATAATGCGCAAAACGCATTTACTCCGCAGGGATCCGTCGATCCGCTTTCTCTGTGCACCCTTGGTGTCGCACTTTTTCAGTCAGCGACGATGAAGGACATCAGAACGCTCGTGGTGCGTGCTTTTGTGTGGTACAGCAAATCAGTGGCGCTCACGCGTCGACTAGCAATCGGTGACCTTGACTTCTAAACGCGCCATCGGACAAACGGACATCCCAAATGACCTACCCGTTTCGGTAAACGACCCCGCCGATTTTGTCATTTTGCACGGCACGCCAAATTTGCAATCTGCTGTTCTCAACCCCAGTTACGACCGCACAACGATTCGCAGTGGTGTCGTTGTCGCCCGGCGGCACACGTCGAAGTGGTTTGCAGACATGAACAGTGCTTAATTTGAAGTGTTGGCTCACACAAGGACATCCATTATATTTCAAAGGGTTCGTTCCGGGAAAGCAAAAAAAGGAGTGAAAAGAATGCGAAGTCCTTCGCAAATCGTGAAGTGTAAGTAATTATAGAGAACGAAGTAGATGGTCATCAAGTAGGTAGGTCATGAACAGCGTGAATGCATATGTGCGCAACTCTTTTTCAAGCTACGGGAGCGGCTGCGGTTGGCGCCTCCAGTGCTGGCGCGTCCACAACTGGCGTGTCCAAGACTGGTGCTGCGTCAGCTACCGGCTTCGGCTCTGAATTTGCTTTCCCCTCCGCCTCGAGTTTGTCAAGCCACTTGGTGACGAACTTGGAATGTGCGCCGTAATTAAGGGTCCCCTCCAGCGTTTCACTGAGAAAATTAACATCAATATCGATGATAACTTGACGGGAGTGGAGGAAGACGTACCGGATAGTGCCTTTAGCATCGATGATAAAAGTTACTCGCGCAACATCAGCCAGTCCGAACAAGCCTATGGTGCAAAAATGGCATAAGAATAAATGGAGGGGGCGATTTTTTTTTTTTCACCTTTCCCAACGTTATATGCCTTGGCCGCTTCGCCTTTGGAGTCGCTGAGGACTGGGTACTGTTTGATGTTTTAGTGCATGCATACAGTAAAGAAAGCGACACGCACTGTCAGTTTATTTTTCTCAACGAATGTCTTCTGCTTCTCGACAGAGTCAGGGCTGATACCGATCACTTCAACCTTCTCGGGCTTGAAGGTGTCCTTTTCTTTTTTTTTTTTCGCGTGTGAATTCCTCGAAGAGACGCGCTTGGGAAAGACGCACCGGCAATAGCATTTCGGAACTGGCAGGCTTCTTTGGTGCATCCGAACGAACCTAGAAAAGCGGTTATTACCATTTGTGACGACTCCCCAAAGGCAGAATAAACATACCAGATTTCGGGTAGAAGAACAGGGCAATGGGCAAGCCCTTTTCCCCCGGAGTAAGAGTGAAGCTTTCGCCGTCGTAGTTGGGCAGGGTAATGGTCGGAGCTTGTTTGCCTACAAGGGAGCGGTGAGACATGGTGGTTGAAGAGGATTCCGAAGGTCAGGGTCTGGGTATATAAGGAAAAGAAGCACGAAAGTCCTTCTTAGCGGCGGCTTCCGGAAGCACATAACTTATGACGGAATATCTTGGGAATATCGCCCTAACCGCGTGGCTCGATTGAAAAGAGGAAGGCCCGCGGCTATTGGCTGACTTGAGCGAGGCTAGAGCCTCGCTAGGGCTGGTCTCGCTCCAGCGAGTCCTTCATTCTGCTCCGACGAACTCGTCGATGATCATCAGTTGCGAATCGGGGCTTCCAAGGCCGTTGTCCATCGGTAATTAGTACATCCATGATCCCTCTACCGTGAGCACTCCGAGTCTAAGAATGGTTTTGAATGGCACGAGTCTCACGCTGAATAAGTAGGGGAGGGCGAAAATGACCGCGTGCCCAACCACCTCGGTCTTCTCACTCTCGTGAGCAGTAATATGACAACCTCAGCTGCATGGAGAAACACAGAACGGAGGCAAGGGGCTGATCCGTGACCTTTCCGTGACGCGGGGATGCACAGCCACTACGAAAATCTGGAGGAAAAAAAGGTGGAATATCCCGCACTGACAATCCTGCTCTCGCGATACACCCAACTTTCGGCCAACTTGGTTTCTTTGGCAGCAGATTCCAGTTTGAAGTCAACATCGCAAGAGTTGTGCAAGTCGGGGAGTCGTCATGTGACCGCGATTTTGCCAATCTTGGCCAAACACATAGTATTTTCCGTAGTAGAGGCCGCCATGGCAGAGCGCCCTGTAAAACGCCTGAAAACCGGAAAACCAGCTCGGAAATTCACAGCCTCGGATGAAATCCGTACCAGCCTTCGTTCTCCCGAACCAAGAGGACCTGGTTCAAGGTTCTCACTTGACCAATTTCACTCCCTCCCCGTCTTATATGTTGCTACAGCTCTTACCGAGCTGAGAAACCAATTCTCAGTATGGCCGAATAAGGCTCCATCTCACCCCAAGATGCGCGCCTACTTCTCGCACAAAAATGGCTGGATGCTAGTCCCGGAGCCCATGACCTTTTCACGTTATGGGAGAAATCTAATGCACGCCAGCCAGCAGTGATTGTCCTCATTTTATCCCTGCTGTCTTCTCTTCTTGTGCTATTATCCAGCCATTACACGTTTCATGCAGCTGGCCACCCGATACTACGAACACTCCTTACGCCGCCATGGATGAAAAAGCTGAACTCGTATCTCGGGGGGTCGCACACAGAGCTGTTGCTCGTCACATTAAAACTCTTCAATGCCATGTGCACATTTGGTGGGGGACGAGAGCGCAAGTCGGTGTTGGAGTCGTTCGCATGGGAGACGAAAGTGCGTCGCAATACATTCTCGTTTCTATATTCTGTGCTCATTCTGGTCAAGTCTCTACCGAAGCTTCTAAACATGCGCCGTAAATCTAAAGCGGATGATTCAGTCGATCCACTCGCGAAGCCTGGTCCGTTCTCTGCGATTCTCTCATGAACCGCACCTTACCTTGTGCAGATATACGGACGTTGTACATGTTCTTCTGCCTCTCCTTTTTAGAACAAGAAACCCCCACCCAATTGAAGACGGTGTTCCTCGAGCAGCACAGGGAGGCGTTTTTCTCCATATTCCGTGGATTGGCTCAAGATCCATTCGTCGTCATTCGAAAAGTCCTCGAAATATGTTGGACCGGAATTTGGTTGGACCCAAAGATCAAGCGAACACTCAAGATCGGACTATTCAGCGAGATAACCGTGGCGCAGGTAACCCTTAACCTTCTACCTCTCCGGGGCAACTAAAGTGACCCGCGCTTGTAAGCTTCTCAAAATTTACGACCGTGCCAATGCTGAAGACGATGACCCCGAGCATGTGCCTGCGGACTTAGTTCACCATTTCCTTCTCGCAATCTGCACCCGTCCAGGCATCGGTATCTGCTTCAAGGACCGGGGATGGTACCCGCGGAAGTTGAATCCGAGACTCTACCGGACGACGATGAAAACCGGTCTCGTGATAAAGGCGGCAAAATCTATAATAAAATCCTAGCCAACATCTTGAAGACTCTGAAGGTGAACGAAGACTCGCGTCAACAGGAACTTGCACTCAAAATCATGGGTGCATGCCCAGAACTTGTGGCGAGGTGCGCTGCTGCACCAGTCATTTTACTAGTCAAGCTTATCCCGCCTTCCAGTTTCTGGTCTGCAGCGGGTCTTACGCTAGAGCCCCGTTTGTCTTCCAAATGGATCGCCAACATATCTTTCTTCGGATCTGTTCTTTCCCTTCCAATCCCAATGGAATCATTCCTCCTCTCCGATAGTCGTATACTTTACCACCCTACCCCGCCGCCGCTCGCTGTGGTGGTTGAAAACATTCTTCCCTCCGTCAATACCAAAGTCCACCTCTCCAAGGGCCTGTTGCAGTCGAGTGGCCTAGTCCAGCATTGCACTGCACTCGCGCTTTGCAAGTGCCTAACTAAATATTCGCGCGTTTCGCAGGTGCTCCGATCCATAGAAATGGCATTGGAAGAAGATGAAGCAGATGGACAATGGGCGAAGATGCGAACATGAATTGGAACGGGAGATTCGCCATCGGGTTCCTGAGTTCCAGGTCATCGTAGCGTTCGCGTCGGCACAGAAAGACGGATTAGGCGGCGCAGGCAAGGCGGCGCCCCATCCTACCAAAATAGCGATGCTCGCAGAAAGCGCGCAGCGCTTACTGTGGATGTATCATTCCTGTCTGCCCCTTTTGGTTGCCGAAACCAGATTCGATGTCGGAAAGTTAGTTCAGAATTTTTCCGAACTGGGCGGAACTGTTCTTGAATCCAGCCACGAGCGAGATGCTCCTGCGAGGTTGAACACTGTACGGCAGCTTCATGTGCTCCGGTTACTGAACGAGAGCGACCAATTTGTTTGGAGCGCTAAAGCAGGTATATTTGCAGTGCGTAGTAGAGGTTAAATCTGACCGCGTCCTGTATCTAGCGTCCTCCCATAGAAGTCACCTACACGTCCTTCTTGGGGCTTTCTCTGCTTGTGAAACCCCGGCCCTCCGCACAACTTTGAAGCTCCTCCTCGTCCATCTTCTTTCAGACAGCATTGTATTCCAGCAAAATGAAGAGGAACCCTCTTTGTGGCTCTCAGCACTCCCGACCGCACGGCGCCCTTCAGACAACAACTATGAATCGCTAAAGGGCGTTTCTCTGGTGGACGAAGCAGCGGCGGTGATAAATTTCCTGGACGAGTGCATCCAGAAGTGCCTCAAGACTCCTTATCGGTACATCGAAGAGATGCAAACGCTCCATGGGCCAGAAATCCAGCAATCGTCTCGCGACGAACTGCCCAGCCCTCTTATCATGGTAGTCCTAGAACAGCTGGTGGCAAAGGTAGCCAGCAAACAGGCATCGCCTTCTGATGTCTTTGCGCTGGCGATGTTTCTACGCCGACTCGTGCTGCGACTAGCAGGCATGCAAGACGACCTCTTGTTTCTGCGTCAGATCGCAACGAAAATCCAGGAGATTCTTGGTCCAGATGCCGGGGTTAGCGATTATCCTGACATTTCCGATGCAATTCGCCGGGAGATGAAAATAATGCGGAGTTATTTGCCGCCCACGCATGCTCATCGAGGCATGGATTCGGAAGGCAGCACTCCATCTCAACTCGAAGAGTTTCTTCGTACGATTGGAGACCGACCTATACGTGCGTTCTCATTCCCCTGGACTCGATGCGGTACTTACAGGCTATTCAGCTGGCGACAAATCCGCCTGTATCGCCACCGCTTTTGAAGTTGTCGATGTAGTTCGATTAGTCGGTGCACCCTCCTCTAGAGATATTAGGACCTCCGCCGAGATTGTCGCTCGCTTTCATCCCCCTGCGTTGAAGGGTTTAGCAGAAAGTCTTGATCCAGACCAGAAACTCCTCTGGGATGGTCTAAATGTTGCCCAAGATTTTACCCATATCCAACATCAGTCAGTGACAGCATCATTCGAGGCCGCTGACGCTAACACGATGTGTATAGCCTGAGTTTCGATTGCCTATTCGTCAACTCTACCTTAGCGGATATCAACGACGAGGCGCGACACGAGATTCTGACCGAGGCCGCTTTGACCAACGTGCCCACCCTCCCACGGATGAAGAGAGTCGTCTGCCTCATTAATCACAGTTTATCCGCCTCCACGAGTATTCCAGAATTAACGAGGGGACTTATCCTATTGTTGGCCTCAATCTGCAGACGAGCTGCCCCCCGTTTATCGTCGGCCGATTACACGGATTTGAAGCAGCACATTTTTACACGTTCTGCCTTCATGGTCGACTTATGTAAGAGCGCCGATCTTACTGATGCTATCATCGAAGGTTTTTTTTCTAGAGCTTTTCATTACACCTTTTTTCTGATCAGATATTGTAGGCCTCCACCGCCTCGTCGATCTAGCCCTTGACCCGACAAACGATGCAGACAGGGAAATAGTCTTGGGCGTCACCAATCACTGGTTGAGCGTATTGATGAATGGCGGCCTCGGTGCTGAGGTTCCGGTATTTATTTACACTTGTTTCTTTTTCACGGTGTAGCTCACTGACTTCTTCAAGCATGGAGCTATATCCCCGTGGATTCGATATATGGCGCCAGACGACTTGTTTGGGCTTTTGCAGCTTTTCGGTGAAGATCAAGGCGACTCCAATCTACTGGAAATTGTTATTGCTGCCTTAGAAACCGCGGTCATGGCCCAATCTATCGCTGATTTACACACTCGCCTGCATCTACTTACTGCACTTCGGTCTTCCTTGCCCAAATCCGCCGTTCTCGAGAGCATGATAGCCTCGATCGTCGACGCCTGCCTACCCGTCGCCTTGTCCGGACGAAGACTGCAGCACTTTGATGACATATCCGCAAGCTCCCTGTTGACACAGTCCGACATCGCATGGTCGCGCCGCTTCCACTTCGCTCCAGAATCTCTTGAACTTCAGTCTCTTCTATTCCAGGAGGAGCCATGGTCTCAGTCGACAATCAAAATCATGTTCGCCATTTTGTATCAATCTGGATGCCATCCCGACGTGTTTTCTTCCTGGTTGACTACCGATTTGGCTGCTCGCCGGTCAACCGCTGATCTTGCACAAGTCCTTCGCGTATATCTCGATACGCCAGAGATCCGTACAAATGGCGAATCACAAGCAGATGCTCTGGTGGATCCCATACTTGTCCCGTTTCTTAGGGTCTACAATGGATGAGGATGCGTCCTCAACTTTGCGGGCAGATTGTGCCTCTTGTACATGTCTCATACTGGCACGAATACCCAGCACATTGCCGCAGTTTGTCGCAGCTATGGAGGATCGAATCAGACGTCTTCCAGATTCTTCGCTTACGCAAGAGTTGGTGACTATCGGGATTTGGCTGGCGAAACATTCAGATGTAGCGAAGCCCGTATTAGCATCCTTGATAGATCATAGTTCGCAGTGGTGCATCCGCGCGTTCGCTATTTCCGATGCAAATATCGCCGTGCAAACGGTAGTGGACGAATTTGGTGAGTTGGGTGATATGTCGAATGGGCCTTTCACTCACATTTGTTCTAGTCTTATTGGTGAAAATAGCACGGACCGTGAAGGTTCACATCGCAGAGACCCTGTTGAGCGTTATCATCCAGAACCGATTGGCCGACGTTTCCGCCATCGCTTTGCTATCCACAGTACTCCTGACCGTCCCACTGAAGGTAGTCGCACACTAACTATGCTCCATTGGTTTCCCACTGAGACTTTCTAGCCTTTGGTCGTTAATCGTTACCTCCAAAGTATCGTCCAACACCCACAATTTTTCAAGGCCTGCGCCGCCGGGCCTCACAAGACTCCTTTGCGGGATGATGTAGTGCAGGCTTTGCACATCCTCTTCAATCTTCATCCATCAAATACTTGTCAGGTCACACATGTGCAGCCGCTAGTCCGTATCTACCGTGGAACATCGTCTTCTTCCGACCGAAAGCTTCTCTCCATCTTTCAACTATTTGAAACGCAAAGGAAAATATCGGTGGCCTCTTTACTTGGCCAATGGTCTGCTGCCCCAGAAGTGCCATCGCCCAATGCCCTCGAAGCCGTTCAGAGCTTGGATGCCATTCTCGTCCTTCGTACATGCCTCCACTTTCCCAAGTGGAGATGTCTAGCAGACCAAGCGGCCTTCGTGGAAAACTCTCGGGACGCCCAGCTATACGATCCTGTTTTCTTGATTTTAGTCTTTGCCCAGGCAATGGCTGAAAAGATTCCAGAGACTGCATTCGGCTGGATTGAGCTGTTCAGGACCAATATCGTCGGTCTTCTTATACGCGCCCTATCTGCCAAGGACCAAAACCTCCGAGATGCGGCTCGGTCGCAGCTCGCAGCCCTTTGGGCACATCTCGAAGTAGGTTAGATTAATCGAATTGATTTCCTGCTGATCCGTTTCGCGCAGACTGCTGACATGCAGGAACAACCTCATGTCGTATATGTTTTGAATATTCTCAGAAACACCCTCCCGCCCCCTGCAGAGGCCCTAGGGCGACTACCCTCATACACTACACTTATCCTTCTGCATGCGCTCCGAGGCATTTTTTATCCCTCCAACTTCATCTACCCGCTAACGGCACGGTTTTTACTCCAACGGCCAACGCTTGATGCAACCGATGTCCCCATGCTATACGGGATGCTATACAGTAGCTCGGATGATTGGAAAAAAGAAAGGGGCTGGATAATTCGCTTTATAGCGGACGGTATGATGGGCACAGACGATTGGAGAGTTTGAAAAGGCGCCATACCTGGGAGCTTCTCGCGGGTCTATTCCAAAGTTCTGAGCACGACCTTGCGTTACGGAACAGTATCCTCGAGGTATTCTTTCTTACTGCTCTTGACGGAGTATCCATTTATCATTTCGACCTAGGTTCTCGCTAACCTGACTTGCAACGCGCAAGCAACGACATCTCTTGTCCTGAAATCATCCCTTCTTCAATGGGTCGAAATGCAGCTCCTCATCTCAACCGCGGAAGCCATCGCATGGATTAAAATCCTCGAAAACATTTTGCTCGTCGTGGATGCACAGAAGATGGAAATCTCCACCGGCGGTGAATGGCGTTTCGTCATATGCAGATGTCTTTCCTTGCTATTACAGGGTATGACACGGTCCGGTATGTATTGTCAGTACCTCCTCCCACCAGTTCACTCGAAGCTAACCGATGTTCCAGTAAACCCCGAAGCGATTTTTGCAATTGCGGCACCCGTTATCTTGCGGTTGAGCTCCCTTCCTGGACGTTCACCGCTCGCTCTTCCTGAGTTGCTCGGGTACTGTCTCGACGGTGTAAAGCTACTTGAGACTCGTGTGGATATTCCCCGTTCTCAGACACCGGTCCTTCGGAGTGCCTCAGCGCCAGAACTGCCGCCTCATAGCGGTCAGGAATTACAAGTCGTCGGCGATCACGACCCCCTCCTGACGTGGGGAAAGTCGGTTGAATACCTCTGGCAAGCTTCGATGACCTTGTCCGAGAAGCCCGTAGTCTGGGATGCTTTAACGTCCCGACTCTTGATCTGGAGATCAGTGGTAGGAGAAGAAGGCACTGCCGTTGGGGAATGGGCACGGAAAGTAACACTGGAAAACTTGAGGACATCAGCAACTTGACTTCCATAAAATATTTAAGCTAATGTAAATAATGTGTTGTAATATACGCGTTTAGGCCTCAGGCCTCAGGTTTTGAATCTTTGTTGGGCTCGCTCGACTCTTCATTTCAAGTTGTTCTGGTGTGACATTTGTGTGACAAACGTGACATTCTCCCCCATTGTCTGGAACGGGCAAGACAGCATTGAACAATGGGTTCCTGCGAAGGCCCTGAAGCCCGAGCGTCAAGGCGCCTTATAATCCTCTGTGTGGCCACTGACGGCCCAGATTACCATTCCTCTTACCCCCACGGCCACTACCTAGAGCCTGTGGCTCAAGTTCAACTTCACGTTCATTCACGTCTCTGTGCTGGTGCACATCAACGTCCCACTGTATCGATTAGTCCTTCCCATAACAATTGTACTCAACAATGCTCCCTCCCCGCGCATGTATGTCTCCTGTCACTTGTTTTTAAAAAAGGAATTGAAACAAACAAAACAAAAAAGATACCTTCCTCGGCCTCAACGCTCTACGAATCCTCAGCATAATCGGCCTCCTTTTAACATTTTCATCCAGTGTCGTCGCCCTAACTCATGATATACAAGCGGTGAACCGTTTCCAAGCAGGAAAAGCTGCGGCCGGCGATTCTGTAAACAGCAACGCTACCGCTGAAGATTTTCTACACAGTGACTATATCATGTATGTCTTTCATATTTCATTGCTCCAATTTTTATCTGACTTTCTTAACAAGGGGCAGCACGGTTCCAAACCAACCTGCCGGGATTTTTTGGGCGGTCCTCAACAGGCTGTTGATCGTCTTCCAAGTTATCATTCTCTTGCTGTCTGAGATAGGATGGCCTGCTGCCTTCTTCAACCGCTTCTTCCCCGTACTGGGGGAAGACTTCGGTCTGGGTGCCCTTGGTATTATCGAATGCCTGTGAGTGTTATTTTTTGTTTTTAAGCGACGCCACTGACTATCGATCCAGCCTAGGGGCTGCTATCCTCTCGCACCATGTAGATGAATTTTCGCTCGTCGCGGCCTTCTTTCTATTCGCCATCGGGTGCATCAACATGTTCGCAGGCCTCATATTCCGCCAATCCGCCAAATCCAAGCGCTCCATCACCTCCTGGAGAGAGCACGCCAAGAACGCTTTGCCTACACATGTCGCTGGCGTGGACATCCGCCCTGTCGCTACCGCCGCACCAACTTTCATCTCAAGTGTGTTTAAGAACACGGAGAAGGCGCCCGCAGATGCGAGAACCGGGTCTGGATTCGGCGTTCAAGGCGAACGTGCTGCCGGCCTCAAAGGTATGCCCCTTCTTTAATGTGCGGGACCGTTTAATATCAGCATCCGCAGGCTATCTCATATCCAAGCCGCTCGAATCACTGCCTCGCTATGCACCTAAGCGCCCGCCGACCACAGTTTGATGCTTTTGGTCTGTACTACATATGTAATGATATTATTTCCCAGTAATTCCCCTGTGTCCCTGCGAGGCATTTAGGTTCCCTTTGCGCAGGCGTCATCTAATCTAATCGAGCCGATTTTTTGGGAAGAGCACGTGATCGCGTCTCTCTAATCTGAGTCGTCTCACTGTCAGACTCGTCTGAGCTTGACAAGCTGAACTCTTCCGGCCATTATGTTCTCCGACCGACTGTCCAAGGAAATCCATTTACCGAAGGTCGACTTTGCGTCCGACTCGGACCTTCCGAGCATCTGACTCGGCGCCGAGGTTGTACACCAGGAAGCAAGCTGAAGTTCTTCTTTAAGTTCCGGATATAGCTTGGTCATCGCTTGAACTTTCATCTTTTTGTGCAGGTTGCCACCTTGCCTGTAAGCCTTCATACCAATAACGAAAACTTGCCTTCTTCATATTGAAGGCTTGTATGCGTTGTTACCGGCGGCCAGGCCGGCCATTACTTGAACTTTGCGGCACGGGCTCGAATCAGAAGCTTCTCTCTTCCTTTTCTCCTGTTCATTCTAATATTTTTGGAGAGAGGATTTCCATCCTCGCTTCCGAGTCGACTTTACGTGTGGCCGTTCGCGGTCTTTCCGCGTACGTTATCGTTCTTCATCGACTTGAAGTGCATATGCCCTTCATACACCCGGCGGGGGTGTATCCGACGGTGAGGCTCCTTACCTGAACGAAACCATTCGACCTGCCGTATGGAACTAATGTCCTGAGGCGGTAATGGCAGGCGAAATGCCACACGGCAATTCGCGAATGCGGCAATCGCGAGACCACAGCAGCTGGGCCACCAGGGCAGCCAAGTAGATCCACGGTCGCCTACCGTCGCATCGAACAACAAATTTGAAGGAAGGTGGTTAGCTCTCTTATGGTCTAGCACACAACGATCCCAACCAGGGTCGCGTAACGAACTACGTGGTACACTGGTACTGATATCAACCCATCCCCGATGGGGGTCCCCATGCATTGTCGACATAATAACATGCTCGAGGCTCGAGCTGGCGATCATAACTCGGAGGCAGTAGCATTAGGTGCTGCTAGCCCTCGACGGGCCTAACAATGCGGTCTGGTCCACGCATCTGTCGATGCTGGCATTGCGCGCGATGTAATCGCCCTGCAACATCGGCGTGCCAGTCGCTGGTGCAGCACGGAGTACCTGCGGCGTTGTTTGCCCAAATGAAGCATACTAACACCCGTTCGCCCTTTTGGACACCACGCCCCTGCCAGCGCGCCGGACCTTGGATTGCCCCGTCACCACTGCATTTCTCGCCTGGCTCCCTCGAGCTCGGCAGCCAACGCGAGTCAATTATTACCGAAACAGCAAGGCCATTTCATTTCATTTCCACTCGATCTTCGTCAAATGAAAAAAAATGGACACGCAGAAGCCCCATCGGGCCGAACCTCCGTCTTCTCCCGTGAATGTCGAGAAACGTATCTTTAGAGTTCCAAAAGCCTACCGCATTGGTATTCGTAACAAAATTAGGTATGTAGGTCAAGACACAGTGATAAATATTGCGGGTGAGATGGTGAATGCAGGTGGAATGTGAATGTAAATGCTGGGGGGTAACAATGCTACGGGAAAATGCTGTGGATGTGTATATGATGTGGGATAAAATGCAACGAACAACTAGGTAAATCGATACAGCGCAGAATCCGGTAAGTTTGATTATTCGTTAGACGTCAAGAAAATGCTCCACTTCGTACAAGGGGAGGTACGTGTGGCAGTGGATGAGCGCAAGGCGGGAGATATTTTCCGCGAGCGCGCCAATCTCCTCGGTGAGGGCCTCCATGCCTGTCGCCTTCCCGAGCACGGGGCTTGGGGCGGGCGATGGGGTTCGCCCGAAAGTCGTGAAGTCGATGTTGGCGAGCTTACCGCTCGCCGCGTCGCGCCCCGGGTATGCGAGGCCGACGACGGCGTGGAACACGACGTCGCGCAGCCGCTCACGCAGCATGGTGCTCAACGCGGAGTCATGCTGGATATTAAAGTCGGCCCAACGCTGCGCCAGGCTGAGAATGGATTGGTCGACACCGCCCGCCGGCTGCTCTGTGGTGCCGTTTTTTGCGCGCATCGCGATCTGTAACACGACACTTTGTTTCAGGTCGCGCCATTTTTCGAGCTCGTCTGTGTCAACGTCCGCCTCGGTAGGGGCATCGCCGCAATAGAATGAATAGCCTAGCCGAGAGGACCCGATGTCTCGGATCTCGCGTTTTATTCTAGCCAATTCCCATTCGTCCACGCTCAAACCTGACGGAGCGCTTGGCGAGTCTGCTGAACAGGAGAACCGGAGTTGCCGATAAAGGAGCAGGAACATGTACAGGGCCGTGAGGTCGACCGCATCGGTGCTCAGGAGGAGAATACGGGCGGTGTCGAGATAAGAGGTCTCGGGGTATCCAGGAAGAGATGATATAGTGGGTAGAGTGGCTTGAGAGAGGGGCGTGGTGGCGATGGGCAGCGATATTAGGTTGGCGGGGGAAGGGCTCGTAAATACGAGGTCGGTTAAACCCTTGAGCGTCGCCAGGTATACTTGCTGGTTCCTCTGCAAAGTTTGATATCGGAGGTACCCCGGAGGATACAGGTGATGCGGGATGGGCTCGGCGCGCGTGAGTAAAGTAGAGTGCGCCGCGGCCAGCCATTCGCGGGTTTTTTGGAAACTGCAGCCATGGCCGCTTTTCCGATTCTTAAACGACCTCAGCTCAAACTGACCCGAGGTGCGCATCAGGAACGGTCGCAGGGTTTGTAATTGGTGGTTGGCGATATCCTGTGAAAAAAAATCAGATACATCAGCGTCCGATGGTCGTCTGCAATGGACGAGACTCGCCAGTTTCATCAGCTCCAGAATATCCATGCACATGCGGACGGCCTTGACCGCGTCCGCCTTGCTCCCGTCGCCACCTGGCGCACACGTTTGCGCGACCTGGACCATGAGCTCGACAGCATGGTCCCGCATTGGGGCGCAGTGCCCCTGAAGGGTAAGACCGATGGCACGGAAGAGGCCCGAAGGATCAAAGAGCTTATGCTTAAGCTCTTGTTCGATAAGGGCTGGATCGAAAACGGAGCGTATATACGCCGCCTGTGCGACGTGCTCCGCCTGCTGCGACTTTGTAGGACTTACGTGCGCGCCAGCGACGTTGGAGAGGGGCTGGATGACGAGAAGAAGCACCTCGAGGAATTCATCGAGGAGCGGGCGAATCCTGGACGGCATTCGGAGCGTGACGACGTGAAGTGTCGGGGAAAAGGCGACGACAGGGGTTTAGAGAGGGCATTGATACATGGGCGCACGCGCAGACGGTGGGATGAGGTTTTGCACGCAGATCGAATGAAACGCAGGTACAGCCCGACTCTAGCTCGCAAGTGATGGCTGCCCAGTATTTTTCCGAGCGCTCTGTCTTGCGCCGCGTGGTTGTTGGGCGGAACTGGAGGCCTGGGTCAAAAAGCAAATCATGGCCTGGCCGGGGGGTGAGTGTTCGCGGAAGGGGCTGCAAGAACGCGTCGCGGACGTACGAAGCTGGGGATTGCGAATAATGACATCGAGGTCGAGCTCCTTGAGAGTGTTTCTATTGATAGGCGGGTGGAGGGGCGGTATGTGGGACGAATTCGGATCAATGGGAATGGAGGATATGGCAGAAGGAGAGATGGATTTCGTAAAGACCGTGTCACGAAGACGGAGAAGAGAACCACTGGAGGGGCCTGGGTCAGAGGTGGACACGATGCCAATGTCCTCGAGATCGTTGCCGAGGCGGGGGTGCGGGGGGGAGCGCGTAGGGCGCATGCGCCGGCGAACAGGGGGCAAACGGGCCAAGTCGCGTGCAGAGTCGCGTTTTTCGAGCCTGGGTCGCTTCTGAGGACTGGGCCTAAATGCGAGGGAGGTTGGCCACATCTCGGTGGTGGGCTGCCATGCTACGGTGGCTAGAATTGCATCGACTTGCTCTGGGGAGTCCTGGACGGCCTTGCGCTTGCGGAGGTTTGGGGGGGGCTCGTGGGCTATATCATCCATGCTCGTGGAAGGAGAGCCATCGGGCCCTGGTTGGGGTATAAGTAGCGCCATGTGTTTCCTTCCTGGGCAGATTCTTTAGCACCATGCCGTGGCCTCTCAGGGTTACCAATTAGAAATCCGGCGTCCGGCTTTCCCCCTTGCGATATTTCCATTCAGGCCATCATCTGATCTAGTACCCAGTGTGCGGTATATACCCTCCGCAAAACATACCCACAACCCTCGCGGGTCCACCACGTTCCCTATGCCCCCCCGGGTCCCACCCTTCCTTTTCCGTCCTCACACGCCTGGTACACATCCCATCTCTGTCAGAACCTGATATCCATGCCGCAGGCCTCCCACCAAAAGGGTGTATTCAGATGCATTCAGATGTATTTCATGATCAACTGTCCTCCGCGGCGACACGCTCGTTTTAGCAGCTTCTGGACGCTTCCTGCCGACAGCGAGCCCCCACCGTTACCGTCAGCCCGCTGGGCGACTAATTGTATTACATCCTACCACCGAGGGCACTACTGCCGCACCTAGTCTTGTCAAACCTGGTGCCACTATCTCCGCCGTGTAAAATAGTCCATTGTTCATCATCAAATCATACAATGCTACTCTATGCATCGATTAGCTTCTCGTCTGGTTTCGCTTCTTGCTGTCCCTCCACATCTCCTCCCGATGTGGCTTTCTTGCTCGGTTTGCGCCCGTAGAACTCCGCAATGATCTTGGGATTGATCCGGTTCAGCTGTTCCTTCGGGAAGATGCGAAGGAGCGACCACGCCAGATCAAGCGACTCGAAGATAGTCCGCGACTCGTACGCCCCTGTGGTGTGCCACAACAATTAGCCAAGCCGCGCGCAACCTGAAGTAGCCAGTCCGCACCCTGTCCTACAAACTGCCGCTCGAATTTGTCCAGGAACTCGAGAGCCAATTTATCCTCCGATGACAAAGCTTCCTCGCCGACAACAGCCTTCATTGCTGCTGCATCGCGACCGATTGCATATTTGGCGTACTGGTGGCGTCCCAGATTGAAAATTAGCCTTGGACACGACAAAGGATTGTATGGCTGACCAGCTGATTTGATACGTCTCCGTGGTCTTTTCTGGTTAGCTTCTCTCCAATAGCACTCTTCATGAGTCGAGAGAGTGACGGCAGAACATTAATAGGCGGATAGATTTGCCTGTTGTGCAGCTGGCGATCGACAAAGATCTGGCCTTCGGTGATATACCCAGTCAAATCAGGAATAGGATGGGTAATATCTACGCGTTTAGCGCGGGTCAGTACTTAGACCTCTGCCGCGAAGTAAGGACATACCATCATTCGGCATTGTCAGAATCGGAATTTGGGTAATGGACCCGTTCCGACCTTCCACTCGGCCGGCGCGTTCGTAAATGGTCGACAAATCAGTGTACATGTACCCAGGGTATCCACGGCGCCCCGGGACTTCTTCGCGGGCTGCAGAAACCTACTTCGGCTTCATTTTACCGAAAAAGGCAAGTACACAAAAAGGGCGCACCTCTCGGAGCGCGTCGGCATAAGAAGACATATCCGTCAAAATAACCAGGACATGCTTTTCGAGCTGGTACGCGTAATACTCTGCGGTCGTCAGCGCTAGTCGGGGGGTGATGATACGCTCGATCGTAGGATCATTAGGCAAGATTCAAGAAAAGGGTAACACGGTCAAGACTGCCGTTCGACTCGAAGTCCTCCTTGAAGAAGCGGGCCGTCTCCATGTTCACACCCATAGCAGCAAACACAACAGAGAAATTGTCCTCATGGCCAGTCGAGTGCGTCCTTGGTGGGGCCCTTGACCAAGCCTGCCTGTCGGACGATTTGTGCGGCGATCTACACAAGGCACATTAATTCATTTCTTCAGTCGGTAAGTAATAAATTAACGTACCTCGTTATGTGGTAGCCCAGCAGCCGAGAATATAGGGATCTTCTGGCCACGCGCGATGGAGTTCATGGTGTCGATGGTCGAAATTCCGGTCTGGATCATTTCTTCGGGGTAGATGCGAGAATAGGGGTTAATGGGGGAACCTGAATAATGTCGTCGAGAAATGAGATCCAGATATGCGAGCGATCGTCTGCGGGCGGCCGCGCACCGTTAATGTCCAAGTAGTCCTCCGCGAAGACCTTTGGGCCCTGGTCGATGGGGTTGCCCGAGCCGTTGAATATCCGGCCAAGCATGTCTTCGGCGACAGGCAGCTTCATGCTGCTCCCCGTGAACTCGACATGCGTCGCCTTGACGTCGACGCCAGACGTCCCCTCGAACACCTGCACGATCGCCTTCTTGCCCTGCACTTCGAGGACTTGGCCGCCGCGTTTGGAGCCGTCCGGTAATGTGAGTTGCACGATTTCATTATACGACGGGAACTGCGGCCCTCTACGTCAGGGCGCAGACAATGCGGCGCAGCGCAGCAGCTCACTTTAACATTATCGAGAACTACCAGGGGCCTGGAAAGGGAGGTTTGCAATGCACGGACAAGAAGCCATTTGGGCTCACCCGTTGATAGCAGAGACGGTCCTATAGTCTACAAGGGTAGTTGAGGACGAGGCGGGTAGAGCAAGGAGACCACTGCGCACCGAGATGGGGCTTCACGCGATATTCCTTGGTCACTGCGGCGGCATTAATCGCGGCCATCTCCTTGTCGCTAATTCGTGGGTCCGACATTCTGGCGAGGGTCGTCCTAAGGGCCACAGGAACGTAGAAACAGTGCTAGTAGAATAACGAGAGGAGGATCGGAAACGCGAAGCTCGTGACAGCACCGCTACACAAAGTTCCCACGGTCAGGTATCTAATCATTTTATTCTTAAACTTTTTATACAACTATTGCAAGAACAGCGCCTGGAGCCGCAGCGACGACTCCCGAGCTACCTCCACGTTGGCTGCGCTCCTGCGTCCAACCTCAGCATGAATAAACAGCAAAAAATAAAATTTATGCTTACCACTCCGTTTCCAAAAGCACCTCCTCTACCTCGTCCGTCTCGCGTCCTAGATCAGTGCCCTGTAGGACGAGGTACAGATATTCGCTAGAGTCCGAACGAATCTACCCGATAGCTAAGTCCGCAGAGCACCTGAATAAAAAAAGAATATACGTACGCTCGGGAAATGGTGCGCCAAAAAATCGGGCAGGCTGGCGACGCAACGTTCAAACAACGTCGGGAACGCCAGCGTGTTCACGACGCTTTCCAGACATCAGCTTCGAGCATCTGAGCGAACAGGATATATATCTCACATCTTCATGGACTCGTGAATTCGCTGGATGCTCTTGAGGCGGCCAACGTTCTTAGTCACGATGGCGAGTAGGTCCCGGAGGCTGTAGGGAAGTCAGGAGGTCAACTTAATATTCCCTCCACGCCACGAACCTCGCCTCGCCCTGCGAATCCTCCGGAAGCCGTCGCAGGGCATCCGCCTCGAGGAGAACATTGAATGTTTGGAGAACCGGGACCACCACGCCGTTGGAAGTGACGTTAGACCGCGCGTAGGTTAGCAGGTCCCTGGCTAGGCCAACGAGACTGTACCCTGCTTTCCGCATCAGCAGCAAGCGGAAGCCCCCTGCTATATTCCACAAGGCTAAGCCCTACGGGCCGTTGCTGTGAAACACATGTGAGCTAGCTAGAAACGATGCCGGCAACATGCCCCGCGCCCACCGTGCTCTCCGTCTTGCTTCCCAAGCTCAGCACTAGCCCAGCGAGGACGGGCTGCCGATAGTGCGAGATCTCGAGCAAACGGACGGCTTTCGGAAATAACCACGCGCCATCCTTCCATCCCATCAATTCAGTCTCGCTACCGGAGCACTGGCATCAGATCGACGCGCGACAAATGGTGCACAGTGCGCACCTAATGAACAGTTCCCGCAATAACGGTAAGTTCTTAGGCGCCCACTCGTGACCGTTCCGCACCTCCGGCGGCGCGAGGCGTACGAGGACCTGAAAACACTCGCCCGCGTCCTGCCGCACGTTGTCGAGGCGCTCGACGCCCTGCTTGAGGATCCCACCAACGATGCCGTGGTACTTCGCGGATGGGAAATACTGTTCAAACTCGGGCAGCTTGCTGGCGTGCGGCATCAAGATTGTACAAAACGCCGTAAGGCCTCGGAGACACGCAATTCGAATCCAAGAGCCGACATCTCCGCGCTCGTCGATGGTGTAGTCTTCCAGTCCGTGGAGCATGGCATCTAACAGCGAATTGAATGTTTCGGCAGACAGGTCTAGCCACCTGTCAGTGAAAAATCAGACAACGCGTATGGAACGCTCACGTTGTGAAAGACGAGGCACAACAGTAAGCAGGACCTGCGGTATGGCCGCATAGCAGTTGCGCCGTGCCTCGATGCACAGTTTCACTGTAGGCTTAAATATATCCCTAAGCAGCATAAGGGCTAATAGAGCGAGAAGACCTACTTTCGGACCGACACAGTCGAGCAGACACCGCAGCGCGTCGGGCAGGCAGGTGGAAAACGCGTTGTAGTCCACGACACCCAGTACGCGCCCAAGAGTCTGCTGCATCGCGGCCGACCCAGCCATCAGCTCGCGGATCAACGTGCTAGCGACGCGTCAGTCCCGGCGTCCACGCGTTGGGCAACCCACTTATCTATTCACGATCACCGTGCAATCGACGAGGCGGCTCACGGCGCCCATCGCCGCCGCCGCCTCCTCCTGGACCGGTGTACTGCGGTGCTTGAGCCCGAAGTCCAGGACCTTGCGCCAATTTGGGACCGCCGAGTTCGTCTGGAGGTTGATTTCCGCAACCGTAATGGTCTGCGCCAGCAGGCCACACGCAGCGGCAGTGACGAGCTCGCTCCGCGGCCCCAGTAGGACACTCTCAGGTATCAGCGCCAGACACCCAAAGGCCTAAATTATTTCAACCGGGGAAAAAATGTATTCAGCTGGGAACAGCGTCACCTGTCGCAGCCTGCGCTCCCGCTCCTCGGGGCTCACGGTGGCTTCCCGATACACGATCGCAATCTCGGTGAGTGCGAGCAGCGCTCCATGGAGGTCCGCCGTATCCACAGACTCGAGCAGTTTCGCCTGCCGGTGCCCAATCACCAATCAGCACTCCCACCAAGAGAACCAAGACAAACACAGCGAACGAACCGCGCGCTCGATCACCAGAGGCCCCAGCGTGGGGAGATGGGGGGCGCAGATAAGCCTGAGGGACTGCGAGCCCAGCCGCCGCATCGACAGGTCCCAGTGCCTGGCTGTCACATTTAGTAGATGATCAAAGAGGAATCCACGGTACTCGAGATGTCTGCGCAAACCCAAAGTCAGAGTCAGAACCAGAAGCACCTGCCACGGAATGGAAGGAGAGGAAGGAGAACGCACTCCGCCACTTGTGGCGCCGCGACAAGGAACGCGTTCCGCTTCACACTGACAGCGTAGAAGTCTGTCTTGCGTAGCACGTCGATGCCGTGCGGGAAGAGACTCTACAGGCTGCGGGTAAGTTTGGGTAGCTGTAGCGATGAAGGGGGACGCACAGTGCGCCCAACGTGCTCCTGGAACGCCGCGCTCGCCGCGCGGCGGATGTGGATCTCGCGGTCGTACAGCGCGACGGTAACGAGCCGCCGCGCGAGATTGTCTGAATGCGGCGCGAGCGCGGCGGGGTCCTGCGCGCGCGCGAGTGCCCACAGAACGTACGCCGCAGCGTCGCGCACGCTCGAGCCGATCGAGTGCGCGCCCTTCCGGAGGTCGAAGTACAGCGCCTGCGCACAGTGAGCGCGCGCGGCGGGAAAAGGTGGATGGAGGCACCTTGGAAAGCCACTCGATGAGCTCGGGCAGGGCACCACGCGCGACGAGCCCCCGGCGCGCCATCTCTGCGCACGCGAGACACGCGCCGTGCCAGGTGCTCTCGGCGATCGCGGGAAGGTCGTAGAGGCTCGCGGCGGCGATGGAGTGGATGGCGAAGAGTCCCATGACTGTCTCGAGGACCTGGTCCGCGAAGTCGGTGGTGAGGCGCTCGGATATTCGGGCGACGGCTTTCGCGGCGGACCAGCGCACGATCGTGTCCTACAACCGCGCGTTAAGGGGGGAGGCGATATTGTAAGAGATTAAACACCTTGTCCTGTAAACTCTTGAAGAGCTGTTCCAATACGACCTCCACTTCCTCGGGAACCTCAATTTCATCTTCCTGTATTATTTCCGGTTCGCCTTGGGCGTGACCAGTCAACGCTCGACCTGTCGCGAAAATTAGCCTTCACTAAACCACACGGACGCCAACATACCTTTGCGGCGCGTGGCATTCGATGTCGGTGGCAAAATGCGCAGCGGTATCCGGGCCACGAGCTTGGTCTTGAACTTGCGCACGATGGTATTGCTGTTCAGCACCTCGCTCGCCTGGATCGCGTCTGCGATAGTGAAAAAGCGCGCCGCGTTACTTTGTACCAGATCTGCGGGGCCGGACTTGGCCACCTCGCACAGAACTTGCAGCACGCCAATCAACTAGAGATAATTTAAAAACAAATCAAGACGACAGCGGAATAAAACGCACGGTGAACGCGTCTGTCGCCGCCGAGACACACTCGTCCACCCACCGCAGAAAGCCCGGAAATCGTACACGCGTGTCCTTTCTATCGCTCACCATTCAGCGAGGAAGACATCAGAACAACGAGACTGACCTCGTGTAGAGACGAGCAAGCAGAAGCGCAGCGCCCTCGCGTTCGAGGCCTGCACGGTTTAAGAAGCTGCGCGCAAGCCCCTCGAGCGCGTCGGCCGTCTCGCCGTCCGCGTGCTCATCAAACTGGGCGAGATCGAAGGGGATCATGCAGATGAGGGCGAGCCAGAGCAGAACGGCGTAGCGTAATGCCCACTGACGTGGCTCGCGGGCGACGCCGCCCATGCATGCGCGCGCAAGGGCAAGATCGGCGACTTCGTGCGGGAAGAACCTGACTAGGGCGCGTAAATAAAATAATACGTGAATGGGGGAAAAAGTGGGAACTGACTGATGGTCTTGTACCCGCGGCTCTTGACGTAGCAGTAGAGCAGCAACGCGACGCGGTCGATGCGCGCAGGGTTGGTGATATCAACATCTTGAGCACTCGCGATATTCTGCGCGACGAGCGCAGCATGGCGCTTGATGCACTCGACGACTGGGGTGACGAGCTGCTCGAGGAACGGGTCGAGGAGGTGGGCCTGCTCCTGGTACTCGTCGAGCTGAGCGGTCCTTACTTAGCACTTGGGGTCGACTGAGTGGTGAGGCGAGCACACACGATATCGGACAGGCGGCGGAAGAGGGCTGCCTCCTTGCGCTCCTGCTCGGGGGTGGGTGTCTCGGTGAGATCGAGGGCGAGCAGCGCTGCCTGTGCGTCGGTGAACTCGCCGTGCCGCTCGAACGTTGCGCAACAGCCGTCCTTCTTCGACGATCTCCTCGTCGACTTGCATGCTGGGTCCAACTAGAAGTTACTTCAAATTATTCACAACGAGGTAGAAAGCAGAGAGCCAAAGTCAGTCGATATAGTGGACTACAACCAGCGTCTATTGCAAAGTAATTGATCCCATTCGGCTTTCTTCTTTCCTCCATGGACTCAACAACACCCGCCCCCCGCGGCACCAAGCGCAAGCGCCACGAGCCGGCCAAGGAGGTGGGTCTACTCATCCAGCAGTTCAGCATTATTTATTTAAATAATCCAACTCAGGACCCCGCCGCAAAACTCGCCGGCAAACTGGCGCGTCCCTTCAAAAAATCCATTTCCTCGCATCAAGTTCTTATCCCTCTCCGCTAGCACCACGACCTCAAGGACGTGCGCAAGGCCGCAAAGAAGGCGCGCACCTTCGAGACCCAGCGCGTCGTGAAGAAGCTCAAGGGCGTCCGGTGCGCACTGCTCCGCTCGGTCGACCGCCTGCCTGTTATTATCGACTTGCTGCTACAGAAAAAAAGACCCCGCGGCGGGGGAGATCGCGGTGCTCGAAGCAGAGCTGGAAGAGCTCAAGGTTTGCCCTCCCCTGCCCTAGCTTCTTTTTCTGTTATAACCTGAGCAACCCTGGCCAGACCACCGACTCCGACGCCATCGCACACACCGCGCTCCGCACGCGCCTGCGCAAGGACAAGCACCTCGCGGGCAGCCCCGCACTCCTCGCCGCCATCACCCGCGAGCTGCCGCTCACCCTCCCGCATGGTGCGTGCAATTAATTAGTATTTGCTAAACGACCTTATGTGCTGTAGGCACCGCGGCGCCAACGAAGGTGCAGGTGCGCCTCCTCAGCGCGCGCGCACTCGGGGCGGCAGTGACGCAGGCGGTGGACGACCTGCGCGCGACGGTGCTGCCCAAGGAGACTGCTGTTGACGAGCCGGACGTGGACATGGACGACGACGGCACCCCCACGAAGGCCGGCAGAGGCGTCCGTGCGCCGGTATCCAATGCACACGCGGATTCCGATTCCGATGAAGAGGAAGACGAGGGTGAGGGCGAAGGAGACGAAGAGGAGGGCGGGGAGGACGCCACGGGCTGGGAGTCCGGGAGCGTCGACGGCGAGGATGAGGAAGAAGACGAGGCTGAGGACGACGGCTGGGAGTCCGGAAGCGTGCTCTCCGACGCGCCGCCCGCGAAAAAGGGCGCCGTCGCCAAGCCCGCAAAGGCTGCAACCACAAAATCGTCGGCCAAACCCGCGAAACCCACGCCCTCGAGCTCACAGTTCTTACCCTCGCTCGCGGTGGGCTTCGTGCGCGGGGGCTCATCCGACTCGGATTTGGAGGATCCGGATGTAGACGCGGGAGGGGAGCGCAAGAATAGGCGCGGGCAGCGCGCACGAAGGGCGTGCGTATTCTTCTCCCTCTCCCATTCTATTTTTTTTTGGATACGAGTTTCTACGTGAACTAACGAGCTGCCCCACCTCAGGATCTGGGAGAAAAAGTACGGGCGCGGGGCGAACCACAAGAAGAAGGAGGCGGAGGAGGCCGCTGCGGCCCAAATCAAAGCCAAGGCCAAAGCCCAGGCGAAGGCAAGGGCAAGGCCCGCTGGACGGAAGGTGCCCAGGTCGCAGACGGGGGGTGGGCGAAGGCGCGCCCAACATCCACATCTGCACCCGCATCTGCACCTGCACCTACGCCCCGAACGCCCGCCGCGCCAAAGCCGCACGCGCACGGGGACAAGGACGCGGGGCTGCACCCGTCGTGGGCGGCGAAGAAGGCGCTCAAGGAGAAGCTGGGCGGTGGCGGGATCGTGCCGAGCCAGGGGAAGAAGATTGTTTTTTCGTAGTACGCGGAGACTTTTTTCTTTCTTGCTTCGAGCGTCCTCGACTGTCGAAAATGGGACTCAGGATGTGTGATCTACTTAATTGGATCGGCATGGTGTTGCTCCGATTTTTAGGACTCAGGTTCAGTTCTCAGGTTTGTGCGGTGGAAATTCATGTGCGCCAGTACGCCAGAAGGAAGACGTTCAACACAATAAGGCTCTTCTTCGTCCGGCGGTCTTACTACCTCGTCGTCCTCAAGTTAAATTAAGACCTCCTCCCCCACATGCTTCAAGCTGCTTCAGTTGAATGTTTGCAGGATCATGATGGGGGGATCAGAAATCTAACCGACGCGACGCGGACTAGTAGCCCCATGGGGACGTGTAATTTGGAGGTCTCAGGTAATCTCGCAAAGGCAGGGTGGTTTAACTGTGGTTTATTCGTTCCGTCGCAGTGAGAAATGGCTGTTGTCCATAAAGAGGTCCGAGCGTTGAACGTCAAAAAGCGGATGTCTCGCTTAATCAGGCTGGCGATCAACCCGGCGATCAATCGACGTCATGGCAGAAAGGGGTTAAAAAGCCGAAATTGTACGCGAAGATAGCGAGAGGCTCAGATAGCAGCTCTGGGGTCTGGGGTTGCTTGGAATTACGATGAATGTATGTATAGCACTATATTGTACACTAGCTAGTTTTTGTTTGGTTACGAACTGTCAAGGCGTAGGCCGATGATGTAGATATCTGCGCTTACATCGAGCACGGAATATACAAGAAGATACTTAAATATCTAGCGTGAGATTAGGACAGGAATAGGCATGGGCGTCGACGGTATGGGGATGGGCGCCGGCGTCGCGATGTCGACTGGCACTGATACGCGCGCCGGCGCTGATGGGACTGGGACCGGGGGGCTCGAGATCCCGGTGCGCGAGACGGGCGCTGGGGCGGCCGTTGCCTGCGGGAGGCACACATGTCGCTTGCCGCCCGGGAGGCGGCACGCGCGCGAGCACCAGGCGCTGCCGCAGCGGGCGCAGGCGGGGAAGTTGGTGCCGGGCGTGCGGCAGGTCGCGCAGAAGACGCGGTTGGCGCAAAGGCGCGAGCGGCGCTCGAGGGACGCGAGCGCGGGGGGCG
The DNA here is from genome assembly GCA_029289555.1 of Mycena latifolia. Classification (NCBI taxonomy): domain Eukaryota; kingdom Fungi; phylum Basidiomycota; class Agaricomycetes; order Agaricales; family Mycenaceae; genus Mycena; species Mycena latifolia. Next base: position 439,528 of record JARJLE010000050.1, read on the forward strand.
TGCTGTCCGCGGACATGGTGCGTTTCGGGGCACAGTTGCGGTCGAAGTCGAGGAGGGACGCGGCGGCGGGTGAGGTGGGCGACGGTGCGAGGTCGGAGGCGCCGAAGGAGGACGCGGTGCGACTGATGGAGGGAATGGAGAGGGTGGTGCAGGCGGGCGCGGTGGCGGACCGCCTGGGGGTCGTCCACGCGCTGGGCGGCGGGCTTTTAGCTTTGCTGGTAAAGAACTGGAGGGACGCGGTGGCGTCTGCGGTAGGGGAGAATGCGCCGACGGCGGTGTGCCTGCCGCTGCGGACGGTGAGATAGACGGACGGGTCTGCCTTTGTGGGGAGGTCGAGGGTTATTTTGGAGGACGAGGAGACGAGGGACGAGCATGTCCTGCGGCGGCGTAGGGTGCGGGTGTGGACGTCGTCTGGCAGCTGGGCCAGCGAGTCGGCGGGCGAGTTGAGCGGACTCGTCGGTGTAGACTCGAACATGGTGGAAAGATAAAGACAAGTCCAACTTCATTTCAAGTCATAAATAAATCCACCAAGGATCGCATTTTGATTCATCCGTGCACAGGATTCCGTCAGACATCGGATATCCCGCGCTCGATCCGGCAATCATGTCGACGATGGCGAGCGCCGAGTTGAATGTCGTTATCTCTCCGACCTCCTTCAGAGCTGAGGAAGGCCTGCCATTTTCTCAGAAAAAAATTGTCCGAGTCAACGCTACATCTCAATCCCGCCTCGGCTTTTCTCTCTGCATTTCTCAGCAAACGACCGAGTGGCCGGTGGAGCTACGGATCTCGAACATTCTCCAACGGATCTTAGCATCATAGGGCTCTGTTTATAATTCCCCAGCCAATTATAAACAGTTTTTAATTCCTCGTTTATAAACAGGGTGTTTATAAACGTGTTTAAAAACAGTCCCGCAAAATGCATGAGAAACACCTGAACAGCGCGGTTTTGGATGATTTTTCGCGCTGTTGCCCTCGGAGGACCTGGGTCAGCGCACGGAATCCGTCATTTATAGATTCAACCATGAGTTTGCCCCTTAATCTAACCATTAATGCCTATCCTTGGGTAAATGGGTACCACCCGGTCCATCCCAGGCAGATTCTAGGCCAAAATGACCGAATAATTCATTATAACTGCCAGACTTAGGTCAGAGGAAACCCAAAAGCTGAGGACTTCATGCACTATACGCCTTGCCGAGCACAGCCACATTGAATTAAAAACAGGGTGTTCTAGCCTGACCATATAAAAACCGGTTTATAAACACCTGTTTATAAACATGTTTATAAACCGGGATAAAAAACAGAGCCCTATAGCATCAGCGCTCGGCGCTCAATCTACCTCGGCTCGCTGGAGTAAAAAATTGATTCTCCGGGCTGAATAGGTAATACGTATCGTTCATTTTCGCTGTTTCTGTGCCTCGGAGGGTACCGGGTAGGTCGAGATTGGACCTGTATCTGCGACACGCGCGTCCTCACTCATAGGCAGCTCACGGTAAGCATGCGATATTACATGTAATAAAGAGGAGTTGGCTGTAGTGGCTACGCTGGGAGCAAACTCGGAGTTGGAAACGACCGAGCACCGAGTACATATTCAATTACTTAGCGATTGAATGTATATTCAACGCAAGGGGAAAAATAGACATCTGGAGATGAGAGGCCGGAAATTATCTGGTTGGTTGCATTGTAGCAGTGCACGTAGATTTTTTGGGTCAACGCAGGGATAATTCTATTCAGCAACCCGGTTGCTGGCAGTACCGGTTGCAGCTATTCAGCAACCCCCGAGATTTGTAAGCCCATCAGTGATGGCGGCTGATGGCGGGGGGCGGGATGGGCGGGGCATGTTCAAGGGACTCCCAGGGCGCTCAAATGACCTCAATAATTTCCACAAAAATTCAGGTGCATTTGAAATTCTAGCTTGCAGCTGCTGCATTTTTTACACGGGCAAACTGAAAGTCAGATCATCAAAATTCGCAGGTTTGAACCAAGACGATAGAAAAGGGTGTAAAAATAAGTTCAAAAAAATCGGAGGACTTCATGGGAGCATGTTCCACAGAGATCTCACCCTCATGCACATATAAAATATACTTTTCAGGCTCAATAACAGGGCAGCCACTGTGTCAAAGCGTCAGTAGCCTCTTATCTTATCTCTCTCGGGGGCTTGCTGAATAGAGGATTGCTATCCAGCAACCCAAAGTGGGGTTGTTGAATAGAATTATCCTCAACGCAGGGTGGAGAAAGCAAAAAAAAAAAATCAAAGAAAGAATAAAGAATCGAACGTGATGAATCCAGCGCTTGATGCCATCAATGCGCCTCCGTCGCTCACTCGTGGCTGCGACTTGTTCGCGTTTTGGAAAATTGGAAGCGCGTCTGCATTATCGCAAAATGCAGAGGCCCCGCTGACGGCTCATATCCAATTCAACGGTCCGGCTTCGACAGCATTCCCCGACAACTGCCCGCGCCTCGACGCGTCTTCGTCCCCATCTAGCCGCCCACTGAGGAAGACTCGCACAAACTCAAGCTACTCAAGCTTCATCTGAATCGGTCTTGCCTAGGCTTTGCGCCCTTCTTCGACTGCGAAGGCGCGGTTGAGCTGGCGCAAATACTCGCGCTTTTCTGCTCCACGGGCCTGGTACGGGTTCTTCCCCGCACCGTCAGATGACCACCCCCAATGCGCCCTGATTTGCGACGCGGGCTTGGCGCCCCCATGATCCCTAACCGACGTCTATGCTTATAATCCTCGCGGGTCGCTTGCGCGCCTACGCGGACCCGACGAGCATCCCGCCTATTACTCCAACGCCATGAATTCGACGGACTCGGACAACGAGAAGGCCGCGTCGGACACGCACATCGAGGATGTGAAGCTGAAGAGCGGGATGCATCGCACGCCGGCGGAGCAGAAGGCCGCGCTGCAGGCCGCGCTCGAGGTCGACCCGGGTGTCGACCGCTGGAGCGCGCGCGCGGTTCAGGTGCGCGTCCCCCTGCCACTCACTGCGCGCGTCCACGATTGATGCCAACTCGAATGGCAGCTATACCTGGTCACGCTCGTCGTGTGCTTCTGCGCAGGCGACTCTGGGTTCGACGGCACCGTGCGCGACCATGCCATTTCCCCGGGTCCGACGCGCTGAATCCTCTCTCTCTTCCTTTCGTTAACTGCAGGTCATGAGTGGGATTAACGCGATGAAGCAGTGCGTCCGCTTGCGTTAGCTCCAGAGGTTCGAAAGCTGCTACTGATACCGGTGCGCAGATACCAGACTTATTTCGGCATGTCCGGTTCGGGGAGTAAGACAGGGTACGCCGTTCATTCAATTCACCCCGCGACGAGCCACACTAACTGCGCGCGTTGTGCTGCCGCAGAATCGTGTTCGGGATCTTTACAGTGTGCGTGCGGCGCCTTCCTCGCGCGGCGATCTATATGTGCTAACCCCGTCGACATCCAGTGGTAGCTTTTGGTGAGCACGCGCGCGCATCGGAGGTGCTATTTATTGACTGACTGGTTCGGCGCAGTGGGACGATCCCCGCCTGTGCGTCTCGGCCCCTAGTACCGCTAATAATGATGCGCTAATTATGGGATTGCACGCAGCGTACCTCCCCGACCGCTTCGGACGCCGCTTCGCGATGTTCGCGGGGAACGGGCTGTTGATGTGCGTTTGAACCGCGAATTGTGTATTTTCGATTTCGAGACTGAGATGTGTGGGGTGTATAGGATCGGCGCGATCATCACCGCGATGGCGGACAGTAAGAGCAAGTTCCTCGGCGGGCGTTTTCTGACGGGTGCGTCGAATACTTGCGTTGGGGCGAAATGGCAGGGTAACGAGTGGCCGGCGCAGGCTTTGGGTCGAGCATCGGCGGCGCGGCGGCAAAATCGTATCTCGCGGAAATCACCCCGCCGCAGACGCGCGGCGCGTACCTCGGGTTCCTGAATTCTTTGTACGCACCCACTCTATTTTTCTTAAAAGAAAGGAAAATTGACATTGGCGCAGCTACTATGTCGGCCAGGTATTTTATGTTTTCCCGATCCGCAGGTAATCGAAACTAACCTGGCGCGCCGCCAGATGGTCGCGACAGGGATGATGGTATCGACCGGGGACTTTGCGAGCGAGTGGAGCTGGCGCCTGCCGCTCTTCGTTCAGGTCGTCCCCGCCGCGCTCAACTTCCTCTTCATCTTTTTCTGCCCCGAGTCGTACGTCCCATCACCGCGTGGACCCACGACGCACAGTCTAAATCTGATGTGATGTGCGTCATATATAGGCCTCGCTGGCTGTACACCCGCGGCAAGACGGACGACGCGCGGCGGATCCTCGCGCGCTTCCACTCGAGCACCGGCGACGCCAACTCCCCGCTTGTCGCGCTCGAGATTGAGGAGATCGAGGAGAAGATCGCGCTTGATGGCGCGGACAGTGCGTACTTCCTCCCTCACTACTCAGCGCAGCTCATGCGGGTTTATTTGCAGAGAAGTGGTGGGACTTCCGCCCGCTTTTCCGCACGCGCGCAGACCGGCGCCGCACGTACATGGTCATGCTCATCGGTGTGTCCTGCGCGCCATCCAAGTTATATTTTCCTTCGGGTGCTTATTGACTGCAGGATTCTTCGGGCAGCTATCGGGCAACGGGCTAATCACCTACTTTTTGACGATTCTTCTGAAGAACGCGGGCATCACGTCGCAGAGCCGCCAGCTTACTCTGAATTTCGTGAACAGCGTTACATCCTAGTCAGTGCATTTTATGTCTCTCCGTGATAATAACGCGTTGCTGACCTACGACTGTAGCATGGGCGGTAGGTCCAAATAATCGGTCTTATGTGCGTGGAAGGATTGACTTGGTCCTAGCGCTGTTTGGGTCGTACATGGTCGACCGCCTGGGCCGGCGGAAGAATCTTCTGATCTCGACGGGAATGCTCGTCGTGATTCTTGCTATTGTCTCTGGTGCGATGCTCGATCCCTCGTGCCGTGTATTCGACGCTGATGATCCATATGTAGGGCTGCTCAGTTCGTACGGCTCCGCCGCGCGCGCAAGCGCGGGGATCGCTTTTATTTACCTATTTATGGTCGTCTTTTCGTTCGGCTGGACGGCGATGTAAGCATGGTGACGGGCTCATTTGCATGGCAGACAGACCTAATGGTGGTGCTCCCTGCAGGCAAGCACTGTACCCCGCCGAAGTTTTGTGCGTCGCTGTCCCGCTTGTAATTGCCGCTGCAGGATTTAATGTGCTTTGCAGGTCGTACGAGGTCCGCGCGAAGGGGCTCGCGTTCCTGGGCATCTGCTCGCAGTCGGCGTCGCTGATCACGACGTTCGGGTGTGTCCTTTCCATTTTTGCTGTCTCCAGCATGCCGCTACTGACATCCTAAATCGCGACACAGAATGCCGAGCGCAATCCAGGCGCTGCAGTGGAAGAGTACGTGCCGCGTTCATTAATTAACCGCGAATGAACGGTGGTCTGACCTTTCGCAGTATACCTCGTCTACATGTGCTGGGACGCCTTCGAGTGGATCGTGATTTATTTTTTCTTGGTCGAGACCAAGCAGTTGACACTCGAAGAAATTACGGAAGTGAGTTGGTTGTCTGATGCGGGCCTGGAATTTAATTACTGACGATCGGATCAAGGTGTTCGAGCAGCCCAACCCGCGGAAGTACAGCACGCAGAAGCTGAGGGGGTAGAGCGATCTGTGGAGCTGCCTGTAGTTTTTATCAGAATTAAAGAATGCATTTCCGTTGTTATTTTTGGCTATATTTCCGGCGTGTGAACAACAGCTGTAAGCAAGACGCAAAGATCGACTTGTGCCTCAAACTCTAACAGCCCGAGACACACGACCTTTCCTCCCTCCTCCGCCATTGTAGCTACGACCGCCGCGATCCTTCCACCCTTTAGTGCTCTCAGTTGACCGCAGGAGCCAACAATCATGGTGAGACCGCCATCCCTGTGACTCGAAGACCCGACTCATTTGCCGGGAAACTTCAGGGTCAAACTCTTTCTTCCCCAGGTTCGCTAACACCTCTGTTCACCCGGGCTCGTTCCTTAGCTATTCCCAGCAACCCAGAAATTTTCAGAATCGGGCGGCAATGGCCGCTTCCACTACGCAGTCACAGAGATGCAGGGCTGGAGAATCAGTGAGTCGACCGCCATGTTTGTTGCGCCAGCAGCACCCCAGCTCGGCTGTTCTGACGCCCCCGCCTTCCGCAGCGATGGAGGATGCGCATGCGATCGTGCTCGACCTCGACGAGGGGAAAACTGACCCAAACACATTTTTCGCAGTATACGACGGCCACGGCGGTGCGTCTGCTATATTTTTATCTCTCCATGCCTCGTCCTCATGCCTCCCCGCAGGCGGCACGGTCGCCAAGTTTGCTGGCCAGAATGTCCATAAGCGATTAGTCACGGAGGAGTCTTACAAGGAGAGTCAGTACGACGAGGCGCTGAAGCGTGCGTTCCTAGGCACCGACGAGGATCTGCTGGCTAGTCAGTGCCGCTGCCCGGTCTTTTTGTCCCTGATCTCACGCATCGCGCTGCATGTGCTTAGATCCGGCACATACTCGGGATCCTTCGGGCTGCACTGCCGTTGCGGCACTGGTGACGAAGGACAAGATCTATGTCGTACGTCTCCTCAGTTTTCCCGCTGGGATTGAGGTCCTGACGCCTCGCAGGCCAATGCCGGTGATTCGCGGTCTGTCATTAGCGTCAAGGGTGAGGTGAAACCCCTCAGTTTTGACCATAAGCCCTCGAATGAAGGTCAGCTCGCTATCTCCGTCATCGGTATCATTTTTTCCTGACTGGAAGGGCTCAGTCGAGAAGACTCGGATATCCGGTGCCGGTGGCTACATCGAGTTCGGCCGTGTCAACGGTGTGTATTACTTTATCGGTTTTGTTTCTAGTGCTCATTACATCGTCCAGGCAACCTCGCCTTATCGCGGGCGTTGGGTGATTTCGAGTTCAAGAAAAACTACAACATGAGTCCCGAAAAACAAATCATCACTGCCGATCCTGATGTTACATGCCATGACATCACGGAGGAGGACGAGTTCCTCGTTCTAGCCTGCGATGGTCCGTGCAGGTCCCTCCATGGTTTTTTCAACAAGTTGCTAACGCGTTGATATGATAGGAATCTGGGATTGCCTATCGTCACAACAAGTTGTAAACTTCATCCGTTACCAGGTCTCGGAGGGAAAGGACCTCACGGAGATTGGAGAGATGATGTGCGAGCACTGTCTGGCGCCGGACACTTCCTCTGGAGCTGGCATCGGGTGTGACAACATGACCATCCTGATTGTCGCCCTTCTGCACGGCCGGACGAAGGAGGAGTGGGCCACCTGGATTACTGATCGGGTCAAGAATGAATACGGGTACAAAACCCCGAGTGCTCTTCCTCAACTGTACGCACAGAGCCGCTTGATGTCTTTCAAGGTGCGGAGGGAGGCACAAGAAGCACGGGACCGGGCACGGCAGGAGAATTCAAATGGGGATGACATGGCCGGGCTCGGGTTTGGCAGCAGTGGGCTGGGCCAATTCGCCAGGGTGCTGGGCAGTACTGGCGGCATCTCATTCCATCCTGGCTCTGCGATCATGGGCGACTCGGGTCCTTTGATGTTCGGGAACGATGACTCGGAAGACGAGGAGAGTGGTGAGGAAGATCTCGAGGGTGGCGGCCGCTCCTACTTCAAAGAGACTATCCTGGGCAGAGACGACGACACGGATCCGATGCAAAAGCTTCAAGCCCAGTTGGACGCGTACGAGAAGGACGACCATGACATAGACGACGACGCGCACAACTCAGTGCCGCAAGACGCTACACCGGAGGTTCCGACCTCCCCTACACCACCGGAAGAACCGCCGAAGAATTTGGCCAATGGTGATGCGAAGGTCCCTCCGGTAGAGCAGCTTACTTCCCTACCCGCGGGCGACGCACCACATCCAGTAACTAAAGCCGAAGGTCTCATGGATACGAGCGAGGACCCGCTGAAGGTCTAGGGTTATGTATTTGCGCTCTTTCTTGTAATGCGGTCCTATTTCGGTTATTTTCATTTCATTCTAATTATCCCCGCCCTCGGTGTCTTGATATCCTATCCTGCCTTGTATCATCACTGTAAGCACGTTCGCCACGATTTGCATTGGACGGTCTCGCTACCATCGTCTCATACATACATTTCGGCCTGTTTCTCGCTGTAGCTAGCTAGCGCCGGTCTTTGATACAACAAACTCAGTTCCCCTGTCTCTCTAACACTGGATGTTGCTGATCAGGATAAGCTCCTTCTCCGTTAAGCAGAGTATCACGTTCTCCCTCTCCGTTTTGAGGGCACCGACACCCAGCAAGGACCCATCCTGCCCGACGCGAAGGACCGCTTGCTTCGCCCATTTTTCACTAGGTGGTGCTGCATGGTAGATGTACACGTTGCCCGCGCGGTCTCGCACCCCGTTATCGAAAGCAAATACTGCCTTCGACGGTATATGGTATGTAAAACGTGTATCCGTCTTCGACGCCAACACGAACGAGAGAGCAGAGAAGGTAGACGTGTGAATCCATCGGGGAGGTTGCTCCGGACTCGAAGCAGGCTCGAGCGAAAAAACGGTCCCATCCAAGCCATTTTTAACGATAAGAGAATGGGTAGAACCGCTGCCCGGTAATCCGGTCGAGAGGAGCCGATTTGGTAAATCGCTGCTCTGGGAGGCCCAGCTGGGGACTGATCCATCCTCCCCGATCCATGTAAACTGGGCGGTGCGCCCAATGGAATGGTCGACCTCGTCGTCCATTTCTCCCCTCGCTAGGCTAGGCAGGTCGCTGCCCAGACCTACCCCGCTATCGTCCTCGCCTTTGCGCAGAGCGGCGGTGTATTTCTCGAGGGATTCGCGAATATTCCAGAGTTCTGATGGGTCGAGGGTTTCTGGGACGTCTGCATCCTCGGGAGAGATTCCGGAAGATGCGAACACATGAGACCATTTAGTGCCTTCGTTTTTCTTGTCGAGATGGAGCGTCAGCAAGCCGACGTGGTGCTCGCCTTCCCGATCCCATGTCCACATGCTAGACGACATGGATATCCCATCCCACAGTCGTTTTGAGGAGTAATGTGGGAGAGGGATATCGGGGGCAATATCACCTTGGACATGTAACGTCAGGCTTTGTTGCGAAAAAGTCACTTTGATATTATTTTTTGGGGTAGTGGAAGGAAGCGGGAACGCGACGGTTACGGAGTCTGATGTCTGCGTCCAAGAGTATGGAGGCGGTTTCGATACCTCGGGCGTTGTGGCGTCCAGATTTTCGTTCGGCCGAGGAATGGGGGCAATCTCTTCCGAAGAAGGACTGTATGGGGTCACTACAGGTTCTTCGACTTCGCTGTACGGTGAATCACCCAGTAACATGAACGCTCGCCGAGATTCGTCGTAGGCGACGTGGATAGGCACAGCGTGGCCCCGACGCTGCCAGGAAATCTCCAAGGTCGCGACACCTCCGCCTAGAGACGGTGCAAGCGGAAGATCAAATTTCGCTGCCCAAACATCGAAATCGATGACAGGTTTGGTTCGGCGCTTTGGAACGGTAGCCACATACTTTTTGGAGGAAAGTATGGCAATTGCTACACCAGAGAGCGTCGTCGTAATGAAATGGATCCTGAACGGCATGGACTGAGGCAGCGCATATATCCCAAGCAGTTCGAATGAGGCCGACCCGATATCTCGCAGGATGTACAGTAATCCGGAGCCGTCGGACACAAAGATTTCCGACGATGACAGAAATGCGGCAGAGGGGTATTCACGATGATTGGGAGTATTCTGTGAATGTATTGGCTGCGACAACTCGTATATAGCTCTAAACGACGGGCTGAGTGGTGTCTATAAGCTAATGAGCTAACTGACGGATTGAATGCAATCATGACCCACCAGATCTAATCCAACGAGTATAACCCTATATTGTGCATCAACATAGACAGCCCTTGAGCCGTGAGGTGCTACCGAGATGTGATTGTGTGTTATGCGGCTCTGAACCTCTTGGAACGACAGTGGTGAGTGCGTTGACACCGTGGCTTGTGTAAGAGTATATTGAAGATTGTGTCGCGCAACGGAATTCTCCTGAGAAATTGCATCCAATTTGTAGCCTTCGAATTTCGGGTTGAGCAGCCCTCGCTCTGTGGTGAACATGACGGAGAACCGAGGTCGCTTAAACGGGCAGTCACAGTCCCGTGAATAGTGTCACGCGATTCACTTTCCCGGGCCGGCACACGTCCTTAAATACATGGCGAAAGAGACTCTTTGGCATTTGCGGGACCTCCCATGTTGAGCATCAGCCATCTATTAAGCCTGCGCTGTAACAGTCGCGAGAGCTACTACCTCAGCCTGCGGCGGCTCTATCACCTTCTCATACTCACCTTCCTCTGCTCTCGAAGGGTCATCCTCTTGCGCATCATTACCGTTTGGCTCTGTCGCGTCTGAGTAGCCATCGGTGGGTGCCTGTTCCTCCCCTTCACGCGGAGCATCTCCTAGACTACTCGGAGTTTCCAGATGCTGAGCGCTTTCGAGTGTACGGTCGGATATGACTGAAGCGCCTGTGCCAGCCTGAGACTTCTTTCCTCCGTTCGCCTCCGATTTGGGTCCCCAGCCCACTCTTCCATCCAGCCATGGGCCGGCACTGCTGAGATGGCATCCCTCTGGGCACACACAATCTCCACCAAGAGTACTTGGTAGCGCATCTGCGTCGATCAAATCCAGAAGGACTTTTTTGTAGTCGTTGCCCAGAATATCGACTTTTTCGGCAGTTTCCTTCGATAGCCAACCTTTGATAATTGACCAGATAAAAGCGAAAGACGAGGGAGCATTAACGATCGCCAATTGTCCCATACTTAGGCCGGTCAGGCGAAATGCGAAATGCGTCGTGATTCGTGAATGAACTTACGTCTCCGGGAAGTAGTCTTGCGAGATTTGAAACGAGTTTCTAGCCAGCGTCTTCATTTGCCAAAACTTGCCCAGGCTAGTATATGTCCTCAGTAGACCTTCGGGAGTAGGGTGGAACGCTCGGACCTGAAACCTTTAAGGTCGACGATAACAAGCACAGTCCCGATGCTCCTGCCTGCTTGGCGGGAGCTCGCTGGAAGTACTTCTCTAGTTAGGCATTCTGCGTTAACGATCACTGAATGCCAGTGTTTCTCAGGAGTACACGTCTTGTATAACTTCGGAAAGTCGACACCAGCAAGCGTATGGACATTGACAGGGCGGCCTTTCTATTGCTGGTCAGTTTATTATCAGACACAGAGCAATTGCGCAACGGACCTTGTCCGTTTTATGAAAGTATAACGGCCAGCAGTCGAAGACGGCCTCCCGTTCCGGATACTAAGACTAGGTCGCTACTTCTGATGCATAGAAAGAATGAGAGGACCTACGTCGAATGGATCTATCTCTGAATACAGTTGGTCGAGGCCAGTCCCATTGAACGTTTTACGCCATTCTTGGGCGTTGGCAAACATTGATTTAGACTGAGCCAAGTGAAACTTTCGCGCACGGAGAAATCGTCTGAAAGGGGCGGGCGGCGTACTCAGTTGGACGAAGCGCCACTGCAAGAGCACAGTTGAAAGACGCACAATAGAGTCTCATCATCAGTTCCTATAGTGTCACCTTCGTGTAGGATGCCCTCCTCGAACAGTTCTTGCCGGAAGGTCTTTAGGATTTCGTGTGTAGGAGCGGACATGGCAAGATGGGCGTTAGGAGGCGTCTCACCGACATGGCTGTGTTCTGTTCCGTTCGGTGCATGGTTCTTACATAAAGCACATTATCAGAATCATCTTCCGGCCCGAAGAGACGATAGCGGCCAAAAGAGGAAATCGAAGCGGAAAATAACATACGTAGTCGTTCACAAGAAGGGCATATTCTAAACGATGTGGTTTGTACCGGGGTTCCCTACTTTCCATTCCAAGGTAATGGCCCTACCGGGCGGCGCCTGGATACTCGGGTTTATTGATAGACCAGTGACTGTCTGTCTATGGAGGCAAGCCTGTCGATAGACAGACCAGTCGATCTGAGTTTGAATTTCCAATGCAAATAAGTTACCAAAAAAGGTTATTCGCAGGACCTCCCGTACCTCATTAAAATTTTCGGTTGAAAGCCCAGAGCTACTCAAGATCGCTCCCTCATCACATGGCGCTTTATCCGAAGGCAAACGCTCGTGTTTGCGTCCGCGGCGTCGATTTTCGTCAATGTTGTCGTTGTTTGGATCGACTGATGGCCGCTCGGAACCCCGGTCCGGAATAACCTTTTTGGGCAATTTATTTGGATCGCAATTTTAAACTCAGATCGACCAGCCTGTCTATCGACAAGCTTGCTTTCATAGACAGGCTGGATTCGAGCCTAGTTTATTGAGGCCTGGGCATAATATAGTGTGGTCAATTAATAGAAATATTCTAGATGATTTTGTGAACCTTCTTTTGGCAGACAGCAGAATTTACTCAGGTCCATGAAAAACTTGGCAATGCTCTTGGTGAAATGGCAGAGCGGTTGAAGATACAAGAATATGCAAACATTTCGCAGTTTGATTCCCGGAGTGTTGCTTTTATTCCCTTTTTTTCAAATTTAATAAGTGAAGTGCAAAAGCAAATTAAGGATCTGCAACCCAACGAGCCCGAAGCGCTTACGACTCAATCAACCCACGCATCGTGAGAACGGCCGCCGACACAAGATCTCAAAATTGCTCAAACAAACAAAAATGATCAGGCCATCATTCTCAAAACTGCCTATTCGGGACGATGTTCTACGTAGAACCTTCTACCAAAAAATCATGTAGTGTAAGACCTAGGATACTAAAGTATCCAGGAACTGTCCAAATAACCGTCATACAGTTGGTTCCTTGCTTCCTCCAACTGGGACGAGATTTAAGAGTGCGGTGGTTCCTTTGTGACCTGACTGTCGCGAGGCTTTGACAGGATGGCGATCCTGATCAAACTTTTAGAAGGAGAAGAAGGGATGGACATGGCACTCACCTCGAATATTACGTCGAGCTCCTCGCTGTCAACAGCAGAATTAACTTGACAACTCTGAAGCAGTAATATTGAAGAACGCGTACAGGGTTCTTCCAGCCGTCTCCACCGCAAAGAACCAGATGAGGACGCATGCAAACGCGTCCCACGCAATGAAGACACAATATAACCTGCGCTTCGTTAGAATTCGATCAAAATTCAGCCAAGCAAGCTTCCCTCCATTGTATCTTCTCCAATGCAATGGGAGTAGCGTAGGTAACGACAAGGCTGGCCAAGGACGCGGAGAAAGTGTACCTTTTGACATTGAGCATATCCCATGAAGATAGAAAACTCTTACATAGCGACCCCGTTAGCCCTTGGTTCAGAAAGTATTAAGCATCAGCTAGACAGCGATAGACACTGGCTTACCGGTTTTCGAAGCTCATGCACTCGGAGGGGTAGATGGCAGGAAGAGGCAAATATGTTGCGCAGAAGAAGAAGTTGAACAGGACTATAAAGTCTGAGGAGAGCCGCATACCCCACGAAATGGACGCACACAAAAAGGCGATAGCGGTATTAGAACCAGTGGGATTGTGCCCACTTGCGCCCCACAGTGCGGTACAAACTATTTGCGTGCATCATTGAACGTCTTTCCTCTTTTATTGGAAAACGAACCTCCCGAGATTATGAGAGCGACGGTGCAGCAGACGTTGCCCCAGAACCAAAGAGTGCGCCTCCCGACTATGAAACGCGTGTCACTTCAGTTGAATGCCGTTGACGAACTCGTTCCAGCCTGACCTTTATCAGAAACAACAGCCCCACAAAACCCGCCGAATGCCCCCAAGATATTACTGACTAGGCTGAGGATGAACCTTAGATTCTGCGTACTTAGAAAACATTAGAAACGACGAATACTATGCAGGGAAGGGAATATTCACTTAACATGGTCGTTTGCCAGTAAAACCACAGTGAAAGCACTTGGCAAAAGAAGTCACTTCGCCTGTTGCAGCAGAACTAAAAGAGAATAACCTAAGGCCTGACCCTGACCACTGCACACAGCAGGCAATCAGCACGATCAAGAAGGACCGGTATCGGGCGCTTCGGGTTCGGAAAAGACCAGTATAATCCCACCTAATCCAAATGACGTCAAAGCATGTGGGCGTTGAGTATCCCAATACTTGCCAAGGTTTTCTCGATGCATCAAGTTGGATGGAATCCTCGAATTCTTTACATTCCAAAACAACCAGAGGCGCGTTAACGTCGCCATTTCCGTGATATCGGCCTAGAATTAGCCATGCTTCGTCTTTGCGACCCACAGACATGAGCCAACGGGGCGACTGAAGCACGTCAGGGAGGGGAAACAAGCAGCGCGTAAAGCAGGTACCTCCGGAATGAAATATGAGAAGAATATAAAGAAAGTCGATAGAATAATCTGGATGGCGAATGGCGCCCGCCACGAGGCTGAAGTATTCAGTCTACCGGTAAACACTGTGGTTATGCCGCTGGCGATGGATCCAAATATCGCGATGGCTGTTTAAATGCCTTATATGTAAAGCAGGGTAGTAAAGAAAGGCCACTTGCCAGCGAAACTGAAATATGTCAGGCTTTAGGGGCGAAATGGCGGTATTTCTCTCGTAGCTTACCTTCCCGTCAATCGTCCGCGCCACTGCAATGCCCATTAGTTTAGCCAATTTAGTGAGCAATGATACAGGGCGAACCTGAGGAGGCGACATTTCGACAACGTACATGGGTGCGGCGGTTTCCAGCAGAGCTGTTGAGATGCCCAAAATAAATCTGCCTGCTTTGAGATACCTTACGTCTCTGGCCACCGTAACCACTGTGCTACCTGTCATAGGTTCGCACAAGCGCTGACGAGCAGGTGCATTTGACATACCGACGACACAGAACAACCCTCCGGCGAGCTGTGGCGCTGTGAGCACACGTCTACATAATATTTAAGCGAGCAATTACCAGTCCTCCACGACGGCCAAAGCGGTCGCACACGGGCCCGGCAAATAAGACAGCCAGACAGGTTCCTGGATCAATGTGTTAGGTCTGTTAGAAACAAAACGCAGTACGTAGCAATACCTAATGTGTACTGGCACACAATAAGATATTGCTGATACAGGCACGAGAGGAAAGGTACCCACCATGCCGAATATTAATGCTGTCGTAGTGCCGATGCCGCCGCCGCTATCCTGTCCATCCAATCCAAAGTATCTCAAATATGATCTGCGAGCTGGGTGAATCGGGCGAGGTCGCAGCAAACGACGACTTACTCCATCCCATTGATGTAATTCATCACTTGAGAAAAAAAGATACATAAATCCGCTTCGTTCAAAATATTCAAATTTCACTCACCCCCGATATCAAAACCAACACAAGCGCCGGCTACAGAGGGAACCAGCAGTATGAGGTAGAGCTTGAACGAGGCTAAACTCGTGGGGTTAAGCCTGTGCGCCTCGGTCACCCGAGTTGCAGAGTCAACCGCGTTCAGGGTTTCGTGGGATTCACGGGTTCCTTTCATGTCGCTCGAGATGTCGAAACCTTGTTCGTGCTGAGATTCAGGAAGAAAGGGCATGGCCCGCGATGGGGTTTAAAAAGGGTGGCGCCCATTTAATAAGTATGTAACCGGTTGCAGTTGGGTCTAAATCGGATCCGATACCCCAAAGGCTTGGTACTAACGTTCAGTGGATGCTAAACACGTTATTCTTCTCGATTTCGGCATTCCTTGCGCTATCGCGAGTCGGGGCTCAAGGATTCAGCGCCGAGAAGACGAGAGCTAGTACGAAGTGGCGGTACAAATCAGCCCTATTGAGTACAACGGAGGAGCTCCATCGAGCCTATCAGTCAGTCGAAGGGGAGGAAGAGGGCTGTGGGGTCTCGGCCACTGCGACATCAAGGACGGAGCAAAGTCACAGGCTAAGGAAAGCTAAGAAAGGATTACGGCGGGGCTAAAGTTGGGGCGACGAGAAGCCTTCGGATGGCACGAAAGGTGCGAATGAGCCATAATCCGCCAGGGACACGGAACACAGATAGTCAAGTGGCATCTTAGAGGTAAATGAACGGTACGGTTCGGCTTGCAAGTTGTGATTTCGGAAAAGGCAGCAGGCTTGTTGTTGCCCAAAGCCAGGGGAACCAAACACATCTTCCGATCCTCCATCCACAGTGATATCCTCAAGATATCCTTGACTCATCCTCCCCTCCATCCTCTTTCACCGAATGAGCAAGTACGCACCGCACAGACAGTCGAACAGCGTCCGTGCGTTATCAACCTGCCTTTGTGTGTTTTGAGTTCTTGACCGACTGGTTCCTAGGCGCGACTTCGTCTACTGTATGCCAGAAATGCCTCAAGACCGGCCAGTCCACGCGTTACCTCGAACCTCCAGCTCTCTCATATCTCTGCAGGGCACTTCATTTTTGAATGCAAGGCACCACGGCCTTATGTCTCGAGGCCCTCACGCACGCAACAATTGGAAAACCCCAGCGTTCTCGCTAAACTAAAGGCCGCGGGGAAACCTTCCGTCGAAGTCCCAGAAGAGTTCAAGCAAAAGTATGGCCCGTTTGAATTTTGTTCGTAGGCATATGGCTCACCGCGAACTAAAACTGTATAGGGAAGGCACTGCGAATCGTATTTTGGAGGCAAAGGAGAAGGAGAGGGAAAAGGTGGACAAGGGCAAAGGGAAAGAAAAGGATAGCAAGAAGGCCAGACGGTGAGTGTACAAGCCCACTCGACGTAACTGTCGAACTAACTAAAATTCTCACAGCTCATCCTCTTCCTCCGACTCGGACTCGGACTCCGATTCTTCCACTTCTGGATCTTCTGATTCCAGTTCTGATTCCAGCTCTAGCTCGGATTCAGGGCGCTCAAGAGAACGCGACCGCAAACGGCGCGTCCCAATCAGACGTGATCGCAGCAGGTCCAGGACCCCATGAACCGGAGAACATTAAGCAGCAGAGGATTCGGATTGTATCAATATGGCTCTGTCCACGGTGAATTAATAATATAATTGGTATTGGTATGAGAACAATTGTCCGAGTACTAGCAAGCATCTACCGAGGTGGCTTTTGTGTTCATAATTAGTGCTACAATGAGGCTAGAGGGAGCGTTGAGTATTGGGCCACAAACGGTGCATGTTACGCACCCGTATAGCCCAAGCACCTCTGCAAAGATCAATATCAGAACCATGCCGACGAATACTTTCTGTTCGTGGACGTATGCGCGGACACACTGAAAGAACGTTTAGAGTTTGTGACTGTGGGGGCGAAGCAGACGCACAGAGTCGCCGACGAGGCCTATGGCATATCCTGCAGCCATGCCCGTGAAGCCACAGGCTAGCCCCGCGCCCAAATGCACGAACCCGGCAAACAACGAGTAGTTATTTGGTGTCACTGGCGCGAGATTTAGTAGCGAATCGCGGAGTCCAGAAGGTACGGACGCGATCCAGCAATAAGGACAGAAACAACAAGCCCATATACAGCGATGATACCGGACATGACCACGGGTATAAGGGACTGGCATTGCGGCGCAAAGGTCAGGACGGAACTGTAGGATGACGCAACGACGCACCTTCATAATAAGCTCGGGTTTGAATGTCCCGAGACCAGCGATACCTATTCCGGCCTTGGCAGTCCCAAAAGCAGCTCCTACAGCTAGAGAGCAGGGATGGGCATGTTAGGCCTGTCGATAATACGAATACATACTGCTAAGCACCATCTGCAAGAGGGGTGAGCGCAAGGAGACAAGGAGTAGAGGGGACTGACAGCCGAAGCAACACCAGCGAAACCAAAGAACGGCGCATACGGCGGGCAGACGGACATGATGGATTTGAGAGAGAAGGAATGGCAGGAACGCAGTTAAGCGCGACGTCGAGGCCAAAAGCGGAGTTTCGGACTTTGAATGACACCATCACAACTTCCAACTCAACTTGAAAACTGAAGCCGGTGTTTATCTAACGAATGCACACCAGACAATAGACCATCCGGCTCAAGTAATAAATTTATTGAACGGAAAAAGGCATTCCAACACAGTTGGGGCCTTTTCGGAACTTGCATTCGTCGGCCGGATAGAGCACTCGTTTTCGTGCCAACCCTTCCAGTTTCCTTCCTTGCTTTCCACCCATGTTATTAGACGAACTATCAAGTGGTTCTAGACCACGGTATCTCCTAAATCACCTGGATCAATATCTCCTCAAGCTACTTTTACCAATGGAATTCGACTCTGAGGACATATTCGATGATCACCGTGACCCGGACCCAGAATTGTAACAGGCATCAATTCGCTCAAGTGGGTAGGTCGAAACGCTCTTGAAGAACTATGAAACTCAACACGTACAATAAAATCAGAGCTGTTGGGTTAAGTCCCCCATGCTCTCGGAACTCGGGACTTTCCAATACGTTTGAAGCAAATCCTCAATATACTCCCAGCTGAAGAATCCCAGACGTTCTACTTTGGCAAGTGTTGAGGTGTGCCTGTAGCGGAACCAGCTTGATATCTCCCTTCTCTCGCCGTGTGGGTGGTGCATTGTAGCTCAGTTTTTTCCAAAGGATAATCTCCTCGGTGACGTATGGCTTCACGGCCTGTCTGAGAATCCACTTGTCGGTGAAAGACCACATTCAAGGCCCGCCTCCTTTGACAGGTTTGACTTTCTACATCAAAGTCAAATGGGAGATTGCCAGTCTTCGATCAGGCTCACGGAGGCAAAGCATTGACATATTCGACCAGGTGATGTTCCAAGAAAGGGTTTCAACTGAGTTGGTCATTTCTATGCACTCCTCCATGCTGTTGAGGATAATTTGGAGGAGCAGAAGGTGCGTATAATGCTTGCGCTCGTCCACGTACAAGGGAACGTTAATGTGAATGTCGCCAACTTTGCATTTGGATCTTTCTCCTTGAGGAGTTTCATAGTCATTCCAGTCGCTGAGCTGTCGATACCACCGCTCAGGTAGGTACGTCGGACCGGAGACGGAGCTCAATTGCATGGAATAAGTGCTCGCGAAGTGTCTCAATCATTTCTTCGACAGTGGCCCACGAGTTGGGCGCATCTGTTGCGCGGTGCGACAGGCTCTTAGTTTTGAAGACAGAGCCTTTGGCTTCCAGCTCGGAGCGGATCGGCTCGTACTCGTAAATTTCACCGGCGACAACGCAATGAATTAGATCGTCCTCATCCGAGAGCGGTTGGTTGCCGGTCTCTAGGTCGATGATGGAGAGGCGGACGTGTCCGAGTCCTATATGTAAGGATTATGCTGAAGGCCAAAAGATGTTGAATTACACCTGGATGATACCTAGCCGGGCGTCTGGCCCGGGAGTAGTGAACACACCGCTTGGCCCATGATGTTCGATGCTGCTCAGAGATGCATGTAGGAGAGTGCAGAGGCGATCCGCCGAAGGAGTGGCAGTATAATAGACGGCTACGATACCACACATGGACTTGTGCAAGATGAGATTCGTTGCGCGACTGCGTGGAGATTGGTGTGTACATCTACGCCCATACGTCAAGTCAATACGCAAGCCGTGAAATAAGTCTTGTGGGAGCTTGCTACAGTTTCTTGTGCTGCATTAACACTGTTCCCATCGATGGGACCTCATTGGTAGACGACCTCATTGATTTATGAGATGGTTGTTGTGGTTCAAGTTCAAGTCATGATCATCGCTTTGATTTTCTTTCGTCACATGAGTACATGAGCTTGACTCGACTCTTGTCTTCCTTCAAGCATCTCCGCCATCTCATATCTCCTACAAATCTTCGTCGTCCTCCGATCATGGATTTTCAATCTACCGTGGCGAAGCTCAGCCCTTCTGTAAAGGATCTGGTGCTTTCAGTGACCCAGAACGGCAATCTGCATGTCGGGAAGGAAGAAAAAGACACTCGTGAGGTTATCGAGTGGATCGCGAAAATAGATGAAAGCAAACTGGTAGACGAGGCCGACCTCAAGGTACCGCACCCCGCTAATACGCGCCCATCGACGTAGGCGCCCTCAATAACGACGCATTTCAGACGCTGGACACACAGCTCGTGCCCCGGACGTATCTCGTCAGCAACTATCTGACCGCCGCCGACGTCGCGCTGTACGGCGTGCTGCATCCCACGATCGTCTGTCTCCCTGCCCTGTGTGATCGATTGCGTGTGAATGATTTTGTGCAGGCAAAGCTCCAGCCTACGCAGTACTTCGCGCACCCGTCCGTGACGCGGTACTTCGACCACATACAGACGTGCAAGCCGGTGCGGACGGCCGCCGACGCGCTGGCACCTGCCTTTGCGCCCATCGCGTTTGACTTTACGAACGCGCCGCGTGTGGAGCGTAAAGTCGAAGCACCGAAAAAGAAGGACAAGGCTGGCGCAAAGACGCCGGACGCGGCGGCGGCCGGGACGTCCAAGGCAGCAGCGGAGCCTCCTGCGGAGGTAGCTTCTGCGCCTGTGGAGGGCAAGGCTCAAAAGAAGGAGAAGAAGGAGAAGAGAAAGGATGCCGCAGTCGATGAGACCGGCGGCAAGAAGAAGGGTAGCTCACCGGCCAAGGCTGCCGCTGCTGATGACGGGGAGCCTGTGCCTTCCATGATCGACCTTCGTGTGGGGCATATTGTCGACAGTGAGCGTTGCGTGGGCTCTGACTCAACCCATTCACTTAAAATTTGTCTCAGTCATGAAGCACCCTGATGCTGATGGTCTGTACGTCGAGGTGGGCATGGTTTCGTATGTTCATTCTGGCTGAGATCGCTCATGATGCCGAAGCAAATCGACATTGGCGAGGAAACTGGTCCTCGGACGGTGGTCTCGGGCCTCGTGAACTACATCCCCATTGAACAAATGAGAGATAAGTATCTGGTCGCTGTGGTAAGCCTTTCTTTCAACTTTAGAACTTCCTAGCCTGATGTGCTGCGCAGTGCAACCTGAAACCGGCGAACATGCGGGGAGTCAAGAGCTTTGCCATGGTCCTATGTGTACGGGAACCACAGCGCTGTGAGAACGTACTTACATTACTTTCAGGCGACTTCAAAAGATGGCAAAGACGCTGGTATCGAGCTGATCCAGCCGCCTGCAAACTCAAAGCCAGG
This sequence comes from Mycena latifolia, assembly GCA_029289555.1. NCBI lineage: Eukaryota > Fungi > Basidiomycota > Agaricomycetes > Agaricales > Mycenaceae > Mycena > Mycena latifolia. The sequence continues at coordinate 460,498 of JARJLE010000050.1, forward strand.
TGATCGCGTGTACTTCGAGGGCAGCGAATTTGCAGGTGAGTTGGTGTCCAGTCATTCTTGCCAGCGTCTGAAAAGGAAAAATCGGCAGACGCGACACCGATCCCGCAGCTGAATCCCAAGAAGAAGATATTCGAAACCATCCAGCCTGGTCTGTCTACGATACGAATATGCCCATATGTTTGCTAATATCGACTTAGGATTCATTACGCTGGAGTCCAAGGAAGCTGCGTGGGTCAATCCGACTACGAAGAGTGTACATAAAATTCGAACTAAAGAGGGCGTATGTGTGGCTCCAACGCTAGTCGGCGCATCGTTGTCATAGAATAAACACCAATAATTGACGTTCGAATTTACTCTTCTGTGGTTCGAAAAAAAAACGAAAATCGCGTTGCGGGGCTGTCCCAAGAGTCAAATGGTTTATTACTTCTTTTTAACGCTCTTAATTTTAACGGTTTCATTCCCTCTGAAAATACCCTGTGAAAGCTTAGACAGAATACGAAATGACAATGGCGCATTCATACCTTGCCCTTGTACGGTTCTGGTTTCCGGTAGCCCTGCACCTTTGCCGCGAATAAGCCGAGCTGGTGTTTGTCCGTGCAAAACAGTGTTATCTTGGTGGGCAACGGAACCTCCGCCTTGATGTGCGGAGGGATTGGCACCAAGACGGGATGCGAGTACCCCAGCTTCATATTTAGGCGGCGCCCAGTGTTGCCGTCGGCCGTCCCCCTCGGGTCCTCCTCCATCGCCACTCGGTACCCGACCCCGACGAGAAATAGCGGTATTGAGAAGCCCTCGGACATGCCAGTGATCGCGTTCGAAATCAGTGTGCGCGTCGTTCCCCACATGCGACGCTGTTGCTGGATCTCCGCGTCCTGGACGGTGACGAGCATCATTTTCGGGTCGGACAAGTCTATGTTGACGAAGGGAAAGAGCGGAAGGGTAGTTTTGCCGAGGGGTCCCTCGATGGAGATGGAAGTGGAGGTGGTTTCGAACTTGACGGTTTCGGGGATGGGTATAGGACTGCTGCCGATGTGAGAGAGGTGCAGTTGGGCGCGCGGGGCGGCATTGAAGGCGCGACGTCCGACCCCGGCCAATTGGGATCGAATAATCATTGGGCAAAGACGGTTTTTTTGAGCTAAAGCAGCACGAGTACTGCAACTAGCTCCAGTGAGGCGAGTTGTCAGTCGCGCACTCTGCGAAACCAAGAATTGATATTCAATCAGTGGCAGTGCTTCACGAAGTTCTCAAACACAATTCCACTGCAATTTTCCGTCGCCTCAACATGATTTGTGACTTGTTCCCCAATACCGTCTTGTGTGGGATAAAAGTCTGTACGGGGGCTGGTTATTTGATTCCCTCGTCCGAGCGTCTCCGCTCTAAAACCGCCGGTCCTTGTTTGGTCTTTGCGGAGCTCACATGCTGATCTCGATACGCCATCCCTCTGGTTTCCCTGCACACAATTTACAATCTCGCTACAGCTTGAGACAGTCCGAATACAGAGAGCAAGAGAACAATCAAATGTCCGATGCTTCAAAGCTGGCTAGTGATATTTCGCCGAGACAGCTTGATTCACGTCACAGTCCAAAATACTTATCTGCAGCCTCATCCGCACCACTGGCGTCATACGCGGCGCTCTGACCTCAGTGGGGCCAATGCAGCATAAAAACCTGGCCATTGCCTCATGTACCTCATTCACGAACGCACGACTCTTCACTCAAGCTTGAAACCCGCCTGAACACAATGGCCGGCTACCACCCTCTCCTCTTCACTCTCATCGCCCTCCTCGCTATGGCGGAGCTTGGTCTCTCAGCTTTCTGGGTCCACCAAGTCCAGCATGACCCGTCTAACAGGTTCAAGTCGCTGTGAGTGAGGCAACCCTGACATTTTTTGCCATCTCAACGTGTTATAGAATAATTCTGTTCCTGTTCAATTCGGTGTGGACGACCCTATTTGCCGGTTAGTCTTATTTGATGTCTTTGCAGAGACAAGTCGTTCACACATGCATAAAGGTGCATATGTATTCTGGATTATCGATGGCGCATTGCACGAGTTGGCGTCCATTGGGTCCTCGAGCATCTGGTTGATCATCACCGCCGTTCTGTGGGGTGTTGCTGCCGGTCTCTTCCACCCCGTCCGAGGCGGCGGTAACTGCAACGGCGAACCAGCCATCTCTCCGTGCAGAGAAACCCTGGCCATCGAGGCAATTGGCTGGACAGAGATGGGGTTGTGCATCCTCACACTTCTTGCCGCTTGGTTCTGGGTTCGGACCTCCCGCCGCAGCTATGTGAGTCGCTCTTTCACCAAACTACCATTAGCATCTAACCCTCTCTAACAGCGCGGGAGTTACTACGTTTAAGACAATGACGCAACGAAACGATAACGCCCTGAATATACCCAACGAACATTTTCTCGATGACTTACGCCTCTAATATTCCAGTCTTGGCCTATATCGATACCAGTGGTTTAATGTAATATTTACTAGTGTAAAAAATGTTTTCTGATGACTGCGGCGATGAGTTTCTTGAACTTGAACGGGTCGCGGGGCTTATTGGTCTTTTTGACAAAACTCCAATAAATTCCAATCAAGTGGATCAAAGGGTTATACCATCGCTCAATCGTCATACTTCCCTTTGCCTCCAGCAAAGTTGTTACCCACCTTCGCCAAGAGGAACTCGCCTATGAATGAATGGCGTATCAGTGCGGAAATGAGTATCCCTGCAACGAAGTACCATAAATGACGGGTTTCTTGACCGGAACGTTGTCCGCGCCTTGGATGCGCTTAGCCGCCGCCAGCGGCTTCACATGCGCATCGAAATTAGGCTCGAAGAAAAATGGGACCCTATTGCAAATGTTCAGCTGTCGAACAAGTTGAATGAATCGGGGGCATACGAGACTCTAGCACCCGTGAGTCAGATAACTTATGCCGGCGAATCTGATAGGCCCTACCTGTAATTGCTGCTCCTGTGCACGACCCGGTGGAGCGTGGACTTGTACAGGCCGTTGCTCCAAATTTCCCACACTGAGAAATGTTGAGCGAAGCCTGCATGCATGGCGTCCTTGACGCACTTTCGCCGATGTTACACACAACGCAGCCTACCAAGTCGATGATTAACCTAACCAAGTAATCTTCGAGCCTGCGCTAACCTGGAATAGGATCGGCGTTAATCCAAATACCATTCTCCGCCCCCTGTTCTACCGGTAATCCGGCGGTATTCGCAACAGTCGAGCCCCCAGTCTGGGGCAGGAACACCTGAAGTGCGGAGGGTGTGGGGTCTGCGTATAGGAACCTAACCGTTGATCAGGACTGTCTTTGCGATGTGATTTCTTTTTTCGGCGCATACGTTAAACATCCATAATCTCTACAGAATTGATAGTCAGGCAATAACATTCAACGAACACGCTCTTACTTGTGTGCGCCACAAGAAAATCCGTCGCTATCGTCTGGCAGCGGTGGATAACCTGGCTTCCATTGTGAACGGGTATCATGGCGCCGAAAAGGGGACAAACCTATTGCCCGCATTACCCAAAAACTGTCATCCACCTGGCTTCGCAGCTCTTGCCACTCATCCGGCGTCATTCCGAGTCCAACTGCCATCCTGAGGCGAATTTCAGATTCAATTCAACCTCGAAATAAGCTTTCTGACGCTTCGATAACCTCAGCGCGTCCTCAGCAGAATACATTGACAGGAAATGTGTTCTTACAATCAAACCCAGGACCTTCATCTTCTCTGCCCATGCACTGTACTTATCTTTGAATCCGGGCAAGTCAGGGAACTGATTTTCACCCCATAGTGGTTTCGATTTGTCGGGGGTTTCGACTGGGCGGTAGAAATCCAGTCCCTCGTGATTATCCGCCTTGAAAAGGATGAGAACTGGAATACATCGCTGAGGTTGCGTCACAAACTTTCCCATTAGTTACGTTCTCTTTAAGGCGGGCGTATCCTGGCAATCGCGGTTGAAAAACTACACAATACATAGCCGTGCTTGACAAACCTCTCGCGTTGTCCTGGTTGCTCAAGGAAAGCTTATCCTTCTCTTCTTGAGGCAGCGCGAAGAACTGGCGCGCCAACGTAGCTAGTTCCTCGGGGACCGCAGGATCGACGAACTCTGAAATCGATAAATAGAAGAACCCGAAATTCAGACATGCAGCATGGATGGCCTCCGAGGTGGCCTTTCGTGCCACGAGATCGACTGGGTCCTGACTCAGGTAAGGCCGAATATCGATGATTGGCAGAGAGGATTTCTGAGAGGACATGTTCGGAAGTTCCGAGTTCGATCGAGCAACAGTCTAGGCGAATCCCCTATCGCCATTTGGCCGTATTTACCTGCGGCGTCGCGTCGCGTAGGAACCACATGTACACACAAACCCCTATTTCCTTCCTCTTCGCAGAACTCGCGATGCACTGCGCGAAAGATTTCCAAGATGTTCAGAGAGACTACGAGAACACTTTCCGCCAGCCAACGAGCGACTCGGGGGTGCGATGTTCTAGGAACTCCCGTCAAGGTCACATTATCGCCGTAATAAATAGCGGCTCAGACCGCAAGAGGTTGGCAGCCCCCAGTCTGTCCATAAGAAACAGACCGTAAAAAACGTCAAGGCCTTGCATCCATCCTCTCCGTTTTGATGCCGATCCACTATATTCCTGAGAACAATAGGTATATTCAGGGGGTCAAGGAACTTCAATTCTCAACTCGCAACTACCCACCGTCTTCGCTATCCCGAAATTTCGGTGAAGTGCATACCACCCTTTGGCCAAGACGATATTGCGGGGTCGGCCCCGCAGAGTGGGCACGAGGAGACACTGTCTTGAGTGTCGAGCATAGGGAAGTGCGAAGAAGGATAGAGAGATGCGCAGCAGTGGTTAAAGCGATGAAGATACATTCGCCGGCGCTTGGATGTCATGTTACAATATGCAAGTCTATGTACGTGGGCGGCCCGTGATGGATGTGAGCTTTTTATTGAGGTTTCTTCTGCGAATAGATTGTGCGTCCCGGGTTCTGAGCCACTAAACTTGAAGGACCGCTGGGCCCATCAGTGGCTGGAATAGGAGGACTTGATGCATCGACGCTCGTCGAAGAGTCACTGGGAACGGTAGATCCAGGCTCCCGTGTCGTAGTATTCAGGTCAGCTTGCGGCTGAGCAGGGGTAGCATGCCCGTTGGACGTCGAGTCCGACTGGCGCAAGGCGGAAGTGGCGGGGACCATGGTCCACGGAGCTGAATGTTGCCAATAGTTTGGGTGCTGTCGATTAAGCAAGTCAGTAGAGTGTCCTGAAAGAGTTGATGCATTACGTACCAGTCGAGCGGGCGAGGCATCAGTGTCTCGAGGTCGGGGAGGGGGAGGCGTGGAGGTGGAGGCGTGTCCATTAACAGGAGGGATGGATGGCCGCTGATGAGCCAGTGACACAAGACCGTTGTGCTGAGCTGCAGCGAGGAGAGGGTCGACAACCATGAAATTTTGGCCGTTGGGCCAACGCGTCCATCCACTCTCCCGGCCACCTCTGGTGCTTGTGGGTTGAGGGTGATGGCCGTTGCTAGCCGGGACATCCTCGTAATCCCACCGTACTTGGCTGTGCGCCCTGCTCTCCGACCTACTGCTGCTTCCGCCGCGGTATGGCTTGTCTTTCCCATTGGGAACGCTTTTTTTGACTTTCGGTTTGAAGGTGGACGGAGTTTGACCGCTCGTGGAGGAATAAGTTGCTGGGGTCAGGGCAGGGTCGTCGTCGATCATTTCTTTTTCTTTGAGTTCCCGTAATTTCAGTGCCTCCGACAATGAAACGGGAGAGGGGATGGTTTCTTCAATGGATGATAAGACGAGGAAGAATATCAAAAAAGATTGCTGACCTTGAAGGAACATGAATTCCTGATACTGCTGGGTCGTGGCAGCTAACGTTGTGAACATCAGCAAATCCCCGCGATAAAATGGGCGAACATACCCATATCTCGATAATTAACGGAAGTGCGTCGCTCTACACTAGCCTGCCGATGTCCACCCTGTGCCAGTCTTTTGATGAACTCTTCCTGTATTGCCAGTCGCGTTGAACGGAGGGTTTAAAAAAATAGAAAACAGTAATTCACACACCGTAGCGACGGACAGCATGAACAGCCCTTCCTTTGAGAGCGCGAGACTACCCATTACTCCCTCAGCCTGGTCGTGAACCAAGAGTGTGAACGTCCGACTTGGAACCCTTGAGGTGAGTTAGATACCTGGATGATACTTTCGAGGCGCAGGGAGGGTAGCAAGCTTTCGCCGGGAATGCGCTCCATCGGGTCCTCGTCTATGTCGGAGCTCAGCTCGTCCCATTCCTCTCCAGCGGGGTCTTGTTCAAGGTCCTGTTCAGAGACCTGGGGGTGATCAGAAACTACAGAGGGGGCGAGGGAATCGGAATCCATTGAGAGGCGGAAAGAAGGGAGGCAGTTGTCCTAGCGGAGGGGATGCGCGACGAGGCGTTCTGTACAGCCCTGTCAGCAGGCGCGTTTTGAGCTTTCAAGTTTCCGCGGGGTCACGCAACACAACATCATCCAAAATTTGGACTTTGATTTGGACCTCTTGACTTGAACCAAGCCTTGACACAAACCAAATCCAATTGAATCCCCGTTTTCTGTCGTCAACACTCTCTCAGAGGCCTCTTAGCTTCTTTCTCATCGTCGAGGGGCGAAGTCAGACACTTGGCATTAGCTGGTCAGTTTATAAACAGCTTGTTTCATTACATTCACAGCGTATTATTTTCAGTTGGGATACATTGTGCATAGACGTAGGTGAATACAATTGGGACGCCTGTCCTTCCTAGAAATTTTGGTCCGTAGACTGGCGGTAGCCAATCACTCCACCAACACAGAAACGCTAGCCTTGTCTTCGGCTTTGTTGAGCGTAACTCGGAGGATTCCGTCCTCCAATTTTGCGGCCACTTTGTCACTGTCGACTGGCCGTGGCAGAAAAACGGTCCGAGAAAAGCTTCCAATGACGGATCGTTCTGTGGATATCTGGGTCGATGCCTCTGTTCCTAGCCCATCAGCAACAAAACGACGAAGTAACAAAAAAGACATACGTTCCGAACCCGCTGTGTTGTTCTCGCTGCCTTCTGCGCCCGCGAACAGTTTCCCTTCGATGGTCAAGCTTCGCCCTCCATCTCCCAGCCGCACCTCGAGATTCTCCTTCTTGACACCAGGCAACTCGGCTTCCACCACGTATTTTCCATTTCCTTCCTCGCTGACGTCCACTGCCGGACCCCGCAACATGTCGCGATTCATGGTGAAAAATGGGTCATCGAATAGGGAGCGCGAGCGCCCGATGCCGATGGACGACCTCGTCAGAGGCTCATCGAGCATCCGAAAGAAGGGGCGAAATTCGTGTAGAAGCTGGCGTGCAATGGACATACTGTTGAGTGGTATTGAATGGAGAAGAGGGAGAATTAAGCCACCCTTATATACTAAACCGGTCATCGTGTGAAAGAGGCCTCGGCGAGAAATTGCTAGAAAGTTCAGTGACAATCGAGTGCGCGTGCTCGCAACATGACGTATGCTTGCCGAGATGTACACTTTCCGAAAAAAGGTCGCTTTAAAGTTCATTCCGTGCTGTTCCGTCACTGTGTTCAGATGAAGTGCTGTAATACAGATGAAGCTCCCATAGATCACTACTGTAAGTGGCGTTCCGTCAATTTCCGTTCCATTCCACCACCCACTCGGCGGATACAGAATGTTCTTGATTATCGTCGTCTTCAAATTTCAGCTTGTATATATGCTTAGATGACGGGGTCATCTGATAAGGCCGGTCGTGAGCATCAGCGGATTAAATATGGGGCTCTTTCTTACTCTTCCGGTCTGCTGTGTGTATTTGGGAGTAGAAATAACCTCAGCTCGATAGAAGCAGCTAGTATCCGGATAAAGCGCCATGACAGTGGAACCAGGGAGAAATTCCTGATACGAAGATAAATGCGAGGGACTTCCTGCCGGAGCATTAGGATCAGGAAGCGGGATGATAGCTTTGAGCGTGGTGTTGTAACAGCTAATCGAAAGTCGTTAGGTTAGAATGACCCCCAATTAATTGAAACCCGGAAACTTACAGTCCAGGCTGCCCATCCTCTTGCGGTTCTGGATCCTGGACTTCGTATCTAATTCCAAAGATCACTACATGTTCAAGGCAGGAAAAATCTGACAAACCGATTTTTATCGCCATTCAGGCATTTCGTAACGACAGCCAAAATCCAGTTTTCACCCGTATCTGCGTTGCCACCGCCGCCGCTGGGCTTTCCGCCTCCGCTGGGCTTGCCTGAAGGTTGGTGAAATGCTACTTTCCTTCCTTCTTGGAGCGGCAATTGTCTCAAAAGTGCCTCACGTCGTGCTTTAGGATCCCGGAACGCAGTAGCTGGAGACGGACCTACAGAGTTGCGAGCAGGTAGTGTGATGGATACACGGTTTGGGATCACAATGGCTGGTGCCGGTGGAACGGGCGTAGAGGATGGAGATGGTGGCCGAGGCCGCTTTATTCGCTTTTCTGTTAGTTAAAGAAACATTGGTGTTAGTAGCGGACAGGTCGTCCTGCAAAAAAGTCTGACCTTCACTTTCGGGTGCCTTCCTCAAGGCAATTAGTACACCCAAGCGCTCGATGGCATCCTCGATCGCCCTATGGACGAAAAACCAAGTTCACCGTGTGTTCTGTTAACACACAGGAGACTTACTTGACCTCTCCGTCGGATGTTGATTGAATTTCCTCCAGACCAGAAGATAACTTGCGATATATTTGTTTGACATTGTCCAGACCTTGCGCCGGAAGAGTGTCATCGGGGGGCCACACAGATATCAGCCGGTTTACTCGGCCAATAGTTTCTATAGTAGCAGGGTTGGAATAGATTCCGGATAAATGGGTCAGAGATGTCGCCGCATGAGACCAGCAATCTAGTTCTAAGCGACCAGATAGATCAACGATCCTGCTTAATTAGTGATCATTCACGCGATGCGTCATCTACGAACCTTCGGAGGAAGCAGGACGCGTCGAGATGGCTCTACGTCTATCCATTAAAAATCGTCAGAATGTGTTCCTACGTCCCTTTGAGGTTCGCAAAAGGTTGGGATCAGCCGAAAGGCAATGACTCTCCAACTGGTGTCAGTTCGAACTGACGGTTGCTGGTTTAGAAAATCCTAAACAGCCCACAACAACCACTTTCGGCCCAAAACGGCGAAACTTTAAACTAGGCACGTGAGCACAGTCTCGCGACACCAAAAATGTTCCGCCTTCGTAAAATAGGCACTACGGGTAAATGGTCTAGAAAAGCGGCATTCCCTACCCGTCGTACATTCAAGGTACTACCGGTACTCCTGCAACAATGTCTGAGGAAAACAATTGGCAGGCTGTCTTCTAACCATTGCCAAACCTTCAAGAATGGCTCCGTGGATCCTGAAGATCCCATCGGACAGGGGTATCCATGCAAGTCGATAATTTCAAGGGATCTTGAAAATGGTAGATCATATCTGGCATCACTGCGACGGTTTAACAGGAACCAATTTGCGCAGCGACACATCATACACCACTACACGCAGCGTTAACGGTCGAGCGATTTGGTCAAAAGAGAGCTTGCCTTCCTCAATTTTCTTGAGGTCGTATTTTAAGCTGTCGAACCTCCGCCGAAGGGTGTCATTCTTCAAGTTAAGCTGGGGCGATGTTATTGGAAGACGGACACCGGAACGACTTTCATACCATGGTGAAACCCGAGAAAATGTCCTTGACGAAAGTCGATATCCTCATCGGTTCCTCAAAATTGCCAAGCGTTACCGCGTTGACAGCATACCGCGACTACATACCCGAACACAATTAGCAGATATTCGTTGGAAGACTGTACCCACCAGTTCGTTGACCATGCTGATTAAGCCGTGAAGGTAATCCTCGACCGGGAGAGAGAAACGATCTTTCCATTCTTCTTGAACTGGAGAATGGTTAGTACGAGTCAGTTAGCATGAGTCAATCAAACTCAAGAGAACACACGTACTTCCAAGGAGTTCAGAGGCGCGAGGCAGCGATAAAAGGCTTCCGTCCCTCAAATACTCGATCAAGGCCGATGCGAATACCGCCGCGCGCATTGAGTTGCACCACATGTCTTTCCAACGCCAAAACTGATCAGGCGGGATTACATCCGCGATGGAGGTCGTTATTTCTTGACAGCTGAGGAGCACCGGAGAGACCGAGTCGAGAAGTTCCGGCACTGATCGAGGTAAACGGAGGTTCACGAATAGACAGACGTATCGTACTGGACGCGGTCGGTGTAGAATGTATCTTCCCGAGTATTCCAACTGGCGTTTCCCGTTGTAAAATAGCGACGCAACGAGTCTTGCCCGCCAGCTCATACCTATGATTCGCACCTTTTTGTCAAACTCCTTGACCTGCTCTTTGATTTTCTGGATTCGTTGAATGAAGAACCGTGAAATGGCTGAATTGCAAGCACCTCGCTGACGCCGACGTCGTGCTCGAGGAGGGTGTTTAAATGTTCCAGATCGAGAGGATCCATTTCGAAGTCCGCGCTTGTGCGTGCTCGTGTGTTTGCAGGCTGCGACGTTTCCGTAGTTGAAAGGGACACGGGAGCGTTGAGGTCAAAGCACAAAGCGGGCGTGACCGAGGCGGCACCGCGGCTGTGACCCGTCGCGTAATTTCAAGCTTTTGCTTTAAAATTGACACGCTCCTCTCCTCTTTCCGTCCTCCACCTTTTGGCAGTGGCTACACCCATCTTGCCAGTGGCACGTCCCCAGGTGGAATCTCCATGACCAGCCGCGACACTCGCTCCCACATTGACCAACAACTCGCCACTCTTCGCGACTCTCCAGTGAACAATGACGGCGCCTCCGACGCGGTTTTGGCCGCAATCTTTACATATCTCATGGAGGTCCCTCCGACTCAGTTAGATGGGCGGCTCCACTGGTTTTGTGGACGTGCAATCCCCACCACAGTGGCAGCGGCTACCTTTCTGATCAGGCTGTTCGCCTATACCAGTTCGCTGGTTGAGGAATGGAGAACAAAGTTTCGCCATTGCCTCAACGGATGCTCTGAGTGTGTTCAGGGATTCGAGGAAGCGAAAGTTACTTCTAAGAATACGTTTGTATTTGGCTTCTCAGCATATATGGATTTTAATATTTCCTTGCAGATATTTCGGAGCGTTTTCTGCTGATGTTTTGGCTGGATTCTATCGAAGTTTTGAGGAATGGGAGCTCTTAACTATACTGGAGGATATCTCGGGTCGGGCTCTGGCTACAACTGCGCCGGCCATCGGTTATCGAATTGTGTCGAATTTGACCGTCCTGCAAGACCCCCGTATTATGTCCATTATCCACAACGAACCCCCCACAGATCCCATTGACGACTGGCCATCTGATCCACTACCTCCAGGAATGCTTATGCTCCTCGTCGATGAGAAACCAGGTGTCAGAAAATGGGCGGAGAAGCAAGCGGCTCGATGTAAAGTCATTCCCATCCCCAGAGACAAGTTCTCCGCGTCACATGTGACCGCATTGGAAGCTCTCGTCGTGGCTCTGGACCCCGCCTCGTTAGCCGCGACAGTACCAACAAGCTTTCCGTTTGCTACGGACCCGCACGATTTATGGTCGGGTTTCTGGACAGTGCTGAAGTTGATCCCAGTTGAATATTTTCAAACGGGAGTCATCTATCGAGTAGTTAACGGCCATTTACATGATACCGGACCACGTAAGTTGTTCGTGCACAACACCGTGGACCACTTTTCATACGAAATGTACAGATCTCACCTATATCTTACGTTGCTTCGAGTATCTCGCCAGCCACCTGGGGCGGCCATTCTGGATGGACGAGGGCCCTGAATATCCCCAAATCATCTTCGACTCGATCAAGGAAAATGCGTCATTTTTAGAGTTGTTGCTTCAGCCAGTAAATTCCTCCACGCCGCATCCCCTTCTGGCCTGGTGTTCTGTTTATCTATCGGCAATCGAGGAACAACCTGCGCAGGCAGAAGTCATTGCAAAAATGGCCGATTTCCTTTGCGAGGAGTTGCAACACGAGCGTTTCAGGGATGCAAGACCTGCCATCATGTTGGCAGCGATCAATGCAAGTCCTTCCGAATAATAATATTATTCATAGTTCTCATGGCTTCTCTACTCCAGCTATTCTCAGGGTTGTACCAGCAGAAGGGAGTTCCCTTAACGGCGATGTCCAAAGTGTTCGACATCCATGCCGCGACACTGGTGGATGTAGCGTTTTCGAGCCCCTATAATACTCCGACGTGGAATGTTGCAAGATCTGCGGCCTGCCATTTGATTAAAACCAGTATGCTGCACGATACTCAGATCATAACGCGGGCCGTACACTCCCTTTGCCACGCCCTGGCCAAAAAGAACAAAATCGACGAAAGTGGCATAGCATTGACGGGGGGCCCTCAGATTTGGGGCAGGACGTACCAGACCCTCCAACCTAACGATGGTGACGGGATGACGATGATCGTCGAAGTGCTCGCGCAATTGGCCCACCTCGACACCCTAACTCCTAAACCGTTCGGCTTTCAGAGAATCGACCAACTTGGGGTTAATCGCGCTCTGCACATCGTGTGGGACGGCTTGCGAGATGCCTTTGCTCGCTACACCGAAAGCAGTCGATCCTCCTCCCTGCTCGATTTTCTCCAACGTCCCGGAGTCGTCCAGAATGTATTCGTACTCCTACTTTCGCCTATCGCCGACATTCAACTCAGTGCGCAAAGTCTTGTTGGCTTGGCTTTCGATGTAGACGGTCGCCAAGATTGTTATCGTGCACTCCTGGAAAACCACCCAGATGCTGCCCTTGACGGCCTGTTTAAGGCCTTAACGGTATTCACGAAGTACGCGATTACAGTGCCCGAGGCGTGTAACCTAGCCAAGCACCTCGTTCGGTATCTTCCGGACGTCGTCGACATCCTTTGCACCCGGCCAGATGGGTTGCTATTCAGTCGTCACTTTTTGCGCCCAGAAGACGAAACTGGCCCATGTTCTCGGTTACCAGCGCTATGGAACTGCATGAATCAGGCCGTCACTGTCATCTTCAAGCGCACTCCAATGTGGGCCAACTATTTCGAGAATGAGGAGATGTTACTTTGGATGCGCGATGCTCTCATCTACGACCGTGATTTATTGGCTCAGTTTCGCGTCTTCGAAACCGCTGCCAATTCCCGCGACGGTGTACGAGACGAGCCAGGTAGCCTCTCCAAAATAGGGCAACAGATGGTCGACGATCTGCAGCGAGTGTTGCCAGAGCTCACGAGATGGCTTCGACTTTCCGACGAGGAGCTTCTATACCAGATGTTCGAGCTATTACAGTCCCTTCTCAACACATTCCACGAGACTCGGGTAATACCTTTGGAGGCTAGCATGCAGAAAATGACGAAACACATTCAAGACGCCCGAAAGGATAACACCAAAAGTCGCTTGGATTCATCCCGGTTGAATAGGTTGGAAAATACCTTGGCCCTGTTTATCCCCGACGAGGAGAAACCAACACCCTCTATCGCATCCAAAGACTCCAAGAAGCTGCGAAAGGTAGAGCAGCCTGTAGATGTGAAAGCCGCAGCTCGGTCCGGCGGTAAAGCTTCGAAAGATCCCTTTTTCACTGCTCGGGATCAGCAACAGTTAGAGAGTGTGGATTCGTTCCCTGCATATCGCAGGAAAGCCACTGGACCATCCAAACCGCGGCGTCCTTCTGTGGCACCTACGCTATCGACCCATAGCGATGACCAAGATTCGTCAGATGAAGAGGAATCCCAAGACCCCGGAACACTGGCGAGCCTTTCACGCATGCAACGGTCGCCTAAAGTAAAACATCAGCCTCCACCGCCCAGGCAGATCAAGCGCTACGACGCTCCTATCGTGAAGAATCCCATGCAACTGCGACTGGAAAAGCGAGCACTCGAGGCCAAAAAGTATCAAAGACTGAAACCTGATCTCTCTGGTCTCTACAAGACCATTTTATCTTGGAAATATCATCATGACGGTGCTCAACCTCCTGGACCTCAACTCACACTGAGCCACGTCCCAGCAGACCGGTTTAGTGATTACCCTCATTACCGTCGGGTATTTGAGCCGCTGCTTCTCCTCGAATGCTGGGCCCAGATCACTCAGTCCAAAGAAGAAGTTGGAGAGTCTTATCGTTTCAAGATTAATGCTCGCCAGTTCATAGATGATTGGGTCGATGTCGACATGACCTTCAATGGCAGCGTCAAAAAAGATTGGCGCTTGACAGAATCTGACGTCGTCTTGCTACAGGAAGGGGAGGCATCCATTCTAGGGAAAGTCGAAACGTACAAAACCCCAATGAACAGAGCCATTGAGACCAAGATAAGATGTGTTGCTAGATTAGATCCTGGTCTCAGTATCAACACTGAATGGCAGCTTACGCAGGTCTTCAGGTGAGTGATTTTCGAGTGTAGCGGCCGGCTCGATTTGACTTCAATATTTTAGTCTAAGTACTATCAACCGAGAATATTCGGCACTTTTAGGACTTCCATACTATGACCTTTGTCCATCAATACTCCAGCCATCCCTGCCGCCGATTCCCACACTGAATGAAGAGGCCGTCAAGAAGGTCATGACACTTTATCGTGTCAACGAACCTCAAGCTATCGCCATATCCAGCTGTCTGGATACAACCGGGTTCTCCCTGATCCAAGGGTGATTAGACTGGCATTTCGTAATTCTGGTCTTTAGCTTACACCATTCCAGGCCGCCTGGTACAGGCAAGACGAGTACCATAGTGGCACTCGTAATGGCCTTCCTTGCACGCCGTCCTAGGCGAATCCCGGTTCCCACTGGAAAGAATAGCAGCAAGCAGGAGGCCCCTACAGGGCCCCAGATCCTCATATGCGCACCTTCGAATGCTGCGATTGACGAAATAGCCCACCGAATCCGCGACTCAGAGGCGTTTAGGGCCAAGGATCAGAATATTGTCAGATTGGGAGCTGTCAAGGCCATGAATCAGAACATCGTCGATATATCCCTCGATCAGCTGGTGGAGAGTAAATTGGATGTGGGTAAGGATACCGGAGCAGCGTCGGAACTGGCCGCGCTCAGGGTGGAACTAGAGACCGTGAAAACGCAGAGGAGAGATAAAATCCTGGAACTTGATTCCATCAGTGACAATTCTGCCCGCGTCACCTTACTTCAAGACGAAATCACCCGCCTCAATTCGAAACGAACGAGCCTTTCTAAACGATACGACGAGGTGAAGGACCAACGGATCAAAGAGTCGCGGGGACTTGATATGAGGTTTGATACTTAACATACGTCGTAACTGATGTGTTGACCCTTTCCTCCTTTACAGTAGGAGGGCATTCCGCCTCCAGGTTCTCCAGGGCGCACACGTTATATGTGCCACACTGAGCGGGTCAGGTTCTGATATCCTACAAGATCTCGAGATTGAAATGGTGATCATCGATGAGGCTTCGCAGGCAATCGAACTCAGCGCCCTCATTCCTCTGAAGTACCAACCGAAGCATAGCGTTTTGGTCGGAGATCCCCAGCAACTACCGCCCACGGTGCTCTCTCAAGAGGTGAGTCTTTTGCGACACCGATGCAGAGCTGGAGTTGACGTGGGTCACAGGCCTCACGGTTCCGATACAACGAATCCCTCTTTGTCCGGCTGCAGAAGACAAGCCCCAAGTCAATGCATCTTCTCAGCATCCAATACCGGATGCACCCTGCTATTTCCAGGCTTCCCAGCGCCCTTTTCTACCAGTCCCGACTGAAAGATGGTCCCGACATGGCCGCGAAAACAGAAAAGCCGTGGCATCAGGATCCGAAATTCGGAATCTATCGTTTCCTCGATATCAAGTCTGTTGAGGAGAAGAGCGGTCGCTCGATCAAAAACACGTCTGAATGTAGGATTGCGGTTGCCTTGTTCGCACGGCTCAGAAAGGCCTTTGCCAGCGTCGATTTCGACGGCCAAGTGGGCGGTATGTCCTCATTGACTATGCCTCTTCACTTTCTTACTCTTGCACAGTTATATCGATGTATCGTGCACAGATAGTTGAACTGCGGCGGCAATTCGCGAAAGAATTTGGATCCGATGTGTTGCAAACAGTGGATTTCAACACAGTCGATGGTTTCCAAGGTCAAGAAAAAAGCATCATTATTCTATCCTGTGTGCGCTCTGGACCAGGCCTGGAGTCGATCGGATTTCTGTCGGACGTGAGACGCATGAACGTGGCTCTCACTCGAGCAAAAAGCTCCCTCTTCATCCTTGGGAATGCTCCAACTCTTGCCAGAAGCAATGAAATATGGAGCACCATCATCTCTGATACGCGATCGCACCACTCGCTCGTCGACGTCGACCTCTCGTACTTTACAGCCCCGAGTACCTACGTCCGGCGTCCTACCTCACCTACGAAGCCAAAGAGCCAAGCTCCCGCCGTTGATGTACCGCCGGATTTGGTGACCCCCCGAGAACTCAAAGCCACTATCGATCAACGAACGTCCACGAATCAGATCCCACAATCCCAACCACCCCAACCGCCACCGCCACCATTAGATCCATCTCCAACGATGCCACCTGCCCCTCCGAGCGAAAACCTCAAACGGAAGTTTGAATCTGACGAGCCAACCTCGTCCGGATCCAAGGTTCGAAAGCCCAACGGCAAGCCACGGCCCCCCCGTCCTAAGGATGCTAGCATGTTCATCCCAAAAAAGAAGGTCAGGAGCATTGTTTCTGCAACGTGCCAGCTGACAACATCGCAGAAGTGATAATGGCATCACCTAAACTTACATGTATCATTAATGCTTATCATACATATCGTACTTGTAACATAGACATTAGACTGTATATATACGACTCAACGCGTAATAATGCTCTCAGCTTTAACTGCCGGCAACTCCCATCCGTCAGTCCCGAACCGAGGTATGACCATAAGATCTCCACTCGCGTTTTTGTTGGGTTTGGAGAACGTACAGAGCGACCCGTTTGCGAGGGACGACAACCATGCAGGGTTGATGACCGTTACACCCTTGATCCAAACGCGACTCGTGCGGATCAACTCGCTAAAGACGACATATTCTGGCGGTGCTGCATTGGCAAGAACAGACGAGGGATGGATGAACACATCTTCAAATACCCCCAGAGCCTTGTATGCAACGCCTTTAGACGTTGCGTATTTGACGCCTGCGGAGGACGTTTGCTCAACGCGATCCTTACGCACAGCTACCTGATCGATGAAACCTGCAGCCAACAGTTGCCGGAGGACTTTGAGCTAGTACAGAATTGAGAAAGTGAGCGCGCCTCGAATAAAGTAGTCCTGACCTGCAGTTCGTTTGGTGGCATAAGTTTGGGCACAAACCCAGCATTTGCGGTTGGGAAATTTGCTTGGACGATGTTGCTTATTTGTGCGCGCAACTTGTGTATTTCTTCCATTGCCTGCAAACAGATCCATTTAAATTTAAATTGAGCCTGGTTTTAAAGACGTACCTTAGGTCTGACAAAGTGCTCAGCGCAGAACTTGTGGCCGCCACCTGCAAACTCGTACGCCCCCACGACAGACAGAATTCTAAACACATCACTGGTAAAGTTTCCGAGTGATGAATGTGTCTGTCAAGATAAGATAAGATAAGTGATATAAAGGGAGAGTGAAGACGGCAATCACATGTTGTGTTGTGAAGAACGCCTTGCGACGAGTCCTTTCCGTCTCCTTCAGCTCCAGACTGTCAGCATCAGTTCCATTCTCCTCGTCAGCGACCACTGCCTCATCGTGGAGGAATGGATCGCCAACTGACAAGGCAGAAACGATGGAAATGATGTACGGCAGACATCCCTGCTGCTGTCCGCTCACCAACATCCGCGAGTAACGGGGCGATAACGGAAACAACGACATCAAGCGCCCAAGTTCAGTAATCTGCCCGTCAACTGACGAATCACCAGTCGCTGTCAAGCCCTTTGTGACAGAACTGGCTACTCCCAAGGCACCAAGGTGACCCAACACTTTCTCGGCCTTGTATAGGGTGGAGCGATCAGGCGGTGTGGGGAAAGGGAAATTGACGACGGCATCTATATGCATGCTCTTCATTTGGAGTACCACCCCTTCAATAGGCGTTCGGAGGATTTCAGGCTGCGAGAATTGGTCGAAATGGTGCTCGAAGAGGGCGGAGGAGTATAGCCGATAACAATGTCCGGGGCCTGTGCGCCCCGCTCGACCAGCACGCTGTGCAGCTGAGGCTTTGGATATCCAGCTCACTTGGAAGGCTTGGACACCGTTGGCTAGGTCGTACCGACGCTACAGCAGGGATAAGCGAGGAGGCAGAGTAAGAGAGAGGTGCCAACCTCCTTGGCTCGTCCACAGTCGACGACATATCGGATTCCAGGAATCGTCAATGACGTTTCTGCTACATTGGTTGACACCACAACCAGACGACACCCGGGGGGAGGGGCTTTAAAAACTAGCATTTGTTTTTCGCTAGGCAGCAAAGAATATAGGGGAACGATATGCATTGGAGCTGCCCACAGCTTAGAACATGGCCGTGGTGTGAGGTTTAAAGAAGACGTACCATCAACGTCGTCGGAATTGAGTCCCAGTTCCTTGTCTAATTGTTGCTCTTCTGTATCCACATCACTATCCAAAGCATCGGGATCGTCATCGGCCATATCTGCATCGACGTCTAATGCGAGGTCCTCTGCCTGTTGGCTACCCAGGTCAATGTCCTCAGCCTCTATATCCGCTGGACAATAGAACAAGGTGAGTAGCTGAATAGTAGAATGAAATGACGCAGATACCGTGCGCTGGTTGGACACCCCCCTCGGTGGCTGCATTGTCGTGTTCGTCTGCCAGGTTGTTGGCCGATTCTCGTTGTCTACGTTTTCTTTCCAGCGCTTTGACGCCGAACTTGGCCTCCAGCTTTCGGCAAACCCCCGTGATCTCGTTCTGACCCGTCAAGAATATGAGGATACCACCAGGTGGCAAGCGAGCGTGGATTTTGGTAGTCTTTTTAATTGCTTCAGTCACATAGTCCGAGAAGGTCCGGCGATTGAAGTGGACCGTTACTGGGTGTTGACGAGCTGCAACATTGATCACTGGCGGGGGAGTCGAGAATAAAGTCTTGTTCTCCGCGAAGTCACTAACGCGCAGCGTAGCGGACATGATGATCAGTCGCAGCGGCTGCAACATCGATTTAAAAATGGATGAACGAAGAGGGGAGCAGACTACCTTGATATCTGCCGTCCCAGACTTCCACATTTCTTCGCGCAGCTTTAGAACGCGACTCAAAACTCCGATGAGGATATCGGTATTCATGCTCCTCTCATGCGCCTCGTCGATTATTATAACCGAGTATTTGGTCAGCAGGAAATCTGTAGCCAATTCTCGGAGGAGAACACCATCGGTCATGAATTTGATAGAAGTGGATGGGGAAACCGTGGCGTCGTATCGAATTTGATATGAGACACGCGAAGATGAGAGAGCTAATTCGTGCGCTACACGAGCAGCCATCGACATGGCTGCCACACGACGTGGCTGCGTGATACCGATCATTCCAGGATTGTCTGGAGGACTTAAGCTTTACAATTTCAACGAGAAGAATGAAATAACTCTCACCACTCCCCGGAGAACCGAACCCAGCTTCGTAAAGGAACTGAGGAACTTGGGTCGTCTTCCCACTGCCGGTTTCGCCACAAATGATGACTACGGGATTTAACAGAACTGCTTCCATTATCGGCTGTTCTTCTGAAACGATGGGTAGGAGTATCCGGGACTCGAGGACGTCAGATGGACGAGAAACGTCAACGGATTTCAAGGAAGATGGTGAACTCGAGTGTAGGACATGCTGTGCAAACGCCGTAGTGGGGAAGTGGAGATCTGCGCCCAAAGGGCCCCGTTTAGAGTCGGAGGTTTTCTGCTTTTTCCGGGGAGGAGGGGCAGACGATAAAGGAACCGGAGACACGGGTCGGTCATCTAGCGAGGACTCTGCTGGAACATCATGGCCTTTGGCAATACTCAATTGCTGTAAAGCCCAGTCCTTGAAACTACGTTTCGGCGGTGCTGGGGGAGGGCCGTCATCCAACTCTGCGGTTTCTTCATCAGATTTCGGACCGCTAGATCCACTCTTCTCCTCTTCGTCCGATGAATCGTTTTCTGAATTCGAGCTGTCGAAGGAAGAATCCGATTCGGCCGCAGGTGCTGGCTTTCTTCTGTCTTTCCAGCTTTTAAAAGTAGCCTAGGTCTACAGGTTACCAACAAATCGAGCAGACATGAGGGTCGCACCTTTTTTACGCGGGACTTTGGCACAATCTTTGGTGCCACCACACTGCCGTCTGGGTTGCGCTGCAACGCACTGCCAACAGCAGCTGAGGCCGATACGCTTGGAGCTGATACGCCTGTAGCCAGTCGACGGGCCGCTCATCTGCATCGGTGAAAACGCATCATCTTGGTCCAGTTCCTCGTCGTCCGTGTCTACATCCGGTCCAGTGACAGTATAAGAGTCGTCCTGGCGTCTCCTCTTTCCGGTACGTCCGTCCAACGCACGTCGAATCTCCTTGTCCTCGAGTTTGTCCAGACGGTCGCGGTGAGTAATGGCCTTTCCCGTGCCAAGAGTTGCCGAAGACTGAAGATGGACTGTAGTCGGAAGGGAAGCCTGACTTTGCCTTGACTACCGATGAGTGCTGGGAGAGATTAAAGACAAGCAGGCGCGACGGACGATAGTTTCTCGAAGATAAGAACTCGTTCCTCCTTCTTGATTTTTTTTTCCTAGGAGAGGGTCGGGAACGCGACGGAGATGAAGGTTCAAGGCGAACGCACAATGTATTTGTCCAGCCTTTTCCGCTTCTTGCTATTCCATTTCGAGTCGGATTGTGCGGCAAGCTGTGAGATCCTGAGGTCAAGGATTGGACACTGAGTCGACGAGTATCGCACAACGTACCTCTGCCCTTAGTTTTTCCTTTTTCTGGAATTCCTGTTCCTCCTTGCTCTTGGGGACGAGGATCTCGGCATTAGGATCGGGGGCGCTTTCAGGGTCTGGATGTGATTTCGATTTATTTTTGCCCTTCTTCCTGGAGGGTCCAGCAGTAGACTGGCGCGCCTTGCTGTTGAATTTTTCGCGGTGGCTCATGCCGAGATGGGCCGGACAGGTGTAAACAGGACACAATATGATCTTCGGCACCATCCCCATTAGGATTCTCGATAAAGATCGCACTTGTGTCCCCTCGCTTGCGGGATAATCATCTGTCTCTCTCGGTCTGCTAGCCACAATGAATCTGACACTTATTCTCCGTGAAACGTGCAGTCAATGAACGGATTCATCACACCTGCTAAACGGTAATGAGCCTCCCCCGGCATGTCGCTAGGCGCTCGCGGCGACCAACCATGGCACCCCTGACTCAACCTGTACGAAATAATTTGAACGACGGCCGGCGCTTGATCCCTTTCAATTTCACTCCACCCTGAGTGCCACTGCGTCCAGCCTGGCAGCGCTTGACGCGGCGCGAATGCTGGCAGGTGTCAACATAGTCAAGATAAAGCAGGAAAAAAGTATAAAGGTGCCTGGATTCACCTCTATCCATCAGTAGTCTCCCTTTCCCTCCTTTCGCAGCGCGGTTTTTTCGCCCTTCTCTCATCACCCACATTCCCTTCAAGAACTTTCATAAACGCAATGGCTGTGGGTTTTTTCTGTCTATTCTTGATTAAATGAGCTCAGATCCGTCTGCTTTCCAGTACAACCAGCAACCCCGCGCCACCCAGCCCATGCAAGCCGGCGGCTCCCGCAACGCAAAAAATTTACCTCTCGTCGACGGCCAGCGTGAATGGTCCAACGGCGTTTTTGACTGCCTCGCAGATCCCTTGACTTGTAATTCTCTCCTATATCAGCGCATTCCGATCGCAATTGAAATCAATCGACAGGTCTTGTTTCTTGGTTCCTGCCTTGTGTTTCATACGGCCGTAACCGCGCCAGGTACCAAGCTCTCGAAAATGTAAGATTGAGCGCCCATATTTCGTAAGAAAAATTCACTGACGATTTGCTCAGGGTGCCGTCAGCAAGGACCCCATGGAGGGTGTCATCGGCAACGACACCATTATGTGTCAGTATTTTTTCCAGCATTTTGAAGATGAGCTCACAACCTCGCAGACGGTGTGGCGCAGTGCTTCGGCTGCGGTGGCCTCGTCGGTATGGGTGGGCGCCAGCTCACTCGCGCGCGCTACTCCATCCAGGGCGATGGCGCCACCGACTGCCTTCTCGCCTGCTGCTGTGCACCCTGCTCCCTCACGCAGGAGAGCAGGGAACTCGAGCTCGAGGAGCAGAGTCTCGGCCATGCCGGCGCTGGCTTCTCGATGTTCATGACGCCCCAGGGCGGTGCCACAAAGGTGCAATCGCATCCATCTATGTATAATATTCAAAACTGACAAAGGACAGGCCTAAACACGTCGTGTAGAAGGCATACGCCATATTTATTACCACTCTGCTTGAATCATATCGTTTCCGCTATACCCATATTTTAAGTGGCGATCCACGCCCAATAGAAAGATCCAGGACTGAGCGATTATTTGCGGAACATGGGGAAGTTGCGCAGGGCACGGTGCATTCGCTTTCCAGTACTGGGAGACGACACGGATGCGGAGCTGGCTGCCAAGATATTTCTCCGCAGTGCGCATGAAGTACTGGGTGTGTTCGGTGCAGTCGAGGTGGGCCTGGTGCCTGTTGGCGACGAAGCGGACGGAGGTAACGACCCAGGGTTCGCCGCGGACGTTGTCGCGCCACCAGACCCAGGAGGGGTCGCCGGGGGAGCCGTAGTGCCGCCAGCGGCGCCATCAGAGACGAATGCAGCGATAGGAGGTCCCGGGAACGTGTAGGGTGCGTTGGGGTTCGAATATACCTAGAGCGGGTCAAACGACTAGAGAGTTTAGAACGACAGGTGGCTCACATCGACGAGGATGCCGGGGTCAGTCGCGGAATAGGCTCCTGGAAGTTTCACAAGTTCATCGGAGCTGGGCGCGCCAGAGCCCGAGCCACCGACGCTGAGCTGGCTGCAGCTCGCGTAGAATTCTGCACCACCCTCCGACACGCCGTTCTGCAATGCGATAATCTCGTGGCGCAGCAGGTAATTTCCCCCCGCGAGGTTCGAGGGTAGCGCGAGACTCGCCGAAGCGCCAGAATCTGGAGAGCAGGTGGGTCACACCTATATATGTGGCGCTTAAGAAGGCGCAGATCCACGCACTTAGTTGGGCTTGAGCCCATTTTCCAGTGGAGTCGCGGCCGACCTGTTGGATCTTGAACCACATCGCCTGGGACGCATCAAACTGGCTGCAGGGCTGGCTTCCGCAGCTCGCCAAGTACGTGAGCATGGGCCCGACATCGTGGAACCACGGGCCTTCGGTGGATACCCAGTCGACATCGATAGCATCGCCAGCATTCGCGTCGGCAACGTCCTCCGCCAGTTGGGCATTTGGGCCGCATGCAAGGTTGGGGTCGGAGACAGAGGTAACAGGCGAGTTGGTGTCGACCTGTCGGATGACGCTGGGTGCGCCAGTTGTGCCCAGTGGGTTGCCCTGGTACGTCTTTCCCGCCACAGTGATGCTGCCGACCCACCCAT
The DNA here is from genome assembly GCA_029289555.1 of Mycena latifolia. NCBI lineage: Eukaryota > Fungi > Basidiomycota > Agaricomycetes > Agaricales > Mycenaceae > Mycena > Mycena latifolia. The sequence continues at coordinate 484,030 of JARJLE010000050.1, forward strand.
GGCCTGCAACAGGAATGGTCCAAGCCGCAATTAACGAGACGAGGAGGGCAGTCGATTTCATGTACAGACGACGAGGATGGACGGTGAAGAGAGAAGAAAGGTTGAAGCAAACAGAGAGGCTACCGCATGTTCGCTGGAGAAAGTTCTGTCTTTAGATAGCCTCGTGGTATCAGAATTCGAGTAGGGCGTCATCGGAACGCGTGTCCATAAGGAGAGTCAGCCAAACCGATTTGAGGACAACAATAATCGAGAACCTGAAGTGAACTTTTCTTGGTAGGTCACTGAAGGGATCAGTGGCTGTGTCCGCCCCTAGCTGCCAATGCATTGCTGAGGGAGGGGCGACGCCCAACTTCAGTATTAATATTATTATCAGGTATGATATTATAAGACGTGGAATGTGCGATGATGGTATGTGCGATGCATAAAGAGGACATGCAAATCGAAACAGGTATGTCCAAACCGTCCAAACCGAAACAATGCGATGCGATGCGTGCGATGCGGATGCTATGACTTGAGAGGAATTAATGATATGTAACCTGTTCGATAAGGAAAAAAATGCGGGTGTCGTTCGTTCGTTCATTCGTTCGTTCGTTCGTCCAAAGCGTAGCTGTGTCCGCGGTACTTCAGGCCGTCCGGCGCTTCTTCGCCCGGGGCGCCTTCTGCAGCACATACTCGTCGTCCTCGTCGTCGCTCTCCACTTCCTCACCCGCCGCAACGCGGAACATGCGCTTCTGCGCATCAAGCTCGCGCAGGATGCGCAGATTCGTCGTCAGCGACCGGAAGAAATCGCTCTGTCCCCCATCCGTTAGGCAAATCGCACCCAACAAGCACTGAACACACCTTGGACACGCGTATCTTGCCCCCAGGCCCCGCGGCCTTGTTGTCCTTCTCCACGAGCTTCTTCTTCTCCCGGTACTGCGATACGCAAGCAGCCACGTCAGCACTTGCCCCCACCTCACTCACACAACGCACCTTGCGCTGCTCCTCCTTCTGTAGTTCACCGAGCGCCTTGATCCAGCGCTCCAGGTGCGACTCCACCTTCACCGTCTTCTTCTTCGCTGCCCCACCCAGGCGGAACTCTGCAAACTCGTCCTCGAGGTCCTCCTCCTCCGCGATCGCCTCGTCGTCTGAGCCCGGCACCGCATAGCTGACCGCCGCCGCCGAGCGGCGTGGGCGCTTCTTCCCGCGTGGCGATCCCGCAACGGCCTCGACCGGCTCCACCTTAACGCGCGCGGGCGACGCGGGGGCCACCTCCTTGTCCTTCCCCTTGCCCAGCTTCTTGAGCAGATGCCGCGCTGCGTCCGCGCCGGCGAGGTAGTCGTCCTCCGTCTTGTAGAACGGCGCGCCCTGCTTAATGCGCTCGTACAGCTGGAAATCCTGTTCCACGCCCGCGTCAGAATACATACGCGCGCTCGACCCAGCGACGCGGTACGCACCACCGACGAGGTCCCGAGCCGGGCCATCACCTCGAAGTGCCTAAGCGTGATGGGGACGCTGACAGAGGGAACGGGCAACAAATAGTTGCTCAGAACCTAATCGTGCCACTATTAGTGACGCCCCAAGGAGACCCCGCACGCCGACAACGCACCGAGTTATTCCCATTGATAATCGCGTGCGTGAGGAACGTCGCCGTGACGCTACTGTGCGCACCAAACTCGGTCTTGATCCACCTCGCCACCGACTGGGCCTCTGAAAGCGCGGACGCGGTTAGACCGCTGATATCAATTCATTCGGGGAAAAACTCACCCATGGGCAGCCGCGAGCTATTGGTGATCGCTGCGCCATAAATTACTGGATAATACCGGCGTCGCCCGCGCCCGCCCTGGAGCTCGTCCCGCCGGATCATCGTGCTCAGCGGCTCGAACCCGATGCTGCCTAGGTCGCGGTACGGCTTCTTATCCTTGGCATCTCCACCCTCCCTCTCGTTCCCGCCCCATTCAAGCTCGCTCTCGCTATCCTCGTCGTCCAGCTCGTCGTCCTCATCTTCGTCCTCACTATCCTCGTCCTCGTACTCCTCGGCCGCCTCCAACTCGTTGTCGCTGTCGGCATCCTCGCACACGAACATGGAGCGCGCCAGCCGTGCGCGCCAAGAGCCGACAGCCCCCTCTCCCAGCGCCTCCATCCTTATCTCGTGCTCTCCCAAGACCGCTTGTACAATTCGACCCTTCACGTTCGGATACGTCTCGCACAGCCGTTTGAGCGTCTTCCCCTTGCCCTCACGCGTCAGACAGCGCACCGCAACGTCCTCTGCAAGCGTGCGCAGGTCCGCCGAGGTGACCTTCCTGATGCCTTTGTTCCCCTTATAAGACTGCGAGGCATGCGACGCGCCGGGCTCTACCGCCACGCCCTCGGATTTGAGATAGTCCATCACCGGCCCCTGCTTCTCGACAAACGCGCTCAGAAGCACGTCCGCCGCGTCCGCGAGGGTAAGCGGGCCGAGGCGCAGCAGCGCGAGGCGTGCAGACATCGCATGCACCGGGACGGGGGGCTCGGAAGCAAAGACGGTGAGTAGCATGGCGCGGCGGACGGTCGGGTCGATGGTGGGCTTGGGGCGTGAAGGAAAGGAAAGGGAGTTGGAAGTAAAAGCGACAGGCACCGGCGGTGGCGCGAGAAAGTCGGTGTACAGCTGCGTAATGGTCTGCGCCGTTGCGGACGTGGTGATTGCGCGGACCTTGACGAAGAGCTGGCAGGCCGGTAGTTAGTGGGGTGATTCGCGTGAAATACATATATCCACCTTAATCACGTCCTGGACGAGCTCTCTGCACACCAGATGAAAATTAAATTAGATCAGACGTGAATGGGCGGTCCACGCACGTGAGCGCAAATGGCAAGTCCCCCGCGCGGTCGAGTTGCTTGAGCGCGATGTACGCGGCGTCGTTCGTCTTGGCCTCGAGGAGACACTCCGCGGCGACGGTTCGCGTGACGAACATGCTGCGGCACGCGAGTTAATTAATGAACTCTCACGGGCGGAGCACGCACTCGGGATCGAGGCGACAAAGCTCGCGCACATTCGCGACGATCTCTTCCGCGTGGGCGTGGCTGGGGGTTGGGATGCGCTCGAACATCTTGCGGAAGACAAAGTCGCGGTACTTTGAGTCCATTTCGAAGCCGTTGGCGACTGCATAGGGCAACAGGCGCGGTTCTACGGCGAGGGCGAGGGGAAACTGGACCATGAGCGGGTCCTTGGTGCAGAAGGGGATGAACTGCAGAGGAGTTGGGCGGGGAATTAGATAGAGGCGACGGGAGGACGCACATGGTAGTTCTCAAATATATCGCGGATGGCCTCCCAGGACACGCGCTGGGACTCGGGGGGCAGCTTCGACTCTTTGATAAAGGTCGCAAAGAGCGCGCCGTCGTCCTCGCCCTAGGCGAGTTTTAGTACGCGTGCATTTGAGTGAATGGGCGGGTGGCACGGACCTTGGCACGAGGGATTTCGCCATACTTGTCCGCGGCGAGATTGAGAAAGTAGGAAAAGGTGGCGAGGGGGACGTGGCGGACCCAGGGCACGGAAGGCTTGATGAAGTGGGATTGCGAGTGGAAAAAGTGGTGGAAGGCCACCTGGACGAGGTAGCGCGAGAGATGGGCCCCGCTGGCGAGGAGGATCTGGGAGAATAAGGAAAAACGAGCATGGGCGAAGAGGGAGACGTACATCGAGGACGCGGGGGGTGATAAGCTTGCCGCGAGCGAGGGCATAGTAGAGGGCCTGGAGGGGGCCGTAGCGGGCGAGAAAGTAGTGTGCGCGGACGTAGGGGTCCTGGGAGAAGGCGTGAAGGCGGCGGTTTGCGCGGGTGAGGGCGGTGGGGTCGTCGAGGTCGTAGAAGATGATTTGGAGGATTTCTGAGGGACATGAGTCGAGGTCGGTCATGGTGGCAGAGGAGAAGAAGACGTGGTAACCAGATCGGCCCGGTCACAGACTTGTAACTGCATCCAGACTCTTTGCAACTTAAACAAACTTGTATCTAGATCTATCACTTGAAAACCCGCTTGAAACGCGGATCTAAAACACGGCCCAATTTCAACCTAGCTGGTGCTATAATTGCTGCACTCGGCCACAAGCGTAGTATCGTCCTAATCGGGTTGCGTCGTAGACGGAGAGCAGCAAGTAGCTCATTATTGCGGTGGTACTTAGGAGCAGAATAGTTTTCAGCTCGAACATTGCTTGGACAGAGTTGTGGTTTGCTGCAACTAAATTTGGTACCGGAGAATTGCTCGCATTCGGGCCGGAGGCGGTAGTGCGTCCCAATCGGGATGTCGCAGAGGTAGCGCAGAGTACGCAGATACTCCAATCCTGCTCCAACCTCAAAACATCCTTCGGTAGTATCCGCTCCATATCCTCCAGGATAGCCGCCAATCCCGCATCGCCAGCGACCGTGCAAATCCGTCAAAATTGACTCGCTCCAGCTGGTCCAGGAAACTCGCAACCGGCACTCCCGCCAGGAACGCCGGCATCGCTCCGGCAGGCACCCGCCCTCCAGAGGGCTTGAACACCTCCCGCGCAGTCAGCAGGTGGTCGTTCGCCAGCACCGCAAACTCGTACACGGCCGCGTCCACCCCAGCCGCGCCTCCGCCGTATCGGAACACCTCCTCTTGCTTCACCCCGTGCCGCGCGCAGATCTCCAACGGAATCGGAAGCCGCCGCTGGCTGACGTGGTGCGGCAGCGACCACAGCAGTGTCGCGAGTGTCTGCGCCGTTCCCAGGTGCGACGCCGCGTGCGCGAGAGACTCGGACGAGCCGAACCCCCTCAGCGCAAGCAGCAGGTATAGCACACTCGAGGACACGCTCTCCGCGTGCGCAACCAACGCATTGCTCGTCGGGTAGGACGTCGTCTGCAGCTCCTCATCCTGCGTGTGTCGTCGAATAAGCTGCGTCTCACCCCGGAACCCGGGCAGCACTCACCCGTGCGTCGACGATCCGCTTCAGGTGGTACGCGGGCAGGCTAGCCGTCTGCGTCGCCCGGTGAAGCGCGAGCGCGACGGGGTGTCGCGGCGGTCTGTCCTGCCCTACTGTCAGCAGATAATTCAAAGTAGAGTACGCGCCCACGGACAGCATAGATATCCCGCACCGCGTCCCGCCAGAACTGCATGCGCACCGCGCCGATGGTCGCTACACTCACGTTGTCCTGAACCATCGCCAACTCTGTCTGCCCAAAATGAGCAAGCGTTGTCTTGTTAGATAGTACGCACAGAGAAGGCCTTGATAGCAAAATAGCCATCCTGTAGCCCCGCCGGCCAGAACTTGCTGATCAGGAAAGACTCGTAGTCGTGCTTGCGCACAAGGTCACGGCAGTACGCCGCTGGATCGGTGGGTGCTTCCGGTATAGTAGAATACTGCGCTTTTGAGACAATCGAAGAGTAGCGGCGCGCGACGCGTAACGAGAGCATGAGGGTCACTAGAGTCTAGCCTTGTAAAAGTGGCGACTTGAGACAAAGCGCTTTTGAGGCACAATCTCTGCAAGACCAAATTATGCCTCCGGCGCGGAAGTTGCCGGCGATGATCTCGGCAAGTGGCTGTGCGATCGACGCCGACTTCAAAATCGCGGTGCGCACGATCACCTCTGGATTTTTTTGGTACTCGTGTCTTCTTCCCTCTGGGTATCTATGGGTCAGTGTGCAATGATCCGGCATCTGCCATTCACCGGACTCGATTCCAGGATTTGAGCCGGATTCTGGGGTAGTCTCTCTAGACAGACGCTTGATTGGTTTCTAACTCGTTCCTCGTTCCAATCAAGGCTCTGGGGGTTGAAATTAAAGTAATGGGAAATACAGTAAGATGAACTCTCGGTAAATATGAGTTTAGCTCACAGCATGGCTGATTAGAGTCATCTGCGGGCCTGGGAGAAGTGAGAAGGTTATGCTCGCTATCTTATAAAGATAGCGGGTTTTTTTTCGGCTGAATCGTTTTATGAGGATATAATTATTCCCTTTGGGTGAAATTTACTTTTACATTCCAACCCCTTTTGATCTGTTCCCTGAGCCCTGCAAGTTCGCCGTATGTTGTTTAAACCTCTTCTCTTGGTGTTTTTTTTTTTGCTACATTTTACTGAGCTCTTGTGGACCAAATGCCACACTCAGATTGAACCATTAGACACTAAAGTGCCTAAATGCTGAGTCCAACATCCGACCAACACGTCGGTCCTTCGGATAAATTACAGCCTGTCAGGCTGCATGATTCGTCTGGGGCCACTGGATATATTGCGCGCATTTCCGCGCAGCGGGCTACCCTACTTATTATTTGAGGTTCGTGCCTGATAATTCCCTTTTTGAGCGACGGGCGGTGAGTGATTGTCTTTGTTTGTAACCCATCATTCCACCAAACCACCACGGCTGGACCTCTCCCATGTCCGCCCGGAGATCCGGCTTGCAGAAAGAGGTGCTCAGTCTATACCGACGGTCGTGCCAGCTCTCTGTCAGCGCTATATTTTCAACTCATGCTTACTTTAGCGCCCTCCGCATACCGCGCACCAAGCCTCCGCTCACGCGCCCCAAGTGGGACCTCATGATTCGCTACACCTTTCGCAAGAACGCCGCCAGTGCCTCTCCGCGTGCCGTCAGCGTCATTGAGCATCTATTGCGCACGGGCACGCGCCAAGTGAGCATGTATGAGGACAAGTCTGTCACCGACTGCTGGGTGTCTGCGGAGATGCGACAGTGGGACGAGACGCATCGCCAGAGACGACCGCCGCCCAATTGAAGAGAAAAAAATGCTACATTATTGCACGTTTTATGCTACATGCAGCAAGCGCTGTGAGGGGCGCGCGCGGGCCTCTCTTTGCCGCTGCTTGTGCTGCGCGTTCGCCAGCTTCTGCTCCTTTGTCCACCGCGGCTTCTTTTCACCCTCGGGAGCCGCCTCGGGGTTTCTCCTGGCCTGCACTTTCGCCCCGGCACGTCTACTCCGCGGCTTGACGAGCTTTTGCCGTATCTGCTCCGCGCGCTGTCGGTGCTTCTCTGTCGTCTCCGCGTTGACCTTGAACTTGAGCACTGCCGCGTTCGTCGCCTCCTCGCGCTCCTTCTCTGCGAGTGAGAGCGCGCCCTCGTACGCGAGCCGCCGCTCGTTCATTATCGCCTTGATGCGCGCCATTGACTTGCGGCACTAGAAACGTGTTGGACAAAAAAAAAAACACGAGTGCGGGACAACTCACGCGGGCCGCGTCCGCGCGTCTCGGCATCATGTCGTCTTTAACGATGCCCATGCGCCGCATCTCCTCGCGCTGCGTCGCAAGCAGGTTGCGCTCGCGGACGAGCACGTACCAAAGCGTGTGCAGGTCTTTGAAGCTCTTCAGCCGCAGCTCCGATGCCAGCCACGCGCGCCCGGTTTCGGGTATCGTCGGGTCCGCAAACGTCTCATACTGGTCGTCCCCGCGAAGGTTGGGATTCGGCTTCCGGCGGAAGAAATCGTACAGACCATGGTCCGGCCGATAGCTGCGGCATGAGTGGCGGCGCGAACCCGGGTTGGTCTGACTGAGTGGTCTTGTCTTCGGGCGTGTTTGAGCCAGAACCTATGGCCACGGCCGTACCAGGACCATACGAGGTCTCTGGGCGATGGCCTTCAGGTGCGCCAAGAAGAAGCGCAGGCTCAGATGACGAGGGCGCGGAGACAGAGAAATGGCGCAGGCAGCGTGGGGATATACGCCGGCCAGCGCGTAGAGCAGAGGAAAGCATCGAAAATTCAGATGAGGTGTGTGTGTGCCTGTTTGACATACACCACGATGGCAAACAAAATTTTAATTGAGTTAAGAGATATCCCGTCCTCAATTCATAAGATAAAAATTAGATACAGATTGGCGTCGTCGAGGAAAACGCGTCGCTATCACAGGGTCATCGTTCTACGAAGAGATTTAATTGTTATTGTTTAACAAAAGGGCGTGTCAAAACTCACGATCCAAAACTTGTGCTGTGTTGTCCACATGGCTACATCCTTGGACTGGCAAGCCTCTTTCAACCGCGGGATCTGTTGGAGCTGCGAGTCGCCGATAAAGGTGAGAATGCGCAGGCGAGGCAGCGAGTCGACGGCTGCAATAACTGGCTGCAGATCGACGCTAGCGGTATATGTCTGGATCAACACCGCGATATGCTCCAGGGTGGGTGGAAGCTCCGGGAGGGACACGAATCCAGGTACATTTAGAAGCACTAGTTCCAATAGATTGGTACATTGTCGCAAAATCGCGGCGGTGTATGCGTTGTAGCGCATGAGGCGGAGGGACTGGATGTGCGGGCAGCACATCGCGAGGTCCGACTCGGGTGTGCACGCCCGGGAGATCCCGTAACTCGAGAATCCGAAGAGTGGTCTCCGATGCAGACACCAGCCATATGAGCACCTCGGATGAAAGTGTCCGGTGGAGCGTGAGCTCGTACAGTCTAATCACGGGAGCCCATGAAGGGGGAGACGCGGCAATTTCGACACCAAGAGTCAAGAATTGCACCCCCGGGAAGAGTGCAAGGAACTCGTAAAGGATGGGGGATTGGACGCTGCACTCCACCATCCGAAGCGAACGGATGGATAACGAAGTGGTGCGCACGACGTCGGCGAGAGCGGATGTCGACTCGGAACCCAATGAAAAGAGACTGCGGGCGCTGATACTCAACTCGTATAGTTTGGGGCAACTTTTGAGAATTGTAACCAAAGTCGAGACCGGACAGAGTGTACTACGCTCGTCATTGGGGTCTGAAGATTGACTCAAAGGAGGGGGAGGGTTGTCCGAAAGGGCGATTGCGAGCATTCTGACATGGGATAGGAGAGCTTGATTGCCTATGGGCCTGGCTACGAATCGCCCGAATGAATGGGCCACATTGACCGTGATGCGCCTGAACAGCAGGGTCTGGGCAGGGATCGTCCAAAGGGAGTTTACGAGACAGCAGGCCGAGAGTGTGGAGTAATCTGGGGTGCTGAATGGTGGGTTTCTGTAGTAGAGGTTCGCGAGGATGACGCAAATCAATTCCTCCGGAAGCTGCATGCCGTTGGGGAGCCGGGACGACTAATCAGTGGTGTATTCAGCAAAGCTTCTGGGGTCTCGAGACACCGTGAAGGAATGTGGACTCTTGTGGAGGAACGTCGATGAGGAAGAAGACAAGGCCAGGCGTCACATGTGACCTGTCGCGCTTGTGACTTTCATTGACCACCCCCTCTCCTCACCGACCGCGTCTCGAACGCAGAAAAGCACCCACCGTTCTCCAAGGACGCGGCTAGACCGCTCACCTTGGGAGATCCATTTTCGGAATCGTGGTCAAAATGGCATCCCTGAATAAGCTGGCAATCCGAGGCATTCGCTCTTTCGACGACAAACAAATTTCAGTCATCGAGTTCTTCTCCCCAGTCACGGTCATTGTGGGCCACAATGGCAGCGGAAAGACGACTATCATCGAATGCCTGAAGTACGCCACCACCGGAGACCAGCCGCCGAACACCCGAGGCGGTGCCTTCATCCATGACCCCAAGATGGCGAACGAGAAGGAGGTCAAGGCACAGGTCAAGCTTCGCTTCCACGCAGCGAACGGGGCGCGTATGTTGGCCGTGCGTAACCTGAGTGTGACGGTCAAAAAGACAGCCGGTTTGACGATGAAAACTCTCGAAAGCATTCTTGCTGCTGACAATAATTCTGACAAGGGTGGAAAGGTCGGCTTTTCTACTAGCGTCTCTCAGGTTACTTCTACTTACGTTGAAACCCAGAGAGGCGTAATTTCGACAAAGTGCGCTGAAATGGACGCAGAGATCCCCCAGCTCCTTGGTGTATCGAAGGCTGTTCTTGAGAACGTCATTTTCTGCCACCAAGAAGATTCGTATTGGCCTCTGGCTGAGCCCGCAGCTCTGAAGAAGAAATTCGACGATATTTTTGAGGCAACCAAGTACGTAAAAATCAGTTTCAAGAACCTTTCGACGCATTAAACAAATTCCAGGTACACCAAGGCTCTGGATTCAATCAAAGCACTCCGCAAAGACCGCGTCGCGGAATTGAAAGCTGAAAAGGAACGTCTGGATGGCCTCTTTCGCGAAAAAACGCACTGCGGATAAACTCAGAGTCCCGCATCGCCGACCTCAACCAGACAATTGCTGCGAAAGAGGTCGAGCACGACGAGACCAAGAAAGCTTACGATGAAATCGTCATTTCAAACCAGAAGTTTTATGACTATGCCACTCGGTTCCGCGAGCTTTACCTCAGAGTGCAAAATCGCCAGGAGAATATAGCTAATATCAAACGCGAGTTGGAAGAGTCCAGAGAAAATCTCCAGGAGATTCCCGGTTAGTACTTGCATGATACCCGGAGACCACTTTCTGAAGCATTGCAGGCACTGACGCTGAACTTGATGCGAAATTGAAAAATTCCGACAAGGACACTTCTGAACATCGCCGGAAACTCGCGGCAGAAAAGAATAAGGAGCAGGCTCTCGAAGAGGAGCTAGCTGCAGCCCGCAAAGCACACACCGAGCTCGCGATGCTGGAAGGGACATTCAAGGCCGAATTCGAGGTGGGGATGCTGTTTTCGCCACGTAATCCTGCTGACACCCTTTTCCAGGCGCAACAGGAACGGTTAGCTGAACGGGAACTCCTTATTCAAAAAACCAGCGAGAAGCTCAAAATCAAGGGCTTCGCGTCATCAGGACTCGACTCAGAGAAAGTCCTTGAATTCTTCTCCAAGATCCAGGAGTTGACTCGGAAGCAGAGAGTAGCTGTCGAAAAGCTCCAGGTAATCTCCATCTTTTTCGCTTGTGTTTGGTGGCGGACCTGAACAATTGTCGTAGCGTGAAAGCCAGGCCGAAAGCGAAGGATTCACCCGCAAGTCAACAGAGTTGAATAACGCACTGCAGGCATTCAAGGCACAGCGGACTTCGCTCCAAAACCAGCTCGTACGACATCACTCTTTTTCTTTCTTGGTTGCTCACGATTCCCGCATCAGAGCAAAAACCAGTCCTGAGTTGGCGCTTTCTGAACGTCAACTTGACGCTATTCAAAACCTTCCGACCGAGCTTCGCACCCTGACAGACGATATTGAGGAAAAGCAAAACAGGCTCGCGAAAAGTTCAATCAGAAATCGCGGCTGCCAAGTACGACGAGCGTCTGGATGAAAAAACAGCCAGCACAAAAGTCTTGGAAGAGCCGACGAGATGCATTGAACTCCGAGTTTAAATCACTCAATATGCAGTCCGATTCGCGGGCCAAGCTCGAGCTGCACCGGAACAACGCAAAGAGCAAGAACACAGAAATCAGCTCGACGTTCGTTGCCCTAATTCACGGGTGCAAGATTTGTTAATCAGGTGTAATTCAGGGTTAGCAGCGCCAACACCAGTTTCCGTCGGCTAATCGGCTCTGAACCACACCCCGAAACGATGGAGCGAGAAGTGGAGCGAGTGCTTGTGTAACTACAACGCCCGAAGTCCCAGCTTCAGTCTGACTCACTCTTCGCCCTAGTGACAAGGAAAAAGAGCTTGGCGAGCTAGAAGGGAAGGCCTCTAGTGCTAACGCTGCATTGCAGCATGCCCAGAGCCTGCTGAGCAGCTTGAAGACGCAGCTCAAGGCAAAGAAAGAAGAGCTCAAAGGTATGACATGATCGATGCACATCACCGCTCTCGTGGCTGATGCTGCTGTCTGTAGGTCTGGAGAAAAAGCTGAAGGCCGAGCTTGAACACGAAAGTCTAGAGGCTGCGCTTGAAGAGGCTAGCAAGGAGGTTGACCACCGAAAAACGTTTGTCTCGGTGACGCCAGAATGTACCTTGAGCTAACTGTCGCGGACAGTGTTGCGGGTGCTACGACCGGTAGTAGCTCAGTTTATGAAACCTTGCTGCGAGCGGGGAAACAGAAGAAAGTATGTACCGCATGTAACCGGCACATGGATGACCACGAGTTGGTCGTGTTCGAGAAATATGTAGGTTTCTCGCTGTCCGTTCCTGAGCGAATTGACAACGCGCGGTTTCAGTTGAAAGACCAGATGAAGAAATCGTCGCCTGAGTCCGTGGCTGCTCTCCAGGAAGAACTGAAGGAGTGGGAGGGAGAAATGACCAGGTTGCAGGGCCTGCGACCTGTTTTAAGCTCAAGAGACCGCCTGAAGGACACCGAGATTCCTGACCTTGAAGCCAAGATCAAAGATGAGGATAACAAGATCCCTGTGGCCAGTGCTGCCGCTGACTCAGTGCGCCATTATTCCCTTTTGTTTGACGAATGTTAATTACATGGCTTCGTATTAGATTTCGGAGAAGGTCGAAGATGTCAAACGGGATATACGAGATCTCGGGACTCTCAAAAACTACGCTCAGACTGTTACCCGGTTGCAGAAAGAGATCAAAAAAGCACACGAAAACATCGCCGATTTGGAGAAGCAGCTTTCCGCCACAGGGTCCACGAAGACCGTTGATGACGTTCAGAGCGAACTTGACGAGCTCTTGGCTGAAATGTGAGCTCACCACCATCCTCTACAGTTCTCTTCTTATAGCCTCTGGGCCAGCCGTAAGAACGAAAAGCAAAAGGAGGCCATCAACAAAGAAAAGGAGAGCAGGAATTCGTCCATCAGAGCCTATGAAACCAGATACATACAATGGAGATGGAATCGATGGACCTGAAGACTAAAATTCGAGAGAAAGAGGCGTTAGAGGCACGTATCGAGCAAATGAAGAAGGAAATCCAGACATTCGGTGCGGGGATCAAGGTGCTGCTTAACTCTGGTTATCTCGTTCCGAAATGAACTTTTCACAGGAAGAAGAAGCTAAGATCCGAGAGGCTCAGGTGCCCATCGACGCTCTCGAGGCAGAGCATTCTCAGGCTGCGAAAGCGTTGAGTGCTGAGATTAGCAGCGCTCAGAATGCGTATCAAGAATTACGCACAAGCATGGACCGGCTGGATCAGGCCCACAAAGGCGTCGAGAAGTGAGTTCTCACCACGGTTTCTGGGTTATTTTTCTTATCGGTGTTTCAGCTACGTTCGTGGCAAGCGCGACACAAAGCGACAAGAATGTGCGGATCAGACAGAGGAGGTCGAGGCTGAGATTGCCGAGCTCCAACGGAAAATCGAATCCTCACGGCAGGTTATCCGAGCCATCGACAAAGAGATCAACGAAAGCGGGTCGTTCTTGGCTGCTCTCCGAGAGAATCTCCGTGTCAGGAAGTTGGCCCAGGAGATCAAGAGACTGGAGGCCGAGATCGAATCCGAAGACCTCGAAGGGGCTGCAAAAGCTAAACGAAACTTTGAAGAAAAGTTTGGTCCTTCTAAAGACAAGGAGACCAAGCTTCAGACTGCGGTTCGTTTCAGCGATCCGAAATAACACTTTTACTGACATAATATTAGTATTCTCATCTCGCTGGTGAACTCAGTTCAAGCAGGAGCCAGTTGAAAAGCCTGGAGGGTGACCTGAAGGACTTTAAGGACATCAACAAGAAATATACTGATCAGCTAATCAAAGTCAAGGTAAGCGCCTACTTGATTGATTCAGATACCTGGCCCTGTATTCAGAGCTTTTAGATGTCAGATATGGCCAACAGTGATCTTGAGAAGTACGGCAAAGCCCTCGACAAGTTAGTACTCCGACCTAGACCTCCTCTTCTGAGCGCTGACTGCCTATAGCGCCATTATGAAATACCACGGCCTCAAGATGGAGGAAGTCAATGATACTATGAAACACCTCTGGAATAAGACATACCAGGGAACTGGTACCTCAAATTTTGTGTCCAACGCTCGTCAGTGTGCTCATGATACTGCTTTAGACATCGATGGAATCAAAATCCGGTCGGACGTTGAAGGAGGCGCATCGAAGCGTTCGTACAACTATCGAGTAAATTGCTACTTCAATTACTTCGCTCGGTTGCTCATTGTCCGCCAGGTCGTCATGACCAAGGATCAGGTGGAAATGGACATGCGTGGGCGTTGCTCTGCGGGGCAGAAGATGCTCGCGTCGATTATCATCCGCTTGGCGTTGTCAGACTCTTTTGGCCAAAACTGCGGTATTCTCGCACTGGACGAACCCACTAACGCTCTGGACACGGAGAACATTGACGCACTGGCGGAGAGTCTCGTCGAGTACGTCTGATTCTAATTTACGCTACGCCAACTCACTCCGTCCGGATATACAGTATCATCAAGGAGCGAAGAAACCACGCCAATTTCCAGCTCATCATCATCACGCACGATGAGAACTTTTTGCGAAAGCTTGGACAGAGCGATGTGATGGAATATTACTGGTGAGTGGAGAATGCGCTACGCGCCAAGTGCTCAACTTTCCCCAGGCGTGTATCTCGGGACTCGAGACAGAAGTCTGTCATCGAAAGGCAACGCGTGCGCACGTCATAGACCTCCAGATTAAGATCTACTGTGTTTCCCGCTTCTTGAACATAATGTATCATTACCATTCCGCCTGCTTGTGTATCCCACTAACATACTCAGACAACTTTGTCGAGAAATGTCTCCGATCTCCCTTTTTCTTTTTGTGTGGAGTCTTTGCTCGTCAAAAAATCTTGTTCGAGAGCTCGAGTCCTATACTCCGAGTCCACGTCCAATCGCTCAAGAGGTAGAGAGCACAGCCACTATCTTAGTCATCCTCAGCGATTTCTCTCTTCGCCTGCCCTCATCGTCCCCTCGTCCTCATATCCCCCGTTTTTTATCTGCTGTAGTCCCACACTCCTGGGCATCCATCCCAGTTATTTTTTTTGTTCTGGGCGCTTTCCCCTGATGCCGTATACGCTCCTTTCGACTCGGAGTGGTCTTAGCACATTTCAGCCTCCGCGGCCTCCACGCCCAACCTCATCTCTCGGCCTTCGCCTTCACGCCCGATGATGCTGATTTGGCAGATTCGAAGATCGTACTGCGCGAGAGCTGCATGACACTTGCCTGGCTGGGCGGGTTTATTGAATAGCGGTGACACGACCCTGTGCTCTTGGGCGCCGTCCCGTGTTCTGATCATATGGTCGGTGGACCTCGACCAGAACTTTCCTGGCCAGCGTCGACGAGTCGGAGTCACGACGGTTTGGCTTCCTGGGCATTCGCGCCACCGCGCAGTTGGATAGCAAGCGACAAATAAACAGGCCGCCTGTCCCCAAGCCACTCCAAAACTTTACTCTTGCCGGGCGCGCCATGCAGATTCCCGAGCAGGACATCCGGAGAGTGCTGGGAAAGATGGATATGGAGCCGTGAGTACTGGCCATAGAGATGATCGCCCAGCTGCTGCTGCTGCAATACTTGGGGCGAGGACGTCAGAAGTACGCTCATACGGGCGTAGAGAAGGCAGTGCAGTGGGTACTCTGTACTAAGCTTCCACGGCGGTGGTGTGCCAAGGGGTTGGAGTCTTGCCTGCCAGTGGTGCAGTCATGTATTCCTCTGAAGCTCTGAGTGAATAAACCTGAATACGATTCAGAGTGCGTGAGTGTGCGCCACTTCGATTCTACTTCCACCGGTCCGTTTCGCGTCGTTATGACGCTTTCCCTTGGCCTTGCCTCCCATCGCTTCTTTACTTTGCTGCGCACCTTGCTGCGCACTTGGAGTACGTTTTCCAGGACTTGTCAAGCATCTACGCTGCCGGAAATAGCCTATCCAAGACCCCGCTGATCATGACCGAATCTGTGGACAAGCATCGTTCTTGAACTTCGGAAATTGAGTTTACCTCGTGCGTTCAAACTGTCGTCGGACTCTTTTATTCGAGTCGGTGCTGCAATCTTGCTGGATGAACGGACCCACTCGCGGACTTGTTAAGCAGCTAATTAAGGCGATAGCAATCAGGCGGTGCTCTACGTGGACAGTATCAGCTGGGAGCGGAGAAACCTCCAAGTTCCAGCCCAACATCATCGCGCACGACGATAGAAAAATTTAGACACCGCGACGTGATGAAGTATTATTGGTGAGCGGACAATGTGCTACTAGCGCGAGTCTCGGAACTCGAGACAGAAATAAGCCATAGTCGTTCCGACAAGTCGTCGTGTTCTTGAGTTTTTGGATCATTGACCATTCATGCCGCTATATAAGGAGCGATCTGGAACGATGCAATACATTCACTTTATATCAGCGCCAATTTGTTGTAATTGCGCGCTTCTCTACGGGGAAATCTCGATACATGTAATTATCTATACTGTTTTTAATGGAAGGCCATTGTCGCCCAAAAGGGAGTCCTTCGGGCCCAGTACGCGAGGGCCGTCACCCACCCGCGTGTGTATGAGGCCCTTGACGGACCCAGCCTCCCATGTCTTGGCAACACCTTCATTGAATCCTGGTACAAGTGCCCCCGCACCCACACCCGCCGTCCCGAAGAGGGCAAATGGGTCCTTGAACGTGTCTTGTTGAGGGAAGTAGCGCACAATCATGCTAATAATTTCCTTCATGTTCGCGGCCGGGGCGTAGATAACGGCGTTAGGGCCGGCATCATAGGTGTACGCCGCCTTCCGCTTCCCGCCGTTCTCGGGGAGCAGCGCGACACGGTTATACTCTTCGACCACAGCGATGATTGCGCGGCTGACATCATTCATGTAGAAAATCGGGGGCGACGTGTCGAGAGCCACGGCATGGAATTGGTTCGAGTCCGCCATGGTGATCTCGGCAAAGCGGTCGAAATCGCGCGCGAGGATCGCGGCGGAGATGTCGGCCATGCGCTGCGGGACAACCTCCTTGATGCGGTGCTGAAGGAGCGGCGACGTCTCGACCGTACGCTGCATGCCGCTGGTCGAACTAGTGCCCTTTTTAGTGTCGCTGACGACACAGATCAGGGCATGAATATCTGGCCAGTGGGTTTCTGGGGCAACTTGGACCGCGTGAGAGTCGAGCCCGGACGGGAGCGTGCCCGCCTCCCAAGCGACAAACCCGCCAAAGAGGGATCGGCAGGCGGAACCTGAACCCTGGCGCGCGATGAGCGAGAGGGATGTGGGCGGGGAAGGGAGCGCGTAGAGTGCGGCCAGGGAAGCGATAAGTGCGGCAAATCCGGACGCGGATGAAGCCAGGCCAGCGGCCGTTGGGAAGTTGTTGTAGGACGCGATGTGCACCGCAAAAGTAGAAAGCTAAACGGAGAAAAAATCAGGAATAATAATCAGTAACTTATAGGGTGGCGTACTGCGGGAGCTGACGCGTCGACATCTTCAACCAATTCTTTTCGCAGCCGCTTCATTTCCGAGATGCAGGTCGCCATGCGGCCGCCAGACTTGATTTCCTCCTCGATGCCATTGAGCCACAGGCGGTCTTTCTCGAAGGTTGGGTCTGCGCGCGAGGTGGTGGTAGAGCGCAAGTGGTCCTGGTCAAGGGTCACAGACAGAGACGAGTTTGTGGGCAGGATCAGCTTGGTGTCGCGTTTCCCCCAATATCTAAATAGCTCTTTATTAAAAAAGACCCCAACAAAAAGACGAAAGGACTGACTTGATACATGCGATGTTTACCGGCGCGGATGTGGTTGCAATGTGGACGGCCATGAGTGCAGTGAAGTGGGGGATTCAATCGTACGAGGTTAATATACGCCCAATAAACACAAGCGGCCGCAAGATGCGAGACCAAGTGCATCGCCACCGTCCTATCCGTTGAGCTAGATAAGATGTCGATAAGATAAGATAATTTAGGGTTGCGGCGCGTTTAATTCCTCGCAATTCTCCGGTGTCAGCGGGCTTAGCTCGGGTCGAGCGCCGAGCTTTTCTCGTCGTTGTCGTTCACATGCTCTTGACCGGAGTAATTCCCGCCCCTCCAAATAAGTCTTCCGTCCACATTTTCGAGTCTTCCACGTCACCTTACCATCTAATTTAAAGCATCCCCATTCTTCTCGCAAGTAGCGTGTGAGTCCCATTTCCTCTCCGGTCCCATCACCTTTAACTGCGAGGAGACCTGGCAGCCTATCCCAAGGGCACCGGCACCAAACATCTTGCATCATGCCAGCACCTCCTTTGATTTATTTTTCCCGCTCCTTCCGCCGAGAGCTTCGCTCGAGGTACAAACGCAGTGATATGCCCAGTTGGAACTTTAAAAGGGTCATGGTTGTCTTTCGGTGCCCCATAGTACTTTCGCCCCGATGGAGGCAAGACGCGACCTTCCACTTGACCTCACTGCAGTCGACAAACTCCTTTTCTCCCAGTTTGGGCGCGGTGCCACTGTCGATCCTCCCTTTCAATGCGTTCATCATGCATTCCAATTCCATGCCATCATCCACCCAGACGCCGTCGCCGTCCAGGACGCGTCAGACTCGATCACATTCGCGGAACTCGACCACCAATCCGACTGTCTAGCTTCTCGCCTCTGTGGACAGGATATAGGACGGGGTTCTCGGGTCTGCTTACTGGTTGAACGTTCTGTCGCGATGGTCATTGGGATACTAGGTATCCTTAAGGCGGGCGCTGCCTATGTGCCTTGCGACGGAAAAGTTGTGTCCGACAAATCCCTCGAGCACATACTGAAAGATTCCGAATCTCAAGTTGTTCTCACCCTTCGCAAGTTCTCACATCGTGTGTCGGAGCTCCCAATCATCTTCCTCGACGACCCGCCATGCGCATGCCAAGACCAGGGCACTCGTTGCTCACCGCCTGTGAATCAGTCCCTGGCGCACGATAGTGTTTATGTGATATACACGAGTGGTGCTCATTTATATTCTCATCGTTCTGGGAAACTGGCTAATTTTTGATGAACTTCAGGTACTACGGGTGTCCCTAAGGGGGTAAGTTCGCGCTTAACGTCTTCCGTTGGGACAGTTTGACCATGCAATAGGTAGACGTCCAACACCGAAATGTGACCAATCGTAAGGGTTCCATAATGCCAGTCATAACACGCTGATCTTCTATCAGTTGTCTCTCTCGCACCCGGAAATCTTGGGATGACGAGCGGCACCCGAGTCTCACAGTTGATGAACATTGCCTTCGATATGGCAGCATGGGTGCGGCAACACAAACACCATCACGATTCTGTCTCTAACTTGAGGTTCTTCCAGGAAATCCTTGGCAGCCTGTGTAACGGTGCCACCCTTGTTCTTCGCGGACAGACTTCCAAGGAATGGCGGGCTGCAATGAGGGGCGTCGATATTGTCATCGGCACGCCCTCGATGCTGGCACCACATGACCCAGCCGACTATCCGAACATCAAAGTCGTCGCCCTGGCTGGAGAAGCCTGCCCTCAGGGTACCTGTTATCATGTTCTAACCGTGAATTTCGTCCTGAACTCTGCCGTAGCTCTCGCGGACTCCTGGGCGGAACACGTTCAGTTCTACAACTGCTGTGGACCGACAGAGGTTGGCATTAATATCTTCTTTTGACGGGCGCCAGGAATCTAACTGGATTTCTAGGTCACCATCGTAAACACCATGCACCTGCATGTCCCCGGCCGAAGGTTGAGCATCGGCAGTCCTAATCCGAACAACAACGTTTATATCTTAGACGAGTGCATGAATGTCGGTGGATTCCTGTCCCTCCGGAGTTTCTTGCTGACCTCAATATATTTCAAAGCCCACCCCGATTGGTGTACCTGGAATAATGTGGGCTGGGGGTGCCTGTGTTAGCCGAGGGTACCTGAACCTGCCGGAGAAGACCAGCGAGCGGTACAAACGGGATCCTTTCGTCAACGATGGGTACGACATGTTTTTCCTCACCCCTATCTCTTCCTGAACGCCTGTAGCTCCCTCATGTTCAACACCGGAGATCTAGGGTGCGTGAATTAGATTATTCAGTCGAACTTCCCTTCTCACCTAAATTTAGAGCGTGGCGAGCAGACGGGACTCTCGAGCATCTAGGCAGAATCGACGACCAAGTCAAGATCAAGGTCTCTTTTATCCTTGCGAGCACGGACCTTCGAATGACTGATTGATGGCGCAGGGTTTCCGTGTCGAGCTCGATGGGGTTGCGGCCGCGATGGAGGTGTGTTTGCTCGCCTTTTGCAAGAGAGTCGATCCTGATGGGTTCGACGAGACCGCGAGCGGAATCAAAGCTGCGGCCGCGCTTTTGATTGACGGTTCGCTTTGGGGATTTGTCACTCCGGGGAGTATCAGCGTCGATGAAGTCAAAAAAGTGACAGCAAAGATCCAGCCTTATTATGCTGTTCCGACCTCTATCATCGCCCTAGATGAATTCCCTAGAACTGGGTACGTCGATGTCGCCGGTGGATACATTGTTTGCGAAACTGATCGAAATTTTAGGAATGACAAGACGGATAAGAGGGCTCTCCGTCAACTGGCGATGGCCCTGAAGACCAAGGAGCTGGTCGAGGGACAGCTCCAACCTCTCGTCACCTCAAGGATCGCGAACGGCGCCGCCCGCCAGCTAGAAACGAGTTCCTCCTCGTCCACAAGTTCGCTCACCATCATTCCCTCAACGGAGGCAGACTCGAAAACCGAATGCAGTCCAACGGAAACGGACTCGAAAGTCGATGACAGTACGACTCGTACACCGGCTTTTATCATTCGCCAGCCTTCTATCGGGGGTGAAAAGTATTCCATGAGCGCTTCGGATGCCCCTGTGTTATCAGAGGATTTCGCTTCCTCCGTCGAGCTTAAGGATAGGGTTCAAAAGGAAGTCTGGGATGGGTACGAGAAGGATGTTCTACCTGACAAAAAGGAGGGGAAGATCATCCGAAACTTGCGGCACCAGATCTTCTCCCTATATCGCCGGCTCTTCGGTGTTGTTTTCGTGACGAACATGGGGATCTTCGTCTCACTTCTGATCCGAGGCGGAGCCAATGCAGAGCGGCTTGGGATGATCACTTTGGCTAACCTTTTTTGTGCAATGTGCGTTTCCTGTTTTCTTGCGTCAACTCGTTGATTGACTCGTGAATTGTAGCCTCATGAGACAAGATTATGTCGTAAACGCGTTTTTCAACGTTTTCTGTGCTGTTCCTACTTCGTGAGGACGTTTTGGAAACATTCGTCGCTAGAATTCTGACCTTGTCGTTTATAGCTGGCCTCTCGCAATTCGTCGAGTTTGTGCTCGGTAAGATACTCGTTTTCCGTGAAATTTACACATCTCATCATGTGTCGTTTGAAGAGTATACCACATCGGAGGTCTTCACAGTGGCTCGGCGACATCTGGTGTTTGTTGGCTAGCCATCTTTTGTGCCCAAGCAACAAGAGAGGCAGTTCACGGCGGCCAGACCCACGTGAGCAGACCACGAATCGAGTCCATTGATAGTCGCTTAACCACGGTACAGGCGTCGGTCGCCACTGTTGCCATCTCGTATTCGATCCTTCTTCTTCTCGTGGGTATTGTGGTGTTTGCGCACCCATCGCTGCGTTCCAAACGACATGACCATTTTGAACGTGTTCATCGATATTTCGGTTGGACTAGCATAATCCTGGTGTGGGGTCAAGTGCGTTTCCGGCATACCCTGTGAAAATCATGTTTCCTGATCCCCAGTGGCAGGTCATTATGCTGACGAACGACTATCGCGGAGTCCAATCTCTGCCTCACGCCCTGGTCCACTCTGCTCCCTTTTGGATGCTCATCGTCATGACAGGTTCGTTTTGCAATCTCGACTTGATTCCACTTTTGTGTTAAAATTCACCCAGGATCCATCATTTTGCCTTGGCTGCGCCTGCGGAAGGTCCCCGTGAGAAGCGAGGTCTTGTCAAAACATGCCGGTTCGGTTCTCCTTCATTATCCGCATCGTTTTGTCTCATAGGTACTTTCTAGTGCGACTCTATTTCACCTACAGTCAGTTGTCTAGTTTCCGACCTGGTTCTAGACTCAACTTTTTCAGGCACCCCCAAGCCAGGCAGTTTCGTGCGGCTCTCAGCGCATCCACTCAAGGACTGGCACGGCTTTGCTACGATCTCCGTCCCCAACCAAAAGGGCTTCTCGCTCGTTGTATCCAAGGCCGGGGACTGGACAAATACGCGAATCACGGAACCCCCCTCTACCATCTGGGTTCGCGGGGCTCCTTGTTTTGGCGTCCTTCGCATTGTTCCGCTGTTCCGACGGCTTGTGTTTGTGGCCACTGGTGAGGCTCGTGTTGGTGACCTGCACAACCTCATACTTACATGAGATCAGGAAGTGGAATTGGGCCCTGTGCACCTTGTATTCTGGAACAACGGGTTCCCATTCGTCTCCTTTGGACGTCACCAAACGTCCGGGAAACATTCGGTGGGTTATATTTTCATTTCTATCTGTATTCTTACAGGAGCTTCTCCTTCAGGTGACAAACTTGTCGACGAGATTCTGACCGCGTCTCCGGGTGCCGTGATATATGGTAAGCGTTCCATACAGTCGCACAGGGTACTTTCGGATTGACAAACCCGTTCAGACACAAGACGACATGGGAAACCCGACATGGTCAAGTTGACACTTCGCCTTGTTTCAGAATTTAATGCAGAGGCCGTCTGTGTTATCTCTAACCAGAAATTGACGCAAAAAATTGTTTATGGTATGCAGCCAATCCTCTTCATCGGATAGCGAAATTAACGCCGTCATTTAGGTATGATGAGTAGAGGTATTTCTAGTCTCTTGACAGATGCTTCATTGTATCTAATTCGTGTCCCAGGCATTCCAGCATTTGGGGCTATTTGGGACTCATGAATACGGAGGACGAGGATTGTATGCGGTCGCAAAGAACCCGCACGATATTGTTTTCTCAGTGCACACTGGCATATGTACAACAATGTAATAATAGAGAATTAAATCGGGGCCATCGGTTCCTTTACTGGAGACCCAGCCTCGGCGGCGGAGCGCGACATATAACGCGCCCGGAGGAGGAGAAATAGAATTGTCGGAGTTTGAATCGTGACTTGAACCCAAATGGCATCCGTAAAAACTCGAACCTTGCGTTGCTGCTGAACCGCCAGATCAGAGGGCGTGCGTGCGGCTGGGGAAACCCGGCACGGCACTCGGACAGACCTTTCGTGGCAGACAGCTACGAACGGGGCTGGACGGGAAAAACTAAGAAGGTGTGGGTGGGCAAAAAGCAAAGGGAACAGAGTCTTGTAGTCGGTGGAAGTCCGCGAGCGGCGAGACGGTGGTGGACGAAGGCTGCGGCAGAGATCGACAGAGCTTTAGCTCTGTTGTGCTGCTGCCTTCGGCCGGCTCCGTGCCGGATCTCAGTACCGTATCCCGTCGGCTCGTTCCTCTCCTTCCTGGATCCTTTCAGATCGTGGCTTGAACCCAAATGGCATCCGTAAAACTCGAACCTTCCGCTACTGCCAGATCTCAAGCAGTAGCCACTAGGCGACTGTCCGCGGGCTCCCTTGTCGTGACCTGTGAAGCACTCAGCACCGTTCTTCTTCCTGAGGCTAAGGGCGAAAGATGCGACACTTGCAACCGCAAATCCGTTGCGCTGCAGAAATGTAGTGGGTGTGCAGCATACTTTTATTGCGGGACAAACTGCCAGGCTCAGCAGTGGCAGTCCCACCATAAGAAGATTTGCAAGTGCGTCAATCCGTCTGCATACCTCGAAACCCCAGGCTGAACCAATCAGACGGTTCAATAAATACACGTCGTCTTTGAGCTTTCAGGCGCTTGCTCCACACGAAAAATTAGATGCATTGCTTCTGTCACATCTCATAGCCCAGCTGGACGGTGTCGCTGCGAACGATGATCTCCTCTCTAACATCACTTCACTATTACCCGGGCCTCTTGATTCCCCTTCCCCGCCAATTGCATTCTCCTCCCCTCGCATCGCAGGCTCTCTTGTCAGAGATATCTACTGGAGATTTGGGAACAACAACTTCGCAGTGCATTCGCACTTGACTACTTTCGGTCATGGTATATTCCCTCTCGCGAGCCAGCTGTTCAATCACTCGTGTCTACCAAATGCCGCGGCGAAATATATACTTTCCCCCTCCAATCTTCCAAAGATGGAAGTCGTTGCTCTTCGTGATATCTGTGAAGGGGAAGAGGTAAGGGAAGA
Source organism: Mycena latifolia (assembly GCA_029289555.1). Classification (NCBI taxonomy): domain Eukaryota; kingdom Fungi; phylum Basidiomycota; class Agaricomycetes; order Agaricales; family Mycenaceae; genus Mycena; species Mycena latifolia. Next base: position 507,779 of record JARJLE010000050.1, read on the forward strand.
GAAGGTCCTCTGAACCGGAGCTCATGGTCTGCATGCAGATCTGTCTGCCATATCTAGATCCTGCACTTCTCCAGTCACGGCAACAAATCTTCCAATTGTCGTACGGATTCCAGTGTCGATGCAATTCCTGCGTCTTCCTCGAGAAAGTTGGACCAATCCCGAACCCGCCGGATGATCCAGCCCAACGAAATGAGCTGGCCCTCAAACTCATGCAATTCATGAAGGCCACTCCTTACGACGGATTAACGCTGCCGGCGAGTTCCGCGCCGTTCCCATCCGAAGTGCTTCCCGTTTTTCACGAATCCTTCATCGCACATCTGGCTGAGACCTTTCGAAACGCATCTCACGACGGGTCGTACACAGTCGCGCTAAATACTGGGCAAACACTTTTAGCATTGTATCGCCTCATATATCCGCCAAATTATCCTCAAATTGGTACGCGAATCCCGGTTGGCACTTTTTTTTTTTTGCTCTGACACTTTCCCAGGGATGCATCTCTTGGAGTTAGCCAAAATGTCCTGGAACAGTACAGTCATGGAGGAGAGCGCCAGTTCTACTGTCGACAAAGTTAAGCGGGAGTGTTGGGGTTATCTCAACGAAGCAAAGGTGGTCCTTCAGATCCTCGGTCCAGAAGGAGATCCCGATGGGCCTCTTGTAGAAATCGATACCCTGGAGACATTGCTTAGAACGGCTTGAAGCTTTGAAACCTGAGATTTCCCGAGACCCTTGTCCGTAATCTAATCATATCTAATCTAATCTTACTCAAAAAAATCATATCACGTGATTCTCAATTCCGCTCGCCACGTTCTCGCCGAGACTTGCCGCTCGGTCTGAGGTCCTACTTTGCGCCCACTTGCAAGCTTCTCGGTACTTACATTCCACAATGCCAGTCGGTGTCGAGGCATGGGTTGCCCAAATCCCTCCTATTACCAGAGGCTGGCTTGCCTTATCCGTTCTCACCAGTCTAGCAGTAGTCAGTATCTATCTCTGCTTTCTTTCGACGATCTCACCAGTTCGATGCAGCAATGCCAACTAGTAACTCCCCTTCAGCTCTATTTTAGCCCCAAAAGCTTCTTGAATGGCCAGGTCCGCCTCAATCACCACCACCTTTCTGGCTTCCGCTGATTGTAACTTGTGCCAGCCATGGCGTGCGGGAACGACATTCTTTTACTTCGGGCCAATCTCCTTGGACTTCATCTTCCATCTCTTCTTCTTGTGCGTCTTTCTCCTATATATGTTCTCTCTCTTGACCGTCTGGCAATTAGCATGAGATACAGCCGAATGCTCGAAGAGTCCTCGTTTCCGAACCGGAAGGCTGATTATTTCTGGCTTCTTCTCTTGTCGTCAATGATGCTCCTGGTACCCTCTCAAGCCCATTCTACAGAACAAGCTTAACTAACTATCCTTGTACCAGGCACTTTCACCTCTGTTTAACCTGCCTTTCTTGTCATCTTCGTTGGCATTTGTGCCCATCTATCTCTGGTCCAGGCGGCATCCTTCGACCCCCATCTCCCTCTTCGGCCTATTCACCATTTCAGCCCCATATCTCCCTGTCGCTCTTGTGGCCTTCTCGTGGATTCTGAACGGCACATGGAAGGCGGCAGCTGGTGATCTTGTTGGATGTGCAGTTGGCCATGTCGGCTGGTTTCTGAGGGACGTTTGGACAAGGGAAATGCTCGGAGGGCCATCGGTGTTTAGCGACGCTCCGATCCGACTGTGAGTGGCCTTAATCTCCCGATCCAGCGCTTCTAACTGCCAACAGAAAACGACTTTTTGGAGATGTCTAGCGGCGCGCGCCGGGGATATATTGGACGGAGATGAAGTTTTGTGTATCACAAGTTGTATTTTATACGAGAGAGCGCCATAATTCAAATGAAGACTAGTTACCTGACCCCATGGAATAGTGACGCTCTTGTCGTGTCCCCCATTCTACTTCAAAAAACTTGGCATTTTCGCTTTCAAACCCCTCGGCCCGTCTTGCTTCCCAGAACCCAGAACAAGGTGGCAGGTCAAAACGATACACTCGGACCCATCTCGATATTCTGTCAAAGAGTAGTTACGCTCATACAAAAAGTAGATAGAAATATACATAGAAGATAAAAACACATAAATTCAAGCACATAAATCAAGCGCGTTCGCAGAACAGCAGTGCCTCCATCCGCTTACCCATAGTTATCCCGATCCCAATGTGTAGTATGTATTATTCAAAAAGTGATGATGGCGCTGGCAGCGGGGGCGGGCCGGGGGCGCGGGTTCTTGCGCGCGGCGGCGGCGGCGGCCGCAGCGTTCTCCATCTCCTGCTTGGCCGCGCGCAGGGCTGCGCTGCGGTTCGTGCGCGGGGCGATGGAAGGGTTGGAGATGCTGCTTGGGCGCGGTTTGGGCCGCGCGGGGGCAGGGTCGGCGGGCGCGGCGCCGGTTCCGTTGGCGCCCGCAGTCTCCGACGAGCCATTGCGGTTCGTTAAGGTAGGCTTGGCGGGAACGATGGAAGCGCGTGGGGCCGCTGGGCGCACAGAGACGCTGGAGGGGCGGGAAACCGCGGGGCGCTTCGGCGTAGATACGGACGCGGCCGAGGCAGGGCGAGACGGTGGTTTAGTTTGCAATGAGCTTGTCGAATTGCTTCGGGCAAGTCCAGGAAGCTTTGGTGCCGATGGTATACGGACTGCAAATACGATCAGTTGGCACTGGTGGGTCGACCGGAGGTAAGCTTACACTGGAACGACGATGGTGGGCCCTGGTCCTTGGAGGCCCGCAAAGCTGCACTTTTGTTCAGCCTCGGAGCAACAGTCGGCGCCTGGACGGATGCAACGACGATTGATTCGCGCCGTTTGTGACCTGGAACGCCATCGAACGTCTGTTTGTCTCCGCCCTCCGTGGCGCTCCGTCTCCTAACAGGCGCAGGTGGGGGGAGGCCAAGCCGCAAAGCGGTCGCCTTCGTCATGCGGGGAGCTATAGCGGGCGCGGCAGTGGACGCCACAGCAATCGACTCAGCGCGTCGATGGCCTGGCACATTCGCGAACGTCTTGGCAAGCTGCTCCTTGCTAAGAGGAGCGCGAGGAACGGACGGACCGCCCTTCTCGACGAGGACACCTGCCCGCAGCGCAGCGGCGCGGGTAGTGCGGGGGACGATATCCGGGTTGGCGTGCGTTGTTGGCAGAGCGCGCGCGCGGAAGGTAGGCTTGCCGTAAGCCTTCCCAGTGGTGGATGGGTTGGACGGGGCATACCCCTCGTCTGACGTGTTTTGACGCAGGGCGTCAAGTACGGAGGACGACATCGACCGCATGGAAGCGTATCGCCCATCCACGTCAGGGAGCTCGGAAGACGGGAACGGAGGCGAGGATGCAAACAGGGACGCTATCTGAACCTCCGCGGTCTGGCCGTCCGGGGAGCCCATCAGGGCGTTCTGCCGGAGGACCGTCCCGTACTGCGCGCGCAAAGAGTTGGGCGCCTCTTGGCGTGCAACCTCGGGATCCCTGTCGCCCATCAGGGTGTTCCACACCTCGACGGCTCGTCGGCGCTCAAGGACGTAGACCCAGACAGGGCCCCTGGGGTGTCTCAGCGGTTATGCGAATAGCAAACCAGAGCGCACTCACTCGCCCAGCGACTCTGCATCCTCTCCAAATAGCTCGTAAAGGGTCTCCGGATCAGTCTCGACGTCGAATTCCATCTGTCGTTCTTTGACGATCTGCGGTGGAAGTAAATGAGCTATGATTCCGGCCGCAGAAAGTGAGACGGAACCTCGAAGCTGGCCTCCTGAATGCGGCGCTCGATATCGAACCGGTGAACCAAGGCATGGTTCTTGATTATGGCGACGGTCCGGGTGGACGAGTGGGTGGCAGGCGGCGGGGCCTCTTGCTCATCATACACATTGGGGGATAGGGGCGGCGAATTAGACATAAGAATAAGACAACGAAGACAGCAGGGAGCGTAGGAAGTGCCCCGAGGACAAGGAGGAAAGCAGAGGGACGTCGAGCACCGAGCAGAAAAGACAAGAACAGGGAACAGCAAAAGTTGAGCGAGATGTGGTTGATCAAAGACGATCCAGCCAACGTGACTGTCTCTGTCGCCATGCCCACGCACACGAGGTCGGGTCGATCAGCCAAAGGGACTCGATGCAAAAGAGTGGACAATATTCTGTAGTACTAGTAGTTGTACATCGGTGTGCGATTAATTGATACAGTTGTGTAAATGGCTCCTTCTAAATCCATGCACCTATTGCGACCCGCTTCCATTTGATCCATTCCACCACTTGCCGACTTTTGCTGCCCCGTAGCGCATGCTCTTGCCCACCCCAGCGCTCGTGAGGCCCTTGAGGGATTGTACTGTTGCAGGGTACCGCACAATTCTCCTTAGCTCTGCAGCCGATGTGTTAACTTTCGTGGTGCCGTCAGAGCCCGGGAAACATACCTTCAGCAAGCGCCGCCGGCAGCTTCTCGTCGCCGGCCAAGCGAATCCAATAGGCACTCTCATCAGCTTCGTATGAGGGCGTCGCGCAAGAGCGGTCATAGTTATTCTTGACACCGGTCAGCAGGTTCGAAGGCAGCTTCTTCAAGTGGGCCGCACGGGCGTGGGGCGTTGTGTCCTGCTGGATTGTCGACAGGTGCGAAGGCCAGTGGACCCCGGGCAGGCCCACCACCAGCCGGTGGTACAGCTCCTTGAACTGAGGCGCCTGGTTCTTCACGATATTGGCCACTTTCCCGCGATTCTCCGCAGGCAGCATCATGCGCGGATCGCCAAGATAGCTTATTCCTGCGATACGCTCGAATAGCTGCGTCTCCGAAAAGTCGGCAGGGAGCGTCAGGAGGGCAGCACGGACGGCGGACGTTAGGTTGACTTGCTGTGTCAGGCGCACACGAGCATCGTCCTTGATGATTCGGAGCGGCTTGTGCATCCGACCTGCGAGATACAGCGAGCGCCAGTTCAGAAGGTCGGAGCAGAGGTTGTCTACGGTCGTAACCCCGTATTTGATCGTCTGGACGTTAAATAAATATGAATTTATGTGACGAATGCAGAGTCTGGAAAACTCACAACACCAGCCATTGGAATGAGAGTGTTGAACCATACACCAGGGCCGAACTCCTGCACCTTCGAAACATATGATGAACCGAGCACACGAGCATGGAGCGTGTAATGGCTCGGATGCTGCTGCATATTGATCGAATGGAAGTGGGCCGGGTGGGTGACTGCGAACATAAAGTCGAGCATCGGAGATTCCGCGGCGGATTCTTTCACAGGGTAGCCGTCCTGCTCGAACACCCCCGAGCCATACGCGAAGGCGTAACGTATGGGAGCATCAAACTGCTCCACGATGGATTCAAGCAATGCTCGTGTGGAGTTGGAGACAGGAAGGAGCTGGTTGCGGCCAAAGCTGGGAGGCAAAGTGGGAAGTGCCTGGTGCTGAGGGGAGGCGACAGGACGCGGCTGAGGGTAGAGACGACTGCGGGACTTTGCAGTGGGTCGTTTCGGCGGAGGAGGAGGGGGGAGGTCGGGAGTGGAGGAATAGGTTTCCGTGCTCAACGAGCGAACGAGAACAGCGGAAGCCGGGAGGGTGCGCGGGTGGCGCACGACGGTAGAAAGCATTGGTGGTATTGGAGAGAGAAGAGTAAATGTCAGCCGCCCGTGCCGCTCTTACGTACACACAAAACATCATCAAACCGAATAGTTAAAATACGACTCCTCCTCAGGCGGGCAGATTTTCTTTCGCGCTCACACCAAAAATCTCCCGCGGAGAGTATGGGCTCGCGGTCTTGCCCACATTCTTCCCCGCACGGCCCCACGCAGTATCAACCTGCCCCGCCTCCGCTTCGAAACTCACCTCGCCCAGCGCGGTCCAATCTTCCTCGGGCATCTGCTCCAGCAAGCTGGGATGCGCCCCGAGCTTGCCCGCCAAGTCGATAGACATCCGAACGGGGGAAGAGTCCCTCGACGCATCTCCCGTGGTCTGCATCGCGATCTGCTGCTGCCTTGCCTCTCGCCGGCCTGCAAATGCAGCGGAAGCGCCGCCCGGAGAAGGCATGACCTTGGCTGGGGACGACGCGGCGGAGAGTAGACCCAAGCCCAAAGAGTCGAACTTGCTCACGAAAGCGGCCAGCGCCTTTCGTTCTTCCTCGAGCTGGACCCGCATCTGCACCCGCGTTAGCTCGTTGACTGGACACGATTCACCGGACACACCTTCTTCTCCTTTTCGAGCTGCCGCACCAGCTCGCCAGCCCACGCCTCCTTCTCTTCAATCACTCTGCGCTCTGCATCGAGCTTGCCCTGCCATTCCTTCTCAACATCCTCCCGGACCGCCCTGAGCGGCTCCCCCAGATTCTCCTCGTACCCGCGCACCACAATCTCGAGCTCACGGATCGTGCGCTGCTGCTCTGCGATCAACTTGTCCTTTTCATCCTCTGGCGCTGACGCAGGTAGCGGAGGTCGCGCGAGCAGCGTCGCCTCCAGTGACAAGATCTGATTCGACTGGGACTCGAGCTGCAGCCGTGCGGCGAGCAGCTCTTGTTGCAGCTGCAGAGGTGTGGGTCGGCAACAGCCAAGACTGGAGAGCGTTCTGCGTACCTGGTACGGCGGCATATCAAAGTCAATCTTGACAGGACTTCCCGGCCGTGAATCGTCCCCGCTGCCAACGCTCTGGCTTGTGAGGATCAACTTCGTCAGCTGCTTAATGCGCGTGTTCAAGTCCGTCATCGCCTTCGACTCGTCAATTTGCTACAAGCGCCATGGTCAATACTACACTTGGAAGAAAGAAATGGACCGACCTCGCGGGCCGACAAGCGCCTGGAGCGGACGGATGGCGCGTCGCGCGTCGCCTCCTGCTCGCGCTCCTCCAAACGTCGTTTCAGATCCTCGATCTCTTTCCTGTAGCGCTCAATCAACGCGTCCGTGTCAACAATCTCCTTCTTCTGCGCGTTCAACTGAAAAAAAAAAATGTTGAAGTCAGTTCATGACACCACAAAATCAAGGCGAAAAAACATACGTGGACGCCCTTGATGCGACGCGCGAATTGGAGCGTGCTCATACTCTCGCTCACGGCGCTCGCATCGGGATTGATGGTGCACACGACACTGATACGCGCGTTACCGGACAACGACGGCTGCAGCATCCGCGTGAGCTTCGAGTTACGATACGGGATATGGTCGCTGAGTGAACGTCAGCGTCTTTTTTTCCCAAAATGATTCAGAAAGCAACAAACGTCTTCCCCTTCGCGGCGTTCTCCGCAAGAGTTGAGATGACAGTCCCGAGGGTGAGGAGACTATGCGGCACGTTAGATCCATGCAATGCCGAAGAAGGCAGAAATCCCGAAACCTGGTGTTGATATATCTCCCCTCCCTGGTTCGCTCGGCATTAGATGTCGCTTTCTCGCTACCTGCGAGATCGATCAAGCTCTGTCCGCACATTAGAATAATTCTCGATCCATCCCAAGGCCGAAAACGCACCAAGACTGAAGTCTGGACGCTCCTTCCGCCTTTCGCCTGGAGCCGTGGACCTCCCGCTCCAGGGGTCTGTCGTCCCCCAAGGCCAGGCGTGTGCCTGCCGTTCATAGTCGGAGTGGCCGACCGTTCCTCTTCAATTGTGCTCCGGTCCCCCCTTTCCCGACTTTCACACACTACACGGAAGACGGAATGGCTGCGACTACTCCGCTCGTTCCAATCCGTGCTCGCTGTCCTGCGATTGCCCTCCCCGCGCCGCAGTACCTCTCGCACGCTTGCCAGGCTGGTAACGACTTCCTCCCGGAGGCCACTGAGGATAACCTCATTACCCGCGCCGCCACCCTGGATCTCTACGCCCTTGCCCCCGCCGCCCGGTGCAAGCAAGTCGTGGATCGTTTCGTTGTATATCTCGAGGTAGCTGCAGCGCAGGAGGTATTCGCGCGAGGGTGTCGCGCGGATGAACGCGAAGACGTCGCGCAGCGCGCGGGGAATGATGCCCGGCTCTTCTGGCGTGCCGGACAGGGTATAGGTCTTGCCTGAGGCGGTTTGTCCGTAGGCGAAGACGACGGCGTTGTAGCCCGACATGAAGGCGTGCACATGCGGGCGCGCTGCGGTCGCGTAAAGCGGAGCGGTGGGGTGCGTGGTATGGATTGTATCGAATGTGAATTTGTTCGCGGGCGAAGGGGTGGCGTTTGAGGCCGCCGTGCCGGAAAGCTGGATCGTGTTGTCGTCTGGAGTTGTGGTCCATGCTGTAGGTGTGGAGCCAGCTGGTGGACGTACTCTGGAGTGGCGTTAGAATGTAGTTGGTTAAACACAACAGGCCACTCACCGAACCGAGACCATGACTTGGTTCACGGCGACCTCCGCGAAAGGAACGCCGACGTCGCCGCCATGCTCATCGCCCGTTAGGTCAACGCCAACGCTTTGGAAGTCTACCAACGACTCTTCCACGTCCCGTTGAGGGAACATCGGTGTGAGGGCAGGACTGGCAGTCCCCATCCTCGACCCAGCACGGGAGGTGGGGCGCGATTTTGAAGGACTGCCAGGGACACTGGGAAGGGCCGAACCCTTGCGTGCGCGGGACTCGGTCGATAGTGGTGCCTTGTACTTCTTGTGTGTGGAGGTCAGCAGAGAGCTAGTCGCGGAAGGGGTGCGGGCTAGTCTCGACGAGAGGTCACGCTCCGAGGTATTGGTTGCGGTGGTGGTGGAGCGGGTGGTGCGTGGGGTGAATGGTGTAGGGCGCTTGCCCGCAGGTGTCGAGGCCATGTTGCGAGTCGAAGTTCAACCAGAACACGGTCACGTGTTGCGGGGGCGCGCCATGGCAGAAGTGGCAGCGTGGGAGAGCCACTCTGTATTAGTGTATGCAGTATATATACATGTTGTTGTACAGTAATAAACGGTCTGGTAGTACAATTCCGTGGTGGATACTAGCTTGTCTCATTCATCAAATCTCTGAGGATCGGTCGCCCCCGAAGCATGCCCTCTTCCGCCACCCTCTTGAGTTTTGGCTTCTTTAGGGGTCGCTCAATTGGAAGATTCTCCTTGGCTATAAGGGACTGATCCATATCCTCTGCCCCGCGTTTCGGAACATTTGAAGCGCCAGCAGAAAGCGAGGGATGGAGGGCATCGGCGTTGGCAGGCAAACGCAGGATCCATCCCCTGCTCTCGACAAGGTCGAAGAAGTCGTGAAGGAGGGGAGCCGTTTGGAGCGTTTTCCGAGACCCAAAGATGATCAGCTTTGAACGCGCGCGTGTGAAGGACACATTCATCCTCCTCCAGTCTTTGATGAGATCCCCAACCTGTCGCACCAGTGAGAAGAGAGCAGTGGCGCAAAAATAAACGAGATTACATAGCCGCTATCGTTCGAGCGCACCATAGAGATGATGATGCAATCCTTGTCTCTCCCTTGACTTCGGTCCGCGGTAAGAATCTCGATGCCCTTCCGTTCTGCCAAAAGATGGCTTAGGAGCTTCAGTTGCTGACGGTACACCGAAATGATTCCAATCTGTTCTGGCGGCACACCACTCCGAAGAAGTGTTTCGGTAACTTGGTATACGAGGTTCGCTTCAACCTCGTTCTGTACGAGGTCTCCGACGCGAGAATCTTGAGCAGGGACACCGTCTGTATCAACAAACACAGCTTTGCAGCTGGATGGGCAATGAGACTCGAGTGTTTCGGCTGTTGAACACACTCACCTCTCCGACATTAGTCTATCGATCCAACAACCAGTCGAGTGGCACGGCTTCCCTACGTGCATTTTATGCAAGAAAGTGCGATCCGGCAATGCCAGAGTCTGCTCAGCAACAGCTTCCGATCCGCATTTCAGTCGATCGCCATAGATGAGCTTATTGGACAGCGTCATGATGTCTTCGCTCATCCTATACTGGTGGGCCATGTTGACGACAGCTTGGGGATGTGCGTCTGAGAGACGGCGGAAAAGAGAAACATCCAGTCCGCCTTTGCGGGCCTCTTGGTTTCGAACCTAGTTTAAATTGACGTTAGGAGGGCTCAGATTAAAGGAAAGGGCCGTACAAGAGGAGGGAGCTGGAAATGGTCTCCGACAAGAACGAATGTTTCGGCGAAACGCAGAGGCCCAAGGCAAGTGGGCAGGGTTATCTGCGATGCCTCATCCACGATACAGTAGTCGAACTTCCGGCGTGTAAACAAGGCGCTGCCTAGCGTTAGAACTGTGCCTCGTAGCAAGATTTGGACCGGGCTCACTGGTCGACAGATAGACATGTCGTGGCCACGACTGGTGGAGACATGATCTGGTGCTCCAGCTGTTCGACGGTAGTTGGCGTTCTTCGGGCGCTTAACGTGAATTGCTGGATCTCTGGATGAACCTACTTGTGATCAGAACCGGCGTTATTGTCGAACAGATTGAACAAAGCTACCTTGTCAACATTCCCTATCCTCAGGATACTAAAGTCGGCCTTCTCCTTCAACTTCAGCAAGATCGTATCGACCGCAGAGTGCGTGTACGACGTCAGAAGAACGGTCTTCCCCATCGCGACAAGAACTTTTATGATAGCGGCTATTACAGTCGTCTTTCCGGTGCCAGGCATGCCCAGAACCATCGCATAATCTTGGGCAGCCAGGACCTTCTGCACTGCCTCCTGTTGGTTCACATTGAGATGTTCAACGTAGTGCGCCAAATGGGGAGGAGGAGGTTCTGGGCTCTCTGCGAAAACCGGGGGCTTCAAGTCGACGACGAGCTCCAGACGTCGCGCATCTCCGTCTGCGTAGAACAGGTGAGCGAGGTTATCGCGCATGCGCCCCATCCCTCCGTACAATTCGTCTTTGTCGACGCGGAAAACTGGGGCTGATGTCGAGCTGACGCTTCCCTGCCTAAAGCGCGAAAGACGTGTGGCTATCGTTTCAAGGGACAATTCGTGGTCGACCCCGATGACCACAGAAGATGTGGTGAGGTCCAGAACGAATCCTCTGGCAAGGGCCAGTAGATCGGGCTCGACAGAGACGGTGATAGGGTCCCCGACGTTGATGTGGCCGTTCAACAGGGAGGGAGTTGTGGAAGCCCGAGAGAGCTTGTACGTAAACTTGTGGATTTTACTGGATTTTGTGGATTGTGGCGAATACGAAACGTCCAAGAACATAGAGCTGAAACACCGCCCCTTGACCTCGCGTTCCGAAGCACCCATGGTCCAGAGCTCTTTTTTAAACCGCACAGCATCCTGCTCCTCAAGGGATAACAAAGCCTCCCATTGCTTAAAGAACGCAGCTTGAGAGGGAGTTATGTGGCTTGTTTTTAGATCGTAGATATCAGCGATGGGAGAATCTTTGTCGACAACGTTCTCAACTGCCTATAGGTCCAGTGAACATTTGATGAGTACTGTGATAGATGTACCCACTTTTCGATAGAGCATGCAAGTGTCCAACGCAAAGCAGCGCTTGCAAATTCTTTCGTCGTCGATTGTTGGCGGAAGGAATGGTTCAACAGTCTCGATTTTCGTCTCTTCTCTCGCCTTTCGGTGGTTCAGCTTCTGGATTCGTCGCGTCATATACACCGCCATCTCATTTCGGGCCATTATGAGACCCTTGACGTCATTCCTAGCCGCAGGTACTCGGACCACTTCTTCACTCTGGGTGTAGAAAAGCAGCCCCGACGAAACTTCAGTTCCGTACCTCTCCTCAGTTAATAGGGTGTAGAGCATGGTTTGAGCACGATGTTCCAAACCAGCGACTGGACGGCCTGTCTTTATTTCGAAAGGTTTGGGTCCAGTGGTGACAATGGGATTGCTCGTGGGTGATTTCGAGTCAGAGATGACCGCCAGCACCGTAGCGTCGATTTTCCCCTTCAGTCCCCACATAGGAGACCAGATGTCTTCCTCTATGTCAAGTAGCTGAGGGAGGGCTAAAAGAGATGTCTCATTGGGACCGCTGCGGGTGTTGGTGAGAAGAGCGTCCGCCTGGAGCCAGTTCGTTAATTTGCGTCATAGTGAGTAGGAATAGAATAACCTTTGGAGAATCCGAAATATATTTTCCGGAGAACGCTTCCAGCCCCTTTGCCCTCAACTTGATTTCATGCCTGGCATCTTCGACACTGAGATTGATCTTGGCGATATCGGATATTTTTTCGCGTATAACTTCATCTATCTTTGCGTCGACCCAAAGATCTTCCCATCGTCCGGAACTCAGGCACCCCTGCATAACTTCGTGCAGTATGTTACCCCACACCAAGGCTGGGGTAGTGTCCGATGATGAGCGCACAAGACCGGATAGCAATGGCTTGCGGCGGCATTCAAGAGCACTTGAAAGTGCGGACGGAGTCAAAAGAAGGTCGGGATGAAGAATGAGGTAATTATCGCTGGAGTTGATTGTGATTGAGAGGGTGGATGACCCTGAAGTTGTAAAAGATCCCAAGACATTAACGATATCGCCTGGTTGGACAGAATTTAACATCGCAGACAATAAAAGGGAAGGGAAGTGACACACCAACCCGAACATCTGTTCTGGCCCATTCGTGTTGTAAGACGACAGATCCACGATCCATGCTGCCCAATAAATCCACACATAAATCCTAGAGAATGCGCTTTGAAGAGGAGTGATACATGGAATGCAAATACTTACCTTCTGCATCCTGCCATTCACCATGATTTCTGAGACAGATTCCACGATACATCGAGTATATGGAAGAGGTACATGTACAGGGGTCGCTGGCTGAGATGAGAACGAGGGGTGAGAAATTTAAAAAAGAGATCAATAGCGGGAGGCTCACCGAAATATCTGATTTTGGGGGGCTCTTCTTAACAGGTGAAATAAAATCCGAATTCATGTCCGACCAGTCCCAATTCTCGGCCCCATCGAGGAGGGCAGCCATTTCCACATCTCCGGGAGAAAGAGACTTGGGATGGTTTGTGGCAGCTGTCATTTTGTTCGGCGGTTTCGTTGGTGTGATTGGTATGGTTGAATGTAAGGACTCGGCGGGCGGAGGCTTCACAGGTGTTGGATCTGGCGTTGGTACCGCATTCCAGAACGAGTCGTCCATGTCTGACAATAGATTTTTCATAAACTCTGCCTCTTCTGCTGCTGTGGGTATCGTGGGTGGCATATTGGAAGATGGAACGCGCGAATGAGGGGGAAATAGACCACTAGGAGAATGTCGATGGAAGCTAGGGCACCAGGGAGCCGTTCACCACTCTTCTAGAGAATAAGGAAGGAGGAACACGCGTGGAACGGTGGGTGAATGTGAGAGGAGGTAAGAGACGCGCGAGATGTCACATGTGACGTACGCGAAGTACTTCGTCACGGGAGAGCTGCAGTTTAGGGCCGGAGTAACGCGTGCTCAGGGGCATTACAAGCCTTTCTACTGTAATGTACAAAACCAATAAAAAGTAGATAACAACATTATGTCTGGTCAGGACTGGGATCCTGCTCGAATTCAAACGGCGCTCTCCGTCGCCCTTGACCTGCTCCGACACTAGTGGTTCGCGACTTGATGGATTTCTCGTCGTCGCCCACCAAAGACGTTCGTGTTTGTCGCAGAGAAACACTGCCCAACCCGCCAAGCGCCCAGTTCGTCTCCACCCCACATTTAATGCTCCATAACCACACCAAGACGAAGACAGGGGTGCTGATGAGAACATTCAAGACAGGAAATAGGTCAGGATACCGCACGGGCGGTGAAATAAGTAATTCCAGGACATGTAAGCCTAGACCAGCCACATATACGGCCAAAGACAGCAACTGGACGAATGATTTCGACGGGAGTCGAAGGGGATTGTATCCAAGCAGGCGATTCCACAGCACAGTCAAGGCAATATACTGGACGCCGAGCCCTTCTCTCTTGAGAAGTGGCCACATACTTTTCAAACCGTCAAATTGGATAGATATCGCACACTGGGGAGACTTACCTGAAAACAGCAACATTGTTAGCCAGTGCCCCCCACCCGAATACGGTTGAATCAATTGGAGCACCGGAAAGAAGGAGTGTTATAGGGAGCAGGGGAAGCAAAATCGTCTTCTCGTGCACCTGAAATGAAAATAGAAAGAACGACATCGAGGAGGTGAGGAGAGCGTAAGGCAGTAGTGGAAGAATAGGGGTGTGCAGTGGTGGCTTTTCGCCTTGACGTAGTTGAGTCTGCCATGCAATGCGCAAGAATACGAACACAGTTGGGAGGAACCCAAGAGCGGTGAGAGCAGCGGATAGCTTCACCAAGAAAGCACTTGAAGCCCAATTTTTCCACTTGAACACGACATTGGAAGCACACCAGAAATTGGCCACCTTGTCCTCGAATAAACCCCGGCCAAATGGGAAGATACGGCTGATGGGGTCGAGGACGGCAGATATAGGGGCGAATGGCGGAAGGAAGGGGAGGAAAAGCACTAGGAATGAGAGCGAGGTTACTAAGGCGAGACGCAAGAATAATTTGCCGCTAATAAGGAAGATAAGCTTTGAGAGAAGGAAGAGAAGAGAAAACTCTCACCCATTAGCAAGTCCTAGATAGAGGCATTTCGCAAGAAGATAACCGCCGATTGCAGGGGCATAATACAGCGCCATTTGCTTGAACCCCAGACTGAGCACAAAGCAAACCGCGCCGGCCAAATCTCTCCCTAAGGCAAAGAAATTTATAGCCAAAAGGGCAAAACCTTGAGGAATGTTCTGAGCCCAGATAAATCAGAAATCACAGCAACATACCCAGCATGACAGAATTGTATTGAAAGTGACCAAAATCAACTAGCAACAAAGCTGGTTGAAACAGTAATATCACCAAGGCCAAGTTCTGGTGGATTTTCAGTCAAATTCTAGATGCTGCGGCTCTTCGAATACCTGTGTTCGTTTGGACCGAGAGGCTTGCCAGATACGTGTGAACATGAGCAGCGCAGGAACGTATATCACAGCGTCTAGAAGAACGACGGTTGAGCGCATGAAGATTTTGCTGGCCTCGGTTTCTATTCCACGCGACGTATCCAGAGCAACCCACGAAGGCTCCAGCCAGTGTCCTCTAAAGCGCAAGACTGTGTCAATAAGGAACTAACCAAGGAATTTGACAAGACTCACACAATGCCGCATAACCACGACACGTAGGCCGTTAATGGCGGATAATCGAGCCCCCAATACTCCGAATCATAGTTATACCATCGTCGAATGGGTAGGTGAATAGCCAATTCCATCCA
Source organism: Mycena latifolia (assembly GCA_029289555.1). Taxonomy (NCBI): domain Eukaryota; kingdom Fungi; phylum Basidiomycota; class Agaricomycetes; order Agaricales; family Mycenaceae; genus Mycena; species Mycena latifolia. The sequence goes on from JARJLE010000050.1 coordinate 522,838, forward strand.
ATGGCGCTGAGCTTCATAATCCCCGAACATTGGGGGTGTGCCTTCGCCTGAACAGACCATTGAGCGCGGCACACAAATATCATACACAACACACTGACCAGAATACGGCCCCAGACCCACACAGACTTTGATGCACGTCGACGCAAGCAGAGCACTGGGAACTATCCAAGCTTTCACGCCACGCTTATGCATCCACCGTATCCATCGCCTTGCCATTGCGGGTTCTGCCTCTCTTTCTCGCGGTGGTCCCGCAATATCTTCTGCTTCCTGGAGGGAGCTCAAGCTCGTTGGGAACTTGCTGGAATGGCCGGACAATGATGAAAATCGTCGCCCAGGTGACATCGGGGACACGGCGCGTGAAGACTCAGGCGAATTCGAATGGGGGAAGGTGTGAAGCCAATGGGCACTGTTTTCAAGGATATGGCGACTGCCTACGACCGCCTGTCGTGGCGTTGGAGCCAGTATCTCTGGTCTTTCGTATTCTAAGCTGTACGTGGGAGGGATGAGCATCCAATCTCAACTACGTGTTACGAGCCTACTGTGAACGCAGTGCAGGCAGGGAACCGGCAGGCACTGAGCGCATTGAATTGACAGAGATTGTCCGAACGCGATGCGGAGACTTGCGAGGTCCATCGGGAGGGAGAGCAGATAATTCCGAGTCCATCCCAGACGCGGGGAAAGTGAAGAGGTGTCCGAACTGAACTAAGGTATCCGAACTGATGTGATGGCCGCGACAGGACATCAAAAAATAAATCTTTCAACTGTACAAGTACACTCTAATCAACGTCTAGATCCTCCCCCTCTATTACGACTTCTCCATCCTCTGAGAATTTCACGTTTTTCTGTTGCGAAACAAACCAATTTTGGTCGCCCTCTTAACTCTGCAAGAACACTTACTGGGTGCACAGAGGATTTACCCACATATTTGGTGTGATCTGTCCAGGAAAGTTATGAGGAGAAGGGTGATTTAGTTAGAAAGGAGCCTACGCCCGTATGCCAGGAGGAGTCCAGAGTCAGGGTTCGTGAATTCTACGCGGGTGTACGCCAGAGACTTGCCCTTTGCACTGTCAGTACGAAGAGAGAAGCGTAAACGAGATATGGTACCATGCCAATCAATTCGGCCTTTACATGCAATATATCGCCAGCCTTTCCACAGGGTCGACAGAATGAAGTGCCAATATCAGTCGAAACACCAGTCTCCAGAAAAATCAATGCTCGAGTTCGGCACTCAGAGTACAGGCTTTACCATGAATTGGCCTTCACCGAACGAGTTAGACGCAACGAAGTGCCAGTCAAGAGGGACTCTCACCCTTGGTTGCCACAACGAGGGACCCGAGGGTATCGGTGAGAGACATAATAAGACCGCCATGGACTAGGAACTCCATTATTTCTGACAGGATCGTGTTGAAAGTACGATACCTGTCTGTAGAAGGAGTATTAGCACGATCGACCAAGGGAAGGCATTTTAGGAACGTACGCCGACTCTGTTCACTGGAAAAGCCACGAGATCTGATGTGCGGCGAGTATAACTGAAACTAGGCCAGACGTACGGTTGTATGGCTCTACTTTCAATGATGCGGTAACGACACCAGGAGAGGCATTGTGTATTTTGAGCTGAAGTACATAAGTAAAGACAAATGGGAGCAGTGATGGCGCTCCATTCACATTAGGAAAACACTGCGTATCATGTCCTGCTGGAGTTAATACTGAGAACCCTTGAGTACAACACGAAACGAACCCTTGTTCTCGAGGAAAGACTTCCAGACCTATAGACCCTTGTGACGACACATAATTGAATGACGTGAGCCAGGATGTACCCGTCTGGTGAACCGCATGCATGCTGCCATTCAGATTTGTCGTCGGTCTGGTGGGTATTTATCCCAAGTTCGCCTAACTTGGACGATGGAGGTCCAGACCAAAGTGGACGGACGTGATCCAATCACTGATGCCAGCGATCACACTGGCCGCAGTATAATTTATCGTCCTCCTCCTCTAGAGACATGTCCGCACCCAAGCTTCGACAGCGCAAAAAATTAGGGAAATTTTCTCAAGAAGCCCCGCGACAAGATGACCCCGCTCCTGACTTCGATTTTGATCTCTTCAAGTATACGAAGATTCTTGGACTTCCCATTCTGCTGGCGTTGGCGGTCGCTTATTACTTGGCGAGTCCTCTTGCATACAATCGTCCTTCGTCCACCCTTAACCTTCTGCTAGAACCCCACAATATTTACAGATGCCATCCAATCCTACATGGGCTTCTCCGACAATGAGATGACAAGAATTATGCCAGGACTAGTACTAGACACCCCACCAGACTTCTCCGCCGATGTTCCAAAGCGCGACGCAATCGTCGCCGCCTTCAAGGTACCGACCGTGTATCCCTCTTCTGTGCATAGATTGACGTCGTCGCGGAATAGCATGCATGGTTAGCCTATGGTATGTATAAGCCGCACACGCACACGAGTTGGATTCTATTCTCATCGATCCATCGTACAGAAAGAGATGCGATGGGAGACGACGAGTACCACCCAATAAGCCATGAAGGAACCAATCTCACAGCCGCAGGTGGAATAGGTTACACCGTCGTCGACTCGATCGACACAATGTTGTTGATGGGACTTGAGCAGGAATACGCGCGCGCACGGGAATGGGTCGCGAGTAAGATGTCCTTCGACCGAAACGCCACCTTCAATACGTTCGAGGTCAGTCCGTGAGTTCTTGTCCGTTTTATAGTTGACCGATTTGGTAGACAACTATTCGCGTGTTGGGGGGTCTCCTCTCCGCCTATCATCTCTCTGGAGAAGATCCGATTTACCTCGAGAAAGCCATAGAGCTTGCCGATCGGATTATTCCAGTCTTCAACACGCCCTCGGGACTACCATTGACAAACGTTAATTTGGCCCTCCGTGAGGGTCATATAGACCCAGGCTGGCCAGAATTTGTTAGTAGTGCCGAAGTTGCGACTCTTCAGCTGGAGTTTCGCTATTTGAGCGTGCTATCGGGCAACTCGATATACTGGGAGAAGGCGGAATCGGTAGAGCTGATGAACTTCATCTCATATTTTACTTATTCGATGCGCAGGTGATGCAAACTATGAAGAGAAATCTGATGCCTCACGGGCTAGCATCCATCTTCTTAAAGTGCGGTGTATTTGCTCACTGGACCCTGAATTCAGCTGATCCAAAGCAGTTGGCAGACTGGGGAATTCGTCCTCTCAGCTATGCGACTGGGATCTCGGGCGGACTCGTACTATGAGTATCTGCTGTATGTTCTGCCATTGCATTCTATATTTCTCTACTCAGTTTTGATCAGAAAACAATATCTCCAAACTGTAAATCTGCGTCCTTATCCGTTTTTCGCCATATATTTACCCGAATAGAATAACACGGAAGTCGTTTATCGCGAAGTAAGAAAATCCTGTCAGAAACACCACCGTCCCCCACAATTTGTTCTTCTAGATGTACAACGATGCGATGGATGCTGTACACAAACATCTCATTAAGAAGAGCGTCGGCTCCAGTATGGTCTACACCTCAGAGCTAATCCCTGAGCGCCATCCGAATGGCGAAATGTAAGTGTCCGCCCTCGAGTTCGACCGGAGCCTAGCTGATCAACGCTCGCCTTTTAGCTCGTGGCGCCTGACTCCGAAGCAGGTATGCAGATCATTCCTGTCGACGCAACGTGTCAACCTCTTTTGCAGGACCATCTCGTATGCTTCTTTGGTGGTTCACTGATGCTGGGCGCTACAACAACGGGTGCATTGGTCCACCCTGTATCGATTCCTCCCCGGCCCGAAGAACTCTCTGAGGCAGGAAAGAGAGACTGGAAGACGGGCGTCAATCTCATCAAGACCTGTATGGACACACACAGCACCGCTACGTATGTCACCATTTAAGACCCCTTCAACTCGGCTGCTCATTCTGTTACTTCTAGCGGCCTCGCCCCCGAGATTGCACATTTCCGCATTGCCAGTGACGGGATAGGCCTCGATCCCAAATTCCCCTCTGACTGGTATATCAAAGGCGCCCAGTGAGTCTTTCGAGATCTGGTTTACCATGCTTTTCTGATGAGCGCCGCAGCGTTAAGCCTGATGAATTGCCTCCCTACGACTCGCGATATATCCTCCGGTACGGACACATTGGCTCCTTAGGCTGGTCGCTGATGTTAGTTGGCCAGTCCCGAAACTGTCGAATCTCTTTTCTTGGCCTACCGTCTCACAGGGCACGAAAAGTACCGCAACTGGGCCTGGGGAATCTTCCAGGCAATTGAGCTGCACTGCCGTGTAGACACTGGTGGATATGCTAGTATAATCAACGTCGACGAGGTCCCCTCGCGAAAGGAGGATAAAATGGAGACATTTATGATGGTTTGTCGTTTTCTTCATCCACGATTCCACCTGCTTAAATGGGAAATGGTAGAGCGAGACTTTGAAGTACCTTTATCTTCTCTTTGCCGACGCTAGGGTTTTGCCCCTGGACAGTACGTTACGACCATTTCTCACTGTTATACCTCGGCTAACGGAGAACCATCTACTTAGAATATGTGTTGAACACGGAGGTAAGCCCATGTTCTCATCTGTGACCATCGCACTCATATCTTACTTCCTCAGGCACATCCGTTACCTATCTTTGCAATACCTCCAAACCTGTTGTGAATAAGCTATTCATTATTTACGATGTCTTTTCCCGGTGGTCCCCTTGGTGACTCAAGTGCGTCTTGTTCTTACTGGAGCCTCTGAGCTCCGGCCTCGTCTCATAATCATATTCATAATCCTATGTATATTTGACATGAGCCGTACATACTAATTTCCACAGCCAAACCAAGAACAAGAGGAACATGGCTAGGTGGTGATACAACAAATCCAAAATTGTACATCTAGGTCCGTGAGTTGATAAATAACTGGGTTTAATGAATGGTTAAGTGTATGCGGTGAGTCGAACTGTGTTACAATAATGCTTGGTTTAAATTATTTGGTGTTGGATGATAGGATGGCGGCGTAAGATGGTCCTTTGGTCGGGGTCGTAGCGACTGACTCTTCTTCGTCGCTGGCATAGATGTGCTCCCATGGCTCGTCCACCATGACATCGTGGGTCGCAAAGTCATCCAGGACAATAACGGATCGGTGGGGTATCACGACGAAGTCGCCGTCTGTGGCGCGTTTAGTGATCTCGGACAGCGACGGCAAGGCAACGAACGTACCCAAACCCTTGCGCGGCTTGCCGAAGGTCAGAAGATCCGAGAGTTTCACCTCAGATTCGGATGGCTTGGAAGCATCGCGTGACGCGACTCCGTCGAACTCGCAACTGTCCGCCAGCGACCCATCGAGGGCGCTCACCTCGTCAGCGCCTAGACGTTCCTGCTTCTTCTGCGAGAACAAGGGCGCCGCGCTCTTCCTTGAAGAATTGTATAGTTCACCCTTCGCCAGGGAGCCCCACCGGCCCTGGCCCTTCCGCGCCCTCATCTTTACCAGATCCGCGGCCTTCTTCACCCGTTGCCTGTCATGCTCGAACGCGCGCAGATCCTTGACGCTGGCAAGCGTTGGAGAGGACGCTGCCAGCAGAGTGTCCTTATCGGCGGCAGCGGCGACTTTGGTGTCAGGAGTCACTGCTGGGGACGAGGGGGACACGGTAGAGCTGATAGTCGACATCTCAAGCAAGAAGGTGTAGGAGGGACAAGGATTCTGGGGATGAGGTTGCAGGTTGGTTGTATGGTGTGGGGCAGAGAAGGAGCCACAGATAACGGGTTGAATATATAAGACATCGCGTCAATTCGCCCAATTAGCACAATTGATATCTCCGCACATGACTCCGATCGTGTCTCTCCCGCCTTCAAGGCCACCTATTGGCCTGCGGCTTCCAACGGTGGGATAAGGCGCTCAGGAACCGCGATAACACGTCCGAGGGAACCAAAACTGGCTACAATAGCCCAGCCTGGTCTAGTTGCCACGAAACAGAACGGCCAATCCGGCCCTGACGACACATTCCGTCAGCTATGGCTAGCGGAGATCGTTGACTCCAAAACTGCGGTTGTACATCGCTCGTGCGCGTGCGCTGTGCACGTTTGCAACGTCATTCAGCATCATCACAATACAGGCCAGTACCAATTAATCGCTACATTAAATAATACAACCCCCCCCCTGCGCCGCGGCGCTATTCCTTATCATGGAGGCGAATACGGGACAATATGGCAACTGGGCCAGTTTAATTGAGACCCTACGATGATACCACAAGACACGCACCCGAGAAGCCCTCGTCCTCCCCATGACCTGGGTGTAAGACTCAGAAATACAGCCTGTTCAGAGCGGAGCACTTTGAGGGGTATAGACCGCTGAGAGGAGGGATGTGAATATTCTGATCAGAGGCGGTGAGGGCACATGTACATTCTCGTGCGCTGCAACCACATCCACCAAAGGTTTCAAAGACGAAGACGAGAACGACTGTTGCGTCAGCGAGCCAAATTTCACGACCAGGTCGTCGCGTTGCAAACCCTGAACTCGGGTGAGTAAAACTAGGGAAACATGAGTGAGTGAGAGTGTTCAGCTCACCGCTTCTGCGGCGGGACTGCCGGGTGATACCCCATCCACTTTAGCAAATGGTTTGCTACTCGTGCTCGGTTGGGGTGACTCGGGAGCGGCCAATGCAGGATCGTAGACAGATTGAAGGGCTAGCAAGAGGATTCATTCCGCGGTGGTCCCAATGCCAGGGAAGTGCGCCTACCCAGTGCGAGTGAAGACATTACGGCGGCCAAGTCATTCCGTAGTTCAATAATCCTTATACGGATGTGAACGATCGTCTTCACAAAAGCATAGTAAGTCGACTTTGCAAGACTACCTTATCCGCGCGTTTCGGACAGCGTATATATCGATATCTGCGCGAGGAAAGCCATCTGCATCGATCAAAGGAGAGTTAAGGGTAGCTCCAGCGTTGGATGAAAGGATCGAGGCTTGGGCTTCGAGCTGAGCCTCGATATTCTCTTTCTGTCGGATGAGAGCTTGTGCAGTCTCTACGGGGGAGGCCATCGTCGCGTACACTCAAGCGCCTATATCAAGGCTAAACACGGGCCGGCATTTACCGGCACTGCCACAGATAAAGCGTTCGCCGTGCTGCAAACATTCTTTGGACTAGATGACATATCTATAAAATACACTTCGGTCGCCCAGCCGTTGCTGCTGAACCTCATCTTCGTCTGCGGCGTCCAACTCCCGTTCTTTTCCGCCGTTCGCAGCGATAAGATCCCTCCGCTTGTTTTCACGCGACATCCAAATCCACAGATAGCCCGCCACAGCGGCCGCAAAGAGCAGATACCCAATGGCAATGATGTGCGGTTTGCGGAATCTATGTGCCGAAAATTCTGGCCGGTAAATGAGTACGCTATAAACGGTGTTGGAATTTATCTGGAGGAAGGAAATGCCAAAGCCCACCCTGCTATTGCGCCGATGTCTCCGATGGTGATTTGCATGGCAACGGCAACTGCTCGTTTCGTCTGAGCAGATACATTCTCTCCAGGCCAGCTCAAGAGCAAAGCATTTCCCGTGTATACACCAGCAGCCGCAAAATGGACCCCAACATATTGAGCGCCAGCTGTAAAGGTTCTGAGGCGTTTCACTGTGTAAACGAGAACATGACTCACAGGTTGGACCTGTTAAAAGGATAATATAGCCTGAGACGAGAGGTATCAGAACTAATCGAACCTGATGCGCAAAAATTTACCGATGATGGCAACGAAAGCCGCTCCGATAATGAAGGGAGCCCGCGCATTATAACGCGATGACAGCCAAACGGTAACCCAGATAGACAGACTCGCAAGCGCATTGGGAGGTACCGTCATCCTAATAAATGTTCAGTGCATTTTTTAAAATTGTGGACGAATTGTAACATACAGCTGCGCCTGCCAGTTTGAAAATCCAAGGCCAGCGATGATCGTTGGCTGAACCACCATTAGGCCAGGTCGATGTTTGTATTTGAGGTTCACGTACCAAAAACAGACTCAGGGAATACAGAACAAATGCAAAGCCATGGAATAGCAACGCGTATGCCCAGACAAGGTGATCCTTGAAGGCTTGAAAGACAAAAAACCATTCGAATTTCTCTTCACGGGCCGCATCCGAATCTGCTTCCAGACGTGCTAAAAGTCGAGCACGTTCGGCCTCTGTTAGCTATGAAAAAAAAAGCAAGTGTGAAGAAACAGAAGCAGATTGGAAACGTTTGACATACGAACGTTGCTTGCTGTGACCAAGTAGGTACAACGAAGTATGCGAGACTGAATAAGAATGACGGTCACATGAACAATTTGGTATAGGTTACGGAAATCCACTGACATGGAAACTGCGACCGTAAGGACCTGGAAGAACGTAAGGATCGATTCGCGCGCCGAAGACGGACTGAAACTCACGCCTTCCAGTATGAAGATCCTGCAAGCCGGTATTTTCAGCGCGAAGAAAAGGACCCAATGGATGACTTACCATTCCCACCCTTTTCGACCGCCTACGCCTTCCATTTTCCCGATGCCAAACGCCAGAATTCCTGTATCGTCGTATTACTACCAGATGAATTCGACAATTACATGCAGAACCGCCTACCTCCAAATGCTCCTGCCAATGCGGCACCTCCAAAGAAGATTGCAACACGCCAGCTGCGCTCATGCCTACATCATAATAAAAGCCAGCCTCACGAGACGCTCGTCGGTGACATACCGGCGGTAGTAAACAGAGAAAAGATAAATGACGCCTGGAAATAAACCTTCGCAGTCACAGTGCAGGTCAACACATGCAGGAGCTAAAGCGAAATTAGTACCTGCTTCCGTGACTCCTAGCACTGGTAGATGTCAGAACCAATCGAAAATCATGCTGCTCCCGCACTAACAAAACCGGATCCCAAAAAGTCCTGCTTGGTTCTTCACTAGCCCTTGACAGATGCTCACAATCCCCCAGACAAGGGTGAGACTTGGAAGCCAGAATCGAGGATTAAACCTCTTCAAACTAACGCGACCCTACCCGTGTTAGCGCTGAACAAGTAGAAAGCAACCCGAATTTCGCACATGATCTGACCGAGATCAAAGTTGTGGGAAACGAAGGCTATCGTTTCGACTTACATTGGCAGGCACCTCGAAAAGGACATAGGCGACGAAATAGAGCGCTAACGCGGTATTGTATTGCTATGAAACAATTAAATTTCCCATATTTCGTGCGAGATATCTCTTACTGGCGCTGAGACATGCAGGTCCTTCACAAGTATGTGAGTCAAACGACACGAGCAAATCGATCTCACTGACGGTTGTGAGACCAAGAATCCTGTACGACAGAATCAGATCTGAACAATTATTTTATGTTGAAATCTAGCTCACTTTGCATTTCCTATGTTTGTGCTGCGCGCATATCAGTAGAGCCGAAGAAAGCAGAGCGCATGATTCAAACCGGTCCAAAAAACTCAGCAGATACAGTAGAGTCAAGATGGGGATCAGCCTGATGCAGTTAAATCGCGAGGAGTGCACAGAACCCTTCCTCCTCACCGGAAGTCAACCTTTCTAACTAATTTCCTATCTTCAGGAGAGTCAAACGGATCGAGACCAGATTGTGATTCGGAGGCGAGTTTCTCGTTGGGGGAACTGGACATGTTTCACGAGATTCCCAGAGATGGCAAGGAAGATTTATATGGACCAAGTGTCGTAATATAATCTTGAATTGCGCCATGCACTGTGCGAAAGGGTTTGCATATCAGGAATCGGGCACGTCGGGAGACATCTTCTCACGGTCATTGAGCGCGAAGAGGCTGGGTCAAATCTGGTTGAAGTGGTTTCACTGCCAGTGAAAGTTTGAATTTCAGAGAGTTCAAGTTTGGAGGACTCGGAAATCTCCGGATCACGTGCGTTACTTCCACTGTACCGACTCGGACCACTGAGTCTTAACCACTGCCAGCTGCGACATGGAGGCCTTGTTGTTCAATGTACGATTCGCATCTCGCTCTTCGCTCAGTACACTCATACTTAATTCACTGCCTAGGTCGACAGCGGGTTTCTGGAGGCGATAGTCAGAGGCTATAAAGCAGGCATTTTGACCCAGAGCCATTACGCTAACCTTTCGCAATGCGAGAGTCTGGAAGGTGCGTTGCCTTGTACACTCAGATTCTCATTTATTGACATGCCCTAGATTTCCGGACCCAATTGTCGGCCACAGACTATGGCAACTTTCTCGCAAATGAGCCCCTGCCGATTTCCACCGCTACCATTGCGGACAAGGCGACTCAAATCCTTGTTGACCAGTTCAACTACATCAGGAGCAACGCGGTGGAGCCTCTCAGCAAGTTCCTCGACTATATCACGTATGCATTCCTCCGTATACCCTGCACCCCTGCTTCTGACTGCGCCGCAATAGCTACGCTTACATGATTGACAATGTCGTTCTCTTGATCACTGGACTCTGCATGAGCGGGATACACATGAACTGCTGGAGCGCTGTCATCCATTGGGCGTGTTTGACACAATGCCTGCATTATGCGTTGCTACGAACGTCGAGGAACTGTACCAAAGTGTGCTCGTGGAAACACCCCTCGGTACGTTTAACTCACAGGGACCTATGTTACCGCGTCTCTTATCTCCTTGTCCCGCAGCTCCCTACTTCCGCGACTGCCTAGCCGCGTCCGATCTCGATGACCTTAACATTGAAATCATCCGCAATACCGTCTACAAAGCATACCTCGAAGATTTCTATCACTTCTGCTCCAGTCTTGGTTCACCGACGTCCGACGTCATGCACAAAATACTTGATTTTGAGGCGGACAGGCGGACGGTCAACATCACCATCAACTCCTTTAACACGGAGCTTACCAAAGACCAACGCGCAAAGCTCTTCCCTGCCATTGGCCGCCTCTTCCCCGAGGGAAACAACCAGCTAGCCAAAGCCGATGAAATTGAGCAGGTGCGACTGGTCTGCGAAAATGTCTCCGAGTACCGATCCTTCTTCACCGACTCTTCCGCAACCGGGAACAGCGGCGACGATGGAGACTTGGGCGCTGCATCCCAGCTAGAAGATCGGTTCTTCACGACCGAGGTACACCTGAACAAGCAGGCTTTCCTGCAGCAGTTCCAGTACGGCATCTTCTACAGTTACATGAAGCTGAAGGAGCAGGAGATCCGAAATTTGACGTGGATCGCGGAGTGCATTGCCCAGGATGCGAGGGACAGGATGCAGGACTTTATACCCATATTCTGATAGCAATACTGTACACCCTACTACAAAGGCTAATAATTGATTGTCCAAAGCAATTGACCTCCAAAAGCGACGTGTCCAAATTTATATGTAGCCGACTTCCCGTTTATATGATACATGCATGGTAATACAAAATCGATATGCGACCGTTCGGGGTGTTGTATTATTGGTTCGTTTTGGTGACTACCCATTTTGATGTCGCTTTCGTCTTTCGTGACCTTCTATACAGAAAGAAGAGGGAAGCCAAGAGGGCGAGAGCTGCGAGTGAACCAAGAGTGGCTCCAACGATGATGTGTGTGTGATTCGTCTTGTTCGATGACGCGACGACGGGGGAATTGACAGGGCGACTGCGATGTGTGGACAGAACTGTTGTACAGGACGAAGTCGATGCCAATGACGTGCGAGGGCGATACCTCCGTTATGTTGAAGACAAGTGTGTGCATGCCCGCTTCAAGATCGGCATGGAAGAATTGTAACATGGTCTGCACCTGATTGGATCCCTCAGGCACAGGCATGACAGTTTGCACCCCATCCACAATATACGCAGCGGTGCAGTTACCGATACCGTGGTCGTTTGGAACAACACCATAAACGGAAACGGAATTGCCTGGACACCTCGTCAAAAAGCGGACAAAAAGATCACAGTTTTTAGTTCACCATTAAATTGGAAAGTAAACGTGTCGCCGACGGTACTGGTCCAATGTGTTGTGTTCCTATGCACAGCGGAGGGACGGAGGAGTGGGAGCTGCGAAAGACTCGGAGACTGAGTGCTCCATTCTCCCGAATACTCCGCGATCTCCGAATCGTCCACGATGACTGTGCGCCCGAACAATTGCGTTGAAGGACCGGCAGTGACTGTGAGGTAGTCAAACGTCGGGTACAGACTCTTCACTCCTGCAGCATACACCACGGTATGCAGCCCGTCTTCTAGAACAGGGCGACTCGTAATAACCGTCGCCCGACTGAACGATGAACGGGCCGTCGTCGATTTTCACCGAGTAATTCTGATTAGACTGCGACGCGGATCCCCATATTCGCGTCTGAGTGCCTAGAGTGTCCAGTCTTAGCGCAGGACGAGGACGAAGTGCGAATCCAACGTCTACCGTTGAAGATATGACTGAACCAGCCGGATTGTTCCCCGCATGAAAGGCTATCGATGGTGGTCCATGTATCGCGATAGTATGAGCCTTTCACGGTCTGCTTAATTGCCGGGCAGTTGTACTGGATTTGGGGGTCACGGTCGTCGATGATAAGAGTAACATCCATGGAGGTCATTTCGTGGAGTTTGAGGCGGACCACGCCTCATGCAGCCGGGTGATGAGGCGAGCAGGAAAACGGGCTGTATCATGACGACTGTGGGATCCTGTGGGACACATCACTTAGCGAGTCGTTCGTTCTCCGCGGGTCCGGCGAGTCGCTACGTAGTACATTCGAAGAAGCAGCTTTCACAGTTTCCTTGAGGTACGTGACGTCAGTTATGTTTAAACGTGCAAGGTGAACAGGTCGGTTGCAGACGGCAGAGATGCAGATTGGATGCAGCGAGATGTGGTAAGAGCTGAAGAACGGTTTCCTTTTCTGGCGGTCCCACGGAGGATCGCAATTGTGGGATCTCTGAAATCGCGGCATCTTTAAAGGTTCCTGGAAAGTTTACCGGCTGGTATAACATTGGACTAGGGATACAACATAAATACGTATAGATACTCTGCACCTAACTTACGCGCTGGCGCTGGCAACAAATGCGTTATAGTTGAAGGTCGTTGGGCTACCGTTAAACGTGAAATCTGTGCCAGGGGTGGCCAACGTAACGACATCCTGGCCATCTCTTGAGAGCACTCCGTTCAATGTCCCGCCGGGGGCAATCGGGATTGAGAGCTTGTTCACTCCGGGGGTGACATCGAATGTCTGCGATGTCGTCGGGGAGGTAGAAAGTGTAACACTTCCCGGTGCTGTGGCCATAACCACAGCCCAAGCAACGTCTTGCGTCAATTGGAAGCTCGTGGGCGGGCCTGTGGCGTCTGGGGCTTGTGCGTTCGTGGGATGAGGGCGCGCCCACATAAAAATCTGATCTTTGTCGATCGCCGGGGCTTCGCCAGTCTTGAACTGAGTTGCGAAGAACCGGGTCATATCGAGCCAGGCTGGAGATTGTTCAAAACAAGGCGCTTCGGCAAAACGAGAGGAATTACCTTGATGGGGGAAACCATTAACCCAGACCTCGCTGCCAGGCGGCAAGGCGCCTTTAAGGTCCGACTTAATGAGACTCCCAGTATCTTCAAAAACAGTCAGGCTTACCTTTAATCGGACCAATGTAGTGACTCTCTCCGTAGCTTGAAACAGAGTCAGATAAATTTTAACTACAGAGGTAATTTTGAGAACGTACTCGTTCCATGTCACAACTTCAACCAGGTCGATCTGGTCCCGCTCGGCGATGAGCGACTCCCAGCGAGCCGGGTAAAGGTGCTGGTCAGCAAGGAAGATGAACTAACGCAAGGTTAGTCATTCGTATACTGGCAACAGACCTCATCTTACGTTCTTGTTGAACGACTGGGGGCTGAAATGCGTGAAGAACCAAGGGGAGACGGCGGCCATGTACGTCAGCTTAGCTCCGCCAGCAGCCAACGTCGCAAGGGACTGGATGTGTTGGTTATCGGTGTCGGTAGAGCCGATGAATTTATTCAACGCATTGGTGCCAGCATCCCCGGACACAGAAAGATCCGTGGTAATGCCACTAGCAAAGTCGGTCGTTAGTTGAAGAGGCCACCCCGAGTTGAACTGATAATATATCAGTACATATAACGGTTTGCAACCAAAGAGCAATTACTCACGTTGAAGTCGCCATCCATAACGCCCCCGAAGTCGGTGAACTTGGCAGGGTCGATGAAGAAGGACGGTACAAAGTTCTAGTGGTTCAAGATCAGATAAATGCATCATCGAAGGAAAATGGCGGCGCACGATTTTGCCTTGGAGCTCGGGGTGCTGGGCGAATTGACTTCTCCAGCCATCGGCGACACTGTCTTGTCCGAAAGTGCACGACTCGCCCGCGAAGGTGGAAACGAATGCACGGCCATTCATTTGCAGGTAGTTGGGGTGTGTGGCAAAGTTATTCACGCGCGCACGCAGGGCGGCGCCATCATCAACTGTTGCACAAGGCAACACGCTAGAGATTGAAAAATAATGTGGCGGGTGTGGAACTTGAAAGCGAAATACGAACGACATGTCAAGAGAGAAGAAGAGCTTGAAGTTTGGCGCAGACTGTTCTGCGGCTTGGAATCTTCATGCAAGTCAGTATGATTGAACGTTAGCTGCGGCCGGAAACTGACGCATTGTTTGTCTGAGTCGTCTGAACGAGCATGGATTATTAATCATTGCAGGCATGATAAAAATATCCTCACTTGGAAGTCGTCGGGCCCGACGTTCAGCGCAAACCCGCTTTGGGGATGGGATTAGTAAAGAAATACAGAAAGAAGAAAGGAACGCACTCGAGACCCGACGCGGCTGCAAGGTTCATATCATCGACCCAGTCCTGGAGTGTATACGGAAATGTGTTCCCCACCTATCGGAGGTATGATTTAGAAACCAACCAGGCGACTGTTTAGAGAGACTATTCCAAACCATGAAGTGGGCGACAACTAATTTCGGGGCTGGGTCCTGCCTCTCATTTAGGGATCGTCGTAAAGGGATGACAGCGGCGCGGGAAAGGGCCAAGAGGGAAAAGACTGTGATGAAAAGCATCGGTCACCAGTGAACCTAAAGAGAAAAAGGCGCTGCCTGAAAGAAAGAGGGAGAGAAAGAGAGAAAGATAAAGGTACGGACACAATTGCGCATCTGGGTATTTATGGGTTTGAAATACCGGCTCGGGAAGCAAAAGAGAAACATGGTATCGTGTGATGGGATCCAGCAGATTCCATTGACGCGCAACCCAAACGTTTATTGTGCAGGGGTCAATGGACGCAGATGGACGCTAATAAGCATTACAACAATGTGAAATCACTGATCTGTGGCTGTGGCCGGCCCCGGACCTGATGTTGATGCAATCAACTTGTCCTTTGCGGCTCAAATGTCTGCAGGTTTATTTCCCGACTCTTTTCGTGAGGCGTGAGGTTCACGACCAAGGCGCGCTCAGGGTATATATGACTTCCCGCCCGAGCTATCATTTGAACGGGAGGTGAGTAATCCGTTTCAAAGCAAAGTAGCGACTTGGTAGCGACTCTTGCCAAGCAAATGATCCCACCACCATTCTCCTCGCACGAGTCCGCATGCGGCGCTCTTCCGTTGCTTTTCCGCCAGGTCGAGGCGCTGATCTGGCCTTGACCAGTGAATTGTATTCCCCGGAACAGCAACGGAAAGCGTCGCAAAATCGGGATATGATGGATTCAGGGCGAAACAAGATGGTATACGTCCGCATATACTCTATAAGCTTAAGCAAGCCAAGATATCCCAGTCAACCATGCGATATCAGACGAAACCACAGAAACGATCACGGATCCTCCGAGATATTTGTAGTATTTCTCAAGTATCTCTGTACGAAGTTCCAGGTTAATCGAATAGCGGCCCGCCGCTTTATTAGTGACGAAGTTGGACGTAGACCTCGCGGCGGCCTCGCCTACCTAATTCGGACTCGGGAGGATTAGAATCGCATTCGTCGGAGTGGCTGTGTTATGTCCGGTCGCGAACTTTCTTGAAGTTCGTAAGTGATGGTGGCAGTACGGCATAGACAAGTTGACAGCAGCGGGATACTACACATTGTCCGTGGAATTAAATGAGTATTAAATCATGGAATGCTGGTGTTGGCGCTCTTATAGCGGCATGAAGATAAGACTCATACTGTACACAAAATAGCGAACATGCAAAAAAATACACGAAGGAAAGCGAGTCAGATAGGCTTTCGTGTCTTTCCCTTGGGCCTGTGGGTGGTCGAGCTGCTCTGGCCAGCAGAGCGACGCTGAGTAGAGTCAGGAGCAATAGTCCTTGACGTCTCCACATCAGCGCGTGTGACGGGTGGCCCGGGAGTTTGAGCTCTCTCCGCGAGTCTAGGCCGGGTGTCTAACCGCGGCTGCGAACCCGCATCGGATCCCTCCGAGTCGGAGGGATTAACCATTTTTTCCTTCCCCTTGTCTTTCTGTTTGGGTTTGGTAGTGGAAGAGCTAGCTCGGTCGTCATCGAGTACCTCGTGCGTCCTCGTCTCGTGGCGAGCACGCCCGCGAGCAGTAGGAAGGTCCGAGGAACCTTCCTGCGCCTCTATATCACCGACCCTCGACTCCTCATCCAGCCAAAAACTCACCCGTCGGCCTCTTGACCGACTCCGCGGAACCAACGACGACCGCCGACCAGCACCATGTATGGGCGACGACGCAAGTGAGGATGGGGATGAGCCCGGTGGGGACGAAGGTGGCAGCGTACCCCTAGACGCTCCAGAATCGAATACGTATGGATGCGTATGGGGGTGGTGCGGCGTTGTCGGGTAGGAGTGCGGGGATGTCCCAGATGACGCGGATGAACGACGAGGAGGAGTGAAGGGTTGTGCCGCCGACCAAGGAGCCGCATAAAGCGTCGAGAGTTGGTGCATGGCTTGGGAAATAATAAATTGGGCACGAAGATCTTGGAGAGGCATCGTGGGGTGGATATCCGTTCCAGGGGCGTATGCGGGGTACGGATAAAAAGAACCTGGGGGAGAGAAATATGGAGGGAAGGCCGACATTGGCGGTGGCGGTCGGCGATGAGATGATGCGTGGACTGAATCTGATTCAGGTTCCGAGTCAGCCTCTGAACGCGATGCTCCTTTGTCCATTACTCTCTTAGATTCGAGCTTTGCCGATACCGAGGACGAACGGATTTTGTTCTTTGATGTAGAAGCTAAGGGCGACTCAAAGGCTGAGGCCGGGGCATCTGGAGAACAATGAATATATTTTTCCAGGAAATGTTGTAAAGCGTACCATGCATAGAATCGCTGATCGGATTTAAATCTTCCCCGTCCGACGACAACGACTTTCGCTTTCGCTTCCTCGTGCTTCGCGGCACAGGCTCCGGGGATCGCGACAAAGGAGTGTGCTCCATCAGAAAGGTCGGATGTTTGGTGAGGGAGCGACGCGCCCCCGGCGCGCCTTCAGGCATGCTCCGCCTCCCCGCCGAAGAGGGCGATGCCAACCTTGGGTTGGATTTACGTCGCTCGGCCGAATCGGGTTCCACCTTCGTCGAGCTCGTAGAAGACTCGGGTTGTCCGACACTTGCGCTTCTCTTGGGAACAGAAGACCGCGCTCGCGTATTTTTGTGGACACTTCGACCCCGGGTCATCTCTGCCAAGTCCAATCGAGGAATGGAGCCGTCGATATCATCTTTGTGAGGGTGAGATGATCTCGCGCGGGACTGGGACCGAGTTCGAACTTGGGATGCAGAGGACTCGGCACGTTTCAGGGCAGTGGTTGGTTCCGGCTTTGTAGGTGAAGATGTACCTGGAGACAGAAGCGGGGAGGAAGGTGGGGAGGCGAGTGGAATGGAAAAAGTCATCCACAGAAGACGGAGTGCGAGACTTTGGGGGTGTTGGCAGTTGAAGTCGAGGGTGGGGCTCGCGGTCCGGTCGCGACTTGGGCGTTTTTTTGGAACGAGATGGGGTTTTTGGTGTTGGGGTAGTAGGAGATACCGCCGGAGAGTCTGATATTTCAATGATCACCTCGTTATGTGCCGCCTTCTCCTCTTCGAGATACACAGTGGTAGGCGCGCCCCAAAAGTTGAGCTCATCCTCAGACTCGGGTTCGTCAACCTCCGCTCGGCGAGATGGTGGTGGAGGTGCTGCCTCGGGAGTTTGGACAATTTGTGATATGTCGGTGTCCGGCTCCGCGTCGTCCTGAGGTTCCTCCACGTCTCCATCCTCCTCGCTCACTTCCTCGTCGCCGCACTCTTCTCTTCTTCGACGTTCCGCCTCCAGAAATTCTTCCAAGTCCTTTGCGTCAGCCGGATCCATCTCTCGGACGGGTGGAACCGCCCAGCCGTGCACGGAAATCTCCTCCTTGGCGTCGGACGCGGCAAACGCGTCAAGCTCGTCGGCATCGTCGTCGTCGTCCTCTTCAGACCCCGTGCTGTCCTCAATGTCCGCGAACCGGCCAATTTTCCACGTCGCTTCGGCGCTCAGCACCCCGCGGTCTTTGACGATTTCGCCGGTGACGAGGTCGACGATGTCGTCTTCGGCGATCGGGCGCGCGTACTTGTCGCCGAGCTGCGACCACTACGTCGAGCATGCGCATGGCCGACGCCTGGCGCTCTCGTCCAATGTCGAAGTCATCGGGGGTGGCAGACGAAGAGCCACGAGGCCGCGGGGTGGATGAATGCCGCTGGCGTTTGAGCGGCGGGGAATCGTCCGCAATGCGGTACGGGGCGGGGAAGAAAGACTTAGAGGGGGATGAAGGGGGAGCTCGCGGTGGAGGTTGCATTGCCAGGACGTGGTCACATGCCATCCGACGCGAGAACGCGTCGCGGTAAAATACAAATTTATTACAAATTCCTACTTCAGTTCAATGCCCCCCAGCGCCTCGGCCAGTGCCCATCCCGTAATTTGCACCCGCTTGGACGTTTCTACGCGGGAGAAAAACTGCGGTCCCAAAATGCCTCGCTCGTCCCCCTCGGTTAATATTACTCCGTTATTCGACAGGAAAAATTTGATGCCCGCGTCCAACGCCCGCTGCACATCGATGAAGATGAAGACCTGCGACGACCCTCGGACCCCTGAAACATTCGATGAGAAACGGAGGGGTTCGCAGAACCAGGCTTACCGCTGATGACATCGCCTGCAACACCTTGCGCTAGGTGGATGTGATTGCGCGTCATTTTCGATAGGCCCTGCGTCGCTGAGGTAGGCAGGGTGAATGAGCATTCGCCCAAGATATGTATGATTCGACAAACATATAGACTCCCATGCCTCCTTGGTCGTGCCGTGGACAGCGAGTCCAGTCGGGATATCCGACACAGCTGTTATCGGCTGCAGATCCAGCTTCACGGCCTGCGCTGACTGCAGTCAACATCCAAAGATACGACGAAAAACACAACAACACGCCTTCATAGAGTGCCCCTGGTTTGCCTTTATCCACCACGTCCCCGCCTCCGAGTCGGTAGTAGCATCTTCGAGAACCAGATCATATCGTTGTTTCGCGTCCGCCTTGACGATCTCCTGCAAGGCCGCGAGATCCAACGTCGTAAGTTTAGGATTCGCGAGCTAGAAGGGGGTCCGCCCCGCTGAGACCCCAGCAAAATATAGCGTCACAAGAACGCACAAGATCCGTCACTTTCACAAAACCATCCGGCCGCATCGCCAGCCCCTCGCTTTTCGCCCCATGTCTGAGGATCCACGAGAGCGTCTTCGACACGCGGACCTCCGGGGAGTCTCTCGGGAGGCCCCTCAGCTTCCCTGAAGGCTGCTGGTTGCCGCCAGGAGGCTTGGACGACCCAGGCTGGTTGTTCTCAGCCTTCGGTTTAGCAGGTTTCTTTCGATTTCGGGGCGGTTTTTCAGGGATCGCGGTGGTCTCAGACTGCATGCTGTAAGGACGGCGGAAAAGGACAAGGACGGACGACGGAGAACGACAAGCGCTGACTCTCATTTTTATTTACTTCGGCCGTCTTTGGCAAACAGTCCATAATGGGACAACTACGTTAAATAACGGCGCGTTCGGTCAGACACACGCCTCCATGGTGAGCATGGTGTACTGGTTCATGATTTCGTGGGTCTATTGATTCACGGAATTAGTTTCAAGTCTGAAAAGGGAGAAAAACGCTCACAGTTGCTGAAGGATGACTCGCTGCAGGTAATGTTTCAAAAAAGTATACATTCGAGGAGGCTTTTGGACGTACGGATATAAAATATAGACCGATCCGGATCGTTGCATCCAAAATCTGTGAAATTTTGGGAGGCCAGGCAGGTCTATGCATCTCTCAGTCAGAACATCGCTGAAAATCGAGGAAGGAAAGCTTGCCGTATTCGTGTAGCCCCATTCCGCCGGCGAGGACTGAATGGCCGTGAACAGGTTGGCGAGATTCACGGTCGCGAAATTGGTGCCATTTTGGGCATGCGCGGCTTGCAGGCCTTGGTGCACGACGTCCTGAAAGGTATCCGTCTCGTTCCTCGTGAAATAAACCTATGTGCCAGTGAGTTACTTGGACAGTTTCGACGCGGGGACGGTATTACCCAATGAATCAAGAAGTTTTTCGCTCCGTTAGCTTGTAGGATGCTAAGTTGCCGCAACTGGAGTCGCCTCAGTCAGCAGGTTGCTTCATCATCAAGAGTCAACGTACGAAGGTATTCGAAGCTATGGTCCAATCACCACCTGCCTGCAAAGGTAAACCATTGTGAGGAGAACGAAAGACAAGACAAGATGAGAGCAGGCGTACAATCGAAAATTGATTCCAGTCGCTGAACGAGAGTCAACTAATTGCCAGTGGAAAAACTCGAAACTCACTTGATCCCTAGGGTAAAGCATTAAGAAAAGATATTCAATCGACTGAAAATCACATACCGAATTGAACCGTGTATAGGGTCGTGTCTGGGTTTAAGTCAGCCAGAAGATGACCTTGCTGCAAGAAGAGCGAGGTTTCTGCAACAAAATCTGTGCGCAGGAGATTATCCGAGGTGAAAGTCTAGAAATGCGGATCGGCATTTTTGGATGGTTCGTGGAAGTTCCACGCTTACTACTCCTTTATTCGTAGTATTCCAAGCCGAGAGGTCTACGACCGCACCGCCAACGGAATACTTTCACAGGGTCAGCTATATGTTTGTCTGTGAGCTAAGGGCTTCTCACGTCGATTAATTTAGCTCCCAACGTATTGGCCAAGTCTTCAACCCACACATAACCGTTGCTAGCGCGAGCTCTGAAATTGTTGCCCAGTCTGGCGCCCGCACTCGGGTTGGGCGGGAAAACTATAGGAGCAAAAGGGATGGTGCCTGCAACACGGTTAGTGAAGTCCTAGCAATTTAGCTGAGCGAATTGACCATTGGACCCATTCGATGTCCACGAGTCACCGAACGCGACCACTGTCCTAAAACACAGTTCGAAATGTTGAACTACCAAAGTCAAGCAGTATATACGCACTTGGTAGCATTTAATGTGACCCCAGTGTTGACCTCGGTGAACGACTGCGACGAAAACTCTCCACAGACGGGGGAAGCCTTCAACCTGATGGGCTGGGTACGATTCACCGCGGTTATAAATTGGAACGGCTCCGCGTGTCCTTTGGCTGCGATAGCCGCAGGGGCTACGAGGAATAAGAGCGAGGAGAACCGCATTGTGCGCGAACTTACGTAGTGGGCGGGGCCGGTCTTGGCTTTTGAATGACGGCGACGGCCCGGACTTTTGTCGGTGAGGGACACGGGATCGTTGAAAGAGAGGCGCAACATCAGATGTGTCGTCTGTCTCGTGGGTTTTCCAGGTATATTTATCTCGAGTTCTTGATAGTCGAAGGACCAGAAAAGCGCACTGAACGACGCATGTATATTGTATTTAACAGCGATGAAGCGAGCGTGCTGTATCTAAACATTCTCGCCATCCAAACCCAAGTTTCGACTTGTGGCCAACCGTGCCGCAGAAGACACATCCGATCGCCGTCCAGGCTGGATAGAGGAAGCTAAGTCGAACTGGACGCGTCGAGGAATGAGGTAAAGCTGCGGCATCCGGGCCGGTGCAAGCCGATGTCCTCTCTCCGTCATCGTGTAGCCTTCCAGACCGGCGGCGACGACGACGAGGGCGGTGTGCCCGTCGTGCTGGACGAGCAGGAGCAGGACGAGCTCGTCGCCTCCCTGCACGCCGCCAACGCCCAGACCACCGCCCACGCCGTCCT
Organism: Mycena latifolia; assembly: GCA_029289555.1. Classification (NCBI taxonomy): domain Eukaryota; kingdom Fungi; phylum Basidiomycota; class Agaricomycetes; order Agaricales; family Mycenaceae; genus Mycena; species Mycena latifolia. Next base: position 544,853 of record JARJLE010000050.1, read on the forward strand.
CGTCCTCGACGCGGTCCTCGCCTTCTCCGCGCTGCTGCAGCTCGTCTACCTCCTCAACCCCTCCAAGGCCAGCCCCCTCCTCGCCCTCGTCCCCCTCGCTCCCTCCGCACCGCCTGACCCAGACCCCCCGCTCCCGTGCCCCAGCCTGTTCGCCCTCCTCGCGCTTGCCCTCCACGCGAACCTCGCGCTGCACCTCCACCCGCGCCCCCAGCTGCGCGCCCCGCTCGCGTACCCGCTCATGTACGCCCTTGCCGCCGTCGCGCCGACCCTCGCGCTCTTCCTCGCGCGCAGCTGGCAGACGACCGTGTGGGCCGCCGTCCCCGGCCTTGTTGTCGCCCTCATGCACTCGGTCCACGCGACCCTCCAGGAGGGCAACGAGGCCCTTGCTGAGCTCGAGTCGCTCAAGTACCGCGCACCGGGGCCGTGAATACTTGCTCGATACATGCACCGCTTGAATGCGACGGGCTGCCCAGGATTGGATTCCTTGGAACGAGTAATGCCTTTCAAAGGGGAGACTCTCCCACTTAGGCCACCCGAATCGGCACCCCTCGCTGCCCTCCGCATCGATAGATAACAATAAGATATCCACGGACCATGGGTAGTACTAGTACACTGGGCGTTCTAATCGTAATATGTACACCGCACGGACGCGCCTGCCGCGCGTCCGCACGAAAGCTTCGTCCACTACTCCCTCGCCCACGAGAGTCTACTCGTGCACTCACTCACCGACTCCCGCGCGGCGGCGACGTGCACCGCCGGCGGGGGGCGCACGTCCCCCCACGCGATGCTCGGCACCGTGTTCCACGCGTCCTGCCTTTCCTTTTCCTTCTCCTTCTCCTTCTCCGCGTCCGTGCCCTTCTCCGCGTCCTCGGGCGGCGGCACGGCGGACTTTGTGAGGTCGAGCGAGGACCGCCAGCTCGGCTCGCGCGGGAGGTACACGCGCAGCGGCGCGGGCTGTGCGGGCGCGAGCCAGAAGCACCACGTTCGGAGGACGTCCTTTAAAAAGGCAAGTCAGTTCCGTGTAAGTTGCAATATATGGAGCACACGCACCGCCTGCGTCCCAAACACCAAAAACACCGCCGTGCCCACTGCGTTCGCAGCAATAAGTCAGTCAATACATCACAAATGTGCGCTGCGAAGAGAGACAAACGCACTGGTAGCGGCATACATATCCGGCGCAATGCTGCGCGGGGTGACCATCGAGATGATGTTGACGGCAAAGCCGAAGATGAGGTACACGCCAAAGACGAGCACGCGCAGGAGGAGCTGCACGTCGAGCCCGCCGGGGTGCCCTGCATCGCGCAGGCCGTGCCACGTGCGGTAGAGGCGGAGGGCGAGGTAGACTATGTGCCGTGTGAGTGTGCGTGTTAAGAAAGTTAAGAAAGCGGGGGGCGAAAACGGAAGGAAGGGCAAACGCACCCATGAACGCGCCGATAACGACGCCCACGATGGCGGTGAAGAGCGCCATGGCGAGCGAGAGCGCGCGCAGGTGCAGCGCGCAGTAGAGCACGCGGCGCGCGCGCGTCACCTGGTCCGGGTGCGCGCGCGACGCCGCAAGCGCGGCCGCGGAGAACGCGAGCTGCACGGCGTACGGCGCGCTGAGCATCGCGGCGAGGGCGGCGCGGCTCGGCGCGGGCCGCGCGTTGAGGATGCGGACCATGTTGTAGAGGAGCACGAGCACGGCGACGGACCACATCGGCGTGATCCCGTAGAGGAGGGACGTCTGCGCGATGCAGAGCGCCTTTTGCGGCTCGGGGCCCGAGGCCTGCCCCGCGTAGAACCTGCAACACATAAGTATCAGTGGGCATGCAATAGGGTATGTGGCGGAAGGCGCACAGCAGGAGCGAGAAGACGCCGGAGAGGATCCAGGTCATGCAGACGTTGACGAGCGCGGGGTGGCGCCGCGCGCGCTTGGAGAACAGGAAGGTCGCCACCAGGAGCGGGAGCAGCACCGGTATTGGATATGAGCTGCGGGCCGTGCCTCGGTCAGTCCCCATAGAGCCGGCGGGGCGCGGGGGGTCGCTCACGTTGAAGTATATCCAGACGGCGAGGAGGGCGGGCGCGGCGCGGCCGGTCTCCGCCTCCGTGGCCCGTGCGAGCGGGGCCATTATAATTTTGGGTTGTACAGCAGCAGCAACAGCGCTTGCAAGGGTCTGGCCTGCAGAAGAAGAAGGAAAGACTGCCCAGCAGAGAGCGTACGCGAAGCGGACAGCGGGGCCTAGGTCGCGGACGGTTGGCAAGCGGCTGCTGCTAGCTGCTAATGTCCCATTGCTATACTTATATGCATATGCGGCTCCAGATGGTTGGGAACTGACACAGAGGCGAGAAAAGAGGTACCGTTGATGTGGGTATTGCAACGATCAGCGTTTGCGGGCCTGATTTGCCGCGGAGCAGAGATAGCTGACCTGAAGCAGTTCTAAAGTCTAGCAAAGCCTAGTTGAAGCCAGAGATGTCTGCAGCGGAAGAGAAGCGAGAGGTAGTTCTAGGTTGTGGGCCCAGAAGTCGTGTGCACGGTGTATAAAGTGGGGGTCGGGAACAAAGGGCACATAGCAGTCGACCACGATGTATGCACCCCGCCAACGACTGCCTGCTGCTGCAGAGACCGCAGACTCGCCGCTGCTGGTCTTTCCCTCGCCGAATCTCTCGCTCTCAGACGTGTCCGAGTTCACCCTCCTCGAGGGCAGCTCTTCGTCGTTCGTCTGGTCCGAATTGGACTCGCCCTCGTCGCCTGTGCCATCGCAGCCCTTCCGCTCTCGCGCGGCATCACCTGCACCCCTCCCCGCCATCGTCTGCCGCCCCATCTCGCTGCTCGCCTTCTGGCGTCTCTGCTGGCAAGTCGACGATGCGACGCGGCAGCTGCTCGAGCAGCCCCCATCGCCCTCTTCACCACTCTTCCCCGGGCCCTCCCTCGCGCCCACCGCGCCAGACGCAGGCACGCCGGACACGCAGCACGGGCTCTTTCGCCTGCAGGGCTGCTCTGATTTTTGATTCGGTCAAAGCGAGATCTATCGTGTATGTAAATTGTAGAAATAACGCCGCATGTCTCTTCCCGTCTCCCATGATGCCGTCGCGCAGGCTGTCGAGCAGGCACTAGCCGGGCACCGCGTGCTGCGTCGCATCGCCGCCGTGAAACGCACAGCGTTCGCTGTGGATCTCGCGCTGATAGCTCTTGCTTGCCGGTGAGGGGGACGTGATCCATCGCCGCAGTGCCAGGGGATCTGATCACCGCACTGCAGGTGCGCGTGGCTCGTCGATGTCGTCGCTGTGCAAGACGCCGAACACGTCTTTGCCGATCTTCTGCGCATCCTCCGACAGGTGAGCTGAGTTCCCACAGACGCGGCAGATCCTCATCCAGCCCCTGGTTGACCCCATCTTTGACGGCGTAGAACATCTGTTCGAGCCCGGCTCACAGCAGTCCTTCTTCGTAAATACGGCGCGGTGCGAGGCACTCGCAGTTACCCCAAACCTAGGCGTCTCGTTTGTGCTGCTCGGCCTCGAGCCTCGGCTTGTGCGTCGACACAGTTCGCAACTCGCACGCTGATCGTCTTACTGGCACAAACAGCTCGCGGAGCCCCCACCAGACGTCCTCGCCGCGCTGCGCGCCCTCGCAGGCACGCACCCGCCCGCGCTGCCCCCCGCGCTCTCGCCGCGCATCCTAATCCCGCTCGCTGGCGTCCTCCTCGGGTACCCCGTCGCGTACGTCCCCGCCGCGAACGCAGCGGACGCGCCCCTCGCGCAGACGCCGCTCGACGTATACACCTGCTTCGTCGCCGCACACCACTCCCAGCAGAAGCACACGCTGCTCAAGTTCTCGTGCCCCGCGGGCCTCCCCGGCCTCGCGCCGCCGCAGCTCGTCGAGCAGCTCACGACGCGCTTCGCCCCGCGCGCGAGGGAGCTGGGGCTCGAGCTAATCGTCGATCATGGGACGGCGATCATGGATCGCGTCGCATTATAGCCGGCTGTGGGGGACGAAGATCGGCGGAGGTGAGCTGAGGTGGGAGCGCTGGACCCTGGTTGCCCAGCGATACTCTGTAAATCTGAATCCGCGGGATCTACCCCAACTTCGCTGGATCTGCTACGTCCGACAAGGATTAATTTTGGGCTATAATCGTGCACTGCCCAAGGCCTGTCTTAATCTGCTCGTTGCAATTGCGCCTCGTCACTAAATCTTCCGGTGCTGTATCTGGATTTTCCTTCACACTCTCTCAGTTTCTGCCAGCGAAATTTAGCCAGCCAGAGCGGTCGCTGTCGCGGACGCCGCCGACAGCGACGCGTCCGGTCACTCCACGTGCCGACTGCCGTCACCCGGCCCGGCTAAACCTCGGCTTGCGCGCGTACATTCAAAGCCTCCGCCTTGCACCCTAAACGGCGGGCCGCCGCACGAACCAGCTGACGCCTCGACCGCTTCTTCTCTCTTCTTCTCCTCCGCCCTCGTGACGCCCAGCCCGGATTCGCAGCGCGCGCGCGATCCATAAAACAAACGGCAGAGCGATGGGGGCGCCCAGCGAACACGATGCGGCTCCTCCTCGTCCTCGCGGCATGCCTCAACGCATTCTTGCTCTCCGCGCGCGCGCAGTCGAGCAACAACCTCACGACGCAGTGGCCGCTGCACGACACGGGCTTCTCCGATGCGATCCAGTGGGACCACTACTCTCTGCTCGTTAACGGGCGCCGCACGTTCCTGTGGTCGGGCGAGATACACTATTGTGCGTCCGGCTCGTAGTATCAGTGCGCCTTAGACTGACGTGTGTGTAGGGCGGATACCTGTCCCCGAGGTGTGGAGGGACTTGCTGGAAAAGATCAAGGCTGCTGGATGTGCGTTTTGTATTTACGTGCGCTGCTGATACATACTGAATGGGCCTCCGCCAGTCAACGGCATCTCTGTCTACGCGTACGCTTGTTCGCTGCGCCCGTGGTGCGCAAGTGAGTAACTCATCCCTCCGCAGGCACTGGGCATTCCACGCCCCGAATAACGCCACCCTGGACATGAAGAGCGGGGCGCGCGACTTTGCGCCTATATTCACCATCGCGAAAGAGGTCGGCCTGTTTGTCACGATGCGCGGCGGGCCTTACGTCAAGTACGCGTCTTCGCGGTCGTGATTTATTTTTACTGCGCCTGCGGCTGATGTTGGGCTCGCAGTGCGGAGACGACCGCGGGCGGCTTCGCCCTGTGGACGACGACCGGCGCGTACGGGGCGCTGCGCAACGACGACCCGCGATACACCGCTGCATGGACGCCCTTCATGAACGAGATGAACAGAATTACGGCCGAGAATCAAATCACGAATGGTGGCTCTATTGTGGGATTTCTTCTACACTGTCATATACAGAGGCTCACAATTTGTCCCAGATTCTCACCCAGATCGAAAACGAAATCTGCTGCCAGCGAAACTCGGATGGCAGCCTGGACACGCCGGTCGTCGACTACATGATCGACCTGCAGGAAAACGCGCGCGACCACGGCGTGGTCATCCCGATTATCACGAACGCGCCGAACATGAACACGCGCTCGTGGTCGACGGACTACCTGCCCGGGCCCGGGGAGCAGGACATCTACGGCCTCGACAGCTACCCCCTCTGCTGGTCGTGCAACCTCGCGGAGTGCGGCTCCGGGTCCGCGAGCGTCGCGTACGCGGACCACTTCGACATCGTGTCGCCGACGCAGCCGTCGTTTATGCCCGAGTTCCAGGGCGGGTCGTACAACCCGTGGGGCGGCCCGCAGGGCGGCTGCCCGGCGAACATCGGCCCTAACTTTGTCTCGATGTATTATCGGCACTTGGCCGCGGAGCGGATTACGATGATTAATCTGTACATGCTGTGAGTGCGCTCGACGCGTCCTTGCTCACGAGGTTCCGCAGGTACGGCGGCACGAATTGGGGGGGACTCGCGACGAACCTCATCTCGACGAGCTACGACTACTCGGCGCCGATCCAGGAGTCGCGCATCATCGGGGACAAGTTTTCCGAGACGAAGCTCATCGGGCTGTTTTTCCGCGCGGCGGAGGACCTCGTCATGACCGACCGCACGGCATTCTCTACATCTGTAGCCACGACTGCCAACGTCGGGGCCACGGTGCTTCGGAACCCCGAGACGCAGGCGGCGTTCTACGTCGCGAGGCAATCCGACATGATGTCTACGAGCACGGTAGATTTCGGGCTTAATATTGCAACGAAGACGGCGGGGAACCTCACGGTGCCCGTCTTTGGCAATGCCATTCGTCTGGTCGGCGTGCAGTCCAAGATAATCGTATCGGATTTCCGCTTTGGCAACAACACATTGGTTTACTCCACCGCGGAGGTTCTGTCGCATTCGATCGTCGACGGGCAGAGCATCCTCGCGTTATGGCTCCCCGACGGCGAGTTTGGCGAGTTCTCCATCCTGGGCGGGTCGAAGAAGCGGGAGGTCGTGTCCGGGACCGGGGGCGGGTTTCACACGGTCGGGGGCAACCTCGTACTGTCCTACAAGCAACAGACGACGCAGTCTGTGCTCCAGTTCGACCACTTCCGCGTCCTCCTCCTCCCGCGCTCCCTCGCGTATACGTTCTGGGCGCCGACGCTCAGCAACGACCCCATCGTAACGCCCGACAACGTCGTCTTCGTGAACGGGCCCTACCTCGTCCGCTCGCTGGCCATCGCGCAGTCGGTGGTGATCGTGACGGGCGACATAGCGAACGCGACCGCGCTCGAGGTCTTCGCCCCTGCGGGCTCCCAGTCGATTCAGTGGAACGGAAAGACGCTGGCCACGCACAGAACATCCTATGGAAGCCTGAAAGCGACTCTCGCGAAGCCCGCCTTGGATGCTGCGACGCTGCAGAAATCGCTGACGCTCTCCGGCTGGAAGTACGCTGACGCGCTCCCGGAGGCGGATGCAGCGTACGGAGACTCGAACTGGGTTGTCGCTGACCATCAGTCGACCTCCAATCCGACTCAACCGGGATCTCTCCCCGTGTTGTATGCGGATGACTATGGTACGCGTTTATTCTGTTCGGGGGACTGGGATGGTGCTGACATCCTACAGGGTTCCATACGGGCGTCCAGATCTTCCGCGGTCGTTTCACGGGCGAGGCCTCGGCAGCGAACCTCACCGTTCAAGGCGGTACAGCGTCGGGATGGTCTGCTTGGCTCAATTCAGATTACATCGGCAGCTTCCCCGGCATTGTGAGCGCTACATCCGGGACGCTCTCTCTATCCTTCGCCAATGCCACACTGATTGCCGAGGGCGAAAACGTCCTGACCGTCGTAATGGACCATTCGGGCCACGACCAACGAGCTGACGCTCTGATCCCGCGCGGAATCCTCAGCGCCGCGCTCGTTTCGTCTTCCAACACCACGTTCACCAAGTGGACGTTGGCGGGCAATGCAGGCGGTGAAAGCAACATCGACCCCGTGCGCGGTGCCATCGCGGAGGGCGGGCTGCATGCCGAGCGACTCGGCTGGCACCTACCCGGCTTTGACGACTCGGCTTGGGCGGCGCGCGCCCCGTCCGAGGGCGTCGACAATGCTACCATCGCGTTCTTCCGGACCACGTCTGAGCTGGCCATTCCGGAAGGGTACGATGTTTCTCTGGAATTTATCCTCTCCTCGCCGGCTGGAAGCAATTTGCGCGCGCAGCTTTATGTCAACGGGTGAGTGGATCCGAGCGCAACCTCTGAATATCCGTATTCATCCCGTTGTTAGATACCAATACGGAAAATATGTCCCTCAGATCGGGCACCAAATCGCGTTCCCCGTCCCTCCGGGCATTCTCAACGTGCGGGGAACTAACACGATAGGATTGAGTTTGTGGTCGCAAGGCGCGGGCGGCGCGCAGGTCGACGTGCAATGGAATGTACTGGGGGTCTTTGAGAGTTCGTGGGATCCTGGGTTCGACGCGTCGGCCCTTCAGCCTGGCTGGACGCCAGCGCGGCTCGAGTTTGCCTGAGTATTATGTGTACCTTTTTAAACCAAACGAACGTGTAACACGCGCCGCGATGTGTGGGAATATCCCGAGTCCAAGGCAGTGCGCATCAAATTTTACAGCTTCTCGCCGGGTGGGTAACGATGGGCCCTTTGCATTCATAAGCCCCAGTTGCTGGCGGCCTGTTCCCAGAGGCCTGTTTTGCTTCCACGACCCCCATACTCTTCACCAATTCCTCTCTCTCTGCGATGTTTGTGCCATTTTTGACTCCGAAGAAGGAGCTGTCGAAACGCAGAGGCGGGGGTAAGACGGGTGGTGGTGCGAAAGGTGGCGGGGCTGGGGGCGAGGGAGGCAGCGGCGGTACGAGTAGGTCATCTCCCGTTAGCACGTCGGGTTCATCCAAGTATGTCGCATTCGTTTACTTTTGACTTGAGTTCTGACACGCTTTCCAGGTCGGCCACATCTTATGGTAACGGCGGAGGAAAAGCGATAACCATCCCATCTGGGCAGCTGTTTGCAGGCCGGTCAGAGGGGGGTGGGACACGCGCGCAAGTGTTCGGTACCCAGTGAGTCTGAGTGGTTCAAGCTGTTTCCCGCTTGATTTCTAAGCGCGCGTCTTTCAAGGACGTACGGCAGCGGCTATCCTAAGTGAGTCTGAGCGCTTAAAGCTGTTTCTCGAGCCTGACCGTAAACAAGTGTTCCTGGGAGGGGCGTAACGGGTAGACCGTTCCCCTTTTATTTCTGGCCGCTCAGCTTCGGCGTTGGAGGTGGGATCGGCGGCGGTGCAGCATACCTGCATTCAAACAACGAGGTTCGCGTCGTCCTTTCCTCGTGTTCACGCGCAGAAACCTGATCTTTTCCCAGTACGGCCATGCAGACAACTCGAGTCGCCCGGGCGGTGTCATGATGACCGCTGCGTTCCAGTCAAACAGCACTGGCACGACTTTCCGCATTCTGGCAGGTATGTACTAGGTAACACCACCGCCATCGCGCTTCTTTTTAAATCTGCTCCTGTTGCAGACAACACGACAGTGGTGGATCTCATCGGTGATATTTCCGCCAACTGTTCGGCGTCTCTCAGCTCGTCAAGCGCTACCTCTCCATCGAGCTACAACGACACAGCGACCTTACCACCGCAGCCCGAACAGGTCATCCAGTATTATCGTGCCAGCAGCATCGCGCTCTCGCTCGACGGATATAATAACACGTCCGTTTTCCAAGCTGAAGGCACACCCGACGTTCCGCTCCCGACTGGCATCGACACGACTCTCTTGGATTGTCTAAACCAGACCATAGGCCTTGCCGCACCACTCATCGATGGAGCTGGGACGGCTGCTCCAAACAACATGGGTCTCCTTGGGGTGGTCTGGTTGGTATGGCTCTCTTCAAAGTTATTGTAGCACTGTTATACACCCTGTGATGAGATTCACTTTCTGTACATTACGTTCGACTTCATGTAGCCTAGGAAAAATATGGCGCGTTCTTAGACGCATTTTTCTTGCAGCGAAATAAATAAGCAGCATAGCCTTCTCCGATAAAAGCTACTCTACATCGACGTTCACAATTTTAATATCCTCGTACGGTTTATCGGCGTTGCTCGTCTTGACATTCTCAATGACGTGCACAACCTCAAGCCCCGATATCACCCGCCCGAATATCGTGTGCTTCTTGTCCAACCACGGCGTTGTGGTCGTCGTGATGAAGAACTGCGAGCCATTCGTGTTCGGACCGGCATTCGCCATGCTGACAGTGTACGGCCTACGTGGTAGATCAATAACAATTCTCACCAAAAACCCAACAAGGAAGAAATACCTGTCATGCCTCAGCTCATCCGAGAACTCGTCCTCAAACTCGCGCCCCCAAATCGACGTCCCGCCCGTCCCGTCGCCGAGCGGGTCCCCGGTCTGGATCATGAACTTGGGAATGACACGGTGGAAGATGATTCCCTCGAAGAACCCGCTGCGCACGTGGCCAACGAAGTTCTCGACTGCCTTGGGCGCCTGGGCAGGGAAGAGCCGGAGGTGCATGTCGCCCATCGTTGTGTGGATTGTCGCCGAGTTGGCGAGCGGCGACGGCCCGCCCGAGGCGACGGCTGTCGACGTCGCAACGTTTTGCTCCTCGCGCGTTGGCCGCTCGTTGAACACGTCGCGGTCGCCTGATTTGTTGTCCCTGCAAAGAGATTTGTCAAAACGTCGTAAGGGGAAGGAGCAGGACTTACTCGGGCTCGGAGCGCGTGAACAGGTAGAACCGCTGCTTTTTGTACCCTGTGCAAAACAGGGTCGGATCCCTCACACCTTTATTTGCGAGGATAGGATTGGCAGACGCGGCCATTGCCTACGAAGTAGTGAGTGTGGGTCATGAACGAAATTGAGAATTCTGCTGACCATCGTCGTAACACCCTTCTTGGCCGGCGCGCCTTGGTACAGAGTGAGATTTAAACAGCGAACCACCTCGTCTTTGCCTAGGAGGCGCACGACGCGATTTGTGACCGTGTTGACAACTGATGGGGCAAGCTGTTAGCACCTAACAATGAGTATGACAAGGGTACTGACCCTTGACCCCCAAGAGCGACGGATAGAGGATGAAGGCACCACTCTCGTCCCATATAGCATTACTCCACCTGCCAGGAATATGCCCATCCGGTCCGGGCATCTCAAGCTCCCTTTCCATGGCCAACCGTCGCCCAAACTCCATATCTTCCACCTTGTACAGAGCGGTGCCAGCCTGCTGCATTTCTTGGATCGCCTGCAGCGATTCATCGTACTTGCGCGTCAGCTTGCCGCCGAGGAAGGAGAACACTCGGATTTGGCGGTCAGGGAGTGAAAATGTGACAAACGAAGACGAGTCGGGCGATAGAGTTATACATGTTGGTGTTGATTTTGCCTGCAAAATGCTCAGCGGGTGCGGGCGAATAGACAAAAACTGGTTACTTTTTTGAATTCGTACAAATCTGTTTCGCTCTTGTATTGCCACAGGCCAGCAACATTTTTGGGTCGCTCGAACGGCTCAGTAGGTTGCCAGTACTCCATGAAGCCGCCCTCGTCCGCCGATATCACTGTATCGTGCCTGTCACTGTACTAAAAGGTGGGCGAAATTAATACAGGTAGGTACGTGAAATGATCACTGCACCAACCGTCATGACATGGACTGGGAAGCGATGGAGGCTCTCGATGGTTTCGAGAGGCGTGTCACCTCCACGGCCGTCGTATAGACGAATCACACCAGTAGCCACATCGGAGCTGTAATCACGATAAGCTGATGGACTATGTTTATTGCTGTCCGCGACTTACACAGCCAGGAGGCCTTGGGGTTGGCCACGCCGATGAACCCAGCAGCAGCAGTGAGGAGTAAATCCTAACTTGATAATATTGATCATGTCTGCCGGAGAGGTTCGTTGAGGATTACACCGGCAAGGCAGAAACTCACCAAAATTCACAACATCGAATACTTTCGCGCTTCCATCCTCCGACACCGTAGCGAATAGCTGGCCATCTGCGCTGGCGGAGACCGCAGTGATGGGTGTGAGGTGAGCGCGGTAGTGTTTGACGGATTCGATTCCCGAGTCTTGCTTCTTCCACAACTTCAAGTGTCCATCGACAGACGTGGTTATTATGAAGTCAGTTCTAATGCAAGTAAGTAAATGCAGGTCCGAGCAAACCAGAAAACAAACTTGGTTACGACGCAAAAGTTGATCACGTCGCGATGCATGAAGCTTTTGTAGTATTGGTCTAGCCGGCAGATTCAAATTAGCAGATGCTTGGAGCGCAAGGACGCGACTGACCTGTGTTGGGGAGGTGCTCCAAGTACAGGCGTTCATGAGGGAGAACTGGAAAGAGGATCTGTATGCCTTGAGGCTTAACAGAGGTAGAAAGGAACCGAAGACACACCTTTTCTTTTCTTCTTCACGGCGTCTGCGGCAGCCGGTAAAGGCATAGGTCCTTGCTCATCGTCGGAGTCGTCTTCGTCAATCGGGGCCTCGGTGCGCGGCTGCTTTGCGTTATTGCTGTCCGCGTCTGCATCTCCGTTCCGAGAGCGTTTGCCCAGGACGGTGGTATCTTCTGAATCGCTCATGGCGAGCCGTGTTGAAGCCGCGATACAAATTCCCAACAACAACCACTTTAAGCCTCAGGCGCTCATTCAACTTGCGCTGTAGACAACATCCAGGAGAATTCTTTCGTCATTCAAAACAGAAAATTACTACAAACGTGTGGCGCGCAGTACTCATTGTACTCATCCCGTCTTCACCGCTTTCCGGAATTCGTCTGTCGCCGTTTCAATAGCCTCTTCATACTTCGCCTCGCACAATTGGATATATCCCTCTGACGTTCGAACCCCCCTCCACGCCGTCCCCTCGAGCACATTCCACCAGGTTGCACACAAGGGATGATTCGGCGCCGAAGCGTAACCCCACGGTTTGGCAGAAAACTTCACAAATGGATTTAACACCTCCGTCAGCCTGGGATGCACTGGCCCAGTGAAGTGAACGATCCGCGGCTGCCTTTTCATCGCCGCAAGATCTACTGCCAGGGCTTCGCGGTCCACTGACGGAAGGTCGGCATACGTTCCCAAGCCCTGGGCATTCCAGCGCTGATCAAGTGGCATCCACTCTCGGAAGTGGAGGTTCAGGGCATCTTGGTCGAAAAACTTCAGTTTCTCCTTCCTCGAAAGTGTCTCGAGCTCGTCAAATCTCAGTTTGGCAAGAGCGAGATCCATCAGCATGACTCCCGCGTTAAAATAAGGGCCATTGACGGAGTCGTGCCCGTTAGGATACCCAACATCTCGTACCGCCCCGAGAGTTTTTCCCTCCAGATCTGTCTTCCACAGATCCTTCAGGTTATGGAGAACGAGAACGTCGGCGTCGAGGTAGAGTACTCGCTCGATCGGCAATGCACGGACCATGTCCACCTTCGCCCAGACAGCTCCCTTTCTCTGGGCTAAGCTGTTCTCAGGTAAAGAGATGAACACTAGCGTGACATCCTCGCGCGAGGGGACGGATTCCTTGATCATCGTCTTTTCGGCGGCGGAAAGACCCAAATCGATCACGTAGATGGACATGCGCGTTGTGGCATCCACCTCGCAAGTAGCTTCCACTGCACTCCGAATCGCCACTGCTGCAGCCATCGCAAAGCTGGAATCGGTCGCCACTGCTAGATTTATCCCGTACCCCAATTCCTCCGGCGTGGCCTGATTTTCGATGGTTGGCGATTGGGGTTTCAGAAGGAATCCAATCCGCATCTCCGATGTTTTCTTCAGGATGACCTGGTAATTTGATGAACCCGAGAGCAAATCGAACTCTCCATGGTGGAGCAGGAGGAATGCATCTATCCCTCGTTTCGGATGGTGGATACTATCTTCCGGCTCTGCATCCCAGTGATAGTCGTCGAATATGATGATAGCTCCTTTCTTTGCCAACCTCCATGCCAACTCTCCGTCGAGGAATGTGTCGCTGGCCTCGTGCGATCCATCGACATATATCCAGTCATACCCCGGCGTTGCGCACATCGTCTCCTCTTCGAGCAGCTTCGTCAACGCCGGGACGCTGAATTCATCCATTACCCGAAATCGCCCTTTCGTCAGCTCCAGGTTGTGGGTTAGCTTCTTGTACCGCTCACGCCCGGCGGTTGTCTTCAAGAGGTCGAAGTGGTCGATGCACACGATTTCTCCCCCGCTGCGGCAGAGCTCGGTCAAGAGAAACACAGCTGAGCGCCCTTCCCATGACCCAATCTCGAGGACCCTGGGACTTGGATGGACGAAATGAAAAAAGTGTTTCCAGATTTCGACCTGGCCTGAAACCCAATCCTGCGTCGAGGTGAACATATAGCCCGTTTCCTGGACATTTGGGTTTGCCATGGGAGGTGAACGTTCGTTCGATGTGAACGGCTAAAGTTGGTTGACGCTCGTTGGCTGGTTTTCCCATACAAGCGCCTGTACGCTACTTTTTGGCTCTCAGGGTCCCTCAAATAACTTATCGCACAGGGTGGACGCTTATTTATACCGAGTTTGACGCCAAGGTGTAACCAGCGACACTGGCCGGCATTCTGTCTCGTATCCTCTTGATTGTCTTTCCATTCGTGCTATGGAATAAACCCTCCGCCACGTTACCCTATCTTTTCTCAAATGTCTCGATGCTGTCGCTCATCCTGCGCAATGACGACGGGATACTACTTACGTTGTTCCTTTCCTGTGCTAGCGCTGGTGGAATCTAGTTTGCTTCGGATTCCCTCGCTTGACTTCCAAACAAATCATGGATGCAATCCCTAAGCTTCCCAATCCCACCCTGGCCGCGCACATCAGGAGTGTCATCCCTGGCGTCTATAGGTGAACTGTCTGCAAGTTTCGATCAATCGAGTTGAATTCCACTTATACATGACGAAGGTAGTCCGAAAGTGATATCTCGGGCTGCACTTTATTCCCGCTGAGTCTGATCATTGTGCACCATTTACACCATCCCGACACTCTTAGGCGGGGAGGCGCCGAATTTGCTATCTCCTGTCAGAACTCTGATAGGGCAAGGGCCAACGAATTCATGGACTCTGCGAGAGCGCCCGGCTCTCTCGGCATGTCGTTTGTCGGGTCGCCTGGGAGCTCATATTTTCATATAAGAGATGAAACACATCGCAGCTCGCATTCTCCAGCGCCCAACATGCTTCCTGCGCCGAACGACCTGGTACTTGTTACTGGCGGAAATGGTTTTATAGTGAGACAACGCTCCAATTGCACTCCAACTCCATGCTCATATTCTTTAGGGATCGCACGTTGTTCTACGTTTTCTTGAACGCGGGAATCGCGTTCGAGTCATCGACATTGCGGCGGAGTCGAGTCTGGGCATCGCAGAACATCCTCGGCTCGAGGTTCTCACCGGGAACCTGTGCGACAAATCCGTCTGCTCTCGGGCCGTGAAGGGCGTCCACACCATCCTCCATTTCGCCGCAAATATGGGGGGTATGGGTGTTATCCATTCCGACAACGACTTGAAGATTTATACCCAAAATCATCTCATGACGCTCAATATCCTTTCCGCCGCGTCAGCCGCTGGCGTCAAACAATTCATGTACGCATCATCTGCATGCGTTTATCCCCAGTCCCTGCAGGCGTCCACCGACGTCGACGTCTCCCTTCGTGAAAACGATGTCTGGATGCATCCTCCCCCCCGACCGCAGGGCCTGTATGGGCTGGAGAAGCTCTCGACCGAGATGCTGCTTGCTCAGCAGACCACCTCGATGGTGATCCAGCTTGCTCGATTCCATAATGTCTACGGTCCGGGCGGGGCTTGGAATAATGGGCGCGAGAAGGCGCCCGCTGCGATGCTCCGTAAAGCCATTGCAGCAAAGATGCTTCAACCATCCCGGTCGCCCATCGAGGTCTGGGGGGATGGGAAACGGCGCAGGAGCTTTCTGTGGATAGGCGACTGCGTAGATGCTATTCTGCAGCTTCTCGAGTCGTCCTGTACCGAACCGGTCAACATCGGGTCGGATGATGCCGTTAGCATCCAGAGACTGGCGGGAATTGCGCTCGGTGTTGCGGGTGTAGACCCTGCGCAGGTCGACTTCCAATACAACACTACTTGCCCCAAGGTGTTGGGTGTCGCGTCTCGTAATTCAAACAACGAATTCGCGAAGCGCAAGCTAGGTTGGGAGCCTGGAACATCCCTGGAGAACGGCATGCGGTCGACGGGCGAGTGGATCGAACGGCAGCTGGTTAAACAGATCGACTCTTGTGACCCGGAAACCGCACACCGGGTTCTTACGCAGTGCCTCACCAGCAAAATTATCGACTTTGGTTGTGAATCCCCGATTTTTGCGATCCTTCTTCCCGTAACCTCCAGAGGGTCGACTAACGAGAGCGACTGCCTTTCGAATCTCCGATCCTTTTCTGCTTCACTGGCTCGCACCACTGCCGAAGATGTACTTTCCGCCACCTCTGGGTTTCGCCTCAGAGTTTACGTCGCAATTGACCACGACGACAGTTTTCTGTTGCCGACAGGTGGTGGAAACAAAGTGGAGGCAATCCTACGGCAATATGGCATAACAGATATATCCACGTTCGTCTGTTCATTCCCCCGAGGACATGTCTGCTCTCTTTGGAGGCACTTGGCGCTCAAGGCATGGGAGGAGGAATGTACATATTTCGTCTTGATGGGGGATGATGTCATTTTGGAAGACCACGACTGGATGACACGCTTCCACACTGCATTCGCCAACATAGCGGCCAGGGAAGGGGTTCCTCTCGGTTTCGGCTGTGTCGCGTTCACCGACAGCTCGTTTGAAGGCATGCCTACTTTCCCGGTTGTGCATCGCACGCATCTGGATATTTTCGGCGGGATTTGCGTGCCAGAAGAGTTTATAAACCAGGACGGCGATCCATATCTATTTCAACTATACAGACGATGGGGCTGCTCGGAGATGATAGAACCCCGACTCAGAAATCTCGTCGGCGGTAGCAACAGCGCTCGGTACGAAAAGATCCATTCACCCGACTGGACCTTCGAAACCCTTCGCGACGGTGTTTCTGTCATTGAGGACTGGCTTCGGAAGGAAGGGAGCTCGGTCGCGCAGAAATTAACCCTCGATGTTATCATTCCCTGCTATCGTGTTCAGCTCGATTTACTTCGACCAATCCTGCGCTTGCGGTCTTCTTCAACTTGCAGCGTCTCGACGATCATCATCATTGACAACCCGGATTCACCCGATATCGCGGAACTGGAAAAAGAGTATGCTAAGCGTCCTGACATTCGGATTCGAGTCAACGGCCGCAATATGGGAGCGTCCTTTTCTCGGAATAGGGGTCTCGCGGAGTCGGCAGCACAATGGGTGCTCTTCCTTGACGACGACGTGGTCGTAGCACCGGATCTGTTGTTCGAGGCGGAGACTATCATTCGCGCCCATCCAGAGGCAGCCGGATTCGTCGGTCTCTCGTGGTTCCCTTCCGCCGACACAGTTTTCACGGCCGCCATTCACATCAGTGGGGTGACCTGGTTCTGGAACATCGCACAAAAAATCGAGTCTTCGGATTTACCTTGGGGTGTGACGGCCAATCTCATAGCGCGTCGCGATCTGAAGGACGGCGTCAAGTTTGATCTCAGCTTCCCCAAGACAGGCGGCGGAGAGGATATCGACTTTTGCCGCAAAAAGCGGAACGCCTCTATCGCCGCCGGAAACCAAGGTTTCTTTCCGGCACCGAGAGTCCGAGTCACTCATCCTTGGTGGTCTGGCGGGAAGCGCTCGTATTGGCGATTCTACATGTGGGGCCAGGGGGACGGGGCACTGATCAAGATGTATCCCGAGTTGACCTACAGAGATTTCCCAAATAGCGCGGAGCTCTTGTTGGGGTGCGTCATATTCTCTGTGATTGCAGGGGTCGTTTCCGGGTCTTCGGCTCTGTCGTTTCGAGGACTCAAATTTGGTCTCGGGGTCATTCTCTGCAACATCATACACGATATGTATCGCCACCTCTGGAGAGATTATGACCGAACACTGGCCTTCGAAACCAAGGTTACCGGCGTCAAATGGCTAGCTGCTGTCGCGGAAAGTTCACTGGTGCGAATGGCGAGTGAAGGTGGGCGGGCTATCGGAGTTTTGAAGAGAGGTGAAGTGTGCGCAATTGGGAAAAGATTCGATTGGTTTGCGGGAAAAATGCCCGCCGCGGTGGAGGAGGAAAGATTGAACAGCTTCCAACGACTTTGTCTCTGCATTTTCATTTTGGCGATCTTGTAGTGTACTCAGGTATTCGGACACTGCGACTGAAGAGAACGGATATACGTATGCATGTATTAACCTCGTCGCCAGAACTAAGTTGGTATCACTGAAGAGACTGTTTCGCGCACATGGAGATCCCTTGATTGAAATGGCCGTTGCTTGAACCGACCCTTTCAATCTTTACGATGGCAGTAGTAGCTGAGTAGCAGGCACGCGAGCCCTGGGCTTGGTAGGGATTGTTATGTATCGCTCGAGAAGTACCCGACCATAGCAGTCCGACTGAACAATCTGGAGCGAGGCACCTTCCTGAATGACATACTTCTCCTGTTCATGGCGAGTCGATCCCAGGCCGCACTCTACAGTCCACAGCTCGATTTTACCCCCCCTCACCCAGTCCACAACTTCGGGATGTTCGACGACACCAACCTGGAGCGACGCCGGTGCGTAAACTTTGATTCCAACAGGGTCGTCAACAGGATTGCCGCTGTTGTCAACAAAGTCGAAGCAAAATTGTTTGAGAGTCTCCATGCCCTTGTCCCAAAGTCGGAAGGAGAGTTTGTTGTTGACCGGAAGATAGTGACGGGATCGCCAGGCGATGGCTTCAGCTAGCACGATGTCGGTATGCCACCTGTAATTATAAAAAGATACCCACCCCAATCACAGCTATCTCGCCGCGGCGCCGCGTTCCGCCTTGCGCAGATACTCTTCACGAACTTGACGGCCCTTTTGGACCGACCCCCAGACTTGTGCAAATATCATATTCTGTTCAACCTCGGAGATTTCTTGGCCGGTTCGAGGATCGACGAGAGGGCGGGACGGCCAAGTCATGGGTGTTGACGCGGACATGTAGTGGACAGAAAGCAGTGACAGTACAAGTGTACCCCAGGTAGTCGGACACGATGACTAACCCGAGAATGTAATCAGTGGCTGTGGTGTGCGCCGGTCGATCACCTTTTTTTCATGGCCACCATTGCGAGCCGCATTGACGAAGAGCCCTTGCCGTCGTCGTCGTCGTCGTCGACGTCAAGCGCAGAGTCAGACTACGAGTCGGACTACGACTCAGAAGAGTACTCCGACACACGGGTCGAGGACGAGGACTGGGAGCGGGCAGAGGGAGGTCAGTGCTCTTCCCTGCACCAGCCTCGCTTCAACTCCCCCAGACTTTACAAAACACTTCAACAGGCTCCGCCAGCACGTCGCCGTCCGCACCGGCAATGCCCAGGGCACCTCTTCCGCCATCGCAAAGAACACCGCCGTCGTCGCCGTCCCCGCCGTCAACCACCCCGCAAAGAGCACCGCGCCGCCGCGCGACCGCACCACTGACCAGCTCGCAGCCCTCGCAAAGTTCTCCTCGCGCATCGCACAGATCGATGTCCCCTATACCATGGGCGTCGGCGTCAACCGCAAGGGGCCTAGCTCGTACGCGAACATGAAGGACAGGGCCGACCGCGCGACGACTGAGCAGGTCCTCGACCCCCGCACCCGCACCATCCTCCTCAAGATGGTCGGCCGCGGCCTAATCGACGAGGTCAACGGCTGTGTCAGCACCGGCAAGGAGGTGCAGCCACTATTTTTTTCCGTCTCTCGTGTATCCTTAATGCACTCAGGCCAATGTATACCACGCCCTCACACCCGACAAGGCCCACCTCGCCCTCAAGATCTACAAGACATCCATCCTCGTCTTCAAGGACCGCGACAAGTACGTCTCGGGTGAGCACCGCTTCCGCCGCGGCTACTCGCGCCACAACCCCCGCAAGATGGTCCGCCTCTGGGCCGAGAAGGAGATGCGCAACCTCAAGCGCCTGCGCGCCGCGGGCATCCGCGCACCCGAGCCCCTCGAGGTCCGCGAGAACGTCCTCGTCATGTCCTTCCTCGGCGACCCCGACGGCTGGGCGTCCCCGCGCCTCAAGGACGCTACGCTGCCCGCCGCCACCTGCGCGCCGCTCTACCGCGAGCTCCTCCTTGCCCTTCACATCCTCTTCCACACGTGCCGCCTCGTCCACGCCGACCTCTCCGAGTACAACATCCTCTATCATGACGAGCACCTCTACATCATTGACGTCTCCCAGAGCGTCGAGCACGACCACCCCGCCGCGTTCGACTTTCTGCGCAACGACCTCAAGAACGCCGAGGACTTTTTCGCGCGCCGTGGCGTGCGCTGCCTCGGGCTCCGCCGGGCGTTTGAGTTTGTCACGCGCGACCGCCTGGGCGAGGAGGGGGGTGCGGACGCGGACGCGGACCCCGAGGCGGTGCTGGAGCGCTGGCTGGCGGAGGACGCGCCGCCCGAGGACGAGGCGCACGACGGGCAGGAGGACGCCGTGTTCCTGCGTGCGCACATCCCGCGCTCGCTGAACGAGGTGTTTGACCCCGAGCGCGACGCCGCGGCCCTCGCGCGCGGGGACGACCGCGGGCTCGTCTATGCGGACGCGCTCGGGCTCGTCCCACGCGTGCGCTTTGAGGGCGTGGAGGAGAGGGACGAGGACGAGGATGCGGAGGGATCTGACGAAGATGACGGGGACGCAGACGAGGATGAGAACGCGGACAACGCCGACGGGGACGAGGCGGGCGGCTTCGTCGAGCGCACGCCACGGGGCCACCGGCACGAGGACCGCGACGCGAAAAAGGTAACTCGGCTCGACGCAATCTGTCTGTCGTCCGTCTCTCATGCTCACATCCACAGGAACGCAAAAAGGCTGTCAAGGCCGCGGCACAGGAGCGGCGGAAGCACAAGATGCCCAAGGCAGAAAAGAAGCGGAGCGTCAAGAAGGGCAAGTAGTGTAGGGTTGAACACAATCCATCCATTAGTGGTTTTACTTTTGGTTTTTGACTACTGTGTAGTGGACGCCTTACGCGTCGGTGATGCACCCACGGCTCGCATCCGTGACCGTTTTGATGTACTTGTACAGCGTGCCCTGCGTCGCCTTGAGCGGCGGCGCGACCCACGCCGCGCGCCGCACCGCGAGCTCCTCGGGCGAGACGTGCAGCTCGAGCGTGTTGGCGATTGCGTCGACGGAGATGACGTCCCCGTCCTGTACAAGCGCGATGGGCCCGCCGACCTGCGCCTCGGGCACGACGTGCCCGATGCAGAAACCGTGCGATCTGCCTGCCGTCAGCACAAGAGGAGGAAGGGCTGCAGCGCGCTTACCCGCCGCTGAAGCGCCCGTCAGTGAGGCACGCGACGTCCATGCCGAGGCCCGCGCCCATGATGAGGCTCGTCGGCTTGAGCATCTCCGGCATGCCTGTAAGTGTGCGGTCAGCTGTGAGCGACGGCGCGAGCAAGGGGCAGGAGCGGCCGCGCACCGGGTCCGCCCTTGGGGCCGAGATACCGCAGGATCACGACGGTCTTCTCGCCCTTCTTGATCGAGCCGCTCTCCACCGCCGCGAACATCTCCGCCTCACTGTCGAACGCGCGCGCCTTGCCCGTGAACCCGAGTCCCTCTTTGCCCGTGATCTTCGCGACGGCACCGCCCGGCGCGAGGTTGCCCTTCAGGATCCTGCGCGGCATTCGGTAAGTGAACGACAACGATCGGGTGCGCAGAATGTGTACCGGATGTGCCCGGTTTCCTTGATGGGCTTGTCCAGCGGCCGGATGACGTCCTGAGCAGCGAAATCCAGCTCGCCGTGCGCGTGCGTCCAGCGCTCGAGGTTCTCCCCGAGCGTCTTGCCCGTCACGGTCATATTGTTCCCGTCGATGAGCTTGTTCTTGAGCAGGAACGCCAGAATTTCTGCGTGTGAGGGTGGGTGTTAGTGCGCACCATGCTGCGCGGAGAGGACGCGTACTGGGGATGCCGCCAATTTTATACACGTCCTCCATGACATATTTGCCGCTCGGCTTGATATCGGCGAGGAAGGGCGTGCGGTCCCCCACGCTTTGGAAATCGTCGATAGTGAGGGTGATCCCGACCGAGTGGGCTACGGCGATCAGATGCAGGACGGCGTTGGTCGAGCCACCCAGGATCATCGTCAATACCTAGCGGAATTCAGCAAAGGGAAACCCCCAAAGAAGGCGCAACGGACTATCGCGTTCTCGAAGGCGGAGCGGGTCATGATGTCCCGAGGCAGGATGTTCTGCGCAAGGAGGTTGTGCATTACAGACCCCACGGACGCGCACTCGTCGCGCTTCTCCTGCGACTCAGCCGGGAAGGAGGAAGAGCCAGGGATAGTCATCCCCATGGCTTCGGCGGCGCTCGCCATCGTGTTGGCGGTGTACATCTGATAACCACCCAGTTAGCGTCTCTGGAAACGGCGGAGCTCGCCCTTACGCCTCCGCATGCGCCGGGGCCGGGGCATGCATGTCGGTTGGTGTTGTACCGCTCCTTCTCGGCAGCGGGCGTCTTGCCGTCCAATAAATATTTTCCGTACGATTGAAACGCAGACACGATGTCCAGCTGAGGGGCGCCTTCGCAGGAGCCCGCGCGAATGGTCCCGCCGTATACCATCAAACCTGGTCGATTCAGGCGGCCGACTGGCGGAAAATAAACCCTCAGCTTAAGTTGGAGAATAGAGTCGAGCCAACTGACGAGCCATTAAAACGCCCGGCATGTTCTTGTCGCATCCGGGGACGACCACCATACCGTCCAGATGGTGCCCGCCCGCCGCGGTCTCAACCTGGTCTGCGATGAGATCCCGCGACTGGAGGGAGTACGACATTCCGCGCGTGCCCATGCTAATCCCATCGCTGACGCCGACCGTGCCAAACTGGTAGCCAATGAGATCCGACTTAGTTAGTGAGGCTTTTATGTCCTGGCCAAGACCCAGGAGATGTTTGTTGCATCTTGGAGGAGGTAAATAAATTTTATGCTTTTAGCAGCAGTATGACTCACGGGTTTCCCTCATACCTTCCCCCAGTCAGCGACAGTGGGGAATATTAGGAGATGAACCTACCAGACGCTGGCCACGCCAACCATTGCTTTCTGAAAGTCATCATCGGTTTTAATACCGTCCGTCGCGTAAAGCATGGCCTAGAGAGCATGAGCGAATGAGATGACTCGAATTGGGCGACATGTACTTGGCTCGCGCCCTGGTCTTTCGGCAGGGTCACAGCCCTGCTGTAGCGGTTCATGATTGGCTTTTCTGCGCATTGCGCGGTGGAAGAGAAGGAGCGGAACGCCGCCCTCGACGAAGTTCTTGAGAGCATTTTCAAGTTCGCGACTCGGACGTGACCAGGTGATCGTGACGGAGGCGTGACGCAGTTGGTGGTCTGACAGATAGGGGCTCTCCAGTCATTTCTCAGCCTCTCCGACTCTTTCCGCCCAGATAAGAACAAGGTGGGAAGGAATCAAACTTGAAAACGTATCGAACACGAAAATCAACTCATGCGATTTTTTATTCCACTCAGTCAATAGAGTGTTTCAGAATTAAAAATTTTGAGTCCAACTTGTGCCTCAACTTGTGCCCCAACTCGACCTCAACTTGAATCAAGTTGAGGCACAAGTTGGAGGCTTAATTGTGAAACACCAAAGCGGATCTTTCTGCCCCAACTCTGAAGTTGAGGCAGAGTTCGCCTCGCATATCGGATTGATGCCCGAGAACCGGAAGTTGGGGCATCAAGTTGGCACAAGTTGGATGTCGCCAACTCCGATTTCGTGCCTCAACTTGTGCCTCAACTTCGCTCAAGTTGGGGGTCCGAGTTGGGGTCCGAGTTGGAGCCCAAATTCTAATTCTGAAACACCCTAATCAGTTCAGTTGGGTGCTAATTCGTCTAGTACTGCGTCTCAAAGGAACGCGACAAAAAAATAACAGTGAGTTGAAAACCAGCGTGAACTGCTTGCCATCTAATAGCGAATACTGAAAGTCTGGAGCTCCGCCAATTCGAAACGCTTAACAAGGTCTCCCTCGGAACCTGAGCAGAATCCCTGAACGATCGCATCTATGATTATTCGCCACGGAGAGAACCGCCCTCTCTTGCAAGGGGAGATTTAAAAACACTTGAAACAAGATGGCATTACATGAACTGAGCATGGTTAGTCGCCACAGTCCCACTCAATGAGAAAGCCGACCACGACATTAAGGAGCACCAAGGCCAAAGGTGCTCGGTTGTTGACTCATGCGCAGATTTCTCTGCAAGGACCATGGGTACCCGAGTCTAACACTCCAGGTTTGATTCCGAGTTTCTCCCCTCCTCCGAGGATCCGCCGACGAAGGGCTAGTGTTATCCTCGTGTGCCATTCAATGCACCAAATAATCCTCGCCGATCAGCCTCTGTTCAGCAAGATTCGACTTCGAGTCTCGAATCAGCTGGAGGCAAATATGCCAGGAGGATGTGGGCTTCTTCCCCCGAGAACCAAAGGGAGTGTATTACCGACCGGATCTGTCGCATTTCGACAAGAAATTTAGAATGGGGAAAAAACACAGCGAATATGATCATTCACCGTGGGAAGACGCGCAATTTCCGGCCACCTCAAGGACGCGGCGGGTAACCCAATTGGACAGAAAACCCTGGAACGCAAATTTGACTAAAATTCGTCGCTCGAGCCACCTAGTACCATCGTTATTTAATGCCTTGCCAAATTCGCCTAGCTAAATTCAACCGAAGGAAACAACACGCCGAGTATTCTCGAAGCAGAGATTGATGTTCTATGGACCCGACGGACGTCGGCGGATGAGAAAATCATGTGTGACTTTTTATAATTATGCGATAGCGATCTGGTTGGGTCCACGTCCTTCCGCCCAAGGCGAGTGGAGGCCAGACCCGCTAAAAAAATTCTAGCACCAAAGAGCGCGCGTCAGCGATGTTTCAATATTGGCCAAAACCACTTCGACGTTTGGCGCAGTGGACTGAGAGACTCTAGGCCAAGCGACGGAATTTTAATTCTCCAACTTGAGACACGAGGTCCCCGAAGGAAAAAAGCTGCTTATCAGTGCATACATGGCGAATAGGCTGGCGACCGTTTCGTTCCACTTGAAGGCTACAGCGCGGCCTGGAGCAAGCCGCAAGTGCATCGGACTTTGAACTTGAACATCAACCGCCACAAAGAAAGAAGTCACAAACCAGTCACTGATGGGATCGGCGTCTATAGAGTATTGCCATATCTGGATACTTGCATTGCAAATACGCAAATCGTGTGAACGGGGTATTGAGGATGTGCCACGGGAACGTCGTCGCTCCCCGTCGCGACGGTGATACAAAACCTTTAAATTTCATCCTATTTCATCCCTCCATGCCATCCGCGCGTGCGAACGCTTCGTTATCACCGGGCAGCAAAGAAATCAAGGAAATTAGGCTTTCTAGCAGGATACCGCTATCCTGGGTCACCATTTACATATTCGGTGCCGGTCTTTTCAGGGACTGCCGAGATTGGCTCGTATGGCCCCCTAACTCGATCGTGTTTCGGTCGAAAAAATTGAAGAATTGGAGGGGCCACGGATGGTGCCTTTGGGTGAGGGGAGAGTGCGCCCAACAGGCACGGGTATGCTGTAGTAAAAAACGGTCGAGAGCGAAGACCTTTTTCCCCGTCCCGAAATAATGTTGACAAACCGAGTTGTCGCCAAATAATATGCCGATCTTTTCAGCTCTGGCCTTACCCACTAAATTCCTGGTTTGAGCCCGTCCTTGCGGAAGTAATCTGAATGCGACCCGCGGTTCCATTCAGTTTCCGCCCCATTATTCCTCCGCAACCGCGATCGAGCTCCGTTGACAGTGTCGGGCGGCACTTTATTTGAGACATTCCGACGACTTGGATGGGCACTTCATTCTATCGGGACTCCTTTTCCCTCACTCCAACTCTACTGTCATTTTCCGTCGTCCTCCAGTCATTCTTTACGTTGCCCGCCGTCGTTCGCGCCGCCGCCGCCGCAGGACGAGGTCTTGTTAATATGGCGAACTTGAAGCGGAAGAAGGATAGCTCGCTCCCGCCTAGTCTTCAACCCCACCTCCTACAACCTCAGGCTTTATCTCCGACCGGCTCGACCGGCACGCAGGAGGAGGTAGAGCTCCCCGCCTCACCATTCGAGACCCCCAGGCCGAGGCCGCCATCACCCCTTCGACCCCGAGCGCCCCTTCCCGCCCCGTTCGCCGACACTCGTCGCCAATATCCCGCCTACGAGTCAGGAGCCCACGACCCAGTCAGCTTACACTCGTCTGCTACGTTGCCGAGTCCCGAGCGACTTGGCGGTCCTTCTTCCATTCCTCATGGTCCAGCTCGACGCTATCGAAGTCCAGTCGGTAGCGACCCGACTTATCCTACATCTCTGCGGCCACAGGGTCCGGCATATCCAGGAAGTCATAGTCTACCGCCAGTGCTTCCGCGTCCGCAAGTAACCCCCACGCGGGGCGCCTGGAGAGAGGGAGAAGCTGGACCGTCTTCGCTGGTTCACAACCACCCGTACGGCGGCATCCGCAGGCAGATCAGTCCCGGGTACCCTGCCCCGCAGCCAATTCATAGGCGCGCTACTGAGCCAGGGGGCTATTCCTCCTCCTCTGTTGCCCACATACAATGTAAGCAAAAAGACTCTTTTGCGTCATTTACTGAATTTTCTTCAGCGGGCTTGCACGGCAGTTATGAACGTCTAAGACCTCTAGACCAGCCTGCGGGGTATCCGCCCGGACTGCCTGAGGTCCCTTCCTATAGCGAGGCTGCTTCCCAGAGCAGGGTTTCCCTCCCGCCGATTTATACTCGCCATCCCTACGTCGGTCCACCAGGAAATGCACGCTCTGACGAGCAGATAGATCTTCCGCCCATTTACAGCATACACTCGCATTCGTCTGCATCCTCCGATTATACAAGGGTCGAAGATGGCGAACGGATGCCCTTTTTGCCTCGGCCAGATCTGCGCCGCAAGGCACCTGAGGAGTTTGAGACCAACCCACGGCGAACAAAGGTCCAAAAGAAAATCCTAGTGGCTTGTGACTTTTGCCGAGGCAAGCGTTGTTCATCATAAGAGTCGAGCACTGGTCACCAATTATTTTGACAGGTCGAAAACTGCGCTGTGATGGGATTAGACCGACTTGTTGCAACTGTGACTCGCGCCAAATCCCCTGCTACTATGTGGAACAGCCAAAACGTCGGGGGCCTGGCAAGGCTGCCAAGGGGTCCAAGACAAAAAAACGGGCTTCAAAAGGGGGGCGACAACTTTTGGAGCCTTTCCCATCGCCCGAAGACATAAAATTCGATGTGCGAACCCTTGCCCCTCAGCTTCGGCCTCGCGGAGCGTTCGATTCTCCAGAGTATTCGAATTCATCACAGAGCGCCGGAGGCCGATACCCCTCGCAACAACCGTCGCCAGAGGGAAGTCAGGGGACGCCACAGCAGAGAAGAACATCCAGGAGCAGAAATCGCGGGCCCAGCTCAGAGTACAGCCCCGACAGCCAGTCCAGACGGTGAGGGACCAGGCTCGGACATAATGCATACATTATTGCGAGAGGTACAGAACATACGCGCCGAACACTAATTCCCACCGAGTGACAGATTCAGACCTCTCTTCTCTTACGTACCCCGTTGCTCTCCGTTACCGGCGCACTTCGAGCGCTGGCTCGAAGAGAGCATTCACTAATATTCCGACTCGCCTTGTCCTTGGGCTCTCTAGTACAATATAATAATACTGTAGTTTTCTTTTCTGTTGTAGTCTAGTCCGCATTAATGCACCGTGTATTAGGGTTGCATCCTGATCCTGATTGGTGCGGTGGCTGTATAGATATTACCTGGGCTTCTTGATCTTTTGCACCGCGCTTGCCTGCGTGCAGGCAGACTGCGCCACCTGCTACCCGCGCTGGAGTCCCCTCCTTGTTATGCACTCCTCTGAGCATTCCAAGGACTATGATCGGCCAACTGACGCGCTGTACACCGGAGCAGTCGGAGGTCCGAATGCCGCAGGTACGAGCTCCTCCTCCACTACTCTGACCTCGTTCAAATGCGCGACATTCTTCCCGTTGGTTCAGGAACTGCCCGCCCAGAACTCACCTTGCTCGTAGCTGGCTGCCGAGGAGGCAAGTCCCGATTCCGTTTACTTACCCCGCAGAACGCATGTTAAACCCCGCATTTCGGATCAGGTAAAAGCTCGTTCCTCCGCCTGCTACTCGACACCAGCGATATCTCTCCGGCGGCCTCCAAAGAGCAGCTACAATCCGTCGCGAGGTTTGTTCAGGGGTGCAGCGGGCACACGTCGAACCTCAGAACGGCGTCGATCGATATTGACGTCGACGGAGCCGAACCTCTCGCGCTCACGCTTGTCGACACCCCATCCCTGGACTTTAGGGATGAGGCCCAGGCTGAGCGGGTTGTATCCGAGACTCTCCGGTTCATAGAGTCTCGGCTGGCCGAAGGAGGGGACGAGGTGGGCGCCTATTTCAATTCTGCTGTGTCCAAGTATTCTGACACCATATTTGCACCACATAGGACTGGGTAGCGCAACATGGGGATCGATACGTCCATTTGTATGTACGAAAACATGAACCACACCCTTTTCAACCAATATTTTACAGGTGTATCTACTTCCTCGACCCCGACCAAATCCTACCCCCTGCTGTAGCAGCGCCACCAGTGCCGCTAGTCCCCCGCACTCGTACCAACAGCTTTTCTCAACTTGATCAAGAGCCAGTCATCTTGGAACCTCCCGTTACCACCAACCCTCTTTTATACCGACCAACTCTACCACTCGCGGAAATTAGTACCATCCGCCGACTCTCCGCGCGAGTCAACGTACTCCCAGTCATTGCCCGGGCAGATATTCTGTCTAACGACCGTCTCGCGGCCATTAAAATGGCCATCCGTCGAGATTTGGCCGACAACGGCATTGGTTTTGGCATCTTTGACATTGATCATTACCCAACCAATGCAGAGGATCTTCCACGTCCTCACACCGGAGACCCTCTGAATTATCCCGGCCATTCGAATGGGACGCCCTTGTCCGCGGCTAATTCGCCTCCCGCTTCTCCCGTGGCCTCCCCTCTCCTCCGACTACCATATGCACTGGTTTCTCCAGATGTCTACTCGCATAGTGACGGAGTTCCCCGAATACCACCCTCTCGACACGAGCTTGTGCTCCAATACACTCCTTCTCAACATTCTCCGTCCTCCAAGAAAAGTACACGAGGGAAATTCGTACGGACCTATCGATGGGGTACCGTTGACGTTTTGGACCCGAATCACAGTGACTTTATACCTCTTCGTGCCGCCATATTCCACCACATGAAGGTAGCCGCGGCCTTTTCGTGTGGTTCTCCTTTTAACCCTATCTTTTCTAGACGCTCCAAAAGTACACGAGAGAGTACCTCTTCGATAAATTCCGGATCGAGTGCCTTCCTCAACGACCGAGTAGCAGGCATCTCGCACCTCATCATCCTCAAATACCCCCGTCTCATTTAATTTCCCTGTCGCATAGTTCTCGGCCGATTCTGGCAATCGACACCGCTCCTCGGAGCGCACCTATCCAGCGCTCTTCCCACCCTAATCCGCGAGAGATTGCAATCGGCGGGGACGTGCACTCTGCGCCACTGACTCGAAATGAGCCCATGTCTTCCGGTTTTTCCAGTAGACCGGGTTAGTCCATTTTTACTTGTCGCCTGGCCATGCGTACTTCATTTTGAAAATACTTATGCGTTATTTTGCAGGCTCGGCCAAGCAACGGAGCAAGAAGATCACCGTCGCGTGCAATTTTTGTCGATGTTAGTGATTATCTAGCATTGACGAAAGGGCCACCTAATGGATCTTTACAGCGAGGAAACTGAAATGTGACGGCGGACGACCATCTTGCAGTCAGTGCATGAAACGGTCGAACACGTGCGATTACATGCCGCAGAATAAACGTCGAGGGACGGTTAGACTCAGCCGAGGGGAGGAGAGCGAGAGTGACAGTGGCGACGACAGGTCTGCCGAGTTCCACGAGCCCTCGCTTTCTCCCGAGATCTCATCACGGAGGAGTTCGAATTTTGATACGTCTCCCTCCTTGCCACTCTTGAGTGAGCGACGCGATGAGCTTCCCCCCATAACCACATCGTCTAGAACGGGGTATTCTGGCGCTGGGGACCAGCGCAATTTCTTCCTGGACAACGAACTGCCTCATATTGCAACACTTTCGTTGCCCGAAACTTCACCTTCCACCCCTGGCCCAATGTCAGCTCCTTCTCTACCGCCTCTCAGACCGGCTTCTGAGCAGCAGGCCGCACAGAGGAAGCGCTCGGCGACGGTCCCAGGGAAAAGCTCGCGCTTACCGTCGACTTCGGGGCCCAAGGTTGTTGCATGCAACTTCTGTCGAGGTGCGTTATGACTTTGTTGGGTTTAAGCGACCGCTTACCCTGTGTTTAGCTCGGAAGACAAAATGCGACGGCGCGCATCCTTCCTGGTGAATTATTAAATTGGTCGTTTTGAAGGTGGTGGCTGATGATACGTGTAGCTCGAGCTGCGCTCGTCGGTTACTGCCCTGCAACTACGTACACGACTCGAACAGCCACGGCCGGAAGGCTTCTCGACGTGCATCGACATCTGTCCGGTCCAACTCGCCCCCGTCTTCTAGGATGCTTCCTACACCGTCCAGTGCAGGCTACGAACATCGCGACGGAGACGTGTTGATCGAAGGTGACCTAGACCTGAAGAGGTCGCTGGAGCATGCGGACGCGGGGCGGCCGAGTCCGTCGAAAAAAATTAAAGTGGATGAGGAAATACCCTGAGCAGCTGGCGCTCTTCCAACTAGATACCGTTCATTTCGTGCTCTGTCTGTCTTGTTTTCTTTGGGCTAGTAGGGTGTAAATCATGTAATCAATAAAAGTGAATTCGAATCTGTGGCAGTGCCTGGATCATATCGTCTTAGTTCTCCCCCGCTTGGGTTTTTTCGCGGTATAGAGGCCCCAACACTCCTTTCTCTCTCTCTTTTCCATGTTTTCGTTCAGACGAAAACCCAAGGCTGAGGAGGCACCTCGAATCCGCACCTCCCCCTCTCTGCCAACCCTCTCCAGCCAGGGGATTCCATGGCCCGAAAATCTCGTCGACGTTGAGGCAATTCGCGAGGCCTCTCCACCAGATGCTGTTCCTGCCCAAGGTGCGGCGAAGGTTTCTCTGGATCCGCAAGGCCCACGTACCCCAATTCCCTTCCATAAACCCTTTCGTCCCTCTCCAGGTAAACCCGGGGATGGGCCGATTTCGTCCTTCTACATGTCTGGTGCCCCACCGGCATTCGACAACCGCAAATCCGCTGCACCCACTGCGACTCGTTACAGCCAACGCAGAGCCAGGGTCCCTCCGACTTTCAATCTCATGGTTTGTTCACTTTTTGACACTCCGCTTTGTCTCATTCTTTGTTTTAGGTAGTTGGTGGCAAGGGCACAGGAAAGACCTCTCTCCTGCGTTTGCTCTTGGAAACGGCGGATGTTTCTCCTACCGCCACCGTCGACCAACGGGCTGCAGTGCAGCGCTTCTTACGAGGGTCGCCCAAGACAACTCAAGTCATAGAAACGGCGTGCGTTGAGATATGCGAGTCGCGCTTCGACCGAGTCCTCTTCTCGGTCATTGATACTCCGGGGCTCGACTTCCTGGAAGGCCGTGAGCTGAAACTGGAGCGTCAAGTCAATGGAATCATCAAGTATGTTGATGCGCAATATGCTGACACTATGAGTGAGGTACGCCATGTCAATCATGCTTGCTTTGTCCAGTTCTCATAGGCTATTCTAGGAATCCAAAGTTGTCCGCAAAAGCAAAGGCGATCAGCACATACATCTGTGATTATCTTCAACTTATTCCCTCGAGTATACTTATGTCCATCTGTTCAGTTGCATTTACATGATTGATCCGTCGTCGATCATGACAGTCAACTCTCGACGCGGACAATCGTCGCTGCCGGCAAAGACGCGTTCAGAGACGACGGTCTCATATCGCAATCCACCAGACCTGGTACCTGACACTTCCTCCGAGGACGACTCGGATGATGAGGGCGAAGGGCCTTTGACGATGTCTCCGGCCGAAGTCCGTGTCATCCGTCGGCTATCTGCGCGTTCCAATGTCCTACCAGTCATCGGTAGAGCCGACTCACTAACGGACGAAAAGCTCCTTGCTGTAAAAAATGCCGGTTCGTGTGCCTCATTCGAATCATTTGTATCGCAGTTAAGTTCTCTTTCTTACGTAGTCCGCGTTGGCCTAATGGAAGCTGGACTTGACTTTGGGGTGTTTAGTCCCCCCAAAAAGACGGCCCCTGCCGAAACTCCGAAGCGACGAACTCAGTTTGCCAGCGAACCTCAGAATGGCCACGCGCATGAGAGCGCCAATGGCAACGGCCATGGAAATGGCGATTCAAACGGAGCTGCGGAAACTGACGACGAAGAAGAGAGTGATGAACGCCAGTCACGGCCGGTAATTAAACTGCGATCGCGGCCAAACCGAGGCCTTTCGCGCTCTCGCTCGCGCCGTGACTTGTCCATAGCTGCTGACGACGATCGCCGTCCAATTTCCCCTGATGCGGATAGTCTGGCAAACGTCCGGTTTTCGGCTCACATCGTGGCGAAAACGGATCTGGGCTCACTCATGCCCTTTGCACTGATTGCCCCAGAGTCGGGCAAACAGAGCCACCGGCGTATGTCGGTCGACACACAACTGCTGAGCACGGCTCCGTCATCCCCACTTCAGCAGTCGGAGGATGGCCACGCGCCTTCCATGGAGGATGCTATTCCTCAAACGCCTGCGTCAATCCACAGTAACCGCGGCCTGGCATATCTTCAAGGTCCGCCGGAGGACCTCAAAGGTGTCTTTGTCCGGAAATTCCGATGGGGAACGGTCGACGTTCTCGATCCTACTCACTGCGATTTTGCTGCTCTGCGAACAGCTGTTCTATCTACTCACCTCAAAGTGTGTTGTACCCCAAGTTTCTGTCGAACTGCGCTTACCTTCATGGTCGTCAGGTTCTGAAGAATCATACCAAAGAGGTCCTGTACGAGAAGTACAGGACTGAGAAACTCCTCGCGCGCCGTGCCACGGCGCATATCACTGACGATGAACGGCAGCGATTGCTGGAAGGTGCTTATCCGTCTCTTCATTCAATTCTCGTGCCCACTCACGGTCCCCAGATCTAGGCCTGTAATTTCCCTCATCACCAAATTTTAACGCATCGACATTCCCCTTCATTCTCTCACGTGTACAGTTATGCTTTGTGGTTTCCAGAATTGTCGACGAGCGTTGCTTTACTCGGCGGCACGGATGTTATTTGCGGTCGGATGGATGGATTTCTCATGATACCTTGCACTCTTTATTCAATCCACAACTATTCCATCCTTAAAATTATGTGACTACATTTTTCTGCTTAAGCTTTTCGACGTCTTCTTCGGAAAGGCCCGATAGTCGGCTCAGAAGATAATCAACCTGTGGGAGCAATGTGTTACAACACTTAAGATTAATGTCAGTGAGCAAATAGCTCACCTCGACCTCCTTCGTCAACGGAATGATGAAGCTCTCGTATAGCTCGACGACGCCGTCCACATCAATCTTCCCAGTGACATCGACGTTCCCGTTCACGTCTCTCTTGAGTTCGCCGTCTTGTGCAAAATCCTGCGCATATGTTGCGGCTTTCTTTTGCAGACGCTGGAGTAGTTTTCGTTCGACCTCTGGTTTCGTGATCAAACCCTCTAGAGCAGCGCGGTTGCGGTCCAGTATGTGAGGAATGAAGGCGGCAGGATTATCCTGGAACTTTGACTCGGAAACAAACTTTCCTGCGGCACGTTCAGTGGAGGGATCATTAGTGGATACTCTACTGACCGTAATGCACGCGTTTGCTGATCGACTGGAGCACTTCCACATCAATCGTAGCCGCACTTCCATAATTGCCATCGTCCTCGTACTCTTCATCGCCGGTTATGCCATTGGCACGCTTTGATGCTGCTAGAGCGACAGTGGCGCGGCGCGTTATTCGGGGAACAATTGTGCGTATGTAGAAGGAAAGAATGGAGGGATTAGCATTGACCGAGTTTGGGTACAGGATTTCCGGGAACTTGAGAGGGGGGAGCACTGGATCCGGGAGGTCGGAACTGAAAGGGTATTCGTCTGGACTTGATAGGATAGCGAATGAGGATATTAAGAGGAATCGTAGCTCCATGGAAGTACCTAGTGTACCGTCTCGCCTTTGCTTGAAAGGGGCTATGTTTGACAAAAATCAAGGCCAGGCAAGGTACAAAACCATACCATGGAACGTCTCTATTTCTTTCAGGAACCATTCGAGCCAACTGCCTTGGAATCCCGTGGCGGTCAATTCGGGGAAGGCGCCTCGCTGGTATATACGCGCATTCTGTGCGAATTGCGCGCGCTCGATGAGTGAGAAGATTATTGTGTCTTCCAGTCGAGTCAAGACGCCTCTGATGCGATCCAGGGACAGAGGGTCCTCCACAATCATGAAGTTTTGCGACTGCATCTTGATCCTGTTTCGCAGTGAGGACGATGGAAGAGGCATTTGATTTTGGTACGAACCAGGCCGACGCGATACAAGTCGTTGTTGGATCACACCAAGTATACCCGGAGTCGGTAATCGACAGCCATCACTGCGCCAGGCCGAAATGTAAATTTGAACCCAGCCACTTCTTCGCGTCCTCAAAAGTTGGTCTGCGTTGGATCTGGGGCAAGGAGCAGGAGTCCCCCATTGCCAATGAACTGGATTCTACTTATCTCCATCGATTCAGCCCTGTCAAGGGCCTCAAGGCTACTTCGAAATCGACATTATCGCTCTCGAGACACGTATGCTCAGCAGACGCAATGGATGATGCGCTATACTTGCAACCCAATAGCAATGTGCAAAGATTGCGCAAAAGTTCTCCGGCCCCGAGCACCGCTCAACACTCCACCGGAGACTAGCTCGGCAGAATCGCACTCAAAACCTTAACGGATCCCGGCTCTCGGCGAGTTCAGTGTGAATAGCCCTCGGGGAGGTATATAAAAAACCAGATGCTGGGTCCCTTGATGTCCATTCTCTCACCGCGACAATGTCCATGTCTCTCACTATCGAATCGCCGCCCTCCACACTGAAGCTTGTCGGAAAGGCTGACGTCGCAGAAGACTACAATGGCTCTTACCGCTTTGCCCCGATAGAGGAGGCCCAAGTATCCAGGGCAATGATTAAACGGTTTCTGATTGAATCCACATACCGAGGAGTAGGAAGGACTGACATGCCTTGCTGAAGATACTTCAATACCATGTATGAGCGAGCTGTATCCGACGTCGTCATCGTCGGTGCGGGAAGCGCAGGCCTTTCTTGTGCCTACAGTCTGGCTTCCCGGCGCCCCGACCTCAAAGTTACCATGTCAGTATAGTTTCCACCACTCAACTTGCGGGAACCCTTATCCTCTTTAGCATTGAAGCCAATGTCGCGCCAGGCGGCGGGGCGTGGCTCGGCGGGCAGCTCATGACTGCGATGGTATGTATGCCGGACCTGAATGAATGAATAACAAGGTCGTCGATAGCTGACAACCACGACCGCCAGGTAATCCGGAAGCCCGCAGACAGCTTCCTCCGCGAAATCGGTGTCCCGTACGAAGACGAAGGCCCATTTGTGGTCGTAAAACATGCCGCATTGTTCACTTCCACGCTCTTGTCCAAGGTGCTCGCCTTGCCCAATGTCGTGCTCATGAACGCAACGGCGGTGGAAGACCTCATCGTACACCAAGATTTCCAGGGCCAGCAGCGCGTGTCTGGTGTAGTAACCAACTGGACGCTTGGCAAGTCATGCCTCGGAATAACCCCATCTCTGTTCCTAATCGACGTTTTAGTCGCGCTTAACCACGATACACAGTCCTGCATGGACCCAGCAACTATTACGGCACCCGTTATAGTGAGCACTACCGGCCACGACGGCCCTATGGGCGCGTTCTCTGCCAAGCGGCTCGTCAGCATGGGCCTGAACAAGGAACTCGGAAATATGCGAGGCGTAAGGAGGGCTCTCTCATTCATCTGACTTACCCACACGGCCCTCACTAGCTCGACATGAACCGCTCTGAGCCTGCCATCGTCAATGGCACTCGTGAAGTCGTTCCCGGCCTCGTCATGGCAGGCATGGAGCTCGCCGAGCACGATGGATCTAACCGCATGGGCCCGACGTTTGGCGGCATGATTGCAAGCGGGATTAAGGCAAGTTCGCCGTGGACCTGTATGGATCTCCGAGCACTGATTTCAGATAGGCTGCCCATGAGGCTCTTCGTATGTTTGACGCTTCACAGATTGTAGCTGGGAAGGTCGTCGGGAAGTTGCAGAAGTGAATGAAATACCAGTAAGTTGATTGTAAGGGAAAGAAATGCCCAATACATGGACGGGCTACTAGCACTTGTACTACTGTGTCAGATATATGTTTTTAAGGCACGGACTTTCCAGTTTGCAAGTCACAACACAATCGAACAGCACGGATTCAAATAAACATTAGAATGAATAAATAGATAGCACAGTCCCGAGAAGAATAAAAGCTACATAATGACACACTCCTTCTTGTCGTCCCCACCCTGCTTAGCGTGCTGAGCCTCCTCAGTCGCCAGAGCTAACTTCTCCTCCTCACTCAGGAGGCCCTTCTTTGCGCGCTCCTGCATCGCCTTCCTCCTACTCTCTCGCTCAGCTTTCGCGCGGCTGGTGGTTAATAGTAATAATAAGGTACAGTAATGGTCGTGTTATCGATACAGGTATTCATGCGGATGCAAATATGGGCGGTGGTACAAATGAGGATAGCGGCCGGATAACGGGTTCCGGGGTGGATTTGGTGTCATCGGGGGAAATGTCGAGGGCGGCAGGCGCATCGTTAGGAGTCGTGGAAGAATATGAAGAACTGGGCGTCATAATTGGTTATTGAGGACAGAGGGAAGGAGGGAAGACGTACCGGTCGGTTTTGGAAAACAGGTTCGGCATGCTCGGTGTCTGAGCCCCTGATGTAGAGGCTTTCGGGGGCGCGGGGCGGGATGAGCCGGCCTGCGCCGCAGATGTCATGGACTTGATGGCACCCACGGTGGCTATGCCAGCGGCTGAGGCCTTCGCATTCAAGTCGAGCAAGCGACTGCCAGCAGTGAGGCCAGCAGTCTTTGTTGGAGCACTGGCACCAGCGGAAGAGCAGCTGTGGTCCGCAGGGAAACGATGCGAAGGACAAAATTGTTCGTTGCATTTCTAAAGATTTCGGCGATGAGAATTCGAAAGAATTCAGAGCCAACGACACTCACAGTACACCGAATGGGTGCGAACAACGTTTTCCCGCATCTGGCTTTAGCACAGACCGGGGATGTTTTAGCTTTCGCTTTCCCCGTCATTGCAGAGCAGTCTTTCGTAAAGTGGGCCTCCATCGCGATGTTGGCGTCCTGGCCGGGTCGAACTGATACGGGAACATTGCACAGCGGGCAGTTTGGGGCAACCCGATTGTACTTTGTCTCATCGTACTTTGGACATTTATGGGCTGTGACCATGAAATGTTCCTGACAGAAAGAGGCCTCGCAATGCTGGCACTTGAATGGCAAGAAGTCGACCAGGAGGCACGACTGATGCGAGCATTGTGCGCCAACGGATAGAAGTTGCGCTTCGCGTTGCGGGGCAGCCATGGTAAAGGATACGGAGAAAGAGTGTATGTGGCCGAGTCAGCGAGGGTGGATTATATAGGGAAGGATTACGCGTCCTTGGTGGACGCGCAAGCAAAGAGCCAGAACATTCGCCAGTCACAGAATCGTGTCACTCGTCGGGTTGACAAATCCCAGTGATGCGCCCGGCCGTCGCTGAGCTCGTCGCTCCATAAGCCATTCGTGCCGACCACCTTTTACCAAGCAGAATCAACCAGATTCCATTTCCTGAGACCAGCAAAGTTTGCTTCCAACTCCGTCAGCAAACAACCATGCCGTCTTCCACCATGTCCGTGGAGGACGACACTGCTGAATCGCTCGAGTTTCTGTCCACCGTCGAGGGCGAGATAGCCTTTTTCCGTGCCATAATGAAGGCGAGGCCCATCGGAATCCACAGGCATTTCCACATCCTCAACATCCGAAACGCAATCCACAGAGACACCGGCCACTGGGTATCGATACAAGCCGTATGGGACAAGCTGCGGAGCCTGTACGACATGGACATGTTAGAGGCTATTGTGAGCCGTCTATGCCCCCAGGACGTATGCCTGATATCCTGAGCAGCATATAGGACCTAGAGATCGACGGCTACGAATCCCGGGGCTCCCAAAATTCAACACCCGTCTCGATACACTCGCCCTCTCCCTCCGACAACCTCGCCGCACACCCGTTCTTTCGCGATGAATATACCCTCCCATATGACCCGAAAATCGACGAAATGATCGCCCAACGCCGCATGCGTGACACACCTTCCCCGGTATCTCCTTCGCCCTCCCCGCAGCCTGTCACCGGCCGCACGCGCGCTGGCCGCAAGCGCGGCAAAAGCAAGCTCGATTTAGCTGGATTAATTGGTGGTGACAGCGACAGCAGCGCGCTGACCCAAGAAAGTGGAGACGAAGGCATGGTGCCGCCAACGCCGAGAGACAGTATTGCTACGATTACTGAAGGAGGAACAGAATATGGTGGCGACGATGACACAGAGATGCGCGATCCATCTCCCGGTATGTTAAATATATACTACCCTTACACCCAATTCTTGCTGACGCCTTCTTTAGATCCATCCTCTCCAAGCGGCAAGGCGACCCGCAAGAAGCCGGCCAAAAGAGGGACAGCCACTGGCACCGGCAGGACGCGTGGAACGGGTGCTTCGACGTCTGCACGCGCAAAAAAGAAGAAGAAATGATTTGGTGTTGTACATTTTGCAAGCATGTACAAGAACGACATCTAACTAAGTAGTGTCCATTGGATCCCCAGTAGCGGCTTCCGCTGGTTTGGTCCTTCGTTCAGCCAGAAACGCGTTTATGCGGGCTTTGAGTTCAGGATCTGCCAAAGCGTTCAGTCGGACTCGCTGTTGTGTGTAAAATAGACCGACCTGGGATGACCTCATCTATGCTGAGGGCCATGCGGTTGAAAGGGTCTTTCGAATCTGAAAGTAAATGCGACTTGATGGTGGACCGATCTACGATAGTTCGCGACGAGGGCAGGAGCACAGGGTCGCGCATAACAGTGAACATGAGGGGATCTGTGGAATCAATCAGTGAACTTCAGCGCGTACTAAAAGATAAATGAATACCTAGGAACTCCTCTGGAACCTCTCCCAGATCTTCCTCAGCCTCCATCAACGACTTGCACTCTTCAACCTTTTCCACAAATGCACGAAGCTGCTGCACCTCCTTCTCTGACTTGAGCGTCCTCTTAAGAGCAGTGTGTGCAGCCCGCTCAAACAACTCCTTGCTGTAGCTTCGTCCATCACCCGCGACGGCTTTGATGAACTCTTCCTGATCGCTGAGATTCAAGAACACCTGGATTATGTCGCTCAATAGAGCTTTCGGGTTGAACTTTAGCTTCTCCCGGTCCCGGACCTCCAGATCTCGGTATTTGGGGCCGATGAGGGCGTGCAGATTATAGTCCAGCATAGCGGCGAGCCGATCAACAATTTCCGGCATCATGAACGGCGCCTTGGTTTCGGCGGTGAAGATCTTCAGGAGCTCAACGGTGGATCTGCCCAAACTGATGTAACCCGAAGCATGCCGCTCGAGGGTGCGAAGAGAGCCTTCACGCTCCCGACGATGTTGTATCGGCCTCGCGTTCCACGCAGCCTGGTCATCCATTTCTTGTTGGATGTTGTGGATTTGGTTGAGGTCGCTCAGAGATTCGTCCATAAGGTAAGTAACATCATTGATCATCAGGTTGACGAATTTCACGAATTTTTCGACGTCACTGAGACCCAGATATGAGTAATCAAGCACTATCAAACAGGGCAAGATGAACACACCGAGCCGCTTCTGCATTTAGGGCTTCCCGGTGCGTTGGGTTATCCCAGACCACTTTTAAAATATATGATATGTTTCGCCTACGTGTCGTTAGTTGTCTGAAGGTCAGTTATAGGGTAAGAAACACCAACCTAGCACCTATCAGATCTGAGGTTAACGCGACTTCATCATGGGATGAAAGGAACACGCACTGAATTTATCATAGAATTGTGAACTCGCGCCTGTTTGTTCCACCTCTGGCGGACAAAATGAGGGAAAACTCGGCGATTATAGCGTGCCACGAACCAATGTAAAAATGTGTTAATGCGGGCATGAGGTGCTTAAGAGCCATCGGATGGCTGTTTAACATATTTCCAAGAAGACCATTGCGTTCACGACCATATCCCCAGATGCCAAAGAATAAGACCTATATATCGTTCAGCCATGTCGAGGGCGCTATAGATCGAAGACCCGACGCACATCATTTATCTTGGACTTCAAGAACGGGTTCTTTATATACCATGTCGAATTTAAAAAGGTGAGCACAAATATGAGGAGCTCGGTTTTCCCGGAAAGCTCAAACTTGTCAGGGGATGACCTATGGAAACGACTTGAGAAATATTTTATGAAGGTGGGGGTGACTGACTGGACAACGAAATGCAAATAATCGACAATATCTTCCAGGATATATTCGGGAAGAACCCGGAACGCCATCGGAACCTCCAGCGGAAGAGGTATCCTGTCAATCGTGAGGATAGTGTTGAAAGTTTTTAATCAAAACAGCGTACTCCGCAGGGGGGTTGGGATGCTTCTTGGCAGGGTCGACTTGACGAATTAACCATGTCGAGAGGAAGTTGGTGAACCCGATAGACCTGAAGACGAGCTCGGGGTCCAAAAGCTGAGCTTCGAATGCTAGCTGCTGCATTCGAATCTTGCCCATCTCGGTCTAGCACATCATCGATGAGAATGTAGGGCATCGATGGAAAATCAATCCAACCTTGACTGTGTTTATTGCGGCCTCAGTCCGAGCCTGCATAGGACTCTGCGAATCAGAGTGAGTTCAGGCTCCTGACAGCGAAAAGAGCAGGCTACCCCCATCCACGACCCATCACCATTCAGCATATCCAGGTGCCGTTGCATATCTTCAATATGCTTGGCTAGGTCAGTGTATGTACTGATCGTTTTAAGTATGCCATAGTGGCTCATTGCGACAGCCAGGTAGAAAATGTTGGAGACGAAATTAGGAGCCGGGGCTTTGATGGATGTCAGTATGATACCCACCGAAGTGATGCTTCGACACCCACCATTTGAGTCCTGCTGTGCTTCCGCCCAGGCAGACGCCTCTTCGCTGGTAGCTTTGATCCTTGTTTCATCCTTAAGATCGATACGGTTCGAACGAGCATAAAACAAAGGGTCGATGCGATCCATCTTGGATTTCACGTCAGAAATGGATAATGAAATACTTGAAAGGTATCAATTACTTTGGTATAATTCGCGTCCATGAATGGTTCAGCGAAACGAAGTAGGATGCTTTGTAGATTGACCATGAAGCTGTCAGTAGCGACAGTTTCTGGCTCGACCTAGCTCGGGTCAGCCGTGTTTATAACTTGGCAAACGAGGAAAGCTGTACCTGCATCCCGGCACGCCTAACATTCAGAGAGACAACTCGAGCAAAATATTCCAATACCGCCTCTCTCGACTCGGCTGACGCGCGGACGAGGGTATTAAAAATTTGGAAAAGTGAGGACTAATAAGAGGCTAAATAAAATTTGTCGCACAAGCGTATCGCGGGCCGCACCTGGAGACTTTTCAATGTCCCTCGTAGACTGGCATTCGAGGACTCGACGTCATCGCGCGTTCTCTTGTCAGGGTCAGAAAAATAAGCCTGAGCTATCCCTGGCTAGAAGGAAAATCAAACACGGCGTAAAGTAGACCAAAGGTGAACGAACCCATTCTCGGCCGAAAATACCGAGTTTACATAAGGGTCCAAGCAGCGAGACCGTTTCGAACGAGGCCGCCGTTGCATTAGGAGGATTCCAATCTTCCATCCTCGTTATCATTATGGCGATGCCCTTGATGGACACAAGGGCCTCCAAGCCACTTACCACGCCACGCCATCCGGCATCGCCGCCTCCAAGGCCCTCTGGTCTGAACAACGATTCATGAAATAATAATTGGCGAACGACGGAGCCAAGAACGTCGTCAATTTCATTATCTGGCTCGAATCGTCGTGTAAGATCTTGTAGGAACGCATCAATATCTGACGGTGTAAGGGTGTTTGGAGACGAGGAAGAGGAGGCCAACAGAGGGGCGGAGAGAGCGGACAGTGATAGAAGGGGGGCAACTAGTTCCGGGGGCCCCAAAGGTCGCCTACAAGGACCCAGTTTAATGAAGGGGAAATGGGCAGAACAATCGGCGTACCCCGAAGGTTGAGGAAACATCTCGGGCTCCTGGAGAGTCAATCCGGTGTAACTGATTATCAACTCGCGAACTTTCTCAAGACGATTAAGAGCGTTCTGGACGTCCACCGGGGAGTATGCCTATGATATCTACATCAGTGTTTATGCCTCGAATTATTTTCAAGCGGTGCAACCTTCTTCATTAAGGCTGATCTCGCAGAGTTGAGACGCTTCCAACAGCCTACCAGGTATTCAAATGTTGTCTGCTGCGGAGGTAATGATGCGAGCACCGGAAGAAAGTCGAGATCGTCACTGTTACCAAGTCAGAGCAGGTCAACAGCACGGTCGGACACCCACGTCATTCTTGAGGGATCCAGTTCAAGCCTGGCAATCAAAAGGCGATCGATGATGTCCCCATTCAACCGAATGGGAGTCTGTTCTGTTAAGAGGAAGTTAGTAGAAAGGCGCATAACTGAAGGCATGGCGCACGCGGCTCTTCGGCCTCCAGCTCCGTTGCCAAATGTTTGAGCCAGACAATGTCGTAGCCACTTCGCTCTGCTATATTCCGCTGCAATACATGTTATGCACGGCCTCGAAGCATGAATAGAAAAACCAACATCCAAGGTAGCGTGAAATACGTTCCCGATAGTCTCATGCTCCCATGCGTTCACGTCGAGAGGCAAAAGCGCCTTCTTTTTGATTGACGGAGCAGGTGAAGGCGCAGCGGTTTCAGCGGTCCGCTTGAGCGGAGAGGAAGAAACAGGAGGCCGAGGAGAGGGCTTAGGTTGAGGCGGGGGTGTAGGAGTCGAGGGAACGGTGCTCGAGGGAACGGTGCTCGAAGCACCTGGGGAACTTGAACTAGGGCCTTGAAGCTTAGCAAGCCGCTTGAGACGAATCTACGAACCAATATAAGACTGGTGGGAGCAGCAGAAGACGGAAACTGGTATTACACGCTCGGCGTCCTCCTGTGGTGTGCTGGGGGCCTCACTCATCTATAGTTCAGGCTTGGATGGGAAACTGAAAGAGTACTATCGAGCACGTGACTCACCGCTCTCAACTCGCGATCCGATGTTTTCATATCACTTTTTGCGTTTCTGCGTGTCTCAAGCCCCATGGGCGCCCCGTCTATTCTCCACAACGTCCATGGTTGAAGCGGGCTACAAAATGAAGTCGCATTCTGGTGCGAAGAAACGATGGCGGTCGTCCCCGGGCTCGAAATCATTCAAACGCGTTGGTCCTTTCTTTCGACTGAAGATTCGCCCTGGCTAAGGATACACAGGGACAAGCGTTCCGTTCACATTTAAATGCATCGAAATCACCAGCTAGACTAAATCGCCTCGGAAACACGGCATACTCGACACCAGCACAGACCCACAAATTGAAGAAGCTTCTGCTTCCGTATGGTTCAGGCTAGTCAAAACAATGTCTCCCCAGTCGGTTATGTATTTTATACAATACGAGTACAATTTAATGCTCCTCCCCAGTAATCTAAATACCTCTCGACTTGCGATTCGCCTTTCCACCAAAAAATCCCCGAATGTCTTTCTGTCGTGGATCGTAAGCTTCACGACCTGTACCTCCCTTCTGCCGCTTCTATGAAAATGTTAGTTGGATGCTTGGGACACAGCTTGAACTAGAGGCGTGGAATGGACGAACCACATCAGTCAAGTGTCCGCATTCGCTGAAATGGGTCAACTTGATTTGCAAAGGCGATAGAACGCCTATCGAAAATTTGAGATCCCCGCCCTCGTTATCCTGCAATTCTGCCTCGGGGCGGGTTCCAAACAAGTGTACGCGACGACACACCTTGACCCCTACGTCGACTCTTGCCCAGGCCGTGTTCCGGAGCCACTGATAATTGCATGCTGTTATATCGGAATTACAGTCATACATTGCCAGCGCGCGGAGAGCCTCCTTGATGAAGATGCCGTGGCTCACCACGGCCACGTGAACGTGGTTCTCTTCCTTGTGGGCCGTCTCTACGTACGGCAGTAAAATGTCCGCCCAAACCTGGCGAGCTCGGGCCTGGACATCGTTTAAGCTCTCCCCTTCTGGGAATCGTTCGTCTCGGCTCGGAGTCAGAGAAGCTGGATAGATTCCAGCTTCGAATTGTTGAGCGAGCGGAATGTCGGGGTCCCTTTTCCTTGCCAGCGACTTGCCCTCTGCGACTCCAAAATGTTGCTCGCGAAGTAGAGGCGATGTTGTGAGTGGAGACGATCCCAGTTGTTGGTTTTGGATTACTTCCGCAGTCATGTAAGCGCGTTTTAAAGGGGACGAATGGATGGCAGTGAATTGAGTTCTGGATAAGGAAGCTCCGACAGCTTGGGCTTGCTGCGATTGCTCGATGAGAAATGAATATGGTTTTTGACGGAACTTAGGTACATTCATGCCTGCAACCTGTGAGACTTCATTCACTCCAAGCCAGAACCGATGAAACAAACCATGATTACTTAGTGTTGCGTCAGCCCAGCCAGCCCAGATGTGTCGCACATTGTCCGTTGATTCACCATGACGGACCTGGTACAACGGATTTTAGAATGGCCATTTCACAGAAAATATAAGATTTGACAAATGTAAAGGTCGCCCGGATTTTGGACATGAGGCTGCACACCAGTGCTCACTGAGCCAAGTTACAGGCCCAGTTTGAAAAGTATTCTACGCGTCTGCCTTCAACGCACGCGAGGTACGAGCTGTTCTTGTGTTGAAGCGTCTGTCTAGAGAGAGACTAACGACGCTTCAATCTGGATTTGGTTGAAGTTATTGCCGAGATGTCCGATCCGGCCTGACTCGGCCCGAATCCTCCTTACTCGTGCTGAACCAATCCGTGCTCAACCTTGCCGGGAAGAATTA
Source organism: Mycena latifolia (assembly GCA_029289555.1). Taxonomy (NCBI): domain Eukaryota; kingdom Fungi; phylum Basidiomycota; class Agaricomycetes; order Agaricales; family Mycenaceae; genus Mycena; species Mycena latifolia. The sequence continues at coordinate 589,425 of JARJLE010000050.1, forward strand.
TTGGCAACATTCGCAGTTCGAGTGTCTGCACACGTAACAGCACTGCACTAGAACGCTAGGAAGTTGAGGAACCCAGAGCTTCCTGGGCACTGAGCTTCGACCGTGAATTCTTCGAAAGGACGAGGTTCATAAGAAGGGGAGCGGAGCGCCACGTCTTTCTAGCACCTCACGACCATGCTTAGTGTTTGGGTCTTGCCTTTCCTTGTTGGTGCGGCAGTTTGTTCGCAATTCTTCACTCAATTCCAGCTGTCCGCGCCGTCAGCCGACTTCATTCCAGACGATCCTGTCGCACACACTATCGTGTCTCGGGCGCTAAAGGATGGGATCGTTCTATCGGAGTTCGCGTTCAGTGGCCCTGCCTTGCATGAGATTGTCTTCTTGTCCCGTTTTAATCTGTCCCAGTTTCCTCCTTCACTTTTGGAACCGGGAAATGCCACAACGATAGACGTCCATGGTTCGTATGCATCTTCTGTTAGCCCGATATTGACATCATGCGAACAGTCCACTTCGCTCCAAAGTGGTATGGTGACATACGGCAAGACCCTACTGAGGTGCGTTGTTCACCTGAAATCTATTGCCACACCAGTCATTTTTTTTGGCGTGCTCAGTGGACCTTTCGGGACCATTTGGTCCATATGAAGGACCATTCCATTGCAGAGTACCCCCTTTCCTGGACGTGTCTTCGCGCGAATAACGGCGCATGCTATTAGGAGCGTTTTCAGTGTTCCCAATCCAAATATCTTCTTAGGAGATGAAAATGCTACTGTGAGGACTCACATTTCCGGTATCCTGAAACTTACATGCTCCAGCGCGCCATTGCTCGCCTTCTGAACGAACACATGGCGGTTTTAGCCAGAATCTTACCTCGCCGATTCAGCTTTTTCGCGACTACGCCTCTTCCATATGTGCATGGGGCGTGAGTTCAATTTACATGTCTGTCTGGTAGAACTCTGAGCAAAACACACAGAATAACGGAGACCCGATAGTTCGTCCTCGTCGAATGCACACGAGAACACCTCATTTATTCGTATTTAGCGCGCTTGAATCCCTTGGTGCTCTGGGTGTCGCACTGACTTCGAATCATGAAGGGCGCTATCTCGGGGATACACTATTTTCCTCTTTCTTCTCTGCGATGGAGGAAAGGCGCTGTAAGTCTTACAATCGTCTCTTCATTTCCTAACATTGACACATTAGAAGCAATCATCTTCGTACACCCTAATGAACCACTACTGGAGGTCAACCAAACACTCGTAAAAGCAAATCCGACAGGCTTACTCGCCTGTAAGTGTCAGCGATGTTTCCGTCACCTCTTGATGACCGATTGCTTCCTTTCATTAGGTAGTCGCTGAGTTCTAGTCCGTCGACTGTCTAGACGAGATAAAAGTTCGCTAATTTTCCTGCGATTCAGTTTTGAAACAGCGAGGACTTTCCTGGACTTGGCCATTTCACAAACTCTAACCAATTTTAGCAAGTAAGTTAACCTGGCCCCGCATCTTGCTTGTAAACCCTATCAACCCTGTGATTGCCCTTTAGCTTGGATTTTATCATACCGCATCGTGAGTAATACATGCTAGCCATCTCAGCAACCGGTCTCAAGTTTCAAGTTGGGGGATCATTTCCGTCAATCATTGACCGGTAGATTTCTTCTGCCCAATTAGTGTTTCCTATTCACCTCAACGCCGCCCATGCAGAAGCATAATGCCAGGCTCATTACTTGACAACGTGATGACGGCTCTCAGAACCCGGTGAGACCTTATTTCTCCTTTTTTTTGAGTCCCTTTATTTATTTATACATCACAGGTGCTGGTGGGACAGTGCAGGCGTACGGGCATGAATATACTACGAGTATGCCCCACTGATTATGTTTTATCAGTTAACGTACGAACACCAACTTGGGGGTCTTTTAGCGTATAATATTTCCCCGGATTACTTGTTAATCGGGTCTGTTCCCCCCTCCCCCGCCTTACTCTTCTCTGACTTACTCAGGTCTGATTATCCCTACGTTCCTTCGTCCTTGGTGACTGTTGCTTTCGAGGCGATCACGGCATCTCCTTTCCTGAACGAACAGCAGAAACGCAAAGTGAGGAACGAAAACGCTCAGAGGCTGTTCGGGGGGGGAGATAGGCGCGAAGCGGTGTAATTTTTTTTTGTAAACCAAATATCGCTCTGAGGCACCCTTGGTTGGTCGAACCCAATGAAATATCCCGTCGCAGTTACCAAGAATGCCAGCCGTTTATTTCTATTGCCGCGGCTTTTTTCCGCTGTTGCACCTTGGTAAGCTCGTGTCTACTTGACGCATGCAACCAACTCCTGACCTAGAAATAATACCTGTCAGTGACTCGTACTGAGCGCTGATTTTCCACCATTTTGCTGCGTGCGTCCGAGTTTAATGCGCCCAATGTCTTGCCCACGGGTCAAGACAAATGGCATTGACGTGACATGTGATCAGTGCTTCAGCCTTCAAAGAAAGTCCACGGTACCAGGTTACACATTTCGAGTCTTCCTAAAGCTTGCCGTCTTGGCAAGTCAGCTAGCGGGTCAAAAATAGGCTTCCGCAGTGCACGAGCGATTGTCATCGTTTCGGTTTGGTGGTGATAATCCAAAAAGCCTCCGGAATCGAGCCGCCCACTGTGAATATTTACAGCGTGCCAAGACCTTCGATTCCATTCTCCCCTTCTTTCCATTGTGCGCTATTTCGACTAATCACTTCGACACTGACAGAAATCAGAATTGCAGTGTGCCCGCCCACTTCAAAGTTCGACATCTACAGGAATGTTAGTTCGGGTCAGTTTTCCGATCCGAAAGTCAAGTCAAGAGGTATCATACCACATGGTAAATCAATGTCTCCAGTCGGTCCTCAACCTACGCCGAAGTACGTACTGCTACCTCATTTCTGTCCCAAATAGGTTACTACACAGTGCAAGAGTAGGAATCCAGATGATTATCACCAGTGCATCTGTAAGTCCAGCACATCCGTCGCGATCTGCCTGATATTGACATCCCGACACCAGAAGAAAGATGGGGGCTGTGGGCTTCATGGACCTAAGCGCGACGCGCGCTCGGACGTCAGTCATTTCGGAGGGCGGCAGAGGACCAGAGACCTGGTAGCAAATCAAATGGCCCACAGGTTGGAGAGAGAGAGAAAGGTATAAAAGGTAGAGCATGAAGTCCAGTGAAGAACCATTCGTTTGTCCTTCGTTCTCTCGCTCCTCATCCTTGTTCGGCCAGGTCGCCCAGTTCACAATCTTTTTTATCCTTCATTTGTATTCTCAGGGTCGGCCTTACTTTCTTGACGAAGCAGGTAATGTCCTTGTCCTCTGCAATACGCATTCCTCCTGACAATTGTTGAACTCGTAGCTTGAACACATCTTCCCAAATCACAATCATCATGTTCGCTAAATTTGCCGCTCCCTTCGCTGCCCTGTCCGCTCTCGCCACCGGCGTGATGGCAAGCCCTTTGGCCTACCGGTCCAACAATGCTCTTGGTAGATCCTTTCCTGTCGATATGAACGACAACTTATTGTGTTCCAGCCGCCCGCGACGGCTCCTCAGGCTTCAGCTTCGACAACTGGGGTGGTTTCAGCTCGTACGCCTTTTTTTTTTTTTTTCGCAACGCAGCACTACAACGATTACATTGAAAGGTTGAATGATTTCGACTCGTTTTATGGTAGCTCCGACTTTTCCCACCACAACTTCAACCAAGTTGTCGTCAAGCAGGATAGTGAACTTGTCTGCCACTCCGAGACGGTGAGGTTTTCGCATTTTCCCCTTGGTTCGTATACTGACTCTGAGACTCCATAGGTGGTTATTATCCAGCAGCGCCTGGCCGTACTCCAGGAGATGGCAAAGAAGTTTGTTTCTCTTTTCACCCCGGAGACTTGATCTCATCGGTCTTTTTTATTCAACAGGATCATCACCGAGCAGATCTGCGACGTTGAGACCCAGACCATCGTCTTCCAACAATACTACGCGTCGCTCGGCGGTTTCAGCCACGACCTGACTCGCAGCTCCGGGCGCCATGTGTGTTCAATTCCTGTCATCCTCAGGCTGACCACTAATTTCCTTCTCTCAGGCCGGCTATGACAACTCCATCGTTTCGCACTACGGCTCCCTGTACAATTCGGATGGATCGTTGAGCAACTACGACTTTGGATTCAGCGGCAGCGATATCGGATCCAACTACTACGTCCCCACCAGCAACTGGGTTGACAGCTCGTCCCCCAGCTCGGTTGGTAATGCCTACGCAGCTGCGCAGGGTGCCACCTACTACTATTGAGGGGCCAACTGGTGGAAACAACTTTTTCTTTTGCTCTACATGATGTGCTGGATGATGATGGACTTTAACATACTTCTTCTGTAATGGTCAACTTTTAGAATCGAAATCAACCCCAAGGGGGCTTTTTTTACTGCTTCGGCTAGTTGGCAACATGCCTCGTCCACGGAATTGACCATCTATAAGCGCAGGCTATAACCATTGCATAAAGATGTGGCCAGAGACTGGCCAAAGCGTACAATCGTAGTTCTCATCCAATGTGACGTCATCCCTAACATTTGGATTGATTCTTGAATTCCTCAAGAATATACTTCGAGAATCTTTTTTAATCATGTCTAATGTATATGCGAATATTTTTGAGAATTTCAGAGAGACGAGAAGGCTTTGTCGCGGTTTTTGATGGGATGGCCGAAATTTTGATCGCAGCAGCAAAAAGCTTTCTCTTCCCTCAATTCTCACTCAAATGTTCCACTTCTTGGACTGGAAGCTCTGGAGGCTTAGAGGAGATTGGCGAACCAGATTTTTCAATTTCCCTTTTGTTGTTGAGAAAATTGAGATTCGAGGCAAAAGTCACAAATGACGTAACAACGGAGGAATACTGAAGTGAAGTTGAATAGATGCAGAAGCGTTTTGAATTAGAGAAGTGCTCTGAACCACGCAGTACGGTGCATCCATGACCGCGGCGGCGAACGCATCTCAATATTCGACATCGTCACGTGCACGTACATGTAAATCAAAGACCATAAAACACGGTTCCGGAAGAACTAGACAGATAACTAAGTAGGCAGTCCACACAATTGAACAAGATATGTACAGCGTAGATGTAGTGTAAGGTTGGAACGGAAGTAGAAACGAAGCTAAGAACTATATGCAGATTCAATGATGCGTGTGTTTATTCTTGACCGAAGCCCTCCGTTTCCCTGGTAAAGAAAAAGGTCGTAAGCGAAAGAAGAAAGAAAGAGCAGCTACACGCACTCTATAGCGAAGATCAGCTTTGTCTCCAGGCTCTCGTAGTCCTGGTACGGTGGCAAGTCAAGTCGATTGAAGCAGGTGTGGCTCCGCGGCAGTCCGTGTGGATCCCCACTGCGCTCAATCGTAAATCTTCGGGGTCTAAAAAAATTCCAAGCCAATCAGCCAGGTCGGGGGATTAAAGGTGTCGGTCACTCACCCATCAGACCCCTGCAGGTCTTTGAACCCATTGACGGGCACCCGCGACGTGCCCGTCGTGAATTGCAACAACCGCGACTTGCGTTCTGCGGGCCACGAGCGAATACACTGCCAGAACCACTCAATGACCTGGTCCGTCTTCTCGTACCCGCGGTAGTCCGTGAACTTTGTCCAGTCGTCCATGTCGATCTCGGACATACCGCCGATGAGCAGCTCAAGTTCACGCTCATCGAACACGTTAAGGAGTTCCGAAGGTATGAGCTCCAGCAATCCTTCCATGAAGGCGTCGAACTGGCTCTTCACACGTCGCGAGATACGATACGAGACGACGGCGTCGACGTATTCTTTCTTGTTGTCCTCCGTCACGGGCACATCTCCGCCCTCGGGCTTAAGCTCGATCGTGACGTGCTCGCCGAAGCGCTCTTCCGTCGTCGTGAAGGTCTCATCTAGTACGTCCGTAATATCGTTCTCCCTGTAGAGCAGAATTCTGTGAGGGGCGTGCCAGTGCAAATCTAAGACGACTTACAGCATCCAGTTCAGTGAACGGTGCAGATCGGCATCGACTGCCTCGAGGTCCGCGAGAGTCATGGCCTTTCCAAGGATCATCTTGTAGAAGCTGGGTACGAAATACGCGTCCAGGAAACGTCGGTGGAAAATGGCAAGACCTAGACACCGCCCAATGAACTTAAAATAGCTCAAGTGGTCCGGGTTAATCCCCGACGCAGGGTTGATCTGCAGAGTGTAGTTGTCATGTGTGGAGTATTCGAATAGACCATAGCTTGGGTTGAAGATCTCGTGTGAGAGGAGAAAGAACCATTCTCTGTATTAGCTCAGTTGGGGCGTGTGCGTATAGTCAGCGAAGCGATGACACACCTCCCCACACCACCATAATCGAGACCGTCCTCGCCCTCAAAGTTTACCATCAACCGCCGCTTCAGGTCCTCGGCAGTCAGTGCCATGACAGCCCCATAACTGTCTTCCAACACGCGTGTCCTCCGGATTTTTATCTCGCATTTGCCCGCCAACACTCGCATTTTCGGCTGGCTTCTAAAGTAGACGACCTTGCGGCGGTAATCACGCTTGTACTGCGGGGCGCTGTCGTCCAAGTTTGTCGGCGCACGAGGGTCGTCCCAGGCCGTTGTCTTCGTGTTATGGTCCACGAAATATACACGCCCGGTCGACGTGAGCCGCATCTCCCAGCCAGACGGCAGCGGGCCCAGGTTTGCATTTGCCATGGTAGAGGCGGGCACCGGGGGCGGCTGTATCGCCGCGCGCCGTGGGTCGACCCACGTTGTAGTCCTGGTCTGGTGATCCACAAAGTACGGACGACCTTCTGGAGTGCTCCGTTCCTCCCACCCCAGGGGCAGTGGGACATCTGCATAGGCGCCGGCGGCAGGAGCGGAACCCGGAGTATTACCAACGCTGGGGGTACGTGCGGGAGATGGGCCGGACTGGGGAGCACGGGCGGCAGCTGTTGGGGCTGTGGGACGGTGCCAGGTCGTCGTGCGCGTGCTGTGATCGACGTAGTAAGTCCGACCCACAGGGTCTAACCGACGCTCCCAGCCTGCGGGGAGCGGGGCGCCTGATTCGTCATCCACGAGGCGGGTTGACACGGCCGGAGTGGGCTGGGCGGAAGACGGTCGGGCGATGAATTGGCTCTGAGAAGGGGTTGAGCCAAGTGGGGATTGACTGGAAGACGAGCCAAGGGTAGATTGACTGGGGGACGACCCGAGGGCGGACTGACTGGGGGATGTTCGCAAGGTATGAGGGGGGTTCAAGGACCTCGCTCGATCGATGGTGTTGGGGGACAGCTGAGTAGGATCCGCTGGACGAGGAGAATATACAGAGCTATTGGGCGAAGATAGATTGGTGGAAGACGACGAGGGGCGAGAGTAACCAGAGCCAGAGCCCGATGCGAGATTGGAGGACGAAGAGGCCGGCTCTACAGCGCCAGAAGGCGGTGGTTGGCCATTGAAAGAGAAGCCAAACATCATCTTTCCGTAAACCTAAAACCGAGGCATTAGGTTCGATAATCGCGGCGATTCTCTCGAATAAGTACCGGGAGGTTGTTGCTAGACATTGTGAGATCGCGAGTGATGAGGTCTGCAACGGGTGATAAGCGGGGTCGCATGGTTGGACATAGATATTACCGTTGTGGTTCGTGGCAGCTGTGATTGCCTCCGCCGCAGGGATATTGATGACACCGAGGAAACCTAGGCAGGGTTAACGGGCTACGGGAGCGCACAAGCCTCATACAGCTAACCTTGATCGCGCTTTTTAAACTTCCTGTGGTCGAAAATCTGGATTGCAATCATGGAGGAATCGCGGACGACACTGGAGGGGGGTCAGCTGGGAAGCCGAGCAAATGACACGGACTGACACATCGAAATGTTCGTTCCAGGAGGGATTGAGGGTCCTTCGAACGATAGCGGTGTTGTTTGTTTGCTCTCCATCGACGGTGAGCACGGCAAAGGGATCCGGGAGACCTGTGCAGGGTTAAACGGGGAGTTGGAGTGATATGGGACGCTGGCTGACCGAGTAGATCCCGTTTGACAAGGCCGTTTGCAGAGAAGACTGTGGAAGGTCAATTATTAGTCTGGCGACGACAAGGAAACTTACGGGTGACTCGAATGCGGCGCTCAGAATCGATCCTGAAAATGATGAGCTGGGTTGCTGGGGGCGGAGGGATACGGACCTGCTGGAACTTGCCATTGTAGTGGCAAGAGCTGAGCGAAGTCGCTGCGGCAAGTCACTGAAGTAAGCCTGGGAACCAAACATGGCCGCACAGCATCTGAATCATCATCTTTAGTAACCCATCGCGCAGCCAACTCGCAGCAACTTGTGTTCAACTTGCGTTAGCACCCTGACTACTCATGTCCGCTCGGCCCGTTTGTCCCAAGAATACCCGCAATCCGATACCAGTCTCTGTCTGGTTCCGCCTCCGGAATTTCCAAGTGAACTTGGCTCAGTCCAGCATTAGTTTTGCCACTTCAAGTTAACAGGATGGTAACCTCTTCAAGTCCAGCCTGTTTCTCTCATAGGTAAAAGCGCGGAATTGGAAAGCTCTCCCCGAGGCTGCAACCGTATCAAAGTGTTCAATTTTGGCCATCCGCATTTGGTAAGTGACCTTCGAGAGATAAATTTGAACAATGTGTGGCCACCCACCCTGAGCATGCAAGTATATATCTTGGGTCACGGAATTCATGCGCGCTTTGCTTCCTTCCTCGCACCATGCCGCCTCTCACTCTCGCTGAATCCGAACGCCTCAGGAAATTCAGAAAGAAAATCATTGGGCCGGCACTCACGATCGACACCGATTTTCCCGAAAGCATCCACAGCGATGAGCCAGATGCACCCTCCTCTCCCCTCATTATGGTCAAATTTGTTGCTCGCCATGGCCTTTCACCCGAGAAGGTCTTCCCCTCCCTGATCGCCCCCACACAGTTGTTGCGCCAGATGACGCATCCAGAGCAGCTCGACCAAATGATAACCGTCGTCCCCGTCTTCTGCAGCTCTATCGATTCGATCCGGAAGAGCATACTCGGCGACATGTTCCTCCTCTTAACGTGTGTCATATATAAACACTTGGACGGTGGCATCTCCCGTGCCAACCTGCAGTTACATTCGCACATGGAAAGCATAGTTCAAAGAGACGACCTCCGCACCGCCGAAGCTATGCTCAAAGCTTCGAGGTTTGTGGAGATAATTATGAAGAAGCTGTCGTTATTGCTCAGGACAGTGGAGACGTTTCACCGCATGAATATCAAGCCGCTGCCAGCGTTGCCAGAGGACGACACGGACGCCGACATCCCTGGCGTGTTAGACGACCCCTCACCATTAATTGAAGACGGTGTCGAATCATCAGCAGAGTCACCAACCTCCGATGCCACCGACTCCACTCTCGTGTGTTCGGAACCAGCAGACGGTGTCGCTGCTAGCCAGACTACGCCCAAAGGTAACAAACACAAGCTCATTCGACGTATCCTCCAGATGGCCCCAGAGCCCTCCAAGGCAAAAGATCGACCCACGGAAAACACCAACCCTGTCGAGGCTAAAGCCGAGACCCCAAAATCCCACGCTGGTTCATCACCCATGAGCCGATTCCTCTCCAAGCGGTCTCCCCTTGCAGTCGTCAACCCGAACCCAGATGCCTCGTCGCTCAGTAGCTCCACCACGACTCTAGTTCCCTCCGAGTCTATGGACGAGAACCCCTACGTCGTGCGCCAATCCTTCATTTATGACTGCACGGACCCGCTTCGCCCTGAAGAGAGGGTGACCATGCCCCTCCCTGCTGGTGATACCGTGGCCATTCGGTTAGACTCGAACGGTGATATTAAAGCCGCGTCACTTCCGGCACTCGTTCAATTGCTCACCTCCCATCACGACTTGGCCGTGGACGAACTCCAGGAAACGTTTTTCCTTTCCTTTCGCCTATTCAGCTCTTCGCATCAGGTGCTCTCCGCTATTCGTGAGCGCTGGGATGAGCCACCGCCTGGTAAAACCACTGGACAAACCCTCGAGCCTGCACAACAACGCGTCTGGAGACAGCACGTATACCACGTCCGCGGGCGTTTAGCGGCAAGTGTTACTACACCACCTTGTACCACTTGATGTCTCATTTCTTTATCAGCGCTTGATCTTCGTGTGGCTCAACGAGTATTGGCGTCCGGCGCAAGACCGACGGGTGCTCGCGGACCTGCGCGCCTTTGTCCAGCTGCGCTTCCCCTACGCGCATCTTGAGGCAGAGTTCATTGCTCTCGTCCTGGAAGCCATCAAACGTGCGGAGCAGGATGAGAACACCCCTCGCCTCCAACGGGCAAAGGAGATGGAGCGCCAGGGCGCGCCGCCTGCCGTGCCGGCCTTGGAGATCGAACTCCGTCCGGAGGATGACTACACATTGAACATCGCAGTCTTCGAAACAACAGCTGGTCGCGAGCGGTTCGCCGCGCAAATCACGGACGTGGCTCACAAGCTTTTCTGCAACATTGACCCTGAGGAGGCAGTGGCTCGCTGGGTACACGCCAGGCCGGTCTTCTTTGCCCTCCAGAAGTTCGAGGAAGACCTATTGTATTGGGTTGCCCAGAGCATCTTGTCGCGGGTGGCGAGGGAGGAGCGGGTGGCATTGGTAGAGTTTTG